>CM033108.1:22036786-23236786 GCA_019321725.1 Paulownia fortunei | reverse complement strand
GCCTATAGATCCCCTACATTTCTAAAAACAAAAACCCTAAATGCAGCACAGCACTAGAAGTCTGTCCTCTTATCCCTTCTTCATGAGCTGCTATATAAAGGTACTGTCTCTCTGTCTCTCTGTCTCTGTCTCTCTCTCTCTCTGGGTTTGTACCTGTCTATGAGTGTGTGAATGGGCAACCCTTTGTTTTTCCCCCACATTTGGTTTCTATTTATGATTTTTAGTAAGCTAGCAATTGTTTGAAAGCTGAATATGTTTGGCGAATGTCACTTCGTATTGTTGCTATTATTATTATTATTATTATATGGGATACAAGGTCTTTATGCTCAGTATATTTTTGGGGCTTCTGTAAAATACCTTTTTGTGCAAATGTTAGAACATGTCCCATGGATGAAATATTTAGTAATCTGAAACTGTGCATAATTGGTGCTCCCTCTTGTAAGCTTGTTGCAGGAGGTTGAGTGACCATCTCATTATTGCTATGCCAGGTAGAAAATAGGCATTTCTGAGGGATATGTATTTTCATGACACGGTCTTCTTTAGTTTTCAAAGTTACCTAATTTCACTCAATCGATCTTTTCTCACCCTCCCCTAAAGTGTATTTCTTGCTTTTTTGTTTAGTTTTTGTAGCTTATTAAAAATTACAATGGCCATTATTATTTTCATTTCCATTTGATATTTCTAATATCAAGCCAAAATGACTAATTGTGCTAAAAAAGGTCTAATCAAATAAGTCGAAGGGATATATATATATATATAACTAACTTATAGGTGCTACTGCCATGCTTGATTTGTATTAGTGCAGTCAAAAGAATTTTTGGCACCAATTTATATTTTATTTTATTTTATTTTAATTTTTGGTTAGGGGGCTGATTGATGTGGTGAAGATAAAATTTGTGATGTGGAGATGTTGGAGTTTCAAGGGGTCATGCTAAATTTTGCTATCTAGCAGTCTCAAAATTTTGAAAATTGTTGTTTAGTCTCTGTCTAAATTGACCTTTGTAATCACAATTTGTTATGTTCTTTAGCATCTTTGCACAAGTGTAAGTTTTGCCCCAACTAAATCAAAGCTTGGACCTTCCAGTGAAACCACATGTGCACGGTTGCATGGTGTAGCATTCTTTACTGTTATGCCTGATCTTGGTTTGGTCTATGCAAGAATTTCCAGTTGTTGGTTTGTTCATGGGGAGAGGCCAATCTTTGAAAAGTTGGAAGTGTTGCTCCTAGATATCTCCATGCTTGAGAGCTAGAAGCTTTTGAGGAGAAGACTTGGACTGTCTTTATGTTAACTGTGTAATTCTTTAGGGTTTTCTTTTTCATATTTTGTTTTCTGCATTTTTGTTGGTGGCGATTTTGTTTCTGTTTCTTATTTTATTACTATTTAGATATGTGAAACTTTGAACGAGGTTGCTTGCTTTTCAAAGAACAAACATGATTTTTTTTTTCATTTGTTCCAATGTTCCTTTGTTGCTGCGTCTTGTGTGTTTAGTTTTCTTTTTTCCAAATTTTCTTTTCTTTTTTATTTTTTTTCCTATTTGTGAAAAAATGAAACAGTTGCTCTCTGCAATTGGAAACTGAATTATTTCTTTCTTTTTTTGTGTAATTTTGAAATATTTGCTGCAATTTTTTTTTCCATTTTTTCAAAGTAGGAAAAGCTTTTGTTGTGTATTTAACTCTTTTCTGATTTGTCTTACTTCCAAAAGTTGCAGAAAAATTCTAAAAAAGAAAAAGTTGCAGCAAATTGCAACTAATGTGTTCAACTCATAACATCAATTATACTTTATAGCATTAGTTATAATCTAAGCATTGTTGTGGTTTTCGGTTTTTAGGTTATGCTTTTTATCTGGTGCAAGTTTTGATCAATCTTGAACAAACAAGTCTAGATTTTTAGTATTTTTTTTTTCAAGTATAAACTAAGACTAGCTCTGTAATTAATTCAAATACAGGTAAAATAGGGGTGAAGATGGTGCAGTCCAATTTTAAGAGTATTACTGTTGTCTCGGACAGCAAGAACTTGACTGATATCTTCCTCTCCCATTCGCAATGGCAAACACCCACTGTTGTTCACAAGGGATGGGCTGTTTTGACGATCCGTCAGTTTTATATGCACAAAGTGAAGTATACCCAGGAGAACTTTGTTCAGAAGCTCTCAAAAATTGTCGATGAATTCCCGAGGCTAGGTGGTATCCGCCCTTTTTACGGCGATTTCTTCATGTTCTCTATGACAAGGACCACTACAAGCTCGCTCTTGGTCAAGTTAATGTTGCAAGGAACCTCATTGGTAATATCTCCAGGGATTATGTGAAGCTGTTGAAGTATGGCAATTCGCTTTATAGATGCAAGTGTATGAAGGTCGCTGCACTTGGCCGTATGACCACGGTAATAAAAAGGATTAACCTGAGTTTGGCTTACTTAGAAGAGATTAGGCAACATATGGCTAGGTTGCCTTCGATAGATCCCACTTCCTGCACGATTCTGCTTTGCGGGCATCCTAATGTTGGAAAGAGCTCGTTTATGATCGAAGATTACTAGAACCGACGTCGATGTCCAGCCTTATGCATTTACAACAAGATCGCTCTTTGTAGGCCATAGAGATTATGAATATCTCAGGTACCAAGTGATTGATACGCCAGGGATTTTGGACTGACCTCTTGAAAGACTCAACTTTATGGAGATGTGCAGTATCATGGCTTTGGTGCATTTGCAAGCTGTTGTGCTGTTCTTTTTGGACATCTCGGGGTCTTGTGGCTATAGTATTGCCGAGCAGGCAGCTCTTTTCCATAGTATCAAGTCTTTGTTTATTAACAAGCCACTGATCATAGTCTGCGACAAGACTGATTTGCAGCAACTGGAAGGTGGTAATTGCAGTGAAGAACACTGCTTGCCAGATGCTGTTGGACCAAAGGGTTGAAAAGAAGATGAAGTCGAAAAAACTAAAGGAATGTTTGAATAGGTTCCTTGTCAGTGTGGTGAGGCCATGCGACCAGAAGGAAACGCCGCCGTGTATACCTCAGGCATTTTTGGATGGTAAAACAGCAGCCAAGGAAAAGTGGAAAACTGAAAAGGTTTGGAGGAGAAGAATGGCAGTGCAGGTGTGTACTCTGCTAGTTTGACGAAAAATTATATTCTAAGCCTTGATGCTTGGATGGGAGATCCAATTCCAGAATTGGTTGACAGGCACAATGTATCTGACTTTGCTACTAGCGAAAATATAGAAAGTCTCAGAAAATTTCTGCAAGAAGAAGGAATGGGGAGGGAGGGGGCAGATGATGATGATGTCCAGAAGTTGAGCATAGAAGAAGAAAAGGCAGTGGCTATGATCAAGAAAGTGAAAGCCTCACTCATTCAGCAGCATAGGATGAAGAAAAGCACAGCAGGGAACCGACCTCGTATATTGAGGAAATATGGCAAGGACATGCAGTCCACATCAAAGAGAATGGGAAGGCAACTGTCAGCTTGGGGCCTTAATCCTTCGAAGGCAATTAGTTGTGTCCGTGGCTGGTCTGTTTCGAGGAGAGAAAGGGAAAGGCGTTTGGCAGTTACTAATGCTGATGGACATGGACATGGGTGCACCTAACAAGATGCGGCATTTAATGTCGAGGCCAAAGTCAAGGTCAATCTCAAGGCCACTGACTCAAGTGGTCCCTGCAGATGGCAGCTTTAAGGACTCTTTCCAAAAGATGAAGGCTGCAAAACTGGCAAAGAAATCCCTCAAGAAGAGGAACAAAGACGCTCGTCGTGGAGAAGCAGACCGAGTCATTCCTAGTTTGAGGCCAAAGCACCTTTTCTCTGGGAAATACTCAATAGGAAACAACCAAAGGCGTTAAGACTGCTTAAACGTAAATCTTTCATGTTTAAATCTTGTTTCAGAATTTTTTTTCTTCTTTTATTTATCTTATTTTTTCATGAAGGGAAGGCGGACTTGCAGTTTTGGAGTTTTTGTGTTTCAGATCATGATGTAATTAATTTTCTTTGGTTGTAAACCACAATTTTTGGCCACCTTTCTTTTTTTCAAAATTGATTTTCGAGAGCTTTGCCTTTGTTCATTGTATCGGAGGTAGTTGGTATTCGAATAGTGTCCCCAGATATGTATATATTCCTCAGTATCAGCATTTACTCAATTGAGCTTGGCATTGAATATGGAGAAGTGATTTTAGGTTGCATGGTCATTTCATGTTTACTTTTTCTCAGGCTATGTTATTTTTGTTTGTCGTATTTTGCTTCTGATTTGTGAATAGCAAAAATCTCTGCTTTGACAACCTTTCTTGGAAATTTACTCAAGATCTAATTTATTAGTTATTTCCCTACAAATATCTTTAGCGCATGAAATATGATTAGTAACTTCCCTAATACTTCATTTTGATGATGTTTTAAGTTGAACATTGCATATTGCAGGTGCATACACTTGCCTATCCATATCAGTCACAAGGGGATCCTGATTGTGATTATCAGGTAATATTAACGTATATGGGGTATTTGGATGATTGATATTTGTTTTTATTTTTGTATGAAATAAGATACATATCTATAATTCATATATTCAGTGTATGTGTTCACCGGTGCGTGATGCGTGGTATCTTAAATACTATAATCCATTTCAGTGGAGCAGATCAAACAACTTTGTGGAAGTCGTGCATGGGTAAAGTTTTACTGCAGCACATGTCCATCGGTGAAAGTGGTGTCATGAGATAGGTTTTTACTTGGGGAATGGAATGTGAAGTTGACAAGAGAAGGGTACATGGGTGGTGAGGGAAATTCTTGTTGATACGGCGGTACATGAATTAATTTTAATATCACATTTAATTACATAAATTTATTTTCATGGAAATACAGATATTTAATCATGTCATGGGTATATATTTACTGGATTTACCCCTACCATTACATAGTTGGACTACTAGAATTTTTTTCAAATAGTTTTATATTTTTATTGCATATTTTATTAGATCGTCCATGTATATATTTTGTAAATAAAATTTTATATGTAATAAAATAATTAATATAATATAATAAAAAATGAAGAGAGGACTTGATTCACTTAACGAGTTATTAATTGTATTTCTAGTTAAAAGACATCTTTGTCCCTACTTTTTCATACAAAATTACATGCCTGCCCTTTTAACAAGATTCCAGTTTCAGCAGATTGATTTCATTTTGCATCAGCTCATAAAGACCCCATATCACATAATTAGGGAAAATTTTGGTATTCTCACTTAACATTTTACCAGTAACATTTAATTAACTCATAGTGCCAATACTTCTCCACCACATATCTGATTCAATGAGACAATATTGCAGGTGAATTCAAACCTTAATTTTCTTACAAACCAACTGTTTTAGGAAAGGTCAAAAAAAAAATAGTGTAGTGAGCTAGAACTAAGCCAAAGCCAAAGCCAAGCCAGAAGAACCAGTGGGAAGGATTATATCAACTTTGGGGGTGGGGGACAGATGTTTGGAGACAGAGGAGAGTGGTGTCTCAGAAGTCTATGCTCATAGAGGGGAGGCCTCCGGCCCTCAGCAGTGCAATTTTCTTTTAAAGCAAGCCAATTAATACTGGAATAACTAAATCCAAGTTCTCTAAAATGTACCTGGTCTACATTAAAGGGCATATCTTGCAGATTATTAACAAAGATAAATGAAAACTTAAAAAAAAAAAAAAGGGGCCCTTACATACTTGATATGTTGATTTTTGGGGTAGTTTTTGAGCCCCACAACTCTACTTGGGCTGAAACCTAGAATCCATCATGGATGCAGAA
Source organism: Paulownia fortunei (assembly GCA_019321725.1). NCBI lineage: Eukaryota > Viridiplantae > Streptophyta > Magnoliopsida > Lamiales > Paulowniaceae > Paulownia > Paulownia fortunei. The sequence continues at coordinate 23,231,030 of CM033108.1, read as the reverse complement.
ACCAAACTTTTCAAAAATTAATGGGCTCTCTCAAGGCTTATGAAACCAAACTTTTCAACCAAAATTTGAATGGACCACTAGCCTATTCTAGTCCTTAAATCTCCTTTAGTTCAACCTTTATAGCTAGGTCAAAAATTAATGTACAACCTTAGTGGGAAGTTCAATTTTCACATAGCAAAATTCAAGTGGTCATAATCACATGAAATCATCATTATTATTATTTATTTGTCAAATCTAAACTTTGAATCTCAAGTGTTGCTTTTAACCATCAGACCAAGGAAAAAAAAAAAAAAAGGGTCCCATAAAGTCAAAATACTCATCCCTTTTATATGCTTTTGCCCCAAACAGTCAAGTTAGTTATCAACAACGGCGACGATTATGATGATTATGATACTAATTATTAGCTAGACTAGTTAGTTAATTGTGGGCTGTTTGGCGACCCTAAAAAAGTAAACGCAAAAGCCATTCTCTTACCACAAACTCACCATACTCTTCTTTCTCTCTCTGTTTTTTCCTTTTTTTCTTGGAAACGAAGTGGTCAAATTGCAAATTACCTAATGTGTTGCTACTTTCCCCAACTCACTCTGTCAAAGATAAACACACACACACACACACACAAGCACTAAGGAATTAGTCTTTTTAATTATGTCCAAATAGTGTATGTTTGCCCAATTTCTGTTAAGTGTGTACTTTTTTGACATGTAGAAAATTGTTGACTTTTAAGAACTTCAAACATTGTCCATGCACCCTGGAAAGAAAGAGGATATAAAATGGAAAAAGAAAAGGTCAACCTAGGTGAATTTAGGTTTTATTCAAGTTTTATAATTTAATGAAGTCAAATAGGAATGTTCTTTTAATTTCTGTTTACCCAAAAATATCATTTTATTTTCTAAAATAGAAATATTATTTTCAAAAGTACTTTCTCACTCAAAAAATAATGTGATGCCACTGATCTTAAGTGCAAAAACTATAAAGATACTCAAAACTTTTGTCTAAAATTTTGTAACAATTCTAAATGAAACATTCCAATGAAACAAAGGGATAAAATCCAAATCCAAATCCAAGATTGGTGAACACCATTTTTTATGGTTATTATTTTGTCTATGTTAGGACTTAACCCTTTTTTCACTTTACATAAATATCAATTATTGATATTCATATGCCCTTTTGTATTTTCTTAGAGAATTGCACATTAGAGAATATATATATACTATATACTGTATCATATGTTCTCCAAATGTTCAATAGGTTTGTCCGAATGAATTCTCCTCCCTTTGGTGATGCCTTACTCTACTAAAATTAAAGAGTAAAAAGATATTTACTTCTTGAAGAATATTCATAACCTTAGTATTACATTTTTTTTTGTTGCTATTTTCACAAAATACAAGGACCAAATGTGAAATATTCCCACTTCTCATGCAGATAATGCTGTAATGAAAGTAGGTATATATGTGTAAAAATTCATGCATGTATATTGGTAACCAAGCATAAGCCCCCAATAACTAACCTCTTCATATTTTTCCTCAGTTGAAATGTACCTGAAGGGTCAACCTTTTCTTCCTTGTCAATCTTTTGAATCTCATAGAAAAACAGAAAAAGAAAAGGTAATTTTTCAAAGCAGTCATTGCCATTTGCTTCTCTGCACAAAGCCCTTTTTGTCATATCTAAGCAAGCATCCATTTCTGCTACTATATATATAGGTATCTTTGCTGATCATGAGATATGCAGCAATTCCAGTATTAGTACTATAACTCTCTGTGCTTTGTTCCGAGCTACACATATACATAAGAATCCTCTCCATTTTCAAGAACTTGCAGAAGAAAAAATGAGGCCAAGAACTTTCTTTCTCACACTTTTCATCATTTTGTTATGTTCTTCCTCCTGTTTTGGCAGAAAGGCCCAGGGCCCTTCAAAGGTTGACAGAATTTACACTTCCAAAATTTCCAAACATTCTCCCAAAACTGGCCATGCAAAACGGCCAGGGCCAAAACCTGCAGTAATTGCACATACGGCTAGACAACAGGTGCTGAATGTCGAAGATTTTGGAGCCAAAGCTGACGGAAAATCAGATAATTTTCAGGTATATAATCTATAACAAGCAACACATTTTAATGGTAGATATATGGGGCAGTAATGTATCAGTCGTCCGATTATCTATATCTTTTTTCTTGAAAGTAGTGTTGTAAGCTTTTTATTTGGGGTGAAAGGGGAGAGGAGTGTAATAATTTAGCTCATTATAATCAGCTAACTTTCACTTCAATAAATTTGTGTCAATTAATTCTTTATATTTTCTTGCATTGTTGGATAATAAAGAATGTTATTTCCTAATCCCTTCAATTATTAAGTTATTTTTAATTCTAAGTAGAATCTGTTGGCTGTTACTTCTGTAGGCATTCAAGAAAGCTTGGGACAAGGCTTGTAATTCTTTGGAATCAGCAAAGATTCTGGTGCCCGAAGGCAAGACTTACTATGTTAAGCATATTAATTTTACAGGTCCTTGCCAGTCTGGTATTTCTATGGAGGTAAGTTTATATACATGCACATACAATTATTACAGCAAAAATCAAAAGAAGAAAAACAGCATTTGAAAGATAAACCGACGTTTTGTTAAGTTAAGATTCATTTCTATGTTTCTCCTCTGAATTTGTAGATCCAAGGAACAATCAAGTCTTTTCCTCAAATGTATGACATCCCTAGAAGACTTTGGATAAAGTTTGAAGATGTAAGAAACATGGACATTTTTGGTGGTGGAACTATTGATGGTAATGGGGAAGTATGGTGGAAAAATTCTTGCAGAGTCAAGAAAACTAAGGTACATAAATAAATATAGCACATCATCATTCAGTCATAAGTACTAAATTATGGATATGTTGCAAAATACTATATTGACATTGTTCCTGTTTTGTCTCCTTGAAGCCCTGCCAAAGCCAAAGCGCGCCAACGGTATGCTTCTTGGCTCTTTTTTTGTTACATAAATCAGAAAATTTTAGGACAGGATCATTAATCCAGTCTCTTTTTTTACCCCAACAGGCTCTAACGTTCAAAAATTGCACAAATCTGAGAGTGAGCAATCTAAAGCTGCTGAATGCACAGCAAATGCAAGTGAATTTTCAGGATTGTAATGGTGTCGAAGCTTCAAAACTTTCAGTAGTAGCACCAGAAGAAAGCCCCAATACAGATGGAATTCATATTACAAGAACATCCAATATCAATATTCTTGATTCTGAAATTAAAACAGGTAAATTTGGGGACTGCAGTAAAACTTTTTGTTGTTGATTCAGTTAGATTATCTAACTTTTTTTTGTCCTAAACATGATAAAAACTAGTGCTGATTAGTGTTTTTTCTGGTTTGGATTAGGTGATGACTGTATTTCCATTGTAAATGGATCAAGAAATGTTGAAGTGAGAAACATAGTGTGTGGACCAGGTCATGGAATCAGGTATATATGCAATTGTAGCACCACTTCCACGTCCGTGTTTATTTTGAATTCGTAAATTATAAAAATTATTCTTAAAGTTTTAATTATTTACAAAAGAATTCCTTCTAAATTTGTAATTTACAATATATCCTTAACATTTGTTTTTATTTTGTAAATTGCATCTAATGAGGGTGTATTTGTAAAATATTTTTTTTTTCAATGAAGTATTTGTAATTTCAAAATATAGAAGATTTTAGTTTTATAAATCGGTCAAACTTCAAAAATAGTTTTTATAATTTAGCCGTTTGTTTTTTGCTGCATTTTGGTGAGAAGATATAAATGCTTCAAGTTCTTGATTTTTGCAGCATTGGAAGCCTGGGTGAAGATAACTCAGAAAATTATGTTTCAGATATTTTTGTGAAGGGGGTAAAGCTGACAGGAACTACAAATGGAGTAAGAATAAAGACTTGGCAGGTACTTCACAGTTTATCCATACATATTCTTCATGCTTCCTATTATAATTTCATATCTAAAATTTATAGGTTAACTTGCTCCTCTATACGTATGTATATCTTTTGAAAAAAAAAAATTGCAACCCACAAGATATATGTAATGGAAAATGTAAAAGGGCTTAATTTTTGTGAAATTGAATGGAAAAAATAGAATTGAAAATTTTGGTCTCAATGCAGGTACGAAGCCAAAAAATAAAAATAGGAGAGTAAAATTTTTTTTTTAAAAAATAAAGAATAAAAAAGTATTTTTGATTTTTAAAGGGTAGAGGAATTTTAAAACTTAATAATTTTATATATAAAATATATTCTAATTTGAAAAGATTTATAGAGATGAGGGAAGCGGTCGCCGTTTCCAGTCCCTAACTCTATTCTTATCTCTATGTATTTGTATCGTTCATAAATATCTTAATTTCACTTTGGACTCGAAAAGAAAAAGATATACATATAATATATAGATATAGTGGTAATTGGATTTGGTCTGATGTAACATTGAATCACTGAATGTAAATGTTGTAGAAAACTATATTTTCTTTTCTTGACAATTCTATATTCCAATTGTTGAATGAGGTAAAATATACTTTGTGTCTATTGCTAACACCTTTTTTTTTTTGGCTCAGGGAGGACGTGGAATTGCTAGGAACATAGTGTTTGAGGATATTGAGATGATGAATGTTTTCAATCCCATAATCATAAATCAGTATTACTGTGATAAAAATAAAAAATGCCAAAAAGAGGTACGATGCTTAATTCGAGTATTTTATTTATTTTTTATTTTTTATGATGGATAAATTCGAGTATAATTGATACTACTTAGATTACTGCTGTTTATTTTGAATTTATTATTTAACTTGGTCATAAGAATTATCACTCCTTAAATCAATTATTAATTTAAATTTTGAAATTAGAAATAGCCCCTATAACTAATGAGTGTCGAAAAAAACTTGCTGTAGTAAATACCTTTCTTTCAAAATAAATTTAAACCGTTCATGTCATCCTGATCATCCAACAATCTATATTTTTTGTTTTAAAAAGAAAAAAGAATTGAAACGCAATTCCATCCAACCCCTGTGACCACCACCCCACCCACAACCCACCCTACCCCATTCCTTTGTGCCACACCCCAACCGAGTTTAAAGTCTGAATTTAAACATGTTTTATAGTTTTGAAATATGAAATTCTATTAAGATTTATACATTTACTAATAAGTAATATAAAATGGTTAAATTTGTACTATTTTAAATTATAATAAGTTTCTAATTTTAGTGAATAATTTTCTAATATACTTATATTTTTAATTTAGTTGAAAATTCAGTTTGAAATTTTACAAAGCGAAAAATAGATAAAAGGCAATGTTATTTATAAATTTTTAAATTTAAGACAAGTTTTAATATTATTGCTAAAAATAATAAATATATAGTTAAATAATATTTAGCTCGTTTAGTACATCGATCCTATGAGTATCTGTAAAATATTATAATAGTCCTAATGACATCTTTGTCGTAACATATTTTGTTCAAAGTACCAAGAGGTAAAATAGGCTTCTTTATATTTTTTTGCTGACATCAATATTTATCAAATCAAGACGGGGACAAAACTGGGGTAGTTGTAATTTAAAAAACTTAGATGGTAATTTACGTTAAATAGGTCAAACCTTAGGAGTGATTTTCATGATTAAACCTTGACTATAATTTCAATAATCAATTATGAGAGGCATATCAATTAGTAATAACATTAATGAGTACTAATTAAAAATCAGTTGGACTTTTAACAATCATTAAATCAAAATTTCTGATTCAATCAATATAAAATAAATAAAATTAATAAAGCATTAGCCTTCCTAATAGTTTAGATCAAATAAAAGGGGAGTATTTATTGTTGACATCACAAATATACAAAAAAAGGAGTTTGATATCATCAAATGCACAACCTATTTTACCATAATATAATTCACACATTGTGAGAGACAGTTACATAAAACAATTATACTTTTATTTCCACCTGAAAAATACATTAACATTACCCCTTTTTCTATTTTTTGTGAAAATCAATGCAGAAATCAGCAGTGCAAATAGAGAACATAATATACAGGAATATAAGAGGCACAAGTGCTTCAAAGGTGGCTATAAATTTCAACTGCAGTGATTCAGTTCCATGCAGAAATCTTGCACTGGAAAATGTGAAGTTAAGTGGCCAAGAAAAAGGAGAAAAAATTGAAGCTTTTTGCAGCCATCTGCAAAGCGTGAAGCTCAATTCTTTCCCAAGTTGTTCTATGCAGAAGTGAACCAATTTGTGACACTGCCAACTCCAAGTATTTGAGCCGACATTGCATTTTTCTTGGTAAATAGGATTAATTTTCATATATAGGGATTTGTTTAGTTTTAATTTGTTTATGAAGGGGAGAAAATTGTGTGACAATTTTTGGTAAAAAATGAAAGGGGCAAAGGAAAAGAAGTAAGAGAAGCTGTAGATATTTGCTTTCTACTTGAAGTGGTTGTAGTCCCTGGTGAAAGCAGCAGCAAGGGGATGGTTAGTGATAGTATCTTTTGTTCTGGAAATTGGTAATTGTTTATTGTCTTGATGGATTAGAAACAAGTGTTAATTCCATTCTTCTCTTGAATTTTAAGGGGAGTAATGAATTAGGGTTATAGATTTGTTGTCGATGTTTTTGTTATGATGGAATATGTTGAGGTTGAATCGATTATATTTATTTGTGGGAGAAAATCGATGAACAACATCCCAATTAAGGTTGTCTATTGAGTCTTAATTTGAATCAATAATAACTTAATGTTTTCTTGTTTCAACGGATATCTATTAGTTATCCATGAATTTTACAAACCTCAAATTCCTCTAATACCAAGAGAAAAAGAACAAGAGAAAAACAAAAAGAGAAATTTATGATAAGAACGTCCATATGTAAAAAGAGGGAAACTTCATGTTATTATTGGGGAAACGCCTAAATGGGTGTAAATCATTGAATGTATATATAATAATGTCATGAAGTGAACTACAGACTCATAATGTAATATAATAGTTCAATTCCGCGGCTTTTTGTTCAATTTCTCGTGGATCAAATTTTCATCAGTACGGGTCAACAGAATAGCCTCCGGCCTCGGATGTCCATATAAAGGACAGGACGAGCATAAATACCCTCTTTCACTTCTATTCTAACGGATTGAATATCTTTTATAAGGAATCGGAAGAATATGCGATGATTTTTTCCAGGAAATTCCCAACGAAAAATATACACTTTTCCTTCCTTTCTATCGAATCGATCATAACCACAACCTACATTCCTAGAAATTGTGCACCACAAATAGAAACTAATAAAGAGACCCGCGATCCGTAGAAAGACATCACGATCCCTTGTGAAAAAAAAATGATTTGCTAAGACGGAACAAAAGATATCAAATTTTTACCAAGATAACTAGAAGTTCCAACTAATAAGAATCTTAAGGAACCTAAAAAAACGATAAGGGCCCAGCAAAAAATACTTAGATATTATTTAAATAAATAATATCCATGTCCTGTGAAAAATGGTATGTATCCAAATTAGGTGTGAGAATGTACATAAAATTGCCATAAAAATGTAATTCCCATTGTTTGAATACTTAGTTTAAATTACATAAGAAAGAGAATCGCATTTCGCTAAATTAAATCCCAATCCAATTATAAATGTAGGGTACAATACACGGACGTGTTTTGAAATTTGGTCTAATTGGCAATGTTTTCACAATTAGAGCGGTTACTTAATCAATCTTGCTACGGTTCAACAGGTTAAATTAGGTTAATTGTTGATTGAATCAGTCTAATGAAAATTAATTATATTTTCTTATTATATTATGTAAAATGATAATATAATAGACTAATTGTTATTTAATATATTTAAAATTAAAAAAAGATAAATAATTATATAAATAAATACAAAATCCAGATAACTACATAAATATAACAAAATATTAAATTTAAATTTCTTAAAAAAAATAAAATTAAAAAATTAAAAATCAATCGAACTGGTTTGACTAATTTCGACTCGTCAAACCAAAAATTCGATTTTATATATCTAACTAGATTTGATTGACCTCCGATTCCTCATTGAACCATCTGGTTCGGCTAGGTTTACTGAACATTGCTAATTACAAATATCCACTTGTTTTTTTCAGAACTCCATTGACCCCCCTCAATGTTTAGCTTTGTCCAACATTACACCGTTTCAATATTCTTGGTAATGCCAACAAGCCTGGTGATTTTACAAAAATGCTTTTACATAGAATGGAATTTTAAATGATTTTTGACCAATTTTCGTTAACGAAAATGCCCTTACATAGTATGGAATTTTGAATGATTTTCAACCAATTTTCATCAACGAAAATACCCCTTGGGCTTAAGTATTAGCTCCTTTACATGCAAAGGGAGGGTAATTGTAATAAATGAAAACCATGAGCGCTATCGTCGTAAGATGTTTATTTTTTTCAGTATTACCATTTATAGGCATTGTAATTAGTATTATATATTCACTCCACAATTTCTAACATTTGTCGTATAAGAGATACTACACTTAGTGATATTTATTAGATATGCATCACATTATACATTTGACATATACCCATATATATTTATGAGTATGTGTTAATATATGATAATATACATTAAATGTCGCATTTACAAAACCAACATATGGTCACAATAGTTGCTTGACTTCTTCATGGACCACTTTATACAATAATGTTGGTGTATTGAAATCATAGTTTCTTGCACAAGTGCTGCCAATTGAAGAAAATGGATATTGAAGTTCCAAGAAGAAGAAGAAGACTAGCAATCCGAGTAGACTTTTTTTATTGCTGTCCAAATCATAGTTTCTTGCACAAGTGTTACCAATTGAAGAAAATGGATATTGAAGTTCCAATAAAGTTCTTGAGCATATTCGTCAGGAATTGAAGCCATTAATACATTGGCAAGACGAACTCGAGTTGGCGGAGTTGAAGATATCTTTGCAATGGCTTAGTTAACAGGCATTTAGCTATAAATCTAGTGCTTTTCCATTATTCATGTTATGCTAGATTATCCAAATAATCAAATAACAAACACCCCCTATAATGACTGATCTACATAAGAGCAAGTCCAATCTTGCGCTATTTGCAGGGTTGGACACCAAAATAAGAAAAAAAGGCAAATTTCTTTTTTTCTTTTTAATTAAATTTTATATTTATTTATTATATTAAAAATATTTTAAAATTTTATATTTTATTCTAATTGTATATTTTTCAACAAAATTATTTATTTTTGTATTTTATATGTACTCAAATATTTTTGATAAATATAATTATTTTATCCTAAATGGTATTATTAAGATTAAAATATTTATATTGTTAAAATTTATTCCTTATAATAAATCATATAGATTAGAAATAAGACAATTTAAATACATTGTATGAAACACGAGAATTACATAATATTTATATTAAATCATACCACTTAAATTTTAAATAACATTAATTATAATACAAAATAAAGCATTAACTAAAATAATTATTTAATAATCCGGTAGACCTACTCCGAATCCTCCAATATCTTGAAAATACTGTCTAAATGCATTAAAGGTATACTAATTCAGAAAATTAAATAACTATCAACATGTAATTTATTTTTATGTTTAAATTGTATTATTAAATGTTTGTTTTCGTATTTTATCTAAATCAATGTAATATTTTTACTTTTCTACCTAAATTTTATTATCAATTAAAACAAAAAAGGGGCCCTTACATACTTCATATGTTGATTTTGGGCTAATTTTGAGCCCCACAGCTCTACTTGTGCTGAAACCTAAAATCCATCATGCCCAATAAAGATGCAGAAATACAACAATCTTTTGAGGTTATGGGCTCTCTCAAGTAGACCTGACTATGCGGTAGGTCCGATTTTGGACCCGTCTCATAACCGACACGTAGTCAATGGGTTAAAACCTATTGACCACGGGTCTACGAGTCAGACCCGTAATCGGCTAGTGGGTTCACGAGCCGATTACGATTCCTTGTACTTCAAACCTGTAAATCGCAGGGCCAACCCAGCGGTTCCAGGCGAAAAGAAAAAAAAAAAAGCATTCCTTATGCTGCAGCCTACACGAGCTTTGATTGTTGCTTTCCTTTTTTTAAACAAATATCACTACATATAACATAAAAAAGTGGATGAAAGAGTGAAAGTTCAAATAAAAAAACAAAAGAATTCTAATCATAATAATTATGTCTAGTAGACACTAACTTTGACCACCTAATTACTCATTGCACTATTTACCTAATTTAATTATATATATAAAGTTAATCTCTAATTTTATAATATAACTACATATTAATGACTAATAATGCTTTGAAGTTTGATCTCTAATTTTATAATATAATTATATATTAATGACTAATTATATACATTAACGACCGTTGGCAACAACTGTTTTAGCCATTGTCAATAGTGAAAAATTAATTATTTTATTTTATTTTTTTCATTTTTTTCCTATAAATATCCATTCACTCTTCATTTTTTTTCACACCTCATTTCTCAAATCTAAATTCTCTAATTTTCAACACTCAATTATTCATTATCTAAATTGTTTAATTTAATCATTTTTCATATTTCATTTCCTTCATTTTCTATTATTCATTATTCAATTATATATACTAAATTTTTATTATTTATCAATAAATGGCTGGTTCAAGTAACAGAGATAAGGGAAAGATGCCTCCTACTGACAAGCAACTAAGGTTTAACATCGATTATGAAGTTGAGTTGAGTAATGAAAAATAAATTCACTTATTTACTATTCAAGAAACAATAAGTGATATTCATACTCGATTTACTCCATCTCTCAAATCCTCATTTTTTATCAAATATTTTAATAAAGTGACATTTTCAAATAGGGAGATGCGAGCAAAGTGTAAGTATTGTTCGCAATCTTACAAATTTCAATTCGGATGTGGTTATGGATCCTTAAGAAAAAATATGAAGAAGAAACATCCAATAAAATTTGGCATTGACCGTACCCAAACTCAAATACTATCATTCGCATCTACTGGCGCCGATCGAGGTAATGGTTTTTTTTTATTTAAATATAATGATGTTAGATGTAGAGAAAATTTAGCTAGATTTATTTTTGTTGAACATCTTAGTTTTAGTTTTGCAAATAAATTATTTTTTAATAAATTAATTCAAACAATATATAATTCGGCGACTAAAGGTATTCCACGAACCATACTAATACGTCATGTAAAAAAATTATATAATAAAACTAAAAAAGAGTTAAAAGAAATATTAAACAATGTAAATAATAAAATTTATTTATGTAGTGATATTTGGAGTGACCAATGACAAACACATTCATATATGGGTATGATTCTTGGACAGTTCAAAAAAGATTACTTACATATAGAGTTTTTGATGGTCCACACACAGTTTTAAATATTTTCCAAATTATATTTTTAATATTAGAATAATATAATTTAATTAATAAAATTTTCTTAATATCATTTGACAATGTTGCAGCTAATAATGTTAGTATTGATGATCTTAAAATTGCATGTCAACCATTAATTGGTGGTAAATTTTTTCATATTAGATGTATATGTCATATTTTAAATTTATGTATACAATATGGTATAAAAGCTTTAGAAAATCAATTTAAACCTATTAGGTAAGTATTTTCTTATTTATGGACACATCCACGCATTAATAAACAATGATTTAAATTTTGTATGGTCAATGGTGTGAGGCCTAAACAATTTCCACGGGATATTCCAATTCGTTGGAATTCAACATATAGATTATTAGAAAAATCTTTTAATTATAAACAATTATTATGTCAGTTTTTTTTTTTTTTTACAAACTGCTACTACTCATTTGCATTTATATCCACACCATTGGACAATATGTGAAAAAATTTGTAATATTTTAAAAATATTTAATAATACTACTTTAGAATTATCTAGTATTTATTCTTCAATTTCTCATTTAGTATTATTAAATTATTGTAATGTTGTATCGATTTTACATGATAACATTAACTCCGAATACCAAAATTTAGTAAATTGTGTTTTATTAATACTGTGTAAATGGAAAAAATATTTTTTAGAAATTTCAGAAATTAATTTAGTCGCCTTTGTTTTTTACCATAAACTTAAATATGATGGTTTGCAAGATATGTTAATAATTTATTATAAAGATTTAAAATGCTATGAAAATGATATTATAGTTAATATAATATTTAAAGTTAGAACAATTTTAAATGAATTTTATAATAAATATAATTCAAAATATGGTTCACAAACAACTCAATTTGATATACAATGTACTACTACTAGTAGTAGTTCTAAACTTACGGCCGCACAACTTTTACTTAGAGAACGTAATAAATGCCCTAGTGGATCCTCAAGTTTCTGTCAGAAACTTGAAAATTATTATAATATTTCATTTGAATTTAATGAGACAGATTATGATGGACAGTTTGATATTTTGCAATGGTGATCGCAAAATGAGCAAATTTACCCAATTTTATCCGTGATAGCGAAAGAGATACTTGCTTCACTTGCCTCAACCGTTGTAGTAAAACAAGTTTTTAGTGCGGGTGGTAATATATTGAGTGAAAAACGCTCAACCTTATCTCCCAATAATTTAAAAGTTCAAACATGTCTTGATGATTGGATCAAGGCCTCTGTACGAAAATAAGGTCAGCCGGATTTGGGGGAAGATCAAGAGGATGATACGGACGGAACAACGACGGGTGAGAGTGATTGAGCCATGCCACCCTCTAAAGTAAGAAGTGTAAAAGAGTAAGAGAACTACGAAGGTTTTGATTCCTTTATACTCTAAAAGGATACGTAGGCAACTTAAATTTAAGTTCAAACCCATTTTTATTTTAAAATAGTTTTAATTATATTATTTAAATTTTAGGTAATATATTTTTAAAATTTAAGTAGAAATTTTTTTATTGAAATTTAACTAAAATTTTTTATTGAAATTTAAGTTTAAATTTTAAAATTTCAAGTTGAGCATTTTTTTCTTTATTTTTTATATTTATTATAATTAGAATATTTGATACTTTAAATTTTAGATAATAATTTTTTTTTTAAATTTAAGTTCAAAATTTTTTATTTAAATTTAAGTTTAAGATTTCAACCATTGTTTTTGTTATATAAAAGTTGTAATTTTGTAAAATTAATAGTTAGCTAAAAAGTTACAAATTTTCAAAATATAAGACAAAATTAAAAAAAATAAAAAAAATAAAAAACAAAATCAAGGGTCGGACACTAAATCGGAACTGGCGGTTAACGGGAACCGTAACCATAACTGTCCTTATCGATTACGGTTAAGGGTCAGTATTTCTCGAATCGTGGAACCGATAATTTCAAACCATAACCGACAATTCTTCAATCGTGTTCAGGTCTACTCTCAAGACTTATGAAACCAAACTTTTCAACTATAATTTGAGTTGACCACTAGCCTATTCTAATCCTTAAATTTCCTTTAATTCAACCTTTATAACAAGGTCAATAATTAATGTACAACCTTAGTGGGAAGTTCAATTTTTCACATAGCAAAATACATGTGGTCATACATGAAATTATCATTATTTATTATTTATTTGTCAAATCTAAACTTTGAATCTCAATTGTTGTTTTAACCATGAGACCAAGAAAAAACATAAGGTCCCATAAAGTCAAAATACTCATCCCTTTTATATGCTTCTGCCCCAAACACTCAAGTTAGTTATCAACAACGGCGACGATTATGATGATTATGATACTAATTATTAGCTAGACTAGTTAGTTAATTGTGGGCTGTTTGGCGACCCTAAAAGTACACGCAAATGCCATTCTCTTACCACAAACTCACCATACTCTTCTTTCTCTCTCTCTTTTTTCCTTTTTTTCCTTGGAAACAAAGTGGTCAAATTGCAAATTACCTAATGTGTTGCTACTTTCCCCAACTCACTCTGTCAAAGATAAACACACACACACACACACACACACAAAAGCACTAAGGAATTAGTCTTTTTAATTATGTCCAAATAGTGTATGTTTGCCCAATTTCTGTTAAGTGTGTACTTTTTTGACATGTAGAAAATTGTTGACTTTTAAGAACTTCAAACTTTGTCCATGCACCCTGGAAAGAAAGAGGATATAAAATGGAAAAAGAAAAGGTCAACCTAAGTGAATTTAGGTTTTATTCAAGTTTTATAATTTAATGAAGTCAAATAGGAATGTTCTTTTAATTTCTGTTTACCCAAAAATATCATTTTATTTTCTAAAATAGAAATATTATTTTCAAAAGTACTTTCTCACTCAAAAAATAATGTGATGCCACTGATCTTAAGTGCAAAAACTATAAAGATACTCAAAACTTTTGTCTAAAATTTTGTAACAATTCTAAATGAAACATTCCAATGAAACAAAGGGATAAAATCCAAATCCAAATCCAAGATTGGTGAACACCATTTTTTATGGTTATTATTTTGTCTATGTTAGGACTTAACCATTTTTTCACTTTACATAAATATCAATTATTGATATTCATATGCCCTTTTGTATTTTCTTAGAGAATTGCACATTAGAGAATATATATATACTATATACTGTATCATATGTTCTCCAAATGTTCAATAGGTTTGTCCGAATAAATTCTCCTCCCTTTGGTGATGCCTTACTCTACTAAAATTAAAGAGTAAAAAGATATTTACTTCTTGAAGAATATTCATAACCTTAGTATTACATTTTTTTTTGTTGCTATTTTCACAAAATACAAGGACCAAATGTGAAATATTCCCACTTCTCATGCAGATAATGCTGTAATGAAAGTAGGTATATATGTGTAAAAATTCATGCATGTATATTGGTAACCAAGCATAAGCCCCCAATAACTAACCTCTTCATATTTTTCCTCAGTTGAAATGTACCTGAAGGGTCAACCTTTTCTTCCTTGTCAATCTTTTGAATCTCATAGAAAAACAGAAAAAGAAAAGGTAATTTTTCAAAGCAGTCATTGCCATTTGCTTCTCTGCACAAAGCCCTTTTTGTCATATCTAAGCAAGCATCCATTTCTGCTACTATATATATAGGTATCTTTGCTGATCATGAGATATGCAGCAATTCCAGTATTAGTACTATAACTCTCTGTACTTTGTTCCGAGCTAAGCATATACATAAGAATCCTCTCCATTTTCAAGAACTTGCAGAAGAAAAAATGAGGCCAAGAACTTTCTTTCTCACACTTTTCATCATTTTGTTATGTTCTTCCTCCTGTTTTGGCAGAAAGGCCCAGAGCCCTTCAAAGGTTGACAGAAATTACACTTCCAAAATTTCCAAACATTCTCCCAAAACTGGCCATGCAAAAAGGCCAGGGCCAAAACCTGCAGTAATTGCACATACGGCTAGACAACAGGTGCTGAATGTCGAAGATTTTGGAGCCAAAGCTGACGGAAAATCAGATAATTTTCAGGTATATAATCTATAACAAGCAACACATTTTAATGGTAGATATATGGGGCAGTAATGTATCAATCGTCCGATTATCTATATCTTTTTTCTTGAAAGTAGTGTTGTAAGCTTTTTATTTGGGGTGAAAGGGGAGAGGAGTGTAATAATTAAGCTCATTATAATCAGCTAACTTTCACTTCAATAAATTTGTGTCAATTAATTCTTTATATTTTCTTGCATTGTTGGATAATAAAGAATGTTATTTCCTAATCCCTTCAATTATTAAGTTATTTTTAATTCTAAGTAGAATCTGTTGGCTGTTACTTCTGTAGGCATTCAAGAAAGCTTGGGACAAGGCTTGTAATTCTTTGGAATCAGCAAAGATTCTGGTGCCCAAAGGCAAGACTTACTATGTTAAGCATATTAATTTTACAGGTCCTTGCCAGTCTGGTATTTCTATGGAGGTAAGTTTATATACATGCATTCCATGCACATACAATTATTACAGCAAAAATCAAAAGAAGAAAAACAGCATTTGAAAGATAAACCGACGTTTTGTTAAATTAAGATTCATTTCTATGTTTCTCCTCTGAATTTGTAGATCCAAGGAACAATCAAGTCTTTTCCTCAAATGTATGACATCCCTAGAAGACTTTGGATAAAGTTTGAAGATGTAAGAAACATGGACATTTTTGGTGGTGGAACTATTGATGGTAATGGGGAAGTATGGTGGAAAAATTCTTGCAGAGTCAAGAAAACTAAGGTACATAAATAAATATAGGACATCATCATTCAGTCATAAGTACTAAATTATGGATATGTTGCAAAATACTATATTGACATTGTTCCTGTTTTGTCTCCTTGAAGCCCTGCCAAAGCCAAAGCGCGCCAACGGTATGCTTCTTGGCTCTTTTTTTGTTACATAAATCAGAAAATTTTAGGACAGGATCATTAATCCAGTCTCTTTTTTTACCCCAACAGGCTCTAACGTTCAAAAATTGCACAAATCTGAGAGTGAGCAATCTAAAGCTGCTGAATGCACAGCAAATGCAAGTGAATTTTCAGGATTGTAATGGTGTCGAAGCTTCAAAACTTTCAGTAGTAGCACCAGAAGAAAGCCCCAATACAGATGGAATTCATATTACAAGAACATCCAATATCAATATTCTTGATTCTGAAATTAAAACAGGTAAATTTGGGGACTGCAGTAAAACTTTTTGTTGTTGATTCAGTTAGATTATCTAACTTTTTTTTGTCCTAAACATGATAAAAACTAGTGCTGATTAGTGTTTTTTCTGGTTTGGATTAGGTGATGACTGTATTTCCATTGTAAATGGATCAAGAAATGTTGAAGTGAGAAACATAGTGTGTGGACCAGGTCATGGAATCAGGTATATATGCAATTGTAGCACCACTTCCACGTCGTGTTTATTTGAATTCGTAAATTATAAAAATTATTCTTAAAGTTTTAATTATTTACAAAAGAATTCCTTCTAAATTTGTAATTTACAATATATCCTTAACATTTGTTTTTATTTTGTAAATTGCATCTAATGAGGGTGTATTTGTAAAATATTTTTTTTTTCAATGAAGTATTTGTAATTTCAAAATATAGAAGATTTTATTTTTATAAATCGGTCAAACTTCAAAAATAATTTTTATAATTTAGCCGTTTGTTTTTTGCTGCATTTTGGTGAGAAGATATTAATGCTTCAAGTTCTTGATTTTTGCAGCATTGGAAGCCTGGGTGAAGATAACTCAGAAAATTATGTTTCAGATATTTTTGTGAAGGGGGTAAAGCTGACGGGAACTACCAATGGAGTAAGAATAAAGACTTGGCAGGTACTTCACAGTTTATCTATACATATTCTTCATGCTTCCTATTATAATTTCATAGCTAAAATTTATAGGTTAACTTGCTCCTCTATATGTATGTATATCTTTTGAAAAAAAAAATTGCAACCCACAAGATATATGTAATGGAAAATGTAAAAGGGCTTAATTTTTGTGAAATTGCATGGAAAAAATTTCATGCCGAATTGAAAATTTTGGTCTCAATGCAGGACGGAGCAAAAAAGTAAAGATCAAATGGGTAATTTTTTTTTTTTTAAAAAAAGTATTTTTAATTTTTTAGAGTTGAGGGAATTTTAAAATTTAATAATTTCATATATAAAATATATACTAATTTTAAAAATTTTATGGAATGAGGGAAGCGGTCGCCGTTTCCAGTCCCTAACTCTATTCTTATCTCTATGTATTTGTCTCGTTCATAAATATCTTAATTTCACTTTGGACTCGAAAAAAGAAAGATATACATACGATATATGCATATAGTAATAATTGAATTTTGTCTGATGTAACATTGAATCACTGAATGTAAATGTTGTAGAAAACTATATATTTTCTTTTCTTGACAATTCTATATTCCAATTGTTGAATGAGGTAAAATATATACTTTGTGTCTATTGCTAACACCTTTTTTTTTTTGGCTCAGGGAGGACGTGGAATTGCTAGGAACATAGTGTTTGAGGATATTGAGATGATGAATGTTTTCAATCCCATAATCATAAATCAGTATTACTGTGATAAAAATAAAAAATGCCAAAAAGAGGTACGATGCTTAATTCGAGTATTTTATTTATTTATTTATTTTTTATGATGGATAAATTCGAGTATAATTGATACTACTTAGATTACTGCTGTTTATTTTGAATTTATTATTTAACTTGGTCATAAGAATTATCACTCCTTAAATCAATTATTAATTTAAATTTTGAAATTAGAAATAGCCCCTATAACTAATGAGTGTCGAAAAAAACTTGCTGTAGTAAATACCTTTCTTACCCCTACCTTAAAACTTGTTGTAGTAAATACCTTTCTTTCAAAATAAATTTAAACCGTTCATGTCATCCTGATCATCCAACAATCTATATTTTTGTTTTAAAAAGAAAAAAGAATTGAAACCAATTCCATCCAACCCCTGTGACCACCACCCCACCCACAACCCACCCTACCCCATTCCTTTGTGCCACACCCCAACCGAGTTTAAAGTCTGAATTTAAACATGTTTTATAGTTTTGAAATATGAAATTCTATTAAGATTTATACATTTACTGATAAGTAATATAAAATGGTTAAATTTGTACTAGTTTAAATTATAATAAGTTTGTAATTTTAGTGCAATAATTTTCTAATATACTTATATTTTTAATTTAGTTGAGAATTCAGTTTGAAATTTTACAAAGCGAAAAATTGATAAAAGGCAATGTTATTTATGAATTTTTAAATTTAAGACAAGTTTTAATATTATTGCTAAAAATAATAAATATATAGTTAAATAATATTTAGCTCGTTTAGTACATCGATCCCATGAGTACCTGTAAAATATTATAATAGTCCTAATGACATCTTTATCTTAACATATTTTGTGCAAAGTACCAAGAGGTAAAATAGGCTTCTTTATATTTTTTTGCTGACATCAATATTTATCAAAACAACGATATATAATAGTTGCAATTTATAAGACGGGGACAAAACTAGGGTAGTTGTAATTTCAAAAACTTAGATGGTAATTTACGTTAAATAGGTCAAACCTGAGGAGTGATTTTCATGATTAAACCTTGACTATAATTTCAATAATCAATTATGAGAGGCATATCAATTAGTAATAACATTAATGAGTACTAATTAAAAATCAGTTGGACTTTTAACAATCATTAAATCAAAATTTCTGATTCAATCAATATAAAATAAATAAAATTAATAAAGCATTAGCCTTCCTAATAGTTTAGATCAAATAAAAGGGGAGTATTTATTGTTGACATCACAAATATACAAAAAAAGGAGTTTGATATCATCAAATGCACAACCTATTTTACCATAATATAATTCACACATTGTGAGAGACAGTTACATAAAACAATTATACTTTTATTTCCACCTGAAAAATACATTAACATTACCCCTTTTTCTATTTTTTGTGAAAATCAATGCAGAAATCAGCAGTGCAAATAGAGAACATAATATACAGGAATATAAGGGGCACAAGTGCTTCAAAGGTGGCTATAAATTTCAACTGCAGTGATTCAGTTCCATGCAGAAATCTTGCACTGGAAAATGTGAAGTTAAGTGGCCAAGAAAAAGGAGAAAAAATTGAAGCTTTTTGCAGCCATCTGCAAAGTGTGAAGCTCAATTCTTTCCCAAGTTGTTCTATGCAGAAGTGAACCAATTTGTGACACTGCCAACTCCAAGTATTTGAGCCGACATTGCATTTTTCTTGGTAAATAGGATTAATTTTCATATATAGGGATTTGTTTAGTTTTAATTTGTTTATGAAGGGGAGAAAATTGTGTGACAATTTTTGGTAAAAAATAAAAGGGGCAAAGGAAAAGAAGTAAGAGAAGCTGTAGATATTTGCTTTCTACTTGAAGTGGTTGTAGTCCCTGGTGAAAGCAACAGCAAGGGGATGGTTAGTGATAGTATCTTTGTTCTGGAAATTGGTAATTGTTTATTGTCTTGATGGATTAGAAACAAGTGTTAATTCCATTCTTCTCTTGAATTTTAAGGGGAGTAATGAATTAGGGTTATAGATTTGTTGTCGATGTTTTTGTTATGATGGAATATGTTGAGGTTGAATCGATTATATTTATTTGTGGGAGAAAATCGATGAACAACATCCCAATTAAGGTTGTCTATTGAGTCTTAATTTGAATCAATAATAACTTAATGTTTTCTTGTTTCAACAGATATCTATTAGTTATCCATGAATTTTACAAACCTTAAATTCCTCTAATACCAAGAGAAAAAGGAAGAGAGAAATTTATGATAAGAATGTCCATATGTAAAATGAGGGAAACCTCATGTTATTATTCGGGACGCCTAAACGGGTGTAAATCATTGAATGTATATATAATAATGTTATGAATTGAACTACAGACTCATAATGTAATATAATAGTTCATTAACTTCATTTAAATAATATTTAAATAAAAATACTCATATCCTGTGAAAAATGGTATGTATCCAAATTAGGTGAGAGAATGTACATAAAATTACCATAAAAAATGTAATCCCACTCAAATATATGATTGTTTGAATACTTAGTTTAAATTACATAAGAAAGAGAATCCCATTTCGCTAAATTAGATCCCAATCCAATTATAAATGTGGTACAATACACGTATGTGTTTTGAAATTTGGCCTAATTACCAATGTTTTCACAATTTGATCAGCGGTCGGTCGGATTGGTCAAATCACTTTAATGAAAATTGATTATATTTTATTATTATATTATATAAAATAATAATATAATAAATTAATTATTATTTAATACATTTTAAATTAAAAATAAAATATATAACTATCTAAAAAAATATCTAACAAAATACATAATCCAGATAACTATATAAATATAACAAAATATTAAATTTAATTTTTTTAAAAAAAATAAAATTAAAAAAATAAAAATCGATCAAACTAGTTTGATCGATTTCGACCGATCAAATCAAAAATTCAATTTTACATGCCTAACCACATCAAAACGACTTCGGATTCCCAATTAAACCAGCCGACCCGACAGGTTTACAAAACATTGCTAATTACAAATATCCACTTGTTTTTTTCAGAACTCCATTGACCCACACAATGTTTAGCTTTGTCCAACGTTATACCCGTTTCAATATTCTTGGTACTGCCAAAAAGCCTGGTGATTTTTCAAAAATGCCTTTACATAGAATGGAATTTTAAATGATTTTCGACCAATTTTCGTTAACGAAAATGCCCTTACATAGGATGGAATTTTGAATGATTTTCAACCAATTTTCATCAACGAAAATGCCCCTTGGGCTTAAGTATTAGCTCCTTTACATGCAAAGGGAGGGTAATTGTAATAAATGAAAACCATGAGTGAGGGCTATCGTCGGAAGATGCTTTTTTTTTTTTTTCAGTATTACCATTTATAGGATTGTAATTAGTATATTTATTTAATATATTAAAAATATTTTTAAAATTTTATATTTTATCCTAATTGTATATTTTCAAACAAAATTATTTCTTTTTGTATTTTATATGTACTCAAATATTTTTGATAAAATATAATTATTTTATCCTAATTGGTATTATTAAGATTAAAATATTTATATTGTTAAAATTTATTCCTTATAATAAATCATATAGATTAGAAATAAGACAATTTAAATACACTGTGAGAAACGCAATAATTACATAATATTTATATGAAATGACATCACTTAAATTTTAAATAATATTAATATTAATACAAAATAAAATATTAACTAAAATAATTATTTAATAATCCAGTAGACCTGCTTCGGATCCTTCAATATTTTGAAAATACTGTCTAAATGCATAAGAGGTATACCAATTCATAGAATTAAATAACTATCAACATGTTTAAGTTGTATTATTAAAGGTTTATTTTTGTATTTTATCTAAATCAATGTAATATTTTTACTTTTCTACTTAAATTTTATTATTAATTATTTTATTTTTTATGTATATTATTTAATTTATAATAAATTATATTATATTAATAAAATCTATTATTTAATTAACTAAACATAAAATATAAATTGAATATATAATTATATTAATATGTTAATAGATATTTGATGAATTAAAATAGTTATTGTAAATGAAATAATAAAAAATATTTAAAGAATATTTCTTTTAGAGTAAAATTTTAAGTAGATAGGTCGGAATTAAATTTTAAATTTGATGCAGAAAATATATTATTTTAGTACAAAAACTGCCCTAAAATAAAATTATGAGTTGGAAATAACCTAAACAAAAAAGTAGCAAAGTAAGGATTGGTGACAAGATAGCATATTGTGAGGTTTTGCATAAGGTACTCGTTATGGAAATTTTGTTAATAAACAGAAAAAAATAGTGATACAATTATACATGTACCCCATAATTAGGGATAAAATGTCAAACTATCATAAACGTTTCTTAACAAATTATCCACAAATAAGGATAAAAGGTCAAAAGACATGTTTTTTCCTTACATTAATATCCCTTATGGTTTTATGTATTACATAGATGCCCAGTATGTAAAACATATCATTCACTTTTAAATTTACGAAAAAAAAAAAAAATTCTCACGCTGATATGCAATAACACGAAAAATTAGACCATAGCATGGACGAGCATAATGTACCATACGTTTAATTGATAATGTTGTTAACAATGCCAGAGCAATTCTGTGCAATTATACTTGTGCCATAGCAAAATTGCTCTTCTGAGATTTGCCTTCAGGTCAAGAAAGTAACAAACTTGGGAACTCTCCAACCTTCCATCCCAAGTGTATTGCACCAAGTCATGATGTCACAGCACCAGATATTATTATCCTCACCTCCCATTCTTGAGCCAAATGTAGTGCGGTCCTGTAGCAGGCACTTCTAGGACCCTACCGGACTACTAGATGACCTAATGCATAATTTATGGTTCTTTATTTGATGGAATCAGGAATAGGTATTGAACATACTACATAGAGCTGGAGTAAATGGAAACATTCCTATAATGAATTCCCTAGGAACTTGTATAGCAAATGGAATGCATAGAATTTCGTTTAATTCTGGGGTTCCCCATGAATCAGCTCTATGTAGTATGTTCAAATCCGATTCCTGATTCCATGGCAAACTACATCTTCCCATATTATATCCTCTGCACCTAGCTTTTGTTAGTGAAATTAGGAAACAGAGATGCAGTTTTGCTCCTTCAGAAGCCCCCCTTCCCCACCCAGGGAAAAAAAACAAAAATTAACAGGAGAAATAAATATGTGGCATAAATTAATTTTTCCGCAAGTGTAGCTCCATTTAACTATATACATTTCAACTTCATATTCTTAAAATATCAAATAAGACTTGCATTCATTTCTGGGCTGCTTGGAGTACACAGGTTGTCAGATCCACCCTCCAAGTTTGAAGAGCCATCAGCAACAGAAACTCCTACATCTACCAAAAGATGGTTAATTGGCAAAAGATCTGTTGTTTCGTTACCGTCCATGATGACAGCATTAATTTGTTCAGTATTGCCATCACCACCACACTATCATGCATTGAAGGAGCTTCAGTATTAGACTCTGCTGTTCCATCTAAAAGTGCTTCAAGGGGGGACTTGGTATTTGTATACACGTCAGAAGTGAATTTCACTTCTAAAATAGGAAATTCAAAGTCCAATAAAGAAGCACATGAAGACTCGGAGATATTAGGAGTATCATCTTTGAAGCACATTTCCACTGCAACATATCTTTCTAGAACTTCAGATGCACTCTCAGATTCATGTCCTAAAACCTGTTTTGAAGCAATGTCCTCATCATCTGGGTTAAAACTTGTTGTTTTTCCTGGGATAGTTTCATCATAAATCTGGTGCCTGCCGGTTTCGACGGAGTCCTTGGCTAGCTCAGGTGCAGAATCATTACTAGTCTCCACAGGATTGCAACTAGTATCCCCTTCAAAATGACTGTCAATCATATTTACTTCAGAACTTTCATTCAAGTGCCCGTTACCAAGGCATGTTCTACTTACCTCGAGAAAAGCAGCAGGGAAATCACCATTGGATGCTGACCCAAAGTCGTGGGTACTCTCATTTTTACCAACATCACTCAAGTCTGCAGAACTAAGTAGACTTTTGCTTTGAATGCTAGGAGGAATCACCTCATCACCATGGTCCTGCTCCTCATTTTTAATTACAGAAGCTATATCCAAAGAAGACTGGGTATAATTCAAATGCTCCTCATTGCTAATTTCCTCAGCAGTAAAATCAGGGGCCTTAAATGTAAGGCCTTGGGCATATCGCAAAGACTCTCTAATGCCATTTTCGGCAGCGGGGAATTCTTGAGCTTTGATTTGACAAGATTCAGCATGTTCCTGATATTGGTTTAACTGATCTACTTTACCGGAAGACCTGAAGTTGTCTGAATTTGTTCAGAAGGATGGATTATAGCAGTAGACAAAAATCCATTAAGTGCTGCTGCTAAAGCATCATCAACTGACAAAGTTTTCTTTGGTTTTATGCAAGGAGAACCTTTCAATGGTTTCAAATCATCATTGTCTTCTTCACCTTCGCCACATGAAAACTCAGGTGCACTAACAACAAGGCCTGGATGAAAATTTGCATCATGGGATGACTCGGGCATGTTATTAGATGAGAAATCCTTCGTTTCAAGTTCTGATGCCCCACAAGGAGGATAATCACTTTGCTCATTGCAGAATGAGCTTGAGTTTGATTCACTGCATGAAAATGAAGGAGCAGAGATTCTTGTGCAATGTGGCAAACCAATATAGTTAGAATTCTTGGCAAGTTTTTCAAGTTGCTGCTCAACATTTTGAAGCCTTGCCTCTATGCTTTCTATGGGCTTCAGCATTTTTTCTTCGAACCTCGAGCAAATATCTTCCACTCTGCTCACTCGAGAAATAAGCTGTTCCAAAGCTCTTTCAAGATGTCCAGGCGGCAAATGATTCATGTTTATCGGCTCAACACATTTCTTGGTTGAAGTGTGTTCTTGAAGTTCAGCTGACTCGGCCGTATCCATATCAAGTTCTTTCGGCTTCACATATTGTTTATGAACTTGGTTTACTTCCAATCCAACATCAACTTCATCAATTCTTCTCGACCCAGTTTCCATCTTATCATCCTTAAGCAATTCATTAGAAGCATGTTTATCTTGAACTTGGCTGACAGCTGATTTTGACAACTGCAGAAGAGTGGGGACGAACATGGCCATTAGAGAACCTTGAGTCGAGCTTCCTGCCAACATTGCCTCATTTCCAGAATCAGTTGACTCCACAGGGTCCGCAAATACATATACTTCATCAACATATGCATGGCCTTTGTCCTGAAGCGATAGCAATCGAATTGTAAGCAATGAGCAAGGATCTGCATCGCTTATTTGTGCTGTAGCCTCATAAATATCCTGCAGATAAGTTTAATGATACCCTGTAAATTTGTTGCCTGTATAGAAATTGACACTTTTTCGGCTTCTTCAACCAAGAAACTACCAACCTAAATTAGAACATGTGGCTTTACCACTATAACCGGAGAGCTTATGACTTCTGAAGACAAATAATGGAATTAGCAAAGATGTAAAATGTGAGTTTTTTTTTTCTTTTTTTTTTGTTCTGTCGCTTACAGAAAGGAACACGGCTACTGGATATCAAGCACAGACTGATGAATAAAATTGAAAACTTCACGCATGCAGAATCAATGAAATAAAAACTCCATGATGATTAATCTCCTTCATGAGTATCCCCATTACTAATGTGATATATAATCATCAAGTAGAAAAACCATCTCTTATTTTCCAGATGCACAGGTCAGGAAAAAAAAAAAAAAAATCTGTTCAACTCACTGGAAAATAAGAAATTTGAAAATAGTGAATTACTTCTAGAGCAGCAAAAGCAACCTTCTATCAACCAAGGATCAAAATGCAAAGGCTATAAAAGAGTGTGAATGGGAACATTATACCTGTATGTTTTTCATTCTGTTGGTATTAATCTTATCTGACACAGAACTTCTCCCAACCTCAGGGACTTTAATAGTAACCCAATCATCTTCACTAGTGACAATATTTCCCTCATCTGTAACAGTTTCTTCAGTTACTTCCCCCAATAAACACTCCCCATGCTCCTCCGCAACATCTTCAATGCAATTTGTTTGCAGTAATTTTTCATCTCTTTCAGCAACACCACACCGAACAGTACAGAGATACTCATTGCTACTATGAGGAGAATGCGCATAATAGACCTCATATACACGAGCAGTGCTCCGAACATAAATTTGACCAATGTCATACTTTTGCTCAAAACATACTGCAAGCATGTATATTGTTAGTCATCAGTAATTGTTGCGACACATATACATTGTAATCAGATGACATGCACGCAGAATTCATGAAGACTTATATTTAATTTGCTGCTACTATCCAATATTGTTTGGCAACAATATACATTAGCACACAGTAAATAGAAAACAAGTATAAATGAAAAGCATGCAATTTAGAAAGAATCACCATCATAAACAAAATAATGGAATCCTAGGTATCCACATGGCAGAGGTTTTGACTCAATTTCAGAAAGAATACCACTTTCCACTTGTGTACTTGGTTACTCCTCTAAATAGGTAATCATCTACTCCAGGAAGGAGAGAGAACTAAAGCATATCCAGTTTCCTAGCCATAAGAGATTTTAGCTTTACTAAGCGAAAGTAAACAGAAAAATACTCTTTCACTCGAGTTGGACATCTTTATCACATTTTTGGATTCAATATCCACTGTCCTTGGGCAAACACTTCATTTCACGGTTAAGTCCAACTCTTGTATATTGACTTTCGCCTACAAAGTACTTAAGTCCCACATCAACAGATGTAACCAAAAGAAAGAGAAGACAGGGAACAAAAGAAAAAATTCCCCGCCCTTGAGCCTCTAACAAAATATTATGCTAGCATCCAAGTCAAACCATGACTTTCAAATAGGAATGAAGAGCATGCTGTTCAGAATACAGAAGAAAAATCAACAATTAACAAGCATGAATGGAAACAACAAGGAGAAAGGTAAATCTTGAAACCAAATCACACATGACATGTTCAAATAAAAAGTCTCTAGTTATTGGACATCCTCATGATATAAATTGAACTCCTCATCTGCCATTAACAGATTAAGAGCAACATACAAATCAGGGGAGTCACTCCCCCTTCTAAGTGTTGCCAAGCTCCTAGATGAAATCTAGGTTCACAAGGATTTATAGATGTAACAATTGGAAGTGGACTATAAAGCCTACCTTGAGTTCCCTCTAGGAAATTTCATAGGTTTATAATGTTTCACCATCTCTCGGCATGTCTACTCATATTGTGCCAATGGTAGCATAAACTACCACGGGTAGTTTTTTCATGTCCAAATGTCCAGAAAGGCCTCCACCATGCAACTCTCTATTAGTTTCTAGCCAAGAACACTTGAGATTCAAAGTTGGCTATTCCTAATTAAAGTTCCATCTTATCTTGGAATTTCTTGAGTATATGAGAAACCATAGCTAATCAGAGTTGTGATTGTTGTCTCTTCAAATTTTAAGAGCACTAAACATCTGGAAGTAGCAGGAGCATCTTGGCTTGTGAAATCGCATTCTTCCAGGGATTAGAATGTTTTCCACTTATCTTTTCAAGGACTTCCCTCACAACATTTGTACTGCTACCACTAATAAAGGATTACACAGAGCTTGCAATCTTGTACTTTGTAGGCAGTCATGACACAATGAACTGTATTTTTCATGGGATATGTTATTTTAAAGTCCTAAATTCATATCTATGTCCCCTGATGAATTTTTCTTCATGTCAATTGTGCTCGAACTGTCCAAAATCCATAGGACCAAGAAAATGGTTGCTTTCCTCTTCCAATATGAACCTTCTTTTGTCAGCCCAAAAGGGTTGTGCTCACTTTCCTGTAAACCTGCTTGGCCACCATTCCTTTGAATTTGCTCATGCATCTGCACAGCCCTGATGCTGAACAATTTGAACATTGTGAAAAATGTTGTTCAACTATCTTTGCAACTCCTACATTTCCCCTTGTTATGCTTGGTTATGGGCGAGCATTCACGTGCCTTGCAATGACAATGCAAGCTGATTGTTCCCTAGGCTTTGAAGACCTACTGGATGAAAATCAAGAACTTCATATCATAAAATTAGACTTGACCTTGATCAGAGAGAAGTGCTGAAAAAAGCATGCTGGCAGGAGAAAACAGGGTAGGAAACACAAACTAGAGAATTGATCTGGTCTGAAACAGTCAAAGTTTTCGGTAGAAAGTGACTTTATAACTAGAACTGATGGAAAATCCTGTATGGCAAACTGCTAGGTGAGTATTTCTTAGTTCCTTGGCCTTAATTATCCAAATGTTGGTTCAATGAATTTTAATCCTAATACAAGAAGTGGAAACACACTAAGAATGTAAAGCCTAAATCCGGAAACTACTTAGGAATTCAAGTATATATCTCCTATACTAATATGGAAACTTCTTCATAAAAATGCCCGTTTGCTACTTAGATTGCTGTAGCAAAAAAAAATTCCTGAATCATCTTCCATCTATCATATTTAATGTGTTAGCTAAATTAAATGAATATGTTGCAGATGATCTACTCTGTGCATGGATCTGTTTGTATGCGGTCTATATAGGGTCCTTCCCTAGCTGTATGCTCTGCCGGCAAACCTGACAGCTGTCAGAGTTTAAAACGCGACTTTTTCGTTGTATCAGTGACTAGCCTAACGGCCGATCAGTTAGTCTTTGAGCCCAAAACACAATTTTCTAAAAGAGGCCATTTTTGTTATTTGTTCATGCACTTCAAACACATTACGAGTGCTTAATTATTCTTCAAATAAATGTTCTGCTTACACAGAGTTCCTAGAACTATTTTACTTGGTCGAAATGTTAAAGGGGTAACTGATGTAATGAATCATCGCCCATCTCCAAACTGGACACACTGAAGTAGCAATTATAGTCCAAACATATGTATTTCTATCATTGTTTAAAGGTCGTGCAAAGGTATGCGACTCAATTAGCATCATGTTAAATTTACCCACCATAGTTCTTGCTTTAGAACCATAAAGAGGACTCCTTAAGATCTATGAACTTAAAAAATACTACTAGTCCACTAGTTTGTATTCAGCATTAAATTTATTAGTTTTTAATTACAATCAAAAGTCTTTGTGTAGAGATATCTCTCTGTTTCAGTCCAAATTAGTCTTCTCGTTCAGTGTTTTTACCCCGTTACCTCCTCCGAAACAGCTTTCTTCCTTCTCCGACTCCCCTTTTTTGGATTTACTGTAATGAAACTGAAATGTAAGAATGCAATCCTTACAATGCCATAAGACATGCAGATTATATGGTCTTCAACTCTGTCAACTATCATGTAGTTTTCTTCAAAATTAAAAAAGATCAAGATATTTAAGCAAGTTAAGGATCAAACTTCTCTTTATTCAGCAGCAAAATACCAGAAAAGTGAAAAACAAGAACCACACCCAGCAACCAATCACTCAGAGCTGCAAACTGAGCACAATTTTGCCAAAAAAAAAAAAGGAAAATAAATTGTAATAAGAAAAAATGGAATGGATAAATTAACAAGTAGAACTGTCTGGTACATAATTTCATGATCTGGCTTTAGTCCATTCTGAGTTGAAGAAATTATGAAGTAATCACTATTTCATACAATCTTTTCCTGATATTTAACTTCAATTTGTCAAAAAAACAAAAAGTTCCCAGAAACACAGGAAATGTTCTTCATATATCAAATCAAATAAAAACTAAAACCTACAATCTTCATAAACTCTGTCAAGTTGACTACAATGCGATCAAACCCTCATCCGAAAAAGAAAACCCTATTAAACCCCTGAAGTACACTGTAAACCAAACAACACAGCAAGAAAGAGCACCGAGAATAGATTTTGGAATTTAAAATAATAATAATAAGAAGAAGAAGAAGAAGAAGAAAGAAAGAAAGAGACGAAACAAAATAGAAAATTACTCTTAATTTCACAAGGGCCAGAATCGGGCACCGGAGGCTTGAGAACAAGAGGCGATTTACGGGCCGTAGTTTCCATGTCGGATTCATCAATCGGGTAATCGGAGGACTCGACGGTGACGGAAGCTTCGAGAGACCCGTGAGCGATGACCCAATTCGTCTCCGAGCTCCATGGAATCACACTGGTTTTCTTGCGCTCGCTTCCATTTTCTTGCGTCGGCTCCATTTTTATTTCTCGCATTTTTCTCAGTGATTGGGTTTATAGTATGGAAGTAGCTTACTGTAAACGCTTTGACGAGAGTTTCGCACGGTGAATGCTAACTACCAAACAAAAATCTTTGGTAATTGTTGGGATTTGTTTGGTGGTTTGGTTTGGGGAAAGATACATTGACGAGATCACTTGTATTTGTAAATAAAAATGATTGGCTATGTTTTTTGGTGAAAAAATTTGTTTGGTGTTATATTATTATTATTTTAATAAATTTTACAGTATTTTATTGGTATAAAGAAAGATGATATATATTTAAAATAATATAATAATTAGATAATGTATATTGTTGTTGACATGGTAATTAGATAATGTAACGGTGTTATATGTTCTTGTTAAGGTTAAAAAAATTAGTTAAATTACTCGATATTCGACTCAAGATTAATTGTTAAAAAATTATTTGAATTTGATTTATTAACTTAACAAATCAAAGTTGAACATATTTTTTTGTTCAATAAAATGTGAAATTCCGCTCAAACTCGATTAGTATAAAAAATAAAAAATATGTGTAAAAAATCAAATTACTCAAATTCGATTAAAATTCGTTCAAACTCAATCCAGTTATCTATCAAACTAAATTCAAAAATAATTTTTAAAAGTCAATAAAAAATTAAATAAATTTGAATAGTAATGTATTCGACTCGATTTGATTCGTTTATACCCTTAAGAGGAAGCCCTACTACTTTTTGGAAGAATAAAATTATTTTATGAAAATGATATGCCAAAAACGATTTCATTTCATGATAATGAAAATGCTTAAGGCGGAAGAAAAACAAATATAGCTTTTTTGTTTGAAAATAAAATATTTTTGGGAGAGTTGTATATATTAAAAAAAATATTTTCGTTTTTAATTGTATTAAAATTGATGTCATATGTAGTTTCAATTAGGGTTCATATGATATTCAAATCATAAAATTTGTTATCTTTAATAATACAAAATTTAAGAACAATAACGTGGATGACAATGTAAAATAACTATTCAGTTTATGTAATAATAAGTTATTATATTTTATATATATAAAGAAAGAGAAAAATATACGTGGAAAGAGAGGGTGAAAAGAATTGTTGATTAATTTAAGTAAAATCATTGAATTTTATGAACAAATCCGTTGTAGTCTAGTTGGTTAGGATACTCGGCTCTCACCCGAGAGACCCGGGTTCGAGTCCCGGCAACGGAAATGTTTTTTTATTACACTTCTTTTGCACACCGATTCTGGTCACACACAATTCTTCACTCAAATACTCAACGGTGGAATAGTCAGAAGCCCTATGTACAGACATTTACATTCAGAAGGATAAAAAAGAAGCTCCAGCTTCAAGAACTCTTCCTAAATTTGGACTCACCCTTTCTCTCAAGTTATCAACACAAATTCATTTAAAACACAAATTTATCAGACAGATATTGAAAACTATGCTGGGATTAGTATACAGAACACTCATGGCCCCCCTCCTCTTCCACAATTTAAATTTGATGATGGATCATTTGAAAACACCATATGAACTAATACTTGGAAACCAAAGCAAAAATATTATTGCACAGCTTAAAGAATTGTGTTAAAGAGCTACACAATAAAAAAATAATCAGACTGCATCCATACTTTCATGACTTCTTGAACATATGGTTTAGGTCCATATTGCCCCAAGATTGAATCACCATATGCCTGGTACTTTCCAAGTACCTACATAGAAGGAAGTGAATAGGCATTTAAACAAGACCTCAAGAAAATTGAATTAGTTGACCAACCTCTTGCTGTGTTGTCTACTAGTTTAAAAATTTCTTCCAATCCAAGGGTCTTTAAAGGAGAACAGAGAAAGAATAAAAGAAAAAACAGGAGCTCGAGATCCATTAGGTGCAAGTACACATGACTTTGATGGTGATGATGACATCTCTCCACCAACTTAAGGAAAATTAATCCAAATAGAAGACCGTAAGGTTGGGCAACCTAGGAAATGAAATGACACAAATGGGTTGGAGACTTGTTTTAAAAGTGGTATTATTGATCCCTCTCAACCTACCATAAAGGTTTCTTCACAAAGTAAAGAAAAATGACATAACAATCACTCGACACTTTATTGTGGTTTTATAATTCATGTATACCTTAAAAGTTTGCAAGGCTCCTTTTCTGTTCCAAATTATCATGAGGAAAATTGCATTTATGGATCACGATTATATTGGGCCTAGTTATCATACTTTGCAAGTTACTCAATTGGAATATGTCAAAAAATAGGTTATATTGATTGTGGATTCTTTCAAAATTATAAAAAATTGGTTGTACCACAATGGGCGATGGATGGAAAGATTCTAAACAGATGTCATTATGAATTTTCACTATCTGACAAATATCTATTCATTCTTGGTCACCTTGTAAATTAGAGACAAGAGTGAATGGAGAATGTAAACTAGAGCAAAAATAAATATTAGAAACTATTATACATATTATCTGCCGAGTTGATAGCACTGGTCAAAGCAGATATCTTTTCATATATTTTAGATTTCCTACTCTCAAAATGTTTATCAATAATATCCAACAATGCTTGTGACAAAATGATTATTTGTCATATCTAAAAGCCAGATTCAAATAATACGTTGCAACATATATATCATATCTTAAATTAATAATGTCCATATATGGCTGTTACAATCTTTTTTTAGTTCTAAATAACTTTTTGATACTCTTCCTTATTTTATACATGCCTTCATACACATAACTCAAGGTCGGCTTCTCACCAGAATTACAAAGAGCGTAAAACATAAAAGCATAGCTCCAAATCTCATAATAATTGAACAATTATTCCAATATCTTTCACTTAAAATAATTTGTTTAACTTGTTTTACAATATCCTTCTTCAAATATCTTTTGAAATCTTGAGATGTCGCCATAGCTTGCAAATCATAGTTATGGTCATTTAAATTTTACAATAAAAGTAGTTGCAAAATGAGTATCTCTAGGACGGAAAATTTCTCTCCATCTAATTCTTTTCGTCAACAAATTGAGAGCTCATTTGTTATT
This sequence comes from Paulownia fortunei, assembly GCA_019321725.1. NCBI lineage: Eukaryota > Viridiplantae > Streptophyta > Magnoliopsida > Lamiales > Paulowniaceae > Paulownia > Paulownia fortunei. The sequence continues at coordinate 23,197,847 of CM033108.1, read as the reverse complement.
ATAGACAAAACATATGACCTTAGATGCAAGAATAGCCAAATAATTAACATAAAGACAATTCAGCAATATCTTTCATATCAAATTAATACACTAAGTTGTACAAGGTGACCAAGTAACAGATGGATATCAATTACACAGTAAATGTCCAAGTAACTAATAATTGCTTGCATTATTAGGGACTATATGAATTACATTACTCGCACCACCCATTTCCACAATATTAGCAAAGAAGTTACACAAATTTTCTACATTTGCTTTAATTTCATATGTATCGATAAACTTAATAAATGAGATACCACTAGTACAATAAACCAAGAAATTAATCAATAGCTTCTATCTAAAATCTTTCCATCCATCACCAATTACGGTACAATCAGTTTCTATCCACTTATTTCTAAAAGAATCAACAATCAATTCAACTTGTTTTTTTTAACATATGTCAATAAAGTAAATAGCAAAGATATACATGAATCATAAGGTCACAATGCAAGTGTCAAGTCATATCATGCCATTTAAATGCCATTTATAGTAGATTCAAATGGGATTAAAAACCACTTTTAAAGTAAATCTACATCCCAATTGTTGCATATTTCATTCCAACCTTGAACCTTGGATTGATATCTTTGAGTTGGTAGAGGGGTAATGTTTTGAATGTTATCATCACCATGAAAGTCATGAGCTCCTCATCTTTCTTTTGTTCATTTGCTATTCTCCTTCAAAGACCCTTAGATCATAAATCTATGCATATGGAGAAACTTTCTTGCAAGAGATAGCATTCCCAATGAAAGCGTGTAGCCTCCATTAAGCTACGAAACAATATATACATATATAATGTACCTATCCATAGTATGAAACTGAAATCACGTAAGAGTATGAGAATCTTGAGTGTATAGAGCTCAAGACAAAGAATATAGAATAACTGCATAAATGTAGATCTAGTTGATAACAACAAATTATCATATGAAACTATTAAACGACAAGAGAAAAAGACACAAACATCACCATCAACAAAGTACAAACGAGTTTAACACATTAATAAGGATATAAATGACATATATTGCGTCAATATTTTAGGGAGATTCTCACATGTTTCAACAAAATCAACTAATAGAAAATTGTGAGGCACTAGGACTGATTCATAATTGTAAGACCTCAACTCAAGAGAAGTTCTAGCAAACATCACTGATATATTGATGGGTGACCTTTCACAGGATCTGACAAACGCACATACTCTCAAATGTAATGTTCAAGTGGGGCTATGTACCATGACTTGCTTTCATTTTTTCATCGAATCTCTCCACTTCCAGAAAAATATTTAGAGTACTGAGAGGAGTCCAAGATGTGAACTTTCTTAAAATATAAATAATCAAATATCTTTTCTCCGTCATGCCCTGCTCAATGTACAAGAAGTAACAAATTGAACTAAGCCATATCTATCTATCCCTACTTCTAAATTGATAGTTTGGTCTTGATTGTATAACCCATTTCCCCATAAAATAAATTTGAAAACTTAATTACCTCTGGGCCGAACCCCATTTTCAGGAAATTCAACTGCTGAACTACCGAAATAATGTAAAGAGACAGAGACATAGAATCCTGCAACACGAAGCCCACCCCCACATTATTATACCAATACATAAATCAACTCAAGAAATCATATTCACACTACAACTTGTATCATTTCTTGTGGTGCCATGTTAATTTCACATAAACATTTTTAGGACTCCCACATTGAAATTCAAGCTTAGTGAAAGTTCTATATGGAATTTTAGGGAGAAATATTAAATATGTTCCATGGGGCACTGAATAGCAGGAAGAAATTATAAACACAAACACATATTGATAAAAGAAACAGAGTTTAATAAAGCTTAAACAGGGGAGCAACTCCAACACATTTATTCATACTGAGATAGCCTATATATAGGCAATACAATCAACTAACTTGATAAAGACCATAACAACAATTACATGAAAATAAGACCATAAAGTCAAACATGTTGCCACTACAACCAAAGGATCAGGGGATAATAAATCCCACTAAACAACTTCCTATAAACTAAGACAATATAACAGACTTAAAGACTCAACATAATGTAAATAAGACTTGGTCAAATAACCGTTGGTCTAACATATCTTAACACCCTCCCTTAAACTGATATCTGTAGAAATCAATCTCTGAAGCAACCTTAACCTCCTTTGAAGAGCAAACTCCAAACATACTTCAAAGCTTCATAAAAATAGCATGCTTGAGGGGCTTAGACAAGATATCTGTTATCTGATCTTCACTTTTGCAAAATACCAAATCCATAACACCATTCTTACATAAATCATGCAAGAAGTGACACCTCACATCAATATGTTTGCTTCTCCCATGTAAGACTAGATTCTTTGAGAGTTTCATTGTAGAGATGTTATCATAATAAATTATTGTTGGACCTTGTTGTTGCTTATGTAAAACTTCAAGTAACCTTCTCAACCAAATAGCTTGCATGAACATGAAGCTACAACAATAAACTCAGATTCAGCAGTTGATAAAGTTACTATTTGTTGCTTTTTAGATGACCATCTAACTGCCCATGAATTTAACATAAACACTGCTCCAAAAGTGCCCTTTCTATCATCAAGATCTCCAGCATAATCACTATCTACAAAACTAATCAAACTGGACTTTGCACCCTTTTTGTATAGAATCCCAAAATCTACAATACCTTTCAAATAGCGAAAACTTCTCTTTGCAGGCAAAAGATGCGCTTCAGTTGGATTCTCCATGTACCTACTGATTAAATTGATTGCATGCATGATATCTGGTCCTGTAGATGTTGAATACTTAAGACTCCCAACAATTTACCCATATAGAGTAGTATCCACATTTTTCCTGCTCCACTATTTGATAGTTTCATCCAAAATTTCTAGAACATATTTCTTTTGAGAAATGAAAATACCAGTAGATGATTGCACCCCTCAAATCCAAGAAAATAATGCATTAACCCCAAATATGTCATATCAAATTATTTCATCATATACTTTTTAAAATCAGTGAGCAAGGTTTTATCATTATTGGTATAAATGAGATCATCAACATAGAAACACACAATTAAAATCTTCTTATCATCACCATACTTATTGTATAAAGTGTGATCATATGGGCATATGTTAAAACCTTCCTTAGCAAAATAAGAGTCTATATGACTGCACCAAGCTCTTGGTGCTTGTTTCAATCTATATAGTGTTTCACACTATATACCTAATTCTCACAACCTTGCTTCACATATCTAGGAGGTTGATCAATATAGGCTTCTACTTCCAACTTTCCATGTAAAAATGTTGACTTCACATCTAACTGATATATAGACCAAGGGTTTTAAGGATTTTTTATGTTTTATTTTCAACATGTGCCTTGAAGTTTTTAAATGCACTAAAAGCTTTTGATTTCTTCTGCAAAAATTAAACCCAAGTTTTTCGAGTATAGTCATCAATGAAGATAATTAAATATCTTTTACCTCCATTAGAAGATAAGCTGATTGGTTCGCAAATATTAGAATGAACCAATTCCAGGACCCTCTTAGCCCTCCATGATTTTTCTTGTGGAAATTGCTCTCGATGTTGTTTGCCAATAATGTGTCTTTCACACACTTTGTTGGGATGAATGATTTGAGGAAGACTGATTACCAGGCTCTTTTGATAAAGAGTCTTCAAGCCACTGAAATTCAAATGACCATAACGAAAATGCCAAAGCCACATTGGATTATTCACCTTAGTCATATAACAAGCCTGGTCAGTATTAATTAGCAGCAAAAATAATCTGTTTTATGCCATCTTAGTCTGAGCAATAAGACCCATTTCGAAATCTTATATTTCACAAGCACCATTCATAATTGTAAATATGTATCCCTTTTCTTGTAGTTGCTCAAAACTTAACAGATTGCTTTTTAAATTAGGAACATAAATGATATTTGACATAATTTCAAAATTATCATTGTTACTCCTGATTTAAACACCGTATTTTTGTTGGGTACGCGCGATCCCGGGATGTTTACGCAGCGGAATTTAAAATTTTTCAAAAAACATAAATTTATATTACATCACATGTAATTAAAATGAATTCCGAAACCCTTCCGCGATTATTCAGTTGTGCGTTTTCTGATAGTTAAAGTAAGAATATTTCAAAAACTCTTATCTTGATTTGCACTCTGGCTGATGTAGGGATTGAAACGATTCAAATCGTTATCCCTCCATGAAATATCTTCATGTTCTTCAATTCAAAATCCCTTTGATTGAAATCTGATTCACTTTTAGGATTCCAAATGTTATCCCTCTAACGGTATCCACACCTTGGATGCCAACTCGCAACCGAATCATATGCTAGTAGTTTTCGATTCGATAATTCTATCCTAAAACGATTTTGTTTGGAACAAGAACACACTAACAATTAGTGTTTTAGGTGTTTAATTTAATTCTTAATTCAATAATTAAATCAAGAATTAAACTAGATAAAAGGTTAGTGAATATTTGGAGATTAAAAAGAAAGGAGGGACGAATTTTTGGGGATGAAAGAAAACTATTTTTCTTCACAAAAATCTACAATTAATTTCCCCATAAAAATATCCAAGAAGATTGTTAATAAAGGCAACCACAAGTCCTTTCCATGTAGGACTCTTCTTCCTTTCTTATCTCCAACTCTTTTGATAAGTTTTTTTATCCCATAAGAACTTTCCTTTTTCCTTATTACCTCTTAGAAATTGAATTCTCAATTCAATTTCCTCTAGGAATTGGATTACCAATCCAATTTCCTAATGGGCTTCCTACAAGTCCACACCTAATAGGCTTAGGTCTAAGTAATCAATTAGGCTCTACTTTAATTGATACAATCAATTAAATTAATTTATTTAATTAATTAGGCACATCTTACTTAATTGATCCAATCAATTAATTAAATATTCCAATTGGGCTTCCTAATCCAATTAGGTCCAATCAATTAATCTAATTAATTAATTGAATTAATTCCACACTTGAATTAATTTAACCCCATTAATTAATCACATTAATTAATTTAATCGAACACTTAGATTAATTTCTAGGCTAGAAATGGACTTGTTCAAGTTTTGTGTGTGACCCCTCAGGTTCACTTTAAATTAGTCGTGGGCTCACAACTCTTGTGACTTAGTTGAACAATTAATTGTTCTGATTAATTAATTCAATTAATTAATTCTCTTGAAATTAACTCATTAATTCCAAGAACCCACAAGATATGGGAAGCATCTAACAATGCATCATGACTCCTAGTTTAAGGTGAATGTGCGAACCTATTTCAATTACGAATATCATGCAAGTACGGTCCTTCCGTCTTCAAATCTCATTATGGATGTTAAGTCGAAACCCCATTAGCTCAATAACTATGTTTCCATTCCTAGTAGCTTGACTTGATGATGAATAATTAAAAAACCCTACGTCTAATTTTCATCCAACTTTGGCCAAGGATTTTTAGAGTCAAGTACAGTGGAACACATAGGAGATTCACCTATTCATCTAGATAGGTGATGGATCCTTTGTTGGCCACTCATTAATCTCCATACATGAAGATGTTACACCCAATATAAATTCTTGTGATTGTCATGCAATCGAAAAATATATCAAAGTACAACATGTCATGCACAAGATTACCATAGTGCCTCAAGTCCAAGGATTAATTCTTGCACTATCGTAATGAGAAAATTCCCATTCGACAATAGAATATTTTCAATTGGGAATTTTTAGGTAGGGTTATTCAGTGTACTTGTTCCCAACAAGCACCCGCATACATGCACTAGTGTCTCCACACCAATACCTATGGAATGAGACATCCTCCTTTCGAGCCTGCATCGTATGCGCAAGTTTCAACAGGATCAATGATGTCCCATCTCATTGATCCTTAACTTGGAACGTTTTAAGATCACAGCCTTAGAGGTATATTTCACGATCACCATCATATGCGCAACCATACCCTATAGCTATGTGTGATTTAAGGACTTTATCTAATTTTTATGATGAATTTAAGATAAAGATTGCCATTTAAATGATATTAATATAAATAAAAATGATTCGCAAGAGTATAAGAACGGCCAGAACAATTGGCACGTCGGGCACTACTCTAATAATTTTTTCATAACACTTATTTTGAAATTATCACCAAAGCTCATAATAGTACGATAACCTTTATTTAAATAGGAAAAGAATAACTTACTTCCACACATATGATATGATTACTGCATCCTATGTCTAGGTATCATATGTTTCCTTCAAGCTTGTCCTTACTATCATGGACTGTCATCAATAGAATTTATTCTTCATTCTTCTTGGCAAAATTTAGTTTCTCTATTTCTTTATCTTGAGGCAGCTTAGTATAACATTCAAAACGATAATAACCAAATTTATGGCACCTATGACACTCTACCTTAGATTTGTCAAATTGGTGATAACGTCGTCTCCATCTACCTTGAGAAAGTGATGGATCATTATTAGCCTTAAAATTCTAAAATTTTCTACCTCCATTGCCTTGTCCTCCTCCATCTTTGTTACTTTGACATCTTATTCCTCTACCTCTACCTCTACCTTGATTTGTCGATCTATTTGTTGTCCCACCATTATTGTTAGTTGAAATCTTTAAAACTTACTCCTTTTTCTCTTCTCTTGCTGATTAATTTTATGCTCAAGAATCAATTCATCAATTGAAAGTTCATCAATATCATGAGATTATTCAATAGAACATACAACAAAATTAAATTTTAGTGTCATGGATCGAAAAAACATTGCAACAATGGTGGCGTTCTCCATCTTATCACCATGAATTCGCATTTTGTTGACAATTGCCATTATCTATGAAAAATAGTCCATAATTGACTCTCCCAATTTCATTCGAAGCATTTTGAACTTCGAACGAAGAGTTTGTAGATGCTGCCTTTTTGGTCTTATTGAACCTTGATACTTTTTTTTCATGGAATCACAAATATGCTTGGAAATGTCTTTGTTAATAAGGGTCTCCAAGATTGAACAATCAATTGCTTGGAAAACATAATTTTTGCCTTCAGATCTTTCAACCGTTGCCCTTCTAACCCCATTTTCTGTGCATTTGTCATTAACTATGTCGGCTACTGGTTGTGATATTCTATGAGAGACTACATACCAATACTCTTTCGTTCTTAAGAAGTTCTCCATCAATATACTCCAATGATCATGATGAACATCAAAGCGGGGAGTAGCAGGTTGAACAAAGTTGTCGATTACAATGAGAAGTGTTGCTACTTCAAAACAAAACAAAGTGAAATAGAAAAGCAAAGTTATTGCAACAAGTCACTTTATCTCACAAACTCTTCTTTGTTTGTTCACTCTCTTTATCTCACTTGTATTTTCTTTTTCTCTTTTTTTTTTTGAACTCACTCTTCTTACCACCTGGCTCGGGTACGAATAAAAGAAACAGAGTTTAATAAAGCCTAAATAGATGAGCAACTCCAACACATTTATTCATACTGAGGTAACTTATATATAGGCAATACAATCAACTAACTTGATTAAGACCATAACAATAATTACATGAAATTAGGACCATAAAATCTAACTTGTTGCCACTACAACCAAAGGATCATGGGATAATAAAGAAATCCACTAAACAACTTTCTATAGACTGGGACAATATAACAAACTTAAAGACTCAACATAAGTTAAATAAGACTTGGTCACATTGTTGAGTTGTTTTATACCAAAAATTCATACTTTTGACTAACATTTGATTTATTTTCAAGTATTTATATTACTTTTTATACATTTAGTTAAAAAATTTGAAAGTAATGGTAAAAGGAGAAGAAAATAAAAAAAATATAAAACTTGGTTAAAATTTAGAAGAATTTACTTTATGGTGCAATTGAGGGCAGTATTTATATTTCAATCATAACTCTTTGCTCCAATTTAATTTTGACTAATTCTTAAAATATTAGAAAGCTAAGAAATAGATATATAACTTATATGTTTACCATAAAATCTATTTCTTTCAATTTCAATGAGAAAAATGGATTAAAAAGTTTGCACTTGATTGAAATTTTCTAGTATGATACATCTTGATATTATAGGCATTACTTTTTCCACAAATTTCATATCGAGTTGATTCAAATGTATATGGAAAGCCAAGACATGCAGATACAATTCATCAGAAGATATCAAAGTTAATTCATCTTATAAAGAGGTCAAAAAATTAGTTGAAAGAGATTGAACACTATCAAAATACTAAAGTGAAGGAGAAAAACTGCAGTCATGGTGCAACGGCGCCAAAATAAGGTGCTTAGGCACCGAAAACAAAGCAAATGGTGTATAAGCACTGCCAGACAAAAAAAAAGGGGCAAAATGAGCATTGCCCTCTTTAAAGTATCTCTCATGCAATTTTAAGGATTTCAAAAGCCTTCAAGAAGAAGAAATCAGGAAGGAGAAGAGTGAAAAGAAAGCCAATAAAGAAGAAAGAAGAAAAGAAGAAGACAAAGAGAAGATGAGATATTTCTTCCAAGATTGAGGAAAAAAATATCGTAAGGCAAGAAACTCATCCTTTTTCAAGTTCTATTTTATTTTCCTTTTTTTCTCTTTAATTATATTTATGAATATTGTTAAGTTATATTTCATTTTCACCATGAACTAATTTTTTTTCTAGGGTTGTGTTGTAATCTAATTAAAATATTTTGAATATTTTTATCAATTCAATTCTTGATTTATTTTTCAAGTTGAGTTTTCTATATGATTCTTAATATTTTTAATTATTTGGCCACTAATTGAGTGATTTGCTAAATATATTGACCTGAAAGTTGATATATGTGTCTAGTTTTATGTGTAAAAAATCATAAATTGCATGTGAAATAAAAATATATTTGCATGGTTTGTATAGTCTCATTTGAGATTCATAAAACCTAATGAATTGTTGGTTGTTGTAATTCACATAGGAATATAGTGAGTTAGCAACTGGTGATATTTTGTTAGACATCGGGAGGAGGTAGTGGATAATTTAGGGATTGTCGACTATCACTTGGGAAATAAATTGAGATTGATAAGATAAATTATCTAATTCGAATTAATTATAGTGAAATCATAACCTTAAATTAAATTTGAATTTCATTATTAATTGATTTTGATTATTAGTTTAGTTTAGTTAAATTTAATTTATAATCATCAATATTCACTAAATAAAATTAGAGTTAACATAATTTCGATACTTAATAATTCAACGATCTTCATGAAAACAATACTTATTCATTACTTTATTACTTGTTTATCATAACATGCATTTGTGTTCACAAAATTCGCAACAAAATTCGCAACATAAATGACCAGTTGGATTAACATATCTTAACACATATTATAGATTCGAGAGAGAGAGAGAGAAGAGAGAGAGAGAGAGAGAGAGAGGAATTCCAAAGAGAAAGAGAAGATTGTTTTGTCAGCTAAGCGAGCAAAGTGATCGCCCACTTTCAAGCTTCCGCATAAGCTCAAGTCCTCAACTATGAAGTTGCAAATCTATTTGCCTCAGACGGAAATTGAGAGGGGAAAACACAAAAAATAAGTAGAAAAAAGTTTCAAGAAAAAGGAAAAAGAATTTTATATCATATGCGGATCACGAAAATAATTTGCTATCATATTCGTGCACAAGTTATTAAATTATCCATCTATTTTAAGCACATTGTTTCTATTTTCTTTTTGAAATATTACAAAGTAAGGTTTTATTTAAAAAAAAATCTTAAATATGACCTCATATTTATAGTAATGATGGGAGTTTATTAACATTCAATTACTACTTAAAGATGACCTCATTTTTAAGTAATAGTGCGAGTTTATTAATATTAAACTAGTACTTTTGATACTCTCATCTAAAATTTTATATCAAATCAAAGTAGATATATGATAATGGGATGAAAGAGCCTACTTAGTTATATACGGTATGAAAAATATCCGACATTTAATACGTGTGAGTATATTATAATTTTTATTTTTAAAAGTCTCGGCAAAGAAGCAACACCAAATACAAAATAGATAAATATGGATTAATAGACGTACAACTAAATATGAATATAAAATAATTATTCTGGAGCAAATATAGTGCTTATTTTGATATTAATTTTTGTATATTTTGTTTGCACTTATTGTAAATTATGAAAAAAATATTTTATATGTATTACTATGTTATTTAATTTATGACATGAAACAACTTAGAGTAACTATTTATTAATAAGTAATATTTTTAAATGATTAGGATTTTTATTTTTAAAATTTATGATATTCAATACTTATAAATATTTTTGATATAATTTTTAGGTATGAAAGAAATATTATAAATATTTGTTAATAAGAGGATTATGTCAGTATAATATGACATATATATGTATAGTAAATGTATTAAATATTTCACCTCCAAATATGAGTGTAATTCATTAAATTTAGCATGTGTATGAGAAATAAAAATATGTTTCAATTATTCATATTTATATGTACTATATAAATATAATTTAGAGGAGTTTTTAGTAATTAGTTTCCGTAAATATATTTCTTTTTGTGAAGAAATTATAACATCATGTAACATAGTTTTGGATTTGGCATTACAAACAATGTTTACTCTATTTTATTCAATGTAGTTCATGTTTTATTTCAAATCATTAAAACATTAGTTTCTTCATACCTGAACGAGTACTCATTGAATATTTTACGGTTATACTAATAGAAAATTTAGATAATTACATAAATCTCTCTTGAGATTTGATGTAAATATATATTCACTTACTAATAAATTTTTTTTAGATAATTACAGAAATCTTTATTGAGGTTTAGTGTAAATACATGTTCACTCCCTCAAATTTAGATAATTACATCCCGTATCCCCGACTTTCATCATTGTCTAAAAATAAAAAATATGAATGAAAATCCAGTATTGCCCTTGCATTTACTGATTCAAGGATTTGATAAAAAAAATTGACCAAATTATCCTTGAAAATAATTACATAAATGTCCCATAAAATTTAGTTTAAATACAAGTAAATTCCCTCAACTTTCTAAAATTACATCCACCTCTGATGATATTTATTTGTTGTGTTATATATATGGCCATTTGTTAGACCATTTGCATTATTATTTTGTGAAAATGATAAGTTTTAAACCCTTCCATATTTGTTCAATTTACAAAAGTATCACCCTCAGATTTGTATTTCTTAAGATTTAATTCTAATTAATGATAAAATTTTGAAATCACATTCTATGTTATTTAATAAATGTATTTTAAATTACTTTAATTAAAATTATTAGTATTTAAAAAATTAATACATACCTCTGATAATTTATTTATTTATCACATTATCTTCAATTATTTAAAATCAATGAGCACCGCAATATTGTTGCTACCATCAAATGAATAATTAGTCAATTACTTATTTTCAAGGACTTAACTTTCAGAAATTAGCTTGAATTTTTTAGGTTTGACAGTATGATGTTTGCGAATATGAATGAAAAGAGAATAACTCAAATATATGTCTAGGTCTAAATATAGTTTCATTGACCCGAATTTGGATTTGATTTATTGTTAAAAGGTATCTTTAAATGTTTAGAATATTTTATTATTTTAATAGGATAAATAACATGTTGTCTAATTCTGAATTAAAAAATTTTCAAAAAAATATAATTGTAATATGACAAACCTTAGGGACATTACTATAATTTTTAACAAGGACAAAAAAGTCATTTAATAAAAAATATTAGATTTTCTAAATGTTGTGTTTATATCAAGAGAGGTAGATGTTATTTTATAAACTTGAGGATGTATACTTATATTTAGACCAAAACTCATGGGATGTTATGCAATTATCCCTAAAAAACTATTTGTGTTCTAAATCAGTATTAATAGACGCAAAATGTAAATTGGTTTGGGACTTTTGAGTTGTATAAATGATAAAAATAAATCAAAGAATTTTACGAATAATCAATAGTCATGTGAAAAGTTCCTCTTGAAACATGTAATATAACAGGTTTCAGAAAATTTATGTGGGTTATTATTAGTAATAATATATGTGGAAATTCGAAAAACAATTTCATTTTTAACGTTAAAAACAGAACAGCAAATTTAGATATGATATTATTCATAACTATTTTATTTATATAATTTTCTGTTTTATTTAGAAAATAAAAAATAAATTCACAATACTCTGTCCAAAAATAAAACCCAATTTAATTTATTTGCAACCTAAAAAGGATCATGTGGTGGATAACTAATTTAACAGCTCTTCAAAAATCCCCACCATTTTCTGACTACTTCTCTTTATCACCTCTTACTTTACTCTTCACACACAGAAACCATCAATGGCTAGTCTAAGCTTCAACTCCACAAGAATCAAACACACCATCACCAACTTCACTTCCCCTACCAAAACCCCATTCTCCCACTTCTCCACAAACCAAAAGCATCCAGCCCACAACAGAAATTTGAGAAAAAATCTCCATTTTCCACCTTGTCTTTCAGTCTCTGAAAGTTCAGTATCTTTTTCCCCTTTAAATCCTGAAACTGGAAAATCTGTTGTTGAAGATGATGATGAGAAGGTAGAAGAAGAAGATGACCCCACCTCAGAACTGAGTTATCTGGACCCGGAAACGGATCCTGAGAGCATTACAGATTGGGAGGTGGATTTCTGTTCTAGGCCAATTCTTGATATTAGGGGAAAAAAGATTTGGGAGCTTGTGGTTTGTGATAACTCACTTTCACTTCAGTACACAAAGTACTTTCCTAACAATGTTATCAATAGTGTGACTCTTAAGGATGCTATAGTTTCCATCTGTGATGAATTAGGTGTGCCTTTGCCTGAGAAAATTCGGTTCTTCAGGTGAATGTTTTCTTGTACTTTCATTAGTATATTTTTGTGATTTATTCCCAGATTGTGACACTTTTTCTATGTTTCATATGATATGTGGGAAGTTGATTGTGTGTGTTTCTTGGTGATGGCTTTATAGGTCACAGATGCAGACAATTATTACAAGAGCTTGCAATGAGCTTGGTATAAAACCTATTCCAAGTAAACGGGTGCGCAAACGTGATTTATAGTTAAATTTTCCACCCCATTGGTAATATAGTGTGTGTTTTTCTCTAAGTCATCTGCATTTTTAGTCCTTGGCAGTCCACTTAAGCGATTAATAGAAGGAAAAATGGATCGGGGTTTGAAGTCTGTCTGTTTCCCATCAGGAAATTTGGGGATAAATAATGTGAAATAAAAAATTATAAGTTTTATAATGGTGCAAACTAATTTAAGTACTAGTAGAAGAGCTGGAGTTAAGAGTGAGGAGGTTGGGTAAACTCCTTTTTGTGGCCTTTTTAGATGAATTCCTCATGTTGTTTCTTCATTTCATTACATGATGTTACACAATTTTCTGTTAAAGAGTTAAAACAATTTTTGTGCGCAAAGTGCACCTACATGGTTACGGATTGAAATTCGTATTGGCAAAAGTCTTAACTTTTTTTATAGCATATATTTTGGCAACAAATACTACAAGAAAAATACAGTGGTAGTTATTTAGGAGATTTATGCACTGTGTGTGAAAATACCAAATGGCAAGGATCACACCACATAAGTAGTGGGACCTGTCCTCACCATTTGGTGTTTGCACAACGGTGCTTAATAAGTATTTGCCAGATCTATATGAAGTTGTCAACTGCTTAGAGGGGATTCTTGGTTTTGCCCTCCAATTTGTGTTTCCCAAGCCAGGCAAATCTAACTGTTGTCTCTTTGTTTCAGTGTTTATCTCTGGTTCTGTGGCTCGAAGAACGTTATGAAACTGTCTATACACGCCATCCTGGTTTTCAAAAAGGATCAAAGCCACTCCTTTCACTAGATAATCCTTTCCCCATGGAACTTCCAGAGAATCTTTATGGAGAAAAATGGGCTTTTGTCCAGTTACCTTTTTCAGGTACCTACTCATGCAGGTTTACCTCTTAAGTTACATGATGAAAACCTCTTCTCTTCTGTCTGAACATTCAAATTAAGATAAGATATTTGGTCTGTCACTAGACTCGTGGTTGAGTGCTTCAATAATGTCTCCTCTTGTGTCTGAACGTTCTTCCTCTTTAAACTCGTGGTTGAATGCTTGTAAATACTGCCCCCACTGATTTTTGTCTAACCTTTAGAATTCCCTCTTTATTTGGCGAACTTCTTGCCACTGACTATTACCCTGTCGAAAAGTGAAATTCTATGTTTCAACATCATAAGCTAATTGCAACTTGCTTTGCTCAACTATTTGGACAACTGCTATTTTACGATCATAACATTAATTAGTCTTCTCTGCTCAGCTGTTCGGGAAGAGGTGTCATCTTTAGAGACAAGATTTTCGTTTGGTGCAAGTTTAGATTTGGATCTTCTGGGGATTGAAGTCAGTGAGAAGACATTAATTCCTGGACTTGCAGTTGCATCTTCTCGAGCTAAACCATTAGCAGGTATATAATCTATCAAGAGCAAAATTCTTGTAAGCAATTCTCCTCCACATGTTCCCTCATTCTCTTCTCGAAGAACTCTGGGAATAATGCTGGATCAGTCTAAGCTTTGTATTGTGGTGAAATTCCATAAAATTTACTCTACTTTATGTAGTAAATTCCTCATTGATAACATTGTATTGACTTATTTTGAGACCTCAGAAAGACTACAGTGGGACAGCTTTTTTCCTATGTAGAAGTTTCTTTCTTCATATTCCAACATCAAAATGCTGAAGCATGTGTGTAGCCATATATGATTTGAATTGCCTAAATGGTTGCAGTTTTCTCTTGGAAATTTAACCCTTTCCACTTTGGATGATACAATCATAGTTCAAAGTATTATCGCCCAATACATACCGGATCGGTGTGGGCCATATTAGGGATGTTATTAGCGATATCCAATAATATCATATTCTCTCTAATCCTATATCTGATTATGGAATTTAGACTTCTTTGCCAGAGACCTGGTTTGTTGATGCAATTACTAGTGAATTATTTTCTATCAAAAATTTAAGTTAACAATCATCTTTTGTTTTACTTTTAATCTAAAAGTTTTGACTATGTACTATTGAGTAGTAATTTTTGTTATTTGTATTTTTCTATAATTTTACTAGTTATTTTACTGAGAAACCTTCACGATCCACCTTGATTACTGAATTTCTTCCGCACGTTGTTTCTTTTAAAAGCTAGATCATTTAACATGAAATGCCCTCAGCTACCACAATTACAATCAGCTACTGAAATGTCAGAGGCTATGCTTCCATTGAGTTATCACTAAGAAATAACAGTTATTACATCTGAGTTGATCTTCTTGTATGCCACAAGCTTTACAATGCTATGTTCCTATAAGGAATTTAAGCAACAGTTTTTCCTCCACTTTAAGCCTTACTCTATGCACAACTTTCACATAGTATCATACTGATCTTGTTATGCATTTCTGCAGCATGGATGAATGGCTTAGAAGTCTGTTCAATCGAAGCTGATACGACCCGGGCTTGTATAGTCTTGTCTGTTGGGATTTCTACCCGCTATATTTACGCCACATACAAGAAAACACCAGTGACTACAAGTGAAGCTGAAGCTTGGGAGGCAGCAAAGAAGGCCTGTGGAGGCTTACACTTTCTTGCTATTCAAAATGACTTGGATTCGGATGACTGTGTCGGGTTTTGGCTCTTACTAGACTTGCCACCTCCACCTGTATGATTTCGTCTTTACCCAACCAGAGATAGCATTTTCTTGGTAACAATTTCCTTCTGAGAAAAGAAGTACATTTAGAAGTGAAAGAGCTTGTCCCCCTTAAGACACCTGAGTTTTGTAGTAACTTGCTGGTTTGTAGCCATGGAAATACGAATATCCGGTTGTCGCTGCATTTATTTTCATGTGTTTCTACACCTCATTTATTGTATATTGGCCTTCTTGGTCTTCCCACCTATTCTCTAATTCAAAAGATTGTAGACAGAGGCAGATAGGCTACTTATAACTAGAAAAACTTCTCAGAATTTATGCTTTTTCAATCAGATTAGATTTTCAGATGGAGCCACATTCATGTGTTGGGTTATATTTAGATCTTGAACTTTAGTAACGAAATGGAAAAAATCCTTGAAAAGTTATTTATCAAATTATATTAGTTGGAGTGAGAAAAATATTTCTTAGTGTTTTTTTTTTTTTTCCAGTAAAATTCAATATCCAAACATAAGAGGTAAGGAAAGGAAAATGCTTGCGAGCTACCCTGTTACACAAAGAATAGCGACCTTTTTACATACATTTTATATCAAATTTTATGAAAGAAAACATCAATGCAGACGTAGAGACAGGCAATAAATTCATGTTACAATATGAGTGTGTGGGTTTGTGTAGCATCAACCTTTGGTGGGACAAATTAAATCCTCATATAATCAAATTAACACATGAATTCCACAAAACTTGGTACATTTGAAGAAATGAAAGTCCAACGTAATTGGAATGAAATTCATATAAGTTACGATTGATCGAAAGCTAAAGATTTTAAATGATTTTATTATTAGTAGGTTCTAAAATGCATTAAAATGATGGAGAAGGTAGCTGAAAATGAATGCTAAATACAATCCTTTGTAATTTGAAATTATAAAAACAAAAAAACAGCTCAATAAATTTATAATTATAGATCTTTCAATCCAAGTGCAACCTTAATATTTGAACATCAAATGGGAGCTCGCTAATTTGTTTGAGAGTGTTGGGAGAAATTCTAAAATTTTGAGCCAACCCAAAAAAGCTTGATGTTTGCAAATAGCTCTTCTCATTAGCAATCTTTCTCCCCAAAAAATGTAGACAGTGAACTGACATAGAGCCTGAGATAAAAGGTACCATTCAAATATCATTTGTTGCTTACAAATATCACTATTCCTTTCTCTAGGAGCATACTCTAGATACATGATGAATTCTATGCATTTACAGAAAACACAGTACAAAGGCTGAGAATTATGACACTCAGGCCTTGACTAAGCGAGTTAAAGTAATAACTAAAGGTCTAATCTCAAATCTCAGAAGGCATAAAAACATGAATTCAGCTGAATTTGATAAAGATAATGAGATGCTATGTATGAAATGGAAGCAAAATGAAGTCAAACCCATGCGATGCTCTCTTTGAATAGAATCTGGTTGAGCAAGGGATTGGCAACACTAAGGTGAAAGAGAGAATAGTTTCAGCCAGCAAAACAGCAACTCCACTTTCCCGCAGCTTCAGAGACACATGCAGTTACCTCTTAGAAGCCTCATGGTAAAACAAATTAGACATCCTGTCAAGTTCCCATTAATCTTTCCCTGCTTGCTTTCAACAACGCCACATCTATTAAAAACCAAAAAGATCTAAATCAAAGTTTGTGCTTCTGAGAAACAAAACGAATTCCTTGCTTCCCAAGTTCAAAACTCTTGGCCTTTCCATCATCAAGAGCAATGGAAACAACTGATGTACCCTCAAAGACTTCTATTACCGTTCCCCTATGCCTGGAAAAAGAAAAAAATAGAAACTCAACATCTACACTGTGCAATACAACAAAGCCTTTGACCAAAAAAAGAGATACCAAAACACTTGGAGACTGTCAGAATTCATGACATTTGCAAAGGATAAAAACACTAATGTGGTGCTTGGAGATGGAGAATTGGGGCTTGGGATCAGAAATCATCAAAAGTCCATTCAAGTTTAAGAAAAAAAAATTCTAATTCTATTTTCAAGTCCCCAATCCTATGCTTCCAAACACAATCAAAATGACAAACTCCTAGAAATTTCGGTGAGCGTTTCTCCAAAACCCTTCAAATCTCTGGTATTGAAGATTTTTATTTTCTTTTTCCTTATCTCTTCCCAACATTTTCTGAAAAAAGAGGAAGAAACTCACCAGGAGTTGTTGGATGGCTGATGAATTTCTACTCTTTTCCCAGCAGCATCTTTTCCCAATTTCTGCAGTATCCAATTGGCATCCGTGAAGTCCTTCATTGTGTTGTCTCCACGCCATTGAGATGCATCTTCATCACCTAGTGCTGGTCTCCTCCGTTTTGACCTCTGACCCCTGGTGTAAGTTATCTCATCCTTCCCAGGAAGTGGCAATGGATTCTGGTTTCCAGTACTCAAATTACTGGGAACATTTTGGTTTCCATTATTAGAATTCTTGGGAATTTTGAACTTCAAATAAGGCTTGCGATCCTTTGTCGCCTGTGAAATGGAAGGAATGCTACTACTGTCATCAATCAAGTCCCCAGAAACAGACCCATCCTCGGCATTCTTCATTAAAGAATATTTGTTCCTCCTGCTGACTGGGACTTCAGATCCACTCCTTGCAGATGCACTGTCTTCAGTACCTCTTTTTCCTAGTACAGAATGTGTATTCTTTTGAGAAACAGATTCATACCCCTCAGCAAATTCTCCTCCAGTAAGTTTTGAGCTAAAGAGTTCTGAATTGGCATTCTTGAGCTTTATCAAATGGCCATCTTTTTCTCGTACGTTGGAACCTTTCACTTGATCAGTGTGGTCTATTTTGTGTCCTGCAGCACACAAGACACCAATGCTTTTCAACAAGACATAGAGACACACACAAGATAAGAGGGATAACAAAAATGAAGATGGATGACAGAGAACAGAGTTTCTCATACCCAGCATGCATTACCTTTCTGATCCCCAAATTTAGTTGCAGGGTCAGGCCTGTCGATGTACTCGTGATTTTTCAGTTGACTGGTATCTTCAGTGCCTACTGAATACATGTTGACAACATTGTTTTACTACATACTCATAAAGTTCACAAACGGAGAGAATACATTAAACAATTTCATCAAGGGCAAATTAAGTTTCCGAGGTTTTCAAATTCTCAGAATTGACCAAAAAAATTAACTCTACTCAGATTTTAGTTTAATCAAGGGCAAAGCAGAAAGCATACTTTTAAGATGAATACTATCCACTAATACAAGTTCATGCATATCACTAACGGGTGAAATTTAAGTACCCAACAATACCCAGAAAATGATAACTCATACTTTGCAATTCCTATGGTCCCTCGCAACCCCACAGAATAACAGACCAAAAGCATCCTACCCATACTTTATAATAACCTCAAAGGAAGTGTACATCAAGACAAAGTTTGCCAGTGGAAACAAAAGCAACAGAGGCATACCTTTTAATGAAGTCAAGTCTTGCCCCCTTTTAAAACTTGAAGCTTCAGATCTTGGAGGACTAGTCGTATTTCTACTTCGCCCACCCAAATGTATAACGAGCTTTGGTCCCTGTGCAGTCTTGGGCACAACACTATTAATTCCAGTTTCCTCCCTATTAGTCAAGCCATGAGATTTATTACTCTTTATTTTGATAGTTCTAGATGTCCTGGTTACATTGGTTGCTGAAACCTCATCAACATATTTGTGTTTAGAGACCGCTGCCTCATTTACTGCACTTACACCTTCTGTCAAACTTCCAGCAAGAGGAGAGAAAGTAGCAGGTTCACCAGAAAATTGCATTTCTTCATTCTTAGTATCGCCAGTATTGTGTTCAATTGGACCATCAGTGTGTCCACCAAAACTCTGGTATGCGTCAGTTCCACTCATCAAAGATGTTTCATTCCCCTTTTTCTTGCCATACTTCTTATTTGAAGATTTTTTTCCATACTCTTTGCTCTTTCTTGGTGATTTATCACCTAACCCTTTAAGAGAGAACTTCAAAGAACGGCCAAATTCATTCTTTAACATAGGTCCACTATCTTCATCATCAGAAAAAGGTGAAATGTCAAATATTTCTTCCTGAGTTGGCAAACCAGCAGCTGCCCTCAAGCTTGCTATCAAATCCCTATCAGCTTCATCTCTTCGTCTCCAAAGCTCCTGAACAGCCTCCTCAAGATTTCTAACCTGGTAAGAGGAAGAGACATTGAGGGCAAATATAAAAAGTAGACAAAGCAAGAGCAACATTTGCATGTTACATATCCCTTCAAACCAATCATTCAAGAAAACCCACCTGGCAGCATTCTCCACGGCATGTAGGACAAACATATTGGAGATTTCTGTCAACTTGAAATTGCATGTATTTTGCATCACTGAAAAATTGTTTCCAACAAAAAAGTCAAAATCCAGTAGAAAGAGGTACCCGCAAGATCAGAAGTGGTAAAGTGTGATGTGCGTTAGACAAAAAATTCAAAGCATCTCAAGAAAAATTAAGAGCTTTAATACCCTCTAGGAGGTGATGAGTTAGAAGTAACAACTTAGAAGTAAATTGGTGGATTATGTTGTAACTTAGGTCAACTACGGATCCAAGATGGAAAATAGTTTCAGCTGTTACTTCTTAAGCCTACAACTCCAGTCACACATGCAAGCCTACCGGTGGGCTCGTGGTCTGACAAAGAGTCCCAAACAGAGATAGAGATGCAGGGCAAAGTAGTGTAACTTAATTAGTACAACTGGGTTGGGTAGTGTCTGGTAAGGTCCAAATCCAGATTAAGTGTGAACAAGTATGTCCTGTCAAAGGCTCAAAGCTATTCCTCTATCGATAAATGAAAAATTCACATGGTTCTAGATTTATTTCAGATTTTGGAAAACGTAAAATTGAGTGTGTTCCTGCTGACGGGTTAAAAAAATGCATTCCAGATGTACAAATTCCAATAAGTGGCCCCAGGTTCACTTTTCTTGCTGTTGTTTAAAGCCCACTCTACCCCTTTTTAATCATTCTCTAATTCTTCCTGGCCCCTTCTCTCTTTGTACATACATTCTTTTTTGCTCTTCAGCAGACAAAGTGTATATTGAAATCAGTTTAAATTTTCTGGCCAGACTAGGGCTATTATGAAACCCATTACTATAAAATCTGATTATTCTTTTACTGGATTAGCTAGAGTACTTTAGATCAGATTTAATCCCATTCTTTGATTTTCCAAATAAATTCTATTGCCAGGGGCAAAAGGAAACAGAAAGGCTATGTTTAGATTTATTCTGGGAAAAGAGTATTCTTTCCCCCGGAAACAAACATTGTTTGTCTTCTTCATTCTCTCAAAACAATTTCTTCTCTTCCCAAAACAAAATGGGACCCTCTATATATCAACATCATTACATTATTCGATTTTATATTCTCATAAATATACATCTTCTGTTTTTTTTACATTCAAAAACACATTATATAACATTAAAAAAAGCCTTATGTGATACTACAAACTTACAAGACATGACATCTATAGTAAAAAATATCTTCCCCAAAACACAAACCAAACATTACTTTCCTTCCCAAATGCCTTCCCAAAAACACCTACCCCCAAAACTCCCAAAACAAAACCAAACATTGCCAAAGTATTTCTCGACCATCTTTGGAGAGGAGAGGGGAAAGGTGAATAGAAAATCCTGTGCAGCTTAACAAGAAACCACAAAGTTATATTTGAAAGAGTAGACTGAGAAAAGCCTTGCATAGCTCTTGCTTAAAATTCACCATATCTCATTCCAACAGTATTTTTGACATAATAATATACCAATTCATGGCATTTTAATTCTCACTTATACACAAGATAAAATAACAATTTAACTGTTGAAAGTAAACATCATCTCAGACCATCTGGCAAGAAAGTAAAATTTCAGCATCCAAAATAATAATGAAAACTTATTTTATGTCTTATGATATCATAATAAGGTAAGAGCAGCACACAACAAGACATATTAGAGGAGAATTAGAGTTCCCCCATACGG
Source organism: Paulownia fortunei (assembly GCA_019321725.1). Classification (NCBI taxonomy): domain Eukaryota; kingdom Viridiplantae; phylum Streptophyta; class Magnoliopsida; order Lamiales; family Paulowniaceae; genus Paulownia; species Paulownia fortunei. Next base: position 23,176,171 of record CM033108.1, on the reverse strand, counting down.
AGCTAAAAATTCAATCAAATCTATCATTGTTCTTTCTTCTCAAGTAATGCCATTTCTAAAATCAAGGCAATATAATTAAAACTTCAGCTTCCAGTTACATAATAGAAAAGGACGCCACTTCAAAAGAACATGACATAATCAATCCAAAGAAGTTGAGGAACAAGAGCTAGAGAAACCTGATCCCATCACAGGGACAATGCACCCATCGTTGACAGATATCACAGCATACCATAGGAGTTGATTCGGAGTCTCTATAGACCTGCATTTTGTAAGGCAAATAATTAAGCAATCAACTTGTGCTGCTTCAGTAAGTTAATATTTCTCTAGACTCGTGTCAGTGTGGAGGTAAACTTCTTGTAAATGTAACCTGAGGACACAAATAAATCAAATAAATAGACAGAGCACCAAGTTGTACCTTCAAACAAACAGGGCAGTAATTTCCCTTCACAAACAATCTTCCGCAAGCATCACAACAAGTATAGCCCAAAAACCACCTGCAGCATTTCAAATTTAAGGTCATGAAAATACGACATTTTTACCATTTTTTCCTTCATTTTTCTCTCTATTTCTCCCGCTCTCTTTTCTTTTCTTTTTTTTCGGGTGGCGAGGGTCCAAGTGTGGGGGAGGCAATGTGTTTTCAAAACCACATGAAGAATTAATAAGCACAATGAGAAAACAACCTTCTGTCCTTCCTAAGAAATAAAAACAGCATGTAGCATTTTGGAAATTATCTATATAGCAAAGATCTCCAGTTCTCTTTATTAAAGGTGCACCCAGAATCCAATCTGAGTTCATGAGAACTACAATAAATGATGTACAAAATCACTAAATCAGCTCTGTATAAAGTTTAGAATGTATATTAATCATGAAAAACTACAATTCACCGATCCTTATATGTTATTCACGCCGAATAGTTTCAACTTGCAAGAAAATTCTAATCAACGTAAATCATGTGTGGGTGTGTGGGTGGGAATGTATGTACTTATATATCTGCCCATATATACATATAAACACACACACACACACACATGATATACACATAGGTATGGAAACATACTACCACGAGCAGCCATGTCCTCCCCTGTGTCTTTCAATATCTCCACATTTTTATTTTCAAGATAGTTAGATTTATTCAATTGCATATAGTGAATATGGATATCTCTGCTTGGATCAAGGTTTCTATGAAAGAAAGCTAAAAGGAAAAACAACACCATTGTAACCAATATTTCTTCACTATTTCCTTTCTAACAAAATAAGCATCAACTTTAAAAAGTTTTTAAATGTAACAGGATTAATAAAAGCTCGCGGAATTATATAAATAACATTTTTCTCATGTTTTATTTTGAAAAAAAAAAATAGAGAACATTTTCCTCAATGCTTTTAACTCACCCATATCCAAGAACCTAATGGACTGCAAGTCTTAATTCCATAAAATATTAAATAAATTGCATATAATAGATAAATCATATAGTTACATTTAAATGCTATACATGCATTAATATCAGATGGAACACCAAAATAAATCCAAATAAATAAAAAGGAAGAACACTAAAAGCCACCATTTCACATCTATAAAAGGTGATAAGAAGAAAAGCAATTGGAAATCATGTCCTATATAAATCGTAACCAGGAGAATTCTTAAACATAAACCCCTCATCCAAGCAACTTCGGATATGTTCCCTCTTTTTAAGTGGAGCAAGAATTCACTCGAGACTCCAGCACAAAAAAACTGTTTGGTAAACCGGATACTTCATACTAACTATTGAAAAGTTAAATGCTGATCGCAGAAAGAATTTATGTTTCATATTTGAAAAGCACACAAGATAGTGTTTGGTAAACCGGATACTTCATACTAACTATTGAAAAGTTAAATGCTGATTGTAGAAAGAATTTACAATTCACATACGAAAAAGCACAAGTTTCAATAAATTTAAACCAAGATTTAGTCAAAAACCGTTTTATCTGTAGTCCTAAGGAGCACATTAATTACTAAGTGTTCAGACAAACATACATTAAACATGCATACACAAGTGAGCACATGTGCTATGTATGAAATAGCTACGCCATGTCCTAATAAGTACAGGCATGAACGTCACAAGACACAAAAATGCAAACACCCTATTATCTGAAACTAAGATGCAACAATAAGTGCAATATAAAGTACAAAACATATCACATTGTATTATGCATCTGCATGATTATTCTGTTAAATTATTAAACAAAAGCCAGATAATAGAAATTGTTGCAATGATAATAATACATAAAACTAAAAGAACAAAAGAAGGCTAGTGGTTTTCCAATTTAAGTACTCAATATAGAAAAAAGTAAACAAAGTTCAAGAAAGTATAGCAGAAATTGCCAAACAATTATCAACAACAATCACCAGGTTACTAAATCTGGTTACTCTTTTACTTTCCTTTTGGTTATCTAGTTATCGAAAACCTTTCCTATTTTTTTGCTCTGCTTTGCACCTAAAAGGTATCCATTCTATGATTTAACCACTTCTTGTTTTGGAATTACAGTTATATCCCAAAACTATTCTTTAACCAGTCCCACATTCCTAATGTCTTAACCTAACGTAGTTTATACTTAATATATGTTTGGCATGCCCAGGACGACTCCTCACAATGTTCAATACTAAGAACAGTAGAAGCATTTTGAGAGTCTGTCCTAGATGTCCAACCTGCTTACGAGCATCTCCATGACTAGCACAGATAGCTAGTGCTCATGCTAGTATGTATATGGAAACAGAAGTAGCAGTAGCTCAGAGTCGTCCTTCAATCAGTAATGAAGTGAGGCATCCATTGTCATACATATAGAAGTTCCACAAATTACATTTTTAAGATATCATCAAACTCCAACACATTTTCCAAAAAGAATAACCAGTCACAAGCAACAAAAGAGAGTTTATGAGCTTCATCAAAGTCAATCCACACAACCCTTCACTCTCTTGGAGGTAATGCAAAAGTGAGTCAACAAGCATTGAATAGGCACTCCCCACTTTCCTGCACCTACATAATGGTGGTGAAGTGCATGCTGAGAAAGGGCCAATTCACTCGACAAAACAAAACCGGAAATCAAGTCCAAATTTGACTTTTAGTTCTCAGACCAAGTTGTCAACTTTATAATATAACTAGAATTAAAATTGACAAACACCAAAAAATCAACTAATTATTCAATTATTTTAAAACATTCACACCTTTAACTTAAAGCGTATGGCATTTGTACTTTCATCCACAATGAATCAAAGAAAACGAGCTCATGCATTAACATCAGCTAATCATGTGGTAATCACTTAAAATAGCAGGAGGTCAGAGTAAAATCTACTTTCTGGTAAAACCAACACTTAAATTATAAAGCATTCTCAAACTTGCAAAAAATCCTCTTCAGACTTCAAATTATTAACATGTTATGTATAGAACAATTAAAATGCATAATCATTTCTCTCAGGGCCAGCGGAGCACTAGATATAAATATGGTAATCCATTTAAGATGAGAATTCACTTCCAAAACAGAAGCTAACTTGCTAACACAGATGCTTCCTTAGAGCAGTCATAAACACAGTTTCAAAGCATAACAATGGAGTTAGGATCCCAGGCAATTAAAAGGATCACCCTATAATCCAAAAGCAAGCAGTTGACAGAATTTTTTTAAGATAAAAACAACTAGCGGAAGAAAGTAAAATAAGACCTTTTAGGAACGCAGAAGACAAGAGAAAACTCCAAATTAGGGTGAAAATTCAAACCTTACGCTTAGGCCATTTCCAGGGACAGAAGAACCACAACTATGACACTTGGTATGTTTTGGACACAAATAAGGCCCATGTCCAACATTCTGCATGTTTCAAAAGTGAAACATATAAGCTAATTGATAATTGAGCATAAATTCAGGGGTCAGAAATCCATAGCACACCTTGTGTGGAGGTTGCTGGCAGTAACAGTGATATGCACCATCACATCTTTTACAGAACATGAACTTATTTGGGTCTCCAGCTCTTCTACAGACCTAGAGCAACCAAAAAAATATAAAAATATAACAAGGTGAAGAGCATAAAGAAAAGTGATTTCACCAACCTCCCAAAATAATCAGAAGCTAGATGGGTATCCCCGGCCAGCTATCAAATTAAACAAATGCAGAAAACAAAGCACCCTCTCTAATACTTTTAATATTGGACTCATCTACTTATAATAAAAAACACAAGAAAAGTTTTTAAAAAATTATTATCTTCAAAAACATGGGCTTTTAAAACGTCCATCCTTAACAAATTAACTAATTATTGCACCGTATCAGCCTCTTCACCTATGCCTTCATCCTTAAGTACCTCCTGCCGAAGTACTCTGCCCACCATCGTTTGAAATCAGCATTTACCAATACTCATTTTGGGCATAAGGACATTTTCTTCAAAGATCAAATTGCTAGATGAGGCATTAATTTCTCAAATAAAATAACCATCTCCCATGAGCAAATAAATAATCCTACTCAATTTTAAACTAGCCGTATTCAACACTAAGTAGAATGCTTCCAACTATTGATAGAGATAACTGTCAGATATCATGATCTTACAAGTGCATTTACAAATAATTCACCATAAGTATAAGGAATAAGACATCAATCTTTACCTCACATATACGACAAGAGGGGCAAGTCCAAGAACTCCAGTGAAAAAGATCTGTAACCAAGAATTTTCATCACAAAAGCAAAAGCATTTAATCACTACTTTTTGCAGTCACTGACACTACCTCTGTTTTGAGACCAAAGTTTCAGACAGCTCCGGTGATACTTCTTGCCACAACTATTGCAAGATAACATCTTTCTTGCCCTTTCACTTCCTTCATTTTCGCCAGAAAAGCATAGCCGGCACATTATTTTGGCAGTTGACTGACCTTGCTCCTCTCCAGGAGCATCCTTTACAGAAGTCTGCTAGAAAAACTAATTTCATAAGGACCTCAAGACAATGTAGCTGAACAAAACGATGTTCTTTAAGTATTCACATAACATCATCAAGAGAAATATATATCACAAGTCCAAAGTGCATATATTCCGATGAAGCAATTTTGAGAGAGTGATATACATGCTTATGGCAGTACCTAAATATTACACTCAATCTCACATGCCAGAGAAAATAATATAGAATCTCAGGAGCCACTCTTTAGCAACAAAAAACATGTAAACATGAATGAATCACTCCACATTATCCAGTATAGTCATGATCGTCGATAACGTGCAGGTGTTAAGTGGACTGCAACCACATGGCATGACGACAGAATGCCTTAAGCCAGGTTAATCCAAATATTGTTGGATTTGACAATAATCCATCGTATATCTCTCCAGAAGTTATGCCTATGAAAATGTCACACCAAAGTATATGAAACCAGTGAATGTCATCATTTATTTCTCTAAAACTTCTAACTCCAGTAGACCTATAGATCTTAAATTTAGTCAGCGTACACAAGTCTGCTGAAGTAGGACGTACAGCTAGATATAATGTAAGAACTAAGAAACAACTGTGTGCTTTCGTATCACTCTACATGGATAGAGGATCGATTGCCCAAAAGCATGTATATACCAATCATGACCAGCATTTTCTTTGTTTTCAATTTAAGCAATTACTTAGAAGTATAGCCTCATCTCATTTCAATCTGACCAACTAAATAGGATTCCCAATTTTTCACCACAATGTGATATTTGAGCCAGATGTTGTTTGACAATAATTTCATAACTACCGAAAAAAAGTGTAGTGTTGTCAATAAGTCATAGCTATCGACAAAATGTAACGACAAAAAAGCCATTTCTCCTGTAAAGCAACAAGCTTCAATTTCCAAGAGAGTTCAAAAACCCTCACCGTACCAGTAGAAGACAAAATCAGTGAATGAACAAAATCAATGAACTAATGAAGACAGTGGAAATCAGCATATGCAGTCTCATGTTGCATAAATGCAACTAAAAATTTCTCCAGCCACAACTATAATGCACACAGTAAGACCAAATTTCGTACGGATGAGAAAACCTTTGTGCGAAAGTTTCCTCGTACTACTCAAGGCAAATGATATCTAATGCAACACGTGGAACACATTTAAGTCGACAAAGAAACTGATGAAGAAAGAAATGCAAAACAGACATAACAGAAGCTACTGTCCAAACAAACAGTAAATATAGTAATAAAGCAAATACCTGTTATCTATACGGACTAATTAAACCCCATATCTGAAAACCAAGAAAACAAATCAACCCACGGAACCAAAACAGAGTAAGATCACTAATTGGGAATGTTTCAACCTTCAGACATCACATATTCCACAAACAAAAACCAAAACTGGGAAGAGAAAACACACACACACATAATGTCAACTTGAATCAAACAATTTAAATTGGATAATTAAAAAAAAACACTCACCACCAAATCACCAGACTCAAACCTCCTGGCATAATCCTCGGCCACCAGCGACGCAGCAGCAGCTTGCTTCTGCAGCGCAGCCCTCTTCACTTGCGCCGAAGCTGCTGCCATCGCGGCCGCCTCATCTCCTGAACCTCCAACCCCCACAGATACATCCGCCGGAAATTGGGGCGGCGGAGGCGGCGGGGCTGGGGAGACAACAACTTTCGGAACCTTAACCTGAATCGTTGCATTCTCCCTCGCCTTGATCAACCACGGGTCATTCAAGAACTGCTCAACCCTAGCAACCTCCTGCAAAAAGTCTTCCTTGCCCTTCTCGCTCCGCAGCCTCCCGGCAAACCCAAACGCACAGAAACATATCTTCCGGCTGCAAGCAGACAAACGAGTAAAAGATTCGTTCAAAACTCAAAACCCACATCACTGCCACACACACAAACACACTCGAGTGCGTATTTTGAAAAAAAAAAAACAAAAAACAAAATGGGAGGGAGAGATACAGATATAAATATACATACAAGTGTGTGTATCATAAATAATTGGACTAAGTGATGGATTAGAGAGGGGTTACCAGGTAATTGGGCAAGCAACATGAAAGGCCATAATAATATGAGAAAAAAAAAAAAAAAAAAAAAGAGGGAAAATTATTATTTTTTTGAGTGTTTAAGCGAGTGGTGTTATTTGGGTTTGGAGAGAAAAAAATTAAAGTTTTATTCTTTAGGTTGATGGGAAAAAATAATGGGAAATTGGAAAAGAAATTTTGAGGGGAAGAGAGAGAGAAGGTAGTGGAGAGAGAAAGGCGGAAGGGAAATATATGGGATATGCTTTTGTGGCGAGGGTATGTCAAGGTATGTGGGGGAATTTTCAATTTGCTCCCCCAAGGTTTAGAGATTTATGAATTTGGCCCTTTAGGGAGAATCTTGTGGTTGTGGATTTTTCATTTTCGTGCCCAAAGCTTTGGATTAAGTTTTATTAAGTCCCTATAGTTTCAAATTTGGTCAAATCAATTTCCTTCAAATATTCATTGTATAATTGTATTCGATTTAATAGCTATCGTTGTATAATTGCATTCGGTTTAATGTTGGAGAGGTTAAGTTGAATTTTTATATGATGTACCTACAAAAAATGAAGATATTGACTTGAATGTTGAACCAATAATTTAATTTTTGATATTATCAATTTGAATTAAAAAATTATCGATGTTTTTATATTAAGAACAAATGAATATCATTTTTGTAGAAGCTATGTGATTAAAAATATATATTTTTAAAAAAATTATAAATATCTTCATTTATAATAAAGATTATCTCGTATAATTCAATTATATGAACATTAACATTTCAATACATGATAAAACATAATACTGATGTCACATCATAATAAAATTAAATAAGTACATACAAATTATAATATATGGTAAAATATAATACGGATGTCACATCATAATGAAATTAAATAAGTAAATACAAATTATAATCATATTGGTTAAACAAAGGCTTGTTAAAAACAAATTCAAGATCATTCACAATACATAGTTTTGAAATGTGAGCTATTGGTACATTTTTTATTAATTTTTTTAAGTATAAATTAGACAACTATTAACTAATTTTATAATATATTTTTTCAATCAACAAAAAAACATTATGAATACTTTGTTTATATAAATTGTACACTAAGAACATCAAAAGTATATCATGTCTACTCAAAAAGTTGATAACCTCAAAGTAGAAAACAAGTATGTGCATGTGAATTGCTCCTAGGCCACCTAAGTGTATATGTCCTAAGCTTTTGATGTACTTGGAAAATAAGATTAATATTTTTGCTTCATATATCATTAAATATCACGAGATTAACTATATCTTAAGGCAGAAAATTTTCAAAATAAAAGAGAAAATAACGTAAAAAAAAGTTCCTAATACTTGGTTCTTTAGGGTGGTGAACTAACACTAATGTTCATTGTTTTGGAAGCAAAAGTAAAATGCTTGCTTTTTTATTGTACAAAATAATAAATCTAGATTATTTTGAAAAATCTAACTTGCTCATCTGATATTTTTTAATTTTTTATCCAAAAATAATAATGAATACAACAAACATACAAATTAAAAATAGAACAATAATGAAAAAAAATTCTATTACAATTCTAGAATTTCATCTCCTAAACTTTCAATGATAATGCTAAAGGGATCCCTGAAATTGGAAAAAATATTTTTAATTGCTGTGGTTCTATAATGTCCAAAATGTTAGCATAACCCATCAAATCTTAGGTACTCACTTATTTGAGGCACAAAAAGTGCTTTCAAAATTTTATAAAATTCTATTATTGGATGATTTATATAATCATATATAGTCAAGTCCATTTATTTATTTTGTTGTTTTATATTGAATTTCAACAAATATATAGATATAAGCAGACACTTATATTATATTGAATATTTTTTTTTTAGAGTTTGCTAAACTACAAATCCATCAAGAAATATTTTTTCGGTGGAAATATATGTTAGGATGCACATAATGCCAAAATTACAATTTAAAGATGAAAACTGTCAATGGAGTCCACTTAGAGGATGCAAAATATCAATTACCCAAATTATCACTTATATTAAGTAAAATGCACACACTTCACGACGTAATTGCACTTTGCCCCCAACCTTTATAAATATGCAAAATGAATATCCAATATTTGTTAAATGTGTCTGAACACCTCCATGATCCCATTTTTCAATCAAATATTTCATCGTAGATGAATACATTTTGGATATATGCATTTAACAACCTAAAATATTTTAAAATATTATATTTTACCATCAAATCTTTAGTTTTGTGAAATAAAGTAGAATATCTTATCAAAAATATTCCCATGTCCTATTCACTAGCCAATACATGAACATTTAAAGCAATTTAAATTATCTTATAATTATAAAACAATTATATGTTTATTTTCTTCTAGATTTAAAAATATAATTGAGATGGACTTGCTTTCCCTCTCCAAAAAATGGCCCGGAATTGTCTGAAAAAATACGTTAGTTTGGGTAAATTTGTTAGCGAATAGGCAGAATCAAGGAAGATAGATCCTTTCATCATTTGCTTAATTCTGCAACCTTAACTTTATAAGTGGCTGCTAAACAAGATTTATTTTTGATGGACCAATAATAATCTAGAGAAATCAATTATTTTTTTAACACCTATAAATATAAATACTTCATTTATGAAATTATTTAAAAAAAAATACATCAAGCAATCAATCACTTGAGAAAAGTTGATTATCGACGACTCAAAGTATTCCACATAACTACAAAATTAATTATCTTGGTTTTTCAATAGATACAATACTTGTATTTTCATGAGATTATTCTTAAATAAATAGGTAAGAATTCCATGTCATACCCACGTAACCCCAAATGAATTTAACTGAAAAGAAAAGCTTCAAAGTTAATTTTGTTAATAGTGAAACATTTAAAGACCTTTTGATTTCTTTCCAAGTGCATGCTCATGTTAACAACTAGCAAGTATTCAAGTTACAATTACTTTGCTAGTATAGAGAAGTGAATTTTATTTATTGGATTTGGTAATATTTTAATTTTGTTTTTTAATTGATTCATTTATTAAAGATTCCACATAATGTGATCAAATATCAAGGCACGTGTGTACTTAGAAAATAATAGGGAAACTGAAGGGGATGTAATTTCTAATGATAAACGGGCAGTCTTCTGGCTAGTAGTGTGATAAGAATGCATGTAGTCACTCTGTAATTAACCAGATTATGCACACAGTTGATTTTCCATCTGAAGCATATGACATGCTCAATGTTCAATTCCCACCTCAGATTCAGACATTAGTATCGCACGTTACCTGTTCCATACCCTTTATCTGTCGTCTGTCTGGACATGATCTTCTGTTTTCCTTCGAACAGAATCCTTGAAGAGGAAATCTGGTTAGTCGATCTTAAAAAGCAAAGAGTGCAATCCTCCTCTTCCCACCAATGCAGTGATCAGTAGCACAAATGCATGTGGTGCCAGTTCTTAGAGGTGGTATGTTCCAAAGGTATGTGATATGTGCACCATATGAACCATGTCCAGATTCTGAAAGAGATGAACAGAAGTAAAGGAAGCACATTGATGTTAACACTTATTTGATGATGATAATGTAATGAGAAAATACCACAACAGACGAGCCTGCGGTTGTCTAAGCCTGCAGCAGATTGGGGAGCCAGATCTTCCTTTTAGAACAGAGATGGCTCTGATAGTTTCAGAACTACAATACAGTTCTTTAGCATATTTGCACCTAGAGATATTGAATCCAACTGTGTATAAATGCAAGCCATACATATGAAATTAGCATCTCCTAGTACTAGTAGGAACCAAAATCTGTCTCCCTCTGTTAGTCTAAGGTTTTTATTTCAAAGTCTTCTGCCATATCTTCCCTGAGAAAATATGCAATCAAAAAGTTCCTTTCCCTCATTTTGCACAATAATTTCCTGAAGTTGGATCTTGGGAGCAATTTGGGTTCTTAACAAATAATCATATGCCCTTGTGATTAGTTTCCCTATTATTAAAGAATTTATGTTCAATTAGCTTACATCTGTCTCTCAAATTTTTTAGAGATGTATACGTCACCTTAAGAAGCAAATCAAAATTCTAAGCCATCCATTATCCTGAAATAGACGCAAAATCATCAAAACCATATCTCCTGAGCAATAGCTCGTAGCTCAGAAGATAACCAAAACCTTCATCAGAAATCCCCTAATACCAAAAAAGACATTGAAAAGAGAGTGATATCATCTGTAAAAAATGGTATAAAATGAAATCAAGACGTGCATATTTACAATTCACAGACACCGTAAATGTTGAAGTGTTGAAACAATTTCTGCTCTTATTCATCTTTACAAGACATGAGAGGGGTTCGGTACAAGTTACAAAATTGAGGATGGATGCGGAATGTTCAGTTCTCACTCCTTTTGTAATCTAACATACCTAAATAACATTTTGAGGACTGAGTACCTCCATTAATGCAAATTATAAGCCAAAAACAAGCTTCAAGTTGTACATCATCTTTCCTGATAAAAAAATAAAATTATATGGTACTCCAGAACATATAGGAAGCAATCTAACCGGCCGACACATTCTCCATTTTCCTCACACTACAATGATGGTGTAAAAGGGATTTTGTACTGCGATAAAGATAAGAATTTAGGTCATAGCCCATAGATTTCATTTTGTCAAGAAGCTCAAAAGCAAGTATTGTTTTATCTTTTGAATTGAGAAGAACTTGAAGTAAGCTGTTACAGACTCGAGGCATCAATCGGTAACCTTTCTCCATGGTGTAGAGAAAAATATCAACTGCTTTGTTGAGTTTTCTTTCAGAGCAAAGAGCATGAATCAACTTTACACACCCAGGGGCAGACACAACAACATTGAACTCCTCAAGAATAGAAAATGTCTGCAGAGCCTCCTCCACTCTGTTAGCCTGACATAATCCAACAAGCCAAATGCTATAAGGCGCTGAATCAAAATCTGCCATCTTGATGTCCATTTCAAGTAAGCTTCTCACAGCCTTCTCCAAGTCACCTTTTTCAAAACATTCTTCAGTCAACTTTAATGCTTCACCTTCCCTGCCAGCTAGACTCCTAAGGTACTTCAACCAAAGATCAAAAGCAACAGAACTCTTCCTCCTTCTGCAAGACCAACTCATAAGTGTTTTATACAGAGATGAGCTAGGTTTACATCCATTTTCATTCATTCGTTCAAAGAGCTTATAGGCATCCCCTTCTCTATCTACCCTTTGGAGCCCCTCTATGAGTGTTGCGTATGTCACTGAATCAGGGAAATGCCCCTTGAGTTGGAGCTCCTCAAAGAGCTTAAGAGCACGATTAACCTGCCCGGCCATGCACATACCATTGATCAAAGTGTTGTATGTGTTGATGTTTGGGACAACCCCACTATCAGCAAGCTGCATCAAAAGCTTGTAAGCTTTAAGAATTAACCCAGAGTCAACCAAGTTCTCCACCATCTTTTGTAGGCTTGCACTATCAAGGATGCGATCAGCACCTTGAGAAAGCCGAAGAAACAACGATGGGTTTTTCCCAATCTCCATTTTGTAAAGCATTAGGTGAGCTTCCTCAAGCTTACCAGCCTTGCATAGCCCATCAATTAGGGCATTAAAAGTCACAGTAGAAGGAGAACAACCGAGCTTTTCCATGTCATTGAAAATCTGCTGAGCCTCCCCCAGCAGACCGTTCCTGCACAAACCACAAATAAGAATAGTGTAAGTGCAGGTATTAGGGAACTGATCATGCTGGGAAATCTCTAGTTTAAGAGATCGAGCTTTGTCCAACAGCCCTACGTCACAGAACCCTTTGATTAACATATTATAACATTGAGTGTCAGGCATGATACCTTTTCCAATCATATCCGTGAACATATTCATTGCATCTTCCATCCTTCTGGCTTCACTTAAACCACGGATCATAATCGAATAGAAGATAAGATCAGGTACTAAACCAACATCAAAAACCTTCTGAAACAATTCCTCTGCCTCACTGATCCTCTTGGCTCTTATCAAACCATCAATCAAACAACTAAAACCCCGTATCCCAACATTATACCCATCGTCTACAAATGACTTGAAAAGCATGAAGGCCTCGTCAATCTGGCCACACTTACAGAACCCATCGAGCAAAGCATTGTATGTAGCAGAATCTGGCTTACATCCACTATTATTCATCAAACTAAACAGGTTATGCGCATCATGCGTCCTCTTTGTCTTGCACAACCCTGATATAATGACCGTGTACGTAATACTATTGGGCAAGATCCCTCTCTCAGTCATTTCATCAAACAGACGAAGCGCATCTTGAGTCATCCCACTCTTGCACAACCCATCAATCAAAACGCTAAATGTGTCACAACCCATTCTACAATTCAACTTCAACATCATGTTATAAACCGCCAATGCCAACAGAATCACATCTTTCTTAACCAAAACATGCAATATCACATTGCAACTAGCTAAATTCGGCTTGCACCCATAATCCTTCATCTTACCAAACGTCTCCACCGCCTTTTCTGCCTTTCTCAACCTCCAATAACCCAAAATCAACACCACAAATGCATTCGCAGATATGGGCAGTTTTTCATTCCTCAATTCATCAAGAACACTCCAATACAAATCAAATGAATTCCCATTGTCACCGCTCAAAAGCAGGTCAACCATCAAATTATGCAAAACCCCACTTCGAAAACGTGCTTTTCCGGCAGCCCAGATGAAGAATCGAAAGCAAATTCGCGGGTCTTTCTTCAATTGGGCCTGAGACTGAAGGACTGAAATTACAATTTCGCGATTGAGAAAGGGAACTGATTTTCTGAGGGCGGGTTCGATGGGGTGTACGGAGTTGATAAGGGTGAGGACTTCATTGGAAATGTTGAAATTATCGAGGGCATGGTCGGAAAATGAAGAGAAGGTGGATGTTGGAGTGAAGTGTTGGGGTTTGATGGAACGGAAGATTGGGCAATGAAGGAATTTCTGCATGGCGTAGGAGAAAATGGAATAGTCATGTTTCCTACGACATTTCTGCACGGAAGATGCACGCTGAAGGAGTAAGATTGTTCAAAATCATGAATCAAAACAGCTAGCTAACCCTTGTGCTCAAGATGTTTCCTGTGTGAAAGAAAGTAAGAATCAGCACCTCTGATGTTGACCCTAAACCTCAGCGAATAATATGCTACACCTAGGGCTGTCACAAAACCGAAGCGAACCGCGAAAATAATATACCGAATACCAGGTTTGGTAAAGAAACCGAATTTATTTCGGTCGATTCGACAAGTCGGTATTCCACATTCCAATTAAAGTATTTCACATGCACATTATAAATTTTCGTACATTTCATTGTTGAACAAACACTGACAAAATTACAGAAGAAGTGGAGAAAAATTACATCGGGTAGATTGGGGTGGCTGTGACCTCGGCGGACGGTGGGCTCGTGAGTGTGCTCTGGCCGCTGAAATAAACAAACTGTGCGGCTGTGACGGGTGAGGATGGCCGTGAACGTGAAGACTGCGCGGACGCCGACACCCGACGGTGGTGGCGGCTTGGATGGTTGAGGAATCGAGAGAAGCGTGGAGGAATTCTTTAATTAGGGATTAGGGCAACGGGCAGACGGAAAAATAACTGTCAAATGGTGAACGTGAATCAATCCTCAGGTGAAACTGTCTATTTTTGTCATTTTACAGTTGAAAAAAAAAAGGATAAACTGTTTTTCTTTCTATTTTTGTGTTTTTTTAATTTTTACGCAAAATGACCCCAGCTTCCTTTTCATTTATGTTTTTTGTTTTTTGTTTTTTCGCTTTTTATTTACCTTACAAATAAAGAGCATAAATTTTTTTATCTTTCTTGGTAGAGCATAAATAAAACTTTTTTTTTCTTTTCATAAAATAATTTTAAAATAATGTAATCATATTATTTATTTCAATTTAAATCTTCTATCACAAATTAATATTTTATCATTTATTTCACGTTACAAGTTAATATCGAGTATATATAATATTTTCTTGACGGTAGATTACATATATTTATAAATATAATATATTTGCACGATGAAGTACAAATTAAAATATTGTGATTGAAACATACTATCCAAAATAATTTTGTTGGGGAGGGAATTGGATTGCATTCTTTTCATGTGCACAAGTGGGATTGATTATGAGTTAACTTAGTGGTCATTGATAGGTGCTATTCAAATTAATAATTTAGTGTGATTAATTTTTTATTTTTTTATAATTACTGACTACCAATACTTACATAAAGTAAAATGAAAGAAAACAATCATTCGATTGATGGACAGTAGGAATATAGAGTTTTGAGTTCTCAGTTCCCAAGAATGAACAAAATAGTAATAAAGCTTTATATTTATTGTTAATACTATCACAAAATTCAATTTGTTGTTTTTGGCAAGAAACTGTGATCAACTGTCTTTAATCATTGCTGTAGTGAGGTCTGAAAGTAGATTGCCGTTTTTCTTAATTAGAAAAAAATAAATTAACATAAAATGATATTCAAGCAATATCAACAATGTGTCTTCAAAATAGAAATACAAGAACTAAGTTTTCAAAATAATAAAAGCTATAATATTTATTGTAAATTACATTATATAAATGAAACAAGAAAAAAATAATAATTAATATTAAATAACAAAAATTATTGAGTGTTGAAAGTTAATGTTTGGATTTTAATTAGAATTGAAATAATTGATGATATTAAGTAATAAGTTTAATTACTTACTTAATTTATAAAAGAGGGTGGTGCGATTACGGTATGATTTTTTAAGTTTTCAAACTATCAGTGCACCTAAAGTGATATAACTTTTATTTAAAATTTTAAATTATAAATTTTTTATCATAAATTAATAGGAAAAAGGCGATGACATACGAACATTTTTTTTTTTAATTCATGATCACCCATAATTTGTAACATGAATTGGATTCGAGAAAATGGCTGAATAAGCAAATGGAGGCTAGTTTTGAGCATTGAGAAGAATACTGAAGATCAGTTTGCTTTGGCTTCTTTTTGGAAAAATATTTTGGAACAAGAAATGTAAGAAAATATCTCAGGATGAAATTTATGTCTAAAGGTTTAGTATGGAACTCCTTGTCCTACATAAGAGAACAAGAAGGAAGTAATATAAAAAACATCAAAAGAACAGAAAATGGGATCAAAGTTAAGAATTTCAAATAATTTCAACATACAAGATTTTCAAATTTGTAATAATTCATATTATATCTAAAACATGAATAGACAGAAAAAAGATTCAAAATCAAGAATTTCAAATGATTCCAATATACAAGATTTTCAAATTTGTAATAATTCATATTAGCTCAATGATTGTTAAATTGATTGAAATAAAGAGTTTGTTGTTATAAATTGTAATACATGGACTTCTAAATCTTTTAACTTGAAACTTAGTTTTTTTTTTTTCACACCTAATAGTGCTCAGAGTTCTTTCACCAAATTCCTGAACAATGTGAAAAACTTCAATTCTTTTAAACTTTAAAACCTTATGGGGAGCATATCTAAAGTGGGTATGAAAATTTTCAATGATAATTACAGATCATTCATGGGAATACCTGACTCCATCCTGTAAAGGGCTGCCCATTTCAAACCTTCAATGCAATTGCAAACAATTTGACTTTTGAAAATCAAGAGTCACAATCAACCTCACAAGTTCTTGTCAATGAGAAATTAGCTAATCAAATAAATAGATGACATACTTCTGTCATTGTCATCCAATCTAAATGTCTAATCCCAAGTGCAAAAAAGTTAGATTAAAATGAAAATGCAAAGAAAAAGCAATCCAAGATTTAAATAAATAAATAAAAAACCTTCAAGTTATTGCAGAAGCAACCCCTTCGATACGAGAAGCTCCAAAGAATTTATGCATCTAATCATTCAAAATCAGTTAAATGCACATCCTTATTTGGGCAAGAGTCGTTAGCGATCCATGTGAAGTTTCTCCAAACAAAAAACAATGATAACAGGTCCTGCCAAATCCCCAATAGCACATCCTGCAGAAAATATAGAGTGCGTCTAATTAGATCTGTTCATTTCATATTTGTTCGATGCCAGTTTATATGAAGTCATACCAATCCATTGACCAGCTGAAGGACGAACTAAAGTTGCTCCTATCCCTGCCCCAACAGAAGCGAAAACAAGTGATGCACCACACCTGACAGTGGCACCATAAACCTTCTTTCCAAGAATTCTAACTTGTTCTGTTGTATCAACTCTGTCTGTATCTTCTCTGGCTTTAGATATAGAAGTAAAAAACCGGTAGATATCAAAGCCAACTTGGACAATCCATGATGCTAAAACTCCAAGAAAATGGCCTGTTGATACCGATAAAAATAGAAAACATATAATGTATGGAGGTATAACGAAATAAGAGCCAGAAAAGGGAAGGAAGCACAAAGAAATAGTTTTATGACCTCTAAAAGTGGTTCTGCTGACGCAGAAGACGTATGTAAAAGTTGGCATTCCCCTTCCAGCCTTGCGGGTGGCTGACTTGGGAACATCTGCAAGAGTTGACCAATAACATCAGGCTAGTAGAACACATAAAAGCCATTGGTATCCACAAGCAACAAGTGGAAATACCTTTGAGAAGTTTCCAGGCCATGCGCTGTGAAACGTAATGAACTGCAAGTCTTTCAAGAATCCGTCTCATAGTAACAACAGTGGTCTGTGCACAAACAGTAATATAAGGTTACTTGGCCCTGTAAACAAATAACCACAAGAACTTCCAACTGAAACCAAAAGCTAGCAGGTTAGTTGACAACAAAAAAATTAGTTTTTGTTTGTGTTGGATATGGGAAAAATATATCTTAATACTGTCTAATGCAAATGATATAAAGGAGGATGAGTAAAGCAGATATTATACAGCACCAAAAGTAGTTCACTTGAAGAGGCAGTTTCTATCAGAAACAGGGCTTCGTTGCATGTATGGTTCTGAACATAAGATATAGTCGCACATCTCCTATTAAGATAAGGGCAAGATAAAACAATCTTTTGGGGAAAAAAGAAAATAACTAAGAAATGTTTTAGCAAGACGAAAGGCGAGATCAGCTATAAGGACAAGGAGATAAGCATTCAAACTATAAGGTTGTAACCCATCTTCTAGCATTGATTTGAAATAGCCCATGAAAATAAGTCTTCGAAGTTTTGAAAGGAAAAGAAAATATCACCTCACGCATTATTTGCTTCACTGATTTCTTGAAAGGAACAACCAAATCTAAATTATTTTCTTCCTTATTTTCCTGTAGAAAATCATCATCATCCTCTTCCATGCGTGAGTGGTGCTCCAGAAGAGGCAGATAGAACAACAAAAACGACCTCAGTGATGTCAGTGCAAGATTTTTCCAATGAAATGCTGAGAACAGTGGCTTCAACTGAATATTATACTGCTTGGTACTGTATATCAGTGCATCGTTCTGAAAGATATTTCCAGATGCAGTCCGTATACTGGAAATGTAATCTTCATCTAGATCCGTACCAGCATCACAATAGGCATATTGTGTCACTCCATTACTGAGACATAACCATATAACCATCATTACACACATATATCAACATCAATCAGCTATCATATCAACAATGAGTTGTATCATAGTTCAGTCAGCATTTTTAACTAAAAACTATGGCAAGTTCATCAGTCCCATACAATTGGATAAATTCTAAAGGATAGAATAGATAATGTTGTAGCGGATAATGACTTCAATTTTATGGTAAATAAGAATTCTGCCAGCATATTGGTTAGAATAAGCATTTGTTTCATGAGATAAGATCTATGTGAACTCCTTGGCATAAAAATCCAGTGAATGTCATATAACCTACACATTCTGTTAAAGATATACGAATGCACAAAAGTCAATGCATCCATAATTCACATTCCATATGTCTAGGAATGTGGATTTAAGATCTCTACTCGAAAGTGGTGTGCCTTGTACAAGAGGAATATATTGTGAACGACATTCGGACTCCTAAGTCCGTCCAATACAATAGCTGGTATCAAATTCACGTAGGAACCCTCATTCCCAAAGGAATGCACATACTCATAAGCATAAGTGCTCCCTTTCCTCCCCCTAATTCTTGGCCTATACCAAGAGGTTGAAAATGAAATATATTTTTGAACTAGCAAATAGTAGCTTCAAGCTTTTGAAGAAAGGCTAATGTGTACACTTGTTTTCTTCATATTCTCCACCTTGTGAAAAAATCATCACCTCTCCTACTGAGACCAAGCACCAATCCTAAACCACCTTCTCTCATGGACACCACCACGAGCACATCCCCTCAATCCCCCCCACCCTTCCTCACACTTCTTGCCACCTTGGCCTGCAATGTAAACCCCACCACTTTTCTTCAACCAACAATCTGTTCTGTATTCATGAATCAGTTGGTGAAAGATGGAAAAAAGCTTCTCCAACAATACATATTAATACAAATTATGATTCAATTGAACAGATTAACACCTAAAGGTTTAATTAGAGGCTTAAGCACATAAATCATAATTGAAGTCTGTTTCTTGTATTCTCTATAGCTGCGTATCATAGTGTTATTGGAGAATTTAGTATTAAGGGGTTGTTCACAATTTTGATACAAAGCATAGGAAAGGAATCAAGACAGGATTAAGAATTTCTTTGTTTCATTCTCCACTCATACCAAACGTGATATATCTGATCCGGATCAATTTCATTCATATATTAGTTTTATCCACAAGTTTATTCCATTCCCACTATCTTTTCTGCCAATACACATTCTGCAGAGAGAAAACAATGGATGCCAAGACTCTTCCTAACCCCTAGGGCAATAGAGAAATTCCAACTCTCCACTGGGTAAGATACCCTTCGCATATTAAGCAGCACCCTAGTCCTACATACCCTGACAAGCTAACACAGGCTAGCATGACATAAGTTAAATGCTATAGAACTTACTCGGATGTAACAATGAAAATGGTAATAATCTCTACTATTTGCTGCTAATAATATCATTATAAACAGATAATACCTACAACACCTACTAGTCGCAACTCGCACATGCCTTAACAAGTCATAGTTTCAACTCAACTATGCTTCCTCCAAACTTGAGACATACAAAGGGCAGGCAGTGTCACCAATGCAAATAGTTTAACTATCATTACAAAAATGTAGCTTGATTCTTGTAAATATCTCCACAACAAGAAAAGAAAACCACTTAAGCTACACCACATAATATGGACTTGGGACTCAAAATCTATACTTCTTCCCCTTCCCACTAATCGGAATAAACAAAGTACACACGAAAATCTTTATCATTGTCTGAATTAAAGCCATTATATTTTTCACTAACCGAACATATGCTTTAAAACTAGGCAAATATATACACACAGAAAATAACTTCAGCGATACATCAAAATCCTTACCCGAATAAAGCCCCAAAGGCGAAAGGAGTGCTAATGGCGAAAGAAGCGGCGGCGGCAGTGGAAGCGCCGACGAGCTTTTTCGAGAATATCCCTCTTGAATTAAACGTCTGCCCACCAAAGTTTGGATTTTTTCTCAATAGATCCAATAGTGCTACAGCCGCCATTGTTCAGAGTGCTTCTTTATTCAATGATCAAATCGAGAAAAAGGGTCGTCCCACAATACTTAATATATCATAAATAAAATTTGTAACTTTGCTCTCGGACCCAGAATCAGAATCGAAAGATTGTTAAGAAATGTGTATACGAGAGCTTAAAAGTTGGTGGGGATGGGATCAATAGATTGGAAGAAACAAGAGAAAAGCTATGTGTAGTTAAATGGAGAGTGGAAAGGTAGAATCAGAGTTGAATTTCGGACCAATGATGTGTTTCAGTGCTGTTTGTAAAACGTATGAACAAACATGGTACTAACAGAACTGATGTGCGCGAACGAAGGCAAATTGAGACTCTTTCCTATTAAACAATAATTTGAAAAAATATTAATACTTCAAGGGTAAAACTGTACAATAATTTCACTCTACTGCATTTAAAACTTTTATTTGTACGCAAAATATAATATCCATTGCTTGTATAATATGATTGTATATTCATTGTATGTATTTATTTAGAGTCTGTTTACTTATTTGGATTGATGTAGATTTACAAAACCAATTTGATATATTATTTTTTTTTTAGTTGTGGCTCAGACTTGATGTTATTTTAATTTTGATTCAATTATAATTTCAAGTTTAAGATTGGTTTCAATAATTCAATTAGTCCAACTTTTCAATTCCTTAATTGAAATATCTTTTTTATCTTTGAAATCATAACGTGAACTATCACGGTGACTTTAGATATGAATCAAAATCCTTCTTGGAATGTCTCTTTCCCCAAAATAAGCCCACCAACGATCCGGCATCTCCTCCGCAGCGGGACGAACTCTTGTATGGCTCCACCTCCTCCAGGGACTTACTTTTCCATTCTCATTTTTTTTTCTATAATTTGTTATTCTTTTCTTTTTCACTTCTTTCTGCACGATCATATGTATATCATAGCCCTCAATTTTTTTATTTTTTTCTTCTTTTGATATGGGTAATGGCATGAGGAAAAAGATAACTTCAATGGGACTGAAGGGAACTAGTGTGGTCCATCTCCAAAATTATTTATTTCCTTTTTTGTTTCTCCCTTTCTTATCCAATTGGAAATTGTAAGGTTAGTTTGGTATATTACATCCTCACACCATTTATCCAATAATGTATTTAATAGATTACATTTAATCCTAATATATCATTTTTACAATCAAAGTATTTTTACAATCAAACGAAGTATTTGTAGCATTTACTAAGTCAATATGTTTCCGACAAATTATCACTTTTCATATCCATCATGTAATATCCTCATCAACAAAATAAATTCCCCCTACATGATGCAACATTACTCTAGCAAAAGTCAAATAAAAGAAGCAAAGACTTATAAAGAGAGAATATGAATAATTTTGGTATATAATTCTATAGAAGTACTGAAAGTATTTATAAACTTCATGTTCTTAATAAACATATTGTCGTCCAAAAGTTTGGTCTTCTTTCTGTCTTTGATATATATATTTATTTATTTATAATATATACACAGATATATAATTCGAATTAGAAACTATTCTTTATTTTTCTTCATAGTAACGAAGAACTCCAATATTCTTATCAAATATTCACATATTTATAATATAGGAAAAGCTCTGACGACCAATATAGGACACTACAAATGTATGTAAACTAAGAAGGGGATATTATATGTAAATATGTACAACACTATCAACTTTATTATGTTGCATATCAAACTGATGATTTTAACTAAATTTACATACTAGTAAATAAAAAGATCTTTTTTAAATCATAAAATGATGCATGTATCATGATTTGTTTTAGTGGAAGTGAAGTACTTACTTGAATAAATTGTCTAAAATTATTAATTATGACTTAGAATTCATCTAATCACCAAATGTAATAAAAGCTGAATGAATACTAGAACATGACCAATTGGATTGAAATGACCCTCGTTGCTGAAAGTTAGAACATGATATCTGATCAGATATGTTCCAAAGACACAAAGTCCACCAATATGTATCTAATGACTAAGCACACGAGATCCATCAAGATAATTTGAACATTCCAACAAGATGTCTTGCTCTAATAGGCCTTATGAGTCAATGAGGTTAACACACACCTCTCAACACCTAGATCGAGCAAAAGAAGGTCCAATTACAAATAACTCAAGGCCTGATTAACTTGAGTTCATCAAGAAATATTATAAATACTTTTTATTCATTTGCCTAAAAATAGGAATTCATTTTGTAAGAAGATACTCTCAAGTATTCATTTTCTTAATTCTCTCTATGTTTCTGATTTGAGTGTCAGAGAGTTTTAGCACCCTAACGACTTATATGTGTCGCAGGCACGAACCATGTAAGAGTTGAAAGCTTGCGAGGACATGATGTTTGAAAATTTAGATCCATACCACATCATTTTGGCACCGTTTGTGGGAATCCCGTATCGGCACCCTTTTGAGCACACCATGTCTTCCATACTGGGAGAGTATGTTATGGTGGAGGATTGGGCATCCTATATCGATGTTGGAATGAGGAGATGGTGTGCATACAAGCTCATTTTGTGAAAAGGCCTCTAGAGAGGATGGTGTCATCCTAGCTCAGCTAAATACTGTCCGCTTTCCCAGTTGAGATGCGTTAACTCGATCTTATAGCTTACAATTTTTTTGGCCTCTGACAAGGTGAGGTGTACCTCAAGCTCATATGCACACCATCTGCTCATTCCAACATCGATGTGGGATGCCTAGCAACAATAGAGTGGACCAGCCGCGAGAACTACTTCCTCAACATGATCCACCATCACGTCCAGAGGAGTCAGCTCAACCAACTGTGCTATAAATAACCTAAGAGGCGCTAAGGACAATGATCGAGGATACATCAGCCCGAGCTGCAGCTCAAGCAATAGCTCAATTTGTTGCTAGCTAGCGTAGAGAGCAAGAACCTATTTAGTCATTTCGCAGAAGCCAAGACTTTACTTTGACTCCCGATAGGACTGAGCAGAGGTATGAAACAATGAGTTATCAAGTATGGGAGTTGGTAGAACTCCTCAAATATGGAGGTCGATAGATTCTCTCAGGTGTAGGAGCCGGTAGGCTCAATAAGTGCGTCATCTTAAGAAGATACCTCTTGATTGCGAGGAACTAAGCGTATGATAGCCTGAGTGGGCATGGCTTGGTGAAAATAACTTAAGTGTTTCTATGCCTGCACTACTAGTAGACTCCGTCTATGGGGCTTTAGGTGATAATTCCCATCACTCATACCATTGGAAGTTGTTGTAGTCGCACCCCTTCTTGTCTCCACCGGAACTCTCCCAAGATGAGTTGTATGGTCTTAGGGTGTCATGGTTGGGATGATGATAGTTATCTTGAACTTTATCAATGTACTCCGTCAGATGACCATTCTGAATGAGCCTCTCAACCTCATTTCTCAAATGGTAGCACTCTTCTGTAGTGTGCTCGTAGTCCTGGTGGAAGTGACAATACTTATCAAATCTCATCCTCTGGGATTCTCTCTCGTCGGTTGAGATGGTTGAACTAAACCTGTTGCTCAGCAACCACCAATATTTCTGACAATCTAGCATTGAGGGGAGTGAAATGAGTGTAGCTTGATGGTGGTCCATGTCTTCTCTTTTCATTTATCTTTACCTCAACCCTTTCTCTTTCATTGTGTTTTCTCTTTCCATGAGCACTTATTCCAGTAGTCTCATCCACCTGGATATACTTATCTGCACGAGCTATAAGGAATGATAAGGTTTCTCAATCAATTCGATGTCAGCGTGACCCCCGTACAACTCAGCGAATGAGATATTAATCGATGACGAAATACATGCTTTTACTTGTGGGTATGTTTTTTTTATCAAAGATGGTCCCCACCGAATACACACAATTCTCTACATAGGGATCAAGATGGCTAACTCCCAAAATAAGAAATGTAGCTCCAAACTACTTACCGTAAGAAGTGATCTGCTCGAAGATTCTCTACTCTTGACCAACCCTTTCAATGTTAGGTTTGCTCGAAAGTGGGGGACTTATGATGAGATATGGTCCAGACACACAAAGCCCAACAAGATGTCTCATATGGCCCAAACACACAAAACCCATCAAGATAATTCGAACATCCCACTAAGATGTCTCACTCCAATAGGCCTTATGAGTCCACGAGGTTAGTACACATCTCTCAACACCTAGGCCTAACAAAAGAAGATCCAATTACGAATGATTCAAAGCTTGATTGGCTTGAGCTCGTCAAAAAATAATATAAATACTATTTCATCCATTTACGCGAAAAGAGGAATTCATTTTGTGAGAGGTCTCAAGTCTTCATTTCCTTAATTCTCTCTGTGTTTCCTATTTGAGCGTAAGAGGATTTTCGTCAGGATAACCCCGACATCTTAACAACTTGTGTATGTATATCGCAGACAATAACCCATCTAAGAGTTGAAAGCTCGCAATGAGCTGATGTTTGAAATTTTAGATCCATACCACATCAATATCAAATGCATAAACAATTGAAAGTTTTTGAAATAAATAACACGGGAATTGAAATATGACAATGAAATTGAATTTGGTCAAATCTATCTGGACCCAAGACCTGATTAATTAAAAACTCACAGATCCGTCCAGACTCATTGGGTAGATCCGCTAGATCCGATTTATTATTTAAAAATTATATTTTAAAAAATAATACAATTAAAACTTTGTAAAAAAATATTTTTTTAAAAAATAATGTAAATATATATAATAAATTTTTAAAAAATATATAAAAATAAATAGATCGGGTTGGTTTGGGTTAAAAATAAAAACGCGTGACACAATTCAAACCTATTTATACTGTTAAAATCTGCTCGAGACACTCCCGAATTTGTGGCGAGTTCGAATTTGAACCCGCCTCATTATCATCCCTAATTATGAATATATGATGTGGGGCAAAGTTCTTCCGCCAATCGTGAATTAATTACATAGTAAATATAATCATATTTAACATATGATTATTATTATTTTTTTTTAAAGTATATACCAATAATATAAAAAGTCCAAATGCATTTGCTACGAGAACCCACATTTATAGTGGTTATTAAATCCACATAAATGAACCATTCTAAAATGAATAACTAATATTTACAAATACACACATACAGACTTATCTATATGGATATTTCCGGTTACAAATGTAAAAATACTAAGGGAAAAAAACTCCACCAATTTGGTTACATTAAAATTCCAAAAAAAATATTAAAAATCTTAACAAAATTGAAAAAAAAATTAATATAACAATTAAAATATATTTTTGCATTACAAATTCGACAAGTTTGAATCAGATCACGTCAATTCTGATTAACATAAAAAAATATAATCATTTGGTTCTATTTTGGTCATTTATCAAATTATATTAGTAATATTGATACTATTTTTATAAGATCATTTTTCTAAGAAAAAAAAAAGAGAGAAAGAAAATTGAAAGGAAAAATAATTAAAATAACCACCCCTGGCCAAATTAGAGCCTATTAAGGGGACCTCGGCCGAGAAGGGCAAAGAGGCCGACAATAAAAATATCTGTTAAAAATAAAACATGCACTAACTGGATTTAAAAGAAAAATGCATATTATACAATTAAATTTGAATATGGTCTCGAGTTATTTTAGATTATGTAATTAACTAAAGCAACATGGCAAATGCTAATTAGATTTAAAAAATATTATTTAAATAATTGAATAACCAGAAGTTGAAATACAAATATAAGAAATTTAAGTCATACTAAAACCTAATTTGTGATAAATTTCATCGACAACCTTTGCGCTTAAATTTATTAGCCAAAAATAGTTTATTAATAAGCACTTTAATGCTTTATACCTAAAATATCATTAAATATGAGTTTGAATTATTAGAAATAAAATTTTATATCGCCTTATATTTCTCTTTCTTTTCTTACCACCGCTGCCTTTAGCCACCGTTGTTGATCTATGTCGTATTTTGGCCTATGACACCAACTTATTGAGTTGATCTATGTCGTATTTTGGCGTTAAATTATGGAAGTAATAAACATTAAATGTTTATAGCAACCCACACTATAGAAAATAAAGAAAGAGAAAATTTGGGAGTTCGGGAATAAGAGAAAAATAGAAAGGAATAATAAATAGATTTTTGATTGTTTTTTTAATTTTTTGAATTAGCTATTTATTCAATGATAATATATTTAGTTACTTATTTAAGTGATTTAAAGAAAGAGAGAACTTTTCTCTTCAAAATGGGTGGACTATATGGTATATGAGCAAAATTGGTTAATTTTTCATCCATAATTATAAAATTCCCAAATTTGGAATTTTTTTTTACGAAATTGGACTAAATGTGTCAAAAATTAAAAGTTACTATATGCAAATTGCTACACGCCACTTTAAATGACCAAAAGTGAAAGTAGGCCGAATTGCATGACAAAAAAAATGCTATTTTGCCCTCAGATAAATAATTACCTTTTTTAACATGTCTTGATAGTTTTTGGGCTATTGCTATTTTCTTTTAGTTTGTTCTTGGTGTTCTGTTTTTGCACTCCGAGTTGACTACAATAATTTAAGATATAATTTTATCTTAACTCAAATAAAATATAATTTTACATGACAAAGAAATAATTTATCAGACTTCTACAACTTTATTAAGTGAATATTGCATATTAGAATAAATAAAACCACATACAAAAAAAAAATTGTCATGTTGATGTGCATCAAGTACCACATTCATATCAGACAAGTATTCATATAAGATAATTAATACTAGGTTTGTGTGTACTTAAAACTGCACATAGCTCTCTGCCTATAACATACATAAAATAATTTACATATATGGTTTTTGGGTTGTTTGTTGTTAATTATATTAATGAATAATAATTATAGGCTAATCATGACTTGATGTTATGTAATACTGGATGTTGCATGCTTAATACCACATCTTAATTAAGATATACTGTATATTTGAATAAATTAGTAATGTAATGATGAACGTTTAGTATCGTAACTAAAAAGTAATATGTTTTTGAATAGTATTAATTTATGCAATATTTAGTACACACACTTAAAAATATTGCTTTTTTCTAATCATTTATTCTCCGACAAAGAATTTTCACATGAAAATCATTTTGAGAGGTAAAGCGCCTTAAGTTGAGGGGGAGAAGTAGGTTTATGTTGTTTTTTTGGAGATAATGTGCAAAAATGAGTAAGTTTGGGGTGAAGTATGATTTGCCCTAAATTGATTATGGAATTTATTTTATTAATAAGTTTCCATTTTTCTTTTTCATATATATATATATATATAATATATATATATATCGGACAGTAATTGGGTTAGCTTGCCAATAACGTGCTGACAGGTGAAAGCTTGCAAACAAACTGAAACTGGCCCATAGTCTTTAAAGGTCCAATAAGTTAAAATCCTCTTCCATTCCAAGTTTCAGCTGCTCCAATGGGATCACGTGTCAAACCTCAAATGAGCACCCAAAAATCTCCCCTCAGCCATATGAATTGGATAAATCCCCTTTCTTGGTTCGTGGATAAATGTATATAAGTCTCACCACACACTACCCACACGAAGTATTCTCCTCCCCTCCAAGAGTTTAATTCCAATTAATCTCTAACACGCCTCCACAAACCCACAAAATCTTGATTTTACAAGAAAAACTATGGCCACCTCTCCGGCCTTCTTCTCTTCTTTTCTCAACATTCCCAATTCCAAAATCTCAAGCCCTGATGTGGGTTTCCCCAAGATCAGTTTTTGGGTTAGAAAAAAGCAATCTTCAACTCATTTCCATCCCATAAATCCCATTTCCGTTGTTGATAGCTCTCCCTCGTCATCGGGTTCTTGCAACTCGGCTACCATCACCAATTCATTAACTCTTGATCATGACAGTATTAATGATGAGGAGCTGAAAAAAGCTGAGTCGAAATTTGGGGCAAAAGTCCGGGTCAAGGTGCCACTCAAAGTGTACCATGTGCCCAAAGTGCCTGAATTCGAGTTGACGGGCAAGGTCGGTGTGTTGAAGCAGTATGTTGGGGTTCATAAGGGGAAAAAAATCTCGGCTAACTTGCCGTACAAAGTGGAGTTTGTGGCCGATGAGGTTTTGGGGCGTGATGGCAAGCCGGTGAAGTTTACTGCACATTTGAGGGAAGATGAGTTTGAGTTTCTTGACTGACCCTATTGACTAGTTTGATTAAATTGTGGTTTATTAATTTCTTTTGGATATGATGGTGGCACGGCATAATTAGTTGTAATAATTCTGTGTACAAGTATATTTGTGTACCACATTGTAGATAATGTACTCTGTATTTCGTATATTTGTCTTACATAAGTTGACTTTCAAGAAATTGTTATTACTTTGCCTTGTTTAGTTGGATTCATTCTGTCTCATTTTTTGCTTACCTATGTTGATGAGAGATGCAATCTCCCTGAATCTGGTGTTTGCTACAGGGGGTTGAACTCGAGTGAATATAATTGACTTCAATGAAGAAGTCACTCGGAAGTAGGGTGATGACTGATCCTAAATGTGTAAAAGCTATTATGGCAACATAAGCTACATAATTTGTTTCTAGCTATCTCACAGTGTATTGAACTTACCATCTAGATGTGCTACTACAACTGTTTATCAAAGATTACAGGAAAGAAACAAAGATAATATCTTTGCCCTGTAGCAATTTGTCCTTAATGCTTCTTTGGCAGTTAAATATTTGGTAGGGATGCTTATTTCAATACTTCAAGTGTTGGTTAAATAGTAGTCTTTTCAAGCTAAAACATATGCATGTGGAGGAAAACAGCTGAACACCATGTGCTTTTCCTGCACAGAATAGCCTAAAATAGTTCGGAGGAAATCTATTGTTCTAACCGATTTTTTATGTTTTAGCTTCACCCGCGTATATCACATCAGTGCAGATACAAGTTTTCCATCATTCTCATTATTTTTTTATCTTTTAATGGATTATACTTGTTGACTTTTTGTTCGCATGCAAGCTGCATTTATAGAAGCAAGAATTTGGTATTGTTCTCTTTGGGTCTGCATTGAGAGGTTATGTATGTGGGTTTCTCACTAGTGATCTAGATTAACTTGCAGTTCCTTTTATTTGCTCTATTGTCAATTCATAAGAATGAAGAAATCCTTAACATTGCAGAAGCTGACTAGGGGAAATTTTCTTGTTTCATTGTTTTTGTTATTTTATCAGTGCTGGTAAACAAGCAGCGGATGCTGGATTTTGAACTTTGTCAATGAATTGAATTCTTAAATTGGTTGAAGTACTATTACCTTCACAAGGAGATTCAAGGTGTTTAAATATGTTTCCTAATATTGTCCCTTCCACTATGCATGAGAACATTGCTACTGAAACTTGTCATGGGTAGGTTATGTAGAGTTTGGATATATAACGATAGACCTGTTAGCTCTCCATGGGTTACAATACTAGATCCAGGCGGATATCATCATATAATGCATTTATAAATTCTGTACGAATTGGAAGTAATCATATAGTAAAATTTCTCTTTGCAAGAAAACTATACATGTTTGATTCCTACTATCTAGAAACAGAACTCTATATAGTTTCAGTAGATAGACAAATTAATTCAATTACAAGAAACCGAACAGGTATGTTGGCACCAGATCTTCTCTCTCATGTTAGCATGCTTCAGTTGCCTTGCATGATTTTTCTTATTGAGTTAGCTACAATTTTGCTTTACCTATTTATGTTTTATAATTTATGAAGGAAATCATTAGGTATGGAAATTTTGATTGTTGACCGAAGTTAATTGATTGGAAGAGAAGAGAATGAAAATTCATCATTTATTGAAGTCAAGCATGTTTACCGCTTTTTCCATTAAACTAGAGGCGCATGTAATAGCTTGCACACCTTCATGGTGGGTTGAGCTTCAAAAGCGGTTATTGAAACTATGATCTCCAATATGTCCATATAGTATTGACAGGAAAAAAATTGGTATTGCTTAATGCTGCATATGGTATAGCTTAGTAAAGAAGTAGAGAAGTAGAATGAGAAGACAGTTTAGAAGTGTTACTAAGAAAGTTTAGTGCAAAATTGCCATTCTTCCAAGAAGAAAGGCCCCAAGGCAGGGTTGAAATGTATTTTACTCAGCAGGACCCCAAGTTGGTATTGCTTAATGCTGCATATGGTAGAGCTTAGGAAAGAAGTAGAGAAGTAGAATGGAAGACAGTTTAGAAGTGTTACTAAGAAAGTTTAGTACAGAATTTACCATTCTTTGAAGAAGAAGGCCCAAGGTAGGGTTGAAATGTATATCACTCAACAAGGTAAATCAATTATTTATCAAAACAATGAAAACTTGCATAAATAGCAAATACTGGCTCAAGAACCATAAGCTACTCGTGCTTGTTTCGTCCAGCTTTTACTGATATACTTGGGCTATAAACAATGTCATAAGATAGACATCCGAACTTCATAACCTTGTTGTAAATATTTTGAACATTAGTTGGAGATAATTGATGTAGGTCGGCAGAGAACTTGGAAACATTTTTGATGTTTGCCCGCATCTATTATATGTATTGACTGTTGGGCTTAACATGAACAGGCCTCTCTGCTACAGGTATTTATGTTGTGAAACTGAAATGAGATACACAGGCATTGTTTAATGTCATTTTGATCAAATGATTTATGTTTCAACCTCGTAAAATTCCTATTTTATTTTATTTTTCTAATTTTCTGAGACTCTTACTGAACACATCTTTAGAAAGCAACACCTATTTCATCCACTATTTTCGAAAGCTACATTCCATTTTCAATAATAAGGCTCAGTTTAACTTATCATATGTTTGAAAACAAGTAAACTAAATATGTTTTGTCAAAATGACATGCCAAATCAACATATCAACTTGTCAAACTTTGCCGTTGTCAAACTTTGCCGCTCACTAATCCATATGCATTTTCATTTTCACACAGAAACCAAAGGAAT
This sequence comes from Paulownia fortunei, assembly GCA_019321725.1. Taxonomy (NCBI): domain Eukaryota; kingdom Viridiplantae; phylum Streptophyta; class Magnoliopsida; order Lamiales; family Paulowniaceae; genus Paulownia; species Paulownia fortunei. The sequence goes on along the minus strand of CM033108.1, from coordinate 23,144,759 downwards.
TTTATTTTGAACTTCTAAAAGCACATAATATGTCTATAGTATTGGACTTGTTAATAGAAATCTTTTAATGACTAGAAACTAGTAAGAGACAGAGAAAAAGCTAAGAGACTTAAATTCTTGAATTGCTTCCTTGCTAATATGAAAGTCAGCTTTCATATGATTGGCACTAGAGTTTTATTGATCTGCAAATTCTTTCTCATATTATCTTATATGTATACTGGATTATGACTGCCTTAGTCTTGTAGGAGTTTTGCTTTGGTCCGCTACAAACACCAACCAAAATTAAGTAGTTCACATGCACAATTTCTCATCTTTCCAATTTTTTTATAAACGTCTCTTGCCTGCTACCTAAAAATATGGTATGCAGGTCACTTTACCAATTCTTACACATTTGTTTGCAGCAGTTTAACACATAAATTCATCTTTAAACTAAGACATTCCATCTGACATGCGACTTGTTAATCTATTTATCAGAATAAATGCTGTATATTATGTATTTCTTTACCAATTTTTTCAGATTCAACTCTTACAAATTGGAGTTTTGAGGATAAACACTTGAATTGAGTTGCTCTGTTTGTAATTTCTGCATCCTGGACACAATACTGATGATGGATAAGTTCAGGCGATGCATTTTGGCTAAATGTCAACTTGATCTTCATTATTCTCCTTCCTCTGACCTTCATAATCCAGTTTCTGCATTGCCTTCCACAATTTTAATTATCCTTTTACTCTGGGGCTGCTCAACTTAAAACAGAAACATGCACTGTGTCACCCAGTGACTCTATGACATCCATGATTCTCCAGTAGTGGAGGTTGAGATGAGGTAGCAATGGTGGAGTGAAGACAGATCCAGCATTTCTCAATATTATGGCCATGATGTTCATAGTCTATAGCTTGGGAGATATACGGTTGTTGCTTTTGCATCATCTTGTCAGGTCTTTGAACAATTTTCTGCTTTAGATATGATTCCATATTACCTCATGATTTTACTTGGGCACTTATCGTTCTATGCACCTTGATGGATCTCTCCAGAATGAGTAAATATTTTAGTTTGGAGCTAGAAAATATGAATTGAGGATCTTGCTGCCTTCTGTCCGTTTTGATGGAAGTTATTTGTGTTAGTCTGAAGTATATTCTTTCCCCAGTGTTGAGTGAGATTGTAATAAATGGACTCCAATGTCGTATGCATGTGCTTTGGGGATATACCAGACACCACTATCCATAATCTGATATAAGACCGTAAAATCTTAGATATTGAAATGAAGATTCATGTGTCCTCGAAATAGTTCTTTTTCAGCTTCTAACTTTGTGCATCTTGTTCCCGGTGAGTCATTTATTTTACTGCATGGTTTTAGAATTTTAGGTACGACTGTAGTTCAACTTTTATTTTGTAGGTAAGGAAGTGAATATGGCTTATAAAACACATGAATAGTTGTAAGGACCTTCTTGGCCAAGGTTTTTTTGACTAAATGTCGATTTACATTATAGTCGAGTAAAACATTTTCAGTTTGGTTTACCCGCTTTTCCATGGTTTTTTCTTTAATTTACCTGTAAATAAGAGTTTTGTTTAGTTTTTCTTGGGATGTCTGACACTGGTTCGAGGTAGCAATGCAATATAAGAATTGGGTTTATTTTTTCAAACAACTGTCTGCTACTTTTGTCAAGAACTGAGCTTAGTACAAAACGTTATACAAAATGTTCTTTCATTCTTAGTTACATACGTATGTACTAAAAACTCCTGTTGCCTGTCTTTTGCAACTTCTTGTATGTTTCTGTTACTGTCATTGGCTCATTGCATTTCATTTTGTTAGATAATGTCATTAGTTCTTTTAATTGTTAAGCCGACATACTTGAGCTACATTTGCAAGTTCTCACAATTTCATCCTGATTTGTTTGCCATTGCTTGTTTATACTTTATAGTATAATTTTGACAATGAAAAGGAGAATGCTCATTTGATTTCAGCACATACTTTCCAAACCCCCCTCCCTGGAACCCCACTCCACCCTGAGTTCCTTTGCTCTTTTCTTATCTTTCGTATCACTGTTTGCTGAGTTGATCTAATTCCATTTGAAGTCCACAATCTTCTCCAAGTCATTAGCTCTGCCTGTTTTACCCTTTTGGTGAGTTGGATTTGCTCCTGATATATATATATATATATATATATGTATATGTTCAGACTTCAGTGGAACACTAGCACATAAAGTGGGAAAGGCCTTTGTTTCTTTCTTCTGGTTGCTGCCCCTGTTGTTGGTATTGTAATACCCACTAAGCTATTGTTAATAATAGTATCTACCTAATATGTGTGTATATATAGTCTATAAATAATAAACTGATGGAAATAGGTATTTATTTGCATTTATAGAATAATTAGGGTCAATAATTATTAGAGTGGGAAATATGGACTTTATAAATAAATACACGACAGTTATTTATTTTATTTTACATATTACACCTTCATTGATCCGATGGGGTGTACTGATAAGTAGGCTAAATATTACTATCATCTCTATCATCTTTGAATTAGTTAATCGGGCATGCCTGATATGTAAAGAAAACAGTTGTTTTATGAGTGTGACAACTTAAAAAGAAATATTGATTTTGAGCGTATTGAATTAATTGATCATGTAGAATTTTTATCAATCATTGGACTTGACTTCATCTTTTATAAATAAGGTTAAGAGTTCAAATTCTGTTTCTTATGTCCTTCTTCACGTTTCATGTTCGAATTAAAAAAAAAAAAAAGAATATTTAGTGCGCTTGCATGAGAAAATTTTTGAAATACTAGAAAATTTATAGAAAAAGCTCACTTGAGAAAAAAATTGGAGTATTAGGAAATTTATAGAAAAAGCTTGCTTGAGAAAAATCTTGGAGTACCAGGAAGTTTATAAAATAGATTTTTTTCTATTGAGAATTTATTATTTTCTCAAGAATTGGTAACTGAAGTTAGATAATGTAACTTTTTTTATTGATTTAGGGCAAATCCAACCATACACCAAATCAAAATTGAGGGTAAAACAACTTTCATTTTCTCCTCCATCGGCCGCTATCCCATGCTTCATCTTGAAGCAATTATTTTCTTTTTTCTTTGAATTAGTTAATTGTCCATGCCTAAAATGTAAAGAAAGCAGTTGTTTATGGGTGTGACAACTTAAGAAGAAACATCGATTTTGTGTCTATCGACTTCATTGATCGCGTGGAATGTTTACCAACACTCATTTTATCTGGCTTCATTTTTTATAAATGAAGTTAGGGGTTCGAATCTTTTTTTTCATAACCTTTTTTCATGTTTCAGGCTCGAATTAAAAACAAAAAAATGTGGAATATTTAGTACATGCCTAATTACTTGAGAAAAGTCTTGGAGTACCAAGAAATTTATAGAAAAAGCTCGCTTGAGAAAAAATTTGGAATACTGGGAAATTTATAGAAAAAAGTAGCTTAAGAAAAATGTTAAGAGTACCAGAAAATCTATAGAATAGATTTTTTTCTATAGACAATTTATTATTTTCTCAAAATTGGTAACTAAAGGGGCTGGTATCCCATGCACCATCTTGAAGAAATGAACAAACAGTGCTGCTCCATTTTTCTGTTATGCATTATCTCTATTTTTTGTTTTTTGTTTTTAAATTTAAGTAAATTTTATTGTGTTTTTTATGTTTATAAATTCATATTTTTGAAAAAAATATCTCTTTAATATCTTATCTGTACATAAATTTTTAGTGTAATCAAATTATTTATTTGTATTATTATTTATGTTAAATATTCATATAATCTAAAATGATATGCCTTATAATGTCATAAAAAATAAAAAATTTAAAATAAGATAATTAAATACATTGCAGAGATTAACGAGAATTACATAATTTTTTAATTGGTAGATCACTTGCGGATCCTCCAATATCTTAAAAATATTAACCAAACGTATTAGATTAATTTAAGTTATATTATTAATTGTAATATTTATTTTTGTATTTTATTTAATTTAATGTCATGTTTTTTACTTTTGATTTAAATTTTATTGTTGATTATTTAGTTTATTTATGTTTATTATTTAATTTAATATCATGTTCAATTATATTATATTAATTAAATATACTTTTTAATTAACTAAATATAAAACATAAATTAAATATGTAATTGTATTAATATGTTAACAATATTATAAATAGATATTTTAATAAAATAAAATAAATATTGTAAATAAAATAACAAAGAATTTTCATAGAATATTCCTGTTAGAGCAAAATTTAAAATAGATGAGTTGAAGATAAAATTTAAGTTTGATGTAAAAGTTGTATTTTTTTAATGTAGAAATTGTACTAAAATAAAATTATAGTTGGAAATGTCTTTAGAAATTTACATTTTAAAAATTTATTATTATTTTACGATGGTGTATATTTTTTGATAAATTACAAGATTCTTTTAGTTGATGGAATATACATTGATTTATTATTTTAAAAATGATTTGTGGTAGGTACTTATGGAATATACCCAGGATCAAAGGAAACATTAGACGTCGTCCTCCTGCTCCTTGGAAGCCCTTTGAGAACAACATTAAACAGGAAATCTTCACAAATGTTAATTACCAATAGTGTTGTCAACTCGGCCGGTCCGTCGGTCCCGATCATGAATCGATCTGGACCGGGTTAAATGAAATTTTTGAAAGTTAGGCTCAATTCGACACACTAACCCGGTGCTAGTCCAGTGGTATACACATCTTTTCTGTATAGGTTTTGTATTCAATTTTTTTTTAGAATAAGAATGTTTATTTTGTTAAATAATATAAATATATAATTATAAATTATAATATATAGTAGTTGCCCCGTAACGGGCTTGGTTCGATTCTGAACCTAGGTTGATTCTAAATTGGGCCTGAACTTCGATGGATTGGGTTAGGTTTTGTTCATTGGACCCATTAGGGGCCCAGTTCAGATATTAAAAATCGGCCTATGTAATCTGTACTGTTCATGGGTCGATCTTGGGTTGAGTTTTAATAATTCGGTTATGAGGTGGACCAATTAGACCTAACCCAGTTGACAACTATAATTACCAAGGACACGTGATGTGGAAAATGTGGATTGTCATTTGGAGTTTTCGAGACTTTGAGTTTCAGATAAATCACATGGCAAGCATATACAAAATTAGAGCTGGCCGCGGCAACAGCTTCCCTCAACTTTATAAATTTTTTTAATTAGTATAAAATTTGTACATAAAAATATTAAATTTTTAAAAAATATATTTTAAAAAATTAAAAGCATCATTTTATTTATTATTTTAAAAAAATATCGTTCTTCAATGTACGATTTCTGACTCCGTCTTGTGTTGGACATATATGGGACCATATAAAGGTTAAGTTAATGTCACCAAATAAGTTTATCTAGTGCTGGATAATATACATCCTTGGCCTGTGTGTGTTAGTATGAGCAAAGTCAAACATAGTTAGTGCCTGCCTACAAATTATTAACTTCAGATAATTGTCACAGGTTGTTGTATGAGGAACAAAGCCTAGAAAAATGGGATAAGAACTAATTATTATATTATATTTAGTTTGCAAAATCATCATATTGACAGTTTCAAAGATTTTTTTGTTTGTCATTACAGCTGTTTTTCAAAACTCATATACCTTCTCCAAGTTGTCTTGTGCATATCATCAATATAATGACTGAAGTAATAGTTAAATTATCAATTTCTCATGTTTTAAAGGAAATTTTAATAATTATAAAAAAATTGAATAAATGTATTAATAATTTAGTTGTTTCATGTGGAAGACAAGTGTAATTAATCGTATTCATTGGTCGAGAGTCTCTAAAATTTCGGTATAGGGTAGTTTTAAATTATCAATTTCTCGTGTTTTTAAGGAAATTTTAGTAATTATAAAAAAATTGAATAAATATATTAATAATTTAGTTGTTTCATGTGTAAGACAAGCATAATTAATCGTATTCATTAGTTGAGAGTCTCTAAAGTTTCGGTATAGGGTAGTTTTAAATTAAAATTAAACTAAATAAACTTTTACACATTATATATATTATTTAAAATTACTTATATCTTTACATTTATTCTTTGAAAAATAGTTTCCCATGTCTTAGTACATGAACTAGCTTTCAATCAGTGTTCTTGATTTTGTCAACAACAATTTGAAACAAGTGCGAAGTTTCTTGATTTTTTCTTTAAGTGTGAAAAAAATATACTTTATTAAATTTCAAAATATTAGATTTTCTCTTTTATTATTACTCTAATTAGAGGCGATACGATATTTTTTTCATGAGTGATGTTAGTATCCAATACAACAAACTCATATTCCCAATATCAAAATTTTCCAAACTCATAAATTTACTAAAAAATCAAATTTACAAAATTTGTGCCCATCACTTTTTTTCTTCTTCTCTTCAAATAAAGTCTTCATTTTTCCCAAAAGCAAAAAGGGGAGAAGAACAAAAACCCAAATCTTGCTTTTTTTGATGTGGTAAACTACATTGATTATTCATACCATAAAGTGCAAAGTACAAACAATGGACGGTCCATGGTTTTGTCTTCCATGAACAAAATAAGTTTTCGAATTGCAAAGGTGTTGGGATAGTGCTGGGATTCGTTTTCAAAACCATTAACAATCCATCATCATCATCATCATCATCGTCAACCTCAACCGTACGGATCGAAAATTGGAAATCAAGTGGGGCAAGAAAGCAAAAGGTGGGTCAAATCTTCTTTATCTTTACTCTTTCCCCTTATATATCGACAGCCCACCGCAAAATTTGTACGAAATTCAGGCAAGAATTTTGGTTTTCTCTATAAAATAAAAAATTCTTGGAAATTCAAGATTGCTATGCCCATAAAAAAAGGTGCCTTCGCTTTTGTTTGTGTAGACATGTGAATTTTCTTTTGTGGGGTTTAAACATTTATCGGGATTTATATCTATTTGGGTTTGTTTTCTGCTTTTGGGTTCAAGATGATTGTGCCTGGAATACTTTAATTTTCGAATTTTTTAGTTTAGTTTTTTTTTTTTTTTTTTGAGTTGGGGTGCTTTTTTTTTATATATTTATTTTTCTGATATTTATATGGGGCTTTTGGGTTTTATGATTCTTGCCCAGACTGGGCAGATTTATATTTTTCTTTAATTTTTGTAATGTTTCTTTCGTTATTATTTTTTTTCTCGGTCAGTAGTTGATGCTCATTAGTTGTATCATGTGAATTTATGGTGATCAAGATTGACTTGTGTTTGATATATGTGATTATCCCAGCCAAAATTTATGATTTCAATGGAATTTGGCTTGGCTTAAAATGTGACCAGCTATTGAATTATATTCTTATAGTATCTTTCAGGAAATAATTTTAATCCTTGTGTAGACTGATGATCAGTGACTTGCATACAGCAATTTTTTTATTTACTTCTTGGCTGAGATGATAGGGAACTGATTCTGTTTTATCTGATACATACAATCCTCTTTCAACCTTTGAATCTTAATTTTTTGTAGAGAATCGCATGCCATTGTCGCTTTGATGAGAGCAGAATAACTTCAAGCTATTCATCATTCTATTTCGAAACATTCTAGTTCTTATTGATTTCTTTCCCCCTACTGATTACTCTTTGTGCAAATTGTGGTGTTTGAAATGTCCTCTCAATGATCACATTATATTAGAAAACCAAGAGAAATATGTTTAGGGGTTTCCAAGTAATGCGGACAATGGCACATTTATTTTTTTTTTTTTTTTTTTTTGTTTGTGATTTTTGCATCTTTGTGTGTTTGCTTTCGTATTTGTGTATGGAGATTGTCACTTTTTCATCCTTTTAGATTGACTTCATTTCCAAATATTCAACATCTATGTGCAGGAGAGCAGTTAAGTGGCAATCACTAAGCTATAACTATAATTTGCTGTGAGCTGAATAATCTTTTTTGATCCTGGCTGGGTAGAGGAGACTTGGAAGGCCCGTTGGGATACAATTATGCTGCTGTGACAGTATCATCTGATTTTCTATGCATATGATCTTGATGTTACAATGATTTGATAGTTTTTGAAGAACGGAAAAAATGGGTTTAAGAGTTAAGCAGGTCCTTCTACTTTTTCTCTTTGTAGTCATATTTAGTCTTGGTGTTACAGCCGAACATGAGAAAGAAACTTCACAAAGATTAAGAACTGCTCCACGAAGGAATGCAGGGGGTGGTGTGATAGATGGATCTGGTACAGAGCATATTCTTAACTCTGATAAAATTGGTAATGAAATGGGTGAGTGGCAGGGTGGAAATAATAGAGTTTCAGTGTCAACAGTTGCTTTTTTCACACTGGCAATGGCTGCAGCTACTGGTTTAGGTGCCTTGCCATTCTTTTTTGTGGAGCTTGATCCTCAATGGGCTGGAATATGCAACGGAATGGCTGCAGGGGTAATGCTTGCTGCCAGCTTTGACCTTATACAGGAAGGACAAGGCCATGGGAGTGGCAGTTGGGTTGTGTTGGGTATTTTGGCTGGTGGCATTTTCATATGGCTTTGCAAGAAGGTGAAGCTCTTTGACTTGTAATATAATTTGTATGTTCAAATCTGGATATGCATTTGTTTTTCTGCAATGGCATCTTCTTATTTTAATTTTTTGGCTGCTTCAAAGTCCCTTTAAGCTTTTCCGCCTGTGATTATTTCAGCCTTGTAGCTTTAGAATTACTATATGATGTGATCAAATTAAAGCTACTGTAACTTTCTGGTAAGCTCATCTTTGATTCTTCTATATGGTGCAATCTAGTAGTTCACAGTTCCCCTGATGCCTCCTATGAAAAAATATTTGGTTTTGTGATGGCCATAACGGTATTATGTAGATTAGAGGTAGGAGATCACTTAGTTGGCTGTGTAGGAATAATTATTTTCTCAATTATTTAAATCTTATTTTACAATTATTTACAACTATTCTTCTTCTTCTTCTTCTTCTTCTTCTTCTTCTCTCTCTCTCTCTCTCTCTCTCTCTCTCTCTCTCTTGTTTTTTTCTGTGCATGTTTCATCTCGTAAACACTTTGACTTTTAACCTTATTTTATGCCTCTGTAATTATTATGTCGCATGTAGGTCTCTATGCCATATGGGTTTGGTGACATTGTTGTTCAATATAGAAACATGCTTGACAATCTATAGTGTTGCCTTTTTTATTTATTGCTTGCTAGAGAATATGCATACGTAAAAATTGACTCCAATTTCACAATATGAATGCAATTACATAGCAGTGGAGGAAGTGCTAAATTGATCCCATCACAATTTGCCCTAACCCCTTTCTAGATCCCTAGTCTGGTGTCTGTTTTGGCACCTATATCAACGCCAATGTGTCAGATGTCATCTTATTTCGTCATCAGCTTTACATAAATGTCATCCATTTTTACTCGTCTATTATGAACTCATACCATATCTTACTAGGACATCATATTCAAAGAGAAACGAATCATATGATTAGGAAACAGATTATATTCATCATGCTATACTCTTCTCTTAAGTAAGTATAAGTACACTTGGACTATTGAAATCTTGCCTACTGCTGTTATTCTGAAACATGACTGGATCCCCTGAAGCTGTATAAAAAACGTTTTTTCATTGATAGATATTAATCTAATCAGTATGTTCATTCACAAGAATTAAGAATCACACTAAATTCTTCCTTCTTAAGATTGTCATCTGGGATTTGGAAGTCCTAATTTTTTTTTACTGCAATTCACCCTCAATTTTATGTTTCCTTTTCACCCTCAGTGTCTTGAGCAATATGGTGAAGTGAGCATGCTGGACATTAAGGGAGCAGAAGCAGCTAAAGTCATTCTTGTAGTTGGAATTATGACTCTTCATTCCTTTGGGGAGGGCTCTGGTGTTGGAGTTTCCTTTGCTGGCTCTAAGGGTTTATCTCAAGGGATATTGGTTACTTTGGCCATCGCTGTGCACAATATACCTGAGGGCTTGGCTGTTAGTATGGTCCTGGCGTCAAGAGGAGTGTCTCCACAAAATGCCATGTTATGGAGTGTGATTACATCACTGCCCCAGGTAATTGGTTTTGATTATCATGACAACCATGCATAATACTTTAGTCACTGCTAGCTTACTAGATACAAAATGAAGTGGCATATGGTATGAACTAACAGACAATGATATACTGTCAAAATGAACAGAAATTATTTTTTTATTAAATTGCATGCATATATCTTATAGCCATGATACTCTATTGGGAGAACAGAGAAAGGGTCACCGTATATCATTTACATCTAATCAACAAATGTGAAGAAAACCATGGACAGCCAGTGGATTTTGTCTCTGTGAGAGTAGTGCTTATTGTGGCACTGTAAGGGTAAATTTTTCTGGTGAATCTTTAGATCTTAGCTTCTTCAGATACCTTATTTGTGGACATTGAGAAATCAAATTGATGCTAAGTTTTCTGCTCTGCATAAACTGATTTATATTTAAGCAGAGCATGCGCTTTGTCTGGTTGACCTATGAGGAAAGAAAAATATAGTCAACACACTGTTCCTTGAAATTGATAAACTGGAGGAAGGTGAAGGCGATGCAAAGGCATGTTAATTTTGTTTCCATTTCGTGTGAAAGACTGTAAAATCATGTGCCTTGCAATAATTAATAACATGCCTAATTGGGGAACCAAACAAAGAAGGCTTTCAGTCTTGGCTGAGAGAGAGAGAGAGAGAGAGAGAGAGAGAGAGAGAGAGATTAAAATCCTTGTGTGATATTATGGTGATAAATTGGAAAGTTAGCATTTTATGTAATTTGTGGATGCAGCCTATTGTAGCTGTTCCTTCATTTATATGTGCTGATGCATTCAACAAGTTCCTGCCATTTGCTACGGGATTTGCCGCTGGGTGTATGATTTGGATGGTTATGGCTGAGGTCCTTCCTGATGGTTTCAAGGTAATCTCATTCATTGTCCTTTATGCGAAACAGAACACATCCATTCCCCGCCAAAAGAGTTAAAAAGAAAAAGAATTAAATTTCAAATGCGGCAGAGGCCAATGAGAACAAGAAATTTCTTTTGGCTGACTTTGCTATCTGTATTACTTCCTTTTTATGTATGTTTGAATTTCCTAAACTAGGTCTTTAGTATATATTACTAAAGTAGGATTTTATAACAACCATAGTACAGTACCAGGTAGAGGCAAAAACCTTATGTAGAATTTTGTTTGCTTCTTAATTTACATCGAAAACCTTCACCATACAATGTTAATCCTGATTGTTTATGGGATCATTGGTGTTTTTATCGACAATATGGGTTAAAGTTTGCTGCCATAGGTTGTCTTTCTGGTTTAGCTTTGTCTGAAATGGAATGATTAGAGATATTCTTGTCTAACTCCTTCTATGCTATTCTGGTTTTGTAAGTGAGACCATCTCATCCTCTATAGTTTGAATTCCGTCCTTCCTTTGATAATATTATTCTGTATTGGGAAAATTGATCTTCACATCGCCCATTCTCAAGTTAATACGAAAGAATTAGTACTTCTTTTCAGGCATCTGCAATTTACTGAACTACTGAAGCATGCTAGGTGGTTTGAGATGTGGTAAGCATCATGCATAAGTGAGCCTGAGTTTTTAAGCTCAAAGACACATGATAGTTTAACTATTGTGAATGCACTAGTTGATTGGGCTTTTCTAATTGTATAAATAAATAGAAGAGGCAAATTGTCCAATGCCTGCATTTGTGGTCAGAGAGTTCATGTGTGGCATTAATAGCTAGATTTTGTGCTTGTAAATGTAAAATTATTGCAAAATATACAGATCTTTCTTATTAAGCCCCACTTCAGGGAACTTGGTTGTCTAGAAAATAGGCTGTCTTCCTGTTTTTGATTCATATGATTGTGATGCTTTGAGCTCTCGTATTGAGTAAAGGGAAATGTATACTTCTTTCAACATGTTTGTTTTGAACTTTGAATGCATCGACCAACTAAGGATTGGATTATTTATCAAACAAAATTAGGAGGGTGTTTGGTTGAGCTTATAAGCTCTTGAAATCTTATAAGTTGTTTAAGACTTATAAGCTCTCAAAAAGTGTTTGGTAATTTATTTTTTTTAAAGTGCTTATAAGATAAAAAAAAAAGTTGTTTGAAAACTTATAAGTCCCTTTAAAAAAAAAAGTAAGTCCACCCCAACTTTTTTTAAAATAAGATCTTATTTTAACAAACTCCTTTAATTTTGATAGTTTTAATTATAGATTTTTCATTATGAACATCTTAAAAGTTGCATGATCTTATTTTATCCAAACGCTTCAACAATTTATTTTTAAAATAAGATCTAACATATTATAAGCTCCAAAAACATCTTATAAGATATAGGAGCCTATAAGATTTTTTAAATAAGCTTAGCCAAACATCCTCTAAATCCTTCATGTCTAGTTCTTCTATATGGTAGATGAGAAAGAAGGGGGAAGAGTGGAGCAAAAATATCCAGTTACCCAACCTTTTTTAGTTAAATAGCATATTTCCATTGAGGGTACTTTTGGTCAGTAATATGACTCTGGTCCAGACAGTCAAAGACTAATATTTTGTGCCTGGACTATGATTAACTATTCTATCTTCCATATTGCAGGAATCTTCCCCATCTCATGTTGCATCCGCGGCTACACTTTCTGTGGCATTTATGGAAGCTCTTGGTGCTGTGTTTGAGCATTTCACCCACAGCTACAAGTTAGATCTCTCTCTCTTTCTCTCTCTCTCTCACTCTCACCCCAACCCACACAGTTGACACTCATATCTACTTGTGCTTTATTCTATCTCAAGACTTTGCATAATGATGACTTGCCTTTTATTTACTTCATCTTTCTCTTTTGGTATCACTTGGGGAAGAACTAAAAATGGCAAGTCTGCAAACTTTAGCTTCATGTAAATCTACATGTTTTAAACTAAATTATTTTACTTTGCAGTCCGGAGGATGCTTCTGGCTTCTTTGTTTCTCTACTGTTTGGTCTAGGTCCATTGCTTGGTGGTGTTGCCCTTGTTGCATTTGCTCTTGCTTTTCGACTTCAGCATGCGCTCCTTACTGGTGTAGCCTCTGGCATTGCCTTTGTTCTTGGTGCCTGGCGACCCCTTCAACTACTTCTGTCTTCTAAGATGGGGCTTCTTCCACTCCTGTTTCTTCTTGGGGTGGGATCAGCATCCGTCCGCGTACCTATATCCATTGTTACAAAGCTTGGAAGCCGCAAGAGAACTTCAGCAAATACATTAACTACTGTCACAGGCTTCTCAGTAAGCGCACTCACACTGCAGTCAGTTTTGTCTTGTGTAGCAGTTGCCCTTCACGCTCTTGCTGAGGGGCTTGCATTAGGGGTAGCTGCACCTAAAGCTTATGGGCTTGGGAGGCACATGGTCCTTCCTGTCTCCCTCCACGGATTCCCTCGGGGTGCTGCTGTGGCTAGCTGCATTTTTGGAGCAACTGACAGTTGGCATGGATCCCTTTTATCTGCTGCACTTATTGGGTTTGTGGGCCCATTATCTGCCATTGGAGCGATACTTGCTGGAATTGACTACAGTGGCTTAGACCATGTGATGGTCTTCGCATGTGGGGGACTTTTCCCGTGCTTTGCAAGCATTATTAGGAGAGCAGTTAAGTTAGATAAACGGAAGAGCATTTGTGGGCTTGTTATTGGTGTAGTGTTTGCTAGTGTGTGCCTAACATGCACAAAGCTAGTGTGTTTGCATACACCGTATTGCAACTCTGCTCCGGAAGCTGTTAGGTGATGATGCCGGATCCTCAAGTTCATGTGTATACTCGTTGACACAAAAACATATTGTAGACGCAATTCTGAGCAACGTACTCTTGATGTTAATTATCATTGGAGTGCCTCTTCTGGCAGATTTTTGTGGACATTGGGATACATGAAAAAGTATCATTAGCTTCATTCTGCAATTTGGATGGCAGCAACCAGAGTCTGTGCAGTAGATATGTGTGTGTGTATATATATATATATATATATTCAGTAACATATAACCTGCATAGTTGCATCTCTGTGATAGTGTTGGAACATCTTTTAACTTAATATGGAAGAAGGGTCCGAATCGGTATCTGGACAAATTTTTTCTTCATATTCTTGTCATCTTTTGACATGAGGTAGGATAAAGATGAAATGGAAAATAATCTGTGGATACCATCTTTAATTACATGAACATTTAATTGCACTTTGGACAAGAAAAAATACGTCTTTTAAGATATATGCTGAATAAAATAATATTATGTCCTCAAATGCATATTAAAGTTTCGGTAAAACTTAAAAAACTAAATTAAATTTTAGAACTAGATAAACAAACAAAATAATGTTTTATTTCAAGCATAGTGCTTAAAAGTTAAATACAACAAAATGTTTTTAATTTCACAAGTAGTATTGTGAAGAGAGGGTGAAAAGAATCCCCAACATGGAAGCGCGCAGTTTCTCTCTAGCAGCTCTAAGCTGACCGACCACATGCCTGATGAAAAATGAGTGAAATGAAATCGTAAACTTAAAACTCCCAAACAATGGAAGAAGCTAGGGCCTAGGAGCCAATGATTCTGACCACATGCATGTTGAAGAATGAAACCTTATATTAGAGCATGCTAAACTAAAAATGAGTTATCCACAATATTATCGAAAATATTGCTAAAATACTTTTTAAAGTAAATATTATCGAAAATGTGACATCAAAAGAATTATACTTGCATACCAAACAAATTACCAACCAGGATAATTTTGTTAATTAAAATTACTTATCCAGTTAACAAACACAGTGCTAATTTTGTCCAACATTATTCAGTTTATCCAAAACTCAATCCAATTCAAATAAGGCAATACATATTTAGATAAACTTGATTAACTAATCTCCACATTACAATACTCTTTTGATCCAAACCGCAAACCAAATACACCTGACTCGAGCATTTGCAAATGTGGTAATTACATGAATATAATTTCAAATCCATCTCTTGACCATCCTAGTCTTCCATATTTATCCTAGAAGCCCCAGGCATATTATTCTGACATAAGCTTTCAGCTTAATAAAGTGTTAGGCTTCTACATTCTGACATTAGCTTTCAGCTTAGAGAATACAGTGCAAAGGAGCCTGAAGGAGGAGAATTACAAAAGAATTGCTGTTATGTAGATACTCAGGTAACACAATTCAAGCTCAGGGTTTCCACAATCCATAATTTTGTGGTGTATAAATCTAGCTATGTCTTTGAGGAAGGTATCTGGTTTTATATGATCCATATATAATTTTGAGGTGTATAAAGGTTGGTTATGCCCCTGAGGCAGGTTTCTGGCTTTTCAGGCCAAACAAGTTTTCAAATAATTTAGAGGCCATCGGAGGAATGTCCGCGGGCTGAGGTGCCATAAAATTGACAATCTTTTCATGAACATGATACCTGCAGAGTCATTCATAAGAGTTAAAGAACTGCCAATAGAATGATTGGAATGAATGTAACTAAGCTTTGAAGATTACCCTATCTACATTGCTAACTTACCGGATCTTGCGACTCTTTGAAGCACGGCGGTCAACGATTTTTCTTTTCTTAGTTTGCAATCTTTTTAGAGCATAGAAAGCCGTTTCTGTCAACAATAAAAACATATTTGGGCCTTATCAACTCATCATTTTTTTTGGCTAGGGACATGCTTGCAAATAACATGTAAGTTGCAGAAACACTTGAAAAGTACCACAGGTTAAAAGACTTCTTCTTTATTGGATGCAACCAGAGGTGAGGAATATCTTATGGGTGAAAATCTGATAAACTATTATGAATGTGCTTTAACTACATAGTAATGAAGAATTTTGAAAACCAGCATAGCCCAAGTCACACCCAAGAAAATACAGCAGAGTCATACAGGACTAGCAGTTTTGGGGATGAGAGAAAGTGTATACAGAAGCCACTTTCAGGTTGATGGCATAAACTTAGGGATGGCAGCGGGGTGGGTCTGAGACGGGTTCGGCCAAACCCAAGACCCGCCCCGCCAAGAAGAAATTGTAGCCACCCGCCCCGGACCCAAAACCCGACGGGTTCAACCTGCATGAACCCGCCAACCGCTAAGACTAAAATTTAAGCCTTCTTAACTTATATAGTTATTTTTCTTTTTTATATAGCTATTGAGTTTCGACATTTTTGACTAGGTAGTATAAAGTGTATTTTTTTCCTAATTACTATGGGTGATAATGACATTAATTTATAGGAGATGAACATAATTAAATTATGTGTCCCACTATTTTAGATTATTTATATAGCTTGCCTACATACAGTTTCTTCAATTTTAATATAGTTTATTCATAATACATTTTGTATTGGGCCGTATACAAGTCAATTATAATATTATTGAATTGATGCTAAAGTCTAAAAATAATTTTTGAATCGATTTAATAATGTTGCAATGTACATATTTACTTAATTCAAAAATAAATAAGGTTAAACTAATTAGTAATAATAAAATATATGTTATATTAAATAATAATAATAATAATAATAATAACACAGTGGGGTCCAGTAAGACCTGTTACCTACCTCAAACCCGGCCGGGTTTATAAAATTAAAACCCGCACTTGTCCCGAGACCCCTTTAGCCGGGTTAGGGCGGGTTCATTATGGGTCCAAGTTTACACCCACCCCATTGCCATTCTTACATAAACCGGCTGCAATTGCAACTTAGAAGACAACATATAAACTAAGAAAAAATTGAAAAGACTCAGAAAGTCGTCTTGAGTATACTGATTTCCAAAGAAGAAAAAGCTTAGTTGCCAATTAGGTAATCAATATAAAGAAAGGTATGAGTAGTACTGCTGAAACTTTGAATGCATGTACAGAGTAACAAAAATAACAACAAAAGGATCAAAAAAAAAAACTGAATAAGAATGCAATCATGAAAGGCCTCCAAGCAGGTTGTATTTTTGTATCAAAATACAACATGGATCAATAATGTCCTGCATCCAACCCTAAGAAGCCATATTACTGACAATGGTCACTAGTAATCACCCATGGTGTTTAGGAATTTTTCTGATTACCCCCTCCGATTGGAAGTTGTCTTATTAACCCCCAGGCGTTTTCAACGCACTGCCAAATTATCAGCTATTTTATTATTAGCCCTCCGTGAGTCACCTATTATGTCGTGGAAGAATTTAGACCTAAAATAATAAAAGGCTACTTGTTTCATTTAATGACCTAATTGATAAACAATCCACATTGAATATTAGTTAAACAGGACTAATATTGCTAAAAAATTTCATCTTTTTCATAAAACAATTGTATCTCATGATTCAGAAAGTAGCATTTTTTGTGCTTTTCTGAACGGTCATTCTACAAGGAAAAGTGTTATCAGTATGACAACCTAACAAAAGCTTGCAATTAGTAATTTCCAAACGGACCAAACCGCAGGTGGGGAATCAACAGGAATTCAAAAGCACAAGAAACTTGATAATTTCTCACTCTGGCAACTATACACAAATCTAAAAAATTGACATGTAACAAGCAATGAGGCATGTGATGCATGGAGATGTTCATACTACGTCTTCTTAGCATAGAAATCAATATGCTAAACATAAAAAAATCTTACCAGATGATGATGGGTCAATTGTCTCAAAGAACTCTTTCAATAATTGCTGGTAGAATTCTGAGTCGTCCAGGAGTTCAGGGTCACCATTTGTATAAGTCTCCTGATAAGTATTTTCAAAAGTTCAGACACCAAGCATGATGAGAAAACAACTTTCAGGGCAGGTTATGAGGACTTCTTCAACTGGATAAACTCTTAGTTCATTATCACAAGTTCACAAGTTCTATTAATTCTTGAAACTTTTAGAGATAAGGATCCATGCCCCCTCCCTAGTATTGGTTTTTCCAAGTTCAACAAATTAGTGGAGTCCATTCTTAACCCCCCACCTTTTCAAACCAAAAAAATAAAAGGGTATTCTCAGGTTCAACCGTAGGAGAATGAGGCCAACTGTTGTACTATTGAACCACATGCGATTGCTGCTGCATTTGCATAGTTTTTAAAAATGATACCAGTATTTTGGCTTTTACATGTTAAATAGTTGCCATATTGAGTTAATTCATTCACAGGTTTATCAAGCCAACATGACGGGTCAGTATGACAACCACTCAGTAAAAGACTACTCATTTGTTTCAACATCTTATTCTTTTTAAAGCATAAAACCAACTCATTCAAGCCCACATGAAGAGTCATAATGACAACCACTCAGGAAAAAATTAATCATTTGTTTCAACATCCCTGAGGAAAAGAACAGAATCTTCAGCAAAGCACCAGTGATGTTGACAGACTATGACAATCTAAAGCGATCTAAAAATTTATAATTGCTTATGCACTTATAACAACTATACAGATGAATATGTAGTCAGGGAATAAAACCAAAATAAGCATATCAGCAGACATAACTAATACCTCTTGCTTGATATTCTCAGTAGAATCTGGAGCCTGCTGAAAAGCCAAAGCACATCAAAATATGTACATATACAGACAAATAAGTAAAGTAACATTTGCACATTTATCAATTGACAGGGGTTGATTCACACTCAAATCAAGGTAAGAATCAAATTCAAACCTACGTTTCCAAATACAGCAACAGCTGATCTATTCTGCTGCATCCCCTTGATCATTTTACTTGGATCCCTCATATAAGCAGCCACTTGTTCGCTTATACTCTGAAGGAGTGTAAATAGTCAGTTGCAGATATTTGTAGATATCATGCCATAAGATTATCTTGGAAGTCTTAAAGGAAAACCTGATTAAAGGCATGCAATTTGTCTTTAATAGCAGCCGCACCAGTTGTCACCTGGGTCTTCCTCTGCCATTTATCAATTGATTTGTTTCTAAAAGAAGCCATTCTACAACATACCATAATTAACAATTAATATTAGTCACAAATAGTCTCCATGATCCCAGCAAAGCCAAGAGTGTGATAGGCAGTGACATACAATAAAACGTAAGTGCATTTCTTTACAAGACATTTAATGAATGCTTAAACTGAGAGAGACATGTAACGTGATCCAAAATGAACAAATCGCAAGTATTTGTTAACTGTTGCCAATGGGCAATTACAATACCTTAAGAAAAACCAAACTAATGTATGGAACATAACAAGAATCAAAATTATATGCTGTTCTTTGGCAGCCACAGACAATTACATCAACCAAAGCAATTTAAACTTAAATCTCCGTAGTGTAGCTCACAAACAGAGGAATAAGAGAAAAAACATATAATCAAGCAGAAAACAAAAAAACACCAAATTAGGTTAAATGCCTGCTCGAGCAACTATAGTCTGAATGTAGAGCATAGCATTTAAAAAGAGTGAACAACACCTCTCAGATAATGAAAGTACCTTGATTGCATTTCAAAAATCTGCAACCATTCTTCGTCAATATCCCCATTTGAGTTACCAGAAGCTTCTAATTGCTTGAAATCTCTCACGGAATTAGCTTAAGAGGAAAATATCCAACCACCATTTTCATATCAGCATTCAATTAAAAAGACACGTAAAGCGAATATCTTTATGAATTTTTTTTTTTTGGGTGGGGTGGGGGAATCGACAAGCAAAACGGCTATTGTGCGCAAGATTATTCGCCTCAGAAAACAGGTAGATGATGCAGGGCCCTGCTTCATAAATTTTAAGTCCAGAAAATGTTCAATTAAATGTTGCGTGGACTCCAAAACAGCATCAAGACATATTTTAAAGAATGAAAATTGAAATTCTTAATAAAATATTTGGTTTTTTAGAAGCATATGTGTTTATTTTGCAACTTGTTGAATTTCTATGCACTACAATAGAGGAAAGAACAATATTAAGGTCAAAAGACTCAAATAGAAGAAGGAAATTTCGAAGAGATTCCTCATATTGCTGCTATGCGATAAAATAATACTAATGTCACTTCAAGTTAAAGCTAAACCGTGGAACTTTCACCACAATGGATTGAGACAGGATTAGGAACTTTTACCACAATGGATTGAGACAGAATTAGGAACTTTCACCACTCTGGGGAAAAAAGACAGAAAAGAGGACATGTACTCACGTACCTTCTCCAAATTGAGTAATTAATGGATTGTTTGCCACCAGTGCCTGCCCAAATTAAGTTGAGTTAAGAGCAAAAAAAGGAATTTAGCAGGCATAGGTACACAAAATTTTATTAACTAGTTGGAATATTGTTGTAAGGGCATTAAAGTAAAGCTAAATGGATATAAATACTTTCACCACAGTACACCTGCTGCAATTCCAGTATAGAATCCAATGTCTTCTTTGAGGAAGCAAATAAATCTGAATATGCTTCACTGACTTCACTATCAGTGTCGCAAAATAAGGACCTAACCGGTTCCTGCAGACAACAATTCTTTCTTCAGCTATGATGTTTTAATGCACTGCATGCTGTTAATTCAGTACTAAAATGGATCAATTCCCAAATTGAACCTGTGGAAGTCTGTTAGAACTTGAGAACGGTTTTTGCAGCAAGAATCTGAATTCAAGTGTCTTGTCCCAGAGAGCCTTATCAAAGGGAGGAGATGGAGTGTATCAGCATATGATCTCAGTAAGCATTATGACCATACTAAACCAGAAGATAAGTCCAGCAAGGGGAACAAAAGAATATAATAGAAAGCCAATTACATAACAGCCAAGGCGTTTCTCATCTTACTAGTTAAAAAAGCAGAGTAACACAAACTCTCACAGACCACCAAGAATTTAAACTGAGAAAAAAGTATCTTTTGAAAATTAAACCTGTTAATATAACCAACATTTAAACATGAATCAAGCTATTGAATGATCATTGGATATTTAACTACAGAATTCAGAGCAAGTTAAAACATAAAATTTCAGGGAAAAAATGTTCTAAATGAAAATGTAATGGTTCAGTGACATTATACCCTTTGATTTTTTACAGCTTGACCTTTTTGAAGATCCTCATCCTTATGGCGCTTTAGACTCCTCCAAAGATCTCTGGATTCATAAATCGAAAGAGTAAATTAGCATGTGATGCAACAATGTAGGATACAATTTTCTGAGAAATGGTCAAAAATGCCAGAACAGAGAAAACATTAATACAGAAAAAGGGAAGAGTTAATTGGCTACATTCATGATAAACAACATCTATGTATGTAGAGAAGAAAAAGATTTGCCAAATTCACCTCCATATTGGCTACCGATGAACCAAGTTGACTCTCAACACCAACCACAACAATTTTCCTTAAACCCTCTACCACTTTTACAACCAAACATGCAAAAGAGATTGTGAAAACCTAAAATGATAGAGGTTGATGAAATTATTATCAGTCTTGGAGACAAGAGAGAGCTGAAGTCAAAGAGGAAAAAATAAAAATCTTCACATAGATTAAGTTTCAAACAATAAATTATATTTCTCGTTGTTTCTTTGCTACCCTTGGACTCTATGTTGAAGATTTTTCTTAACATAAATCAAAAGTGCAATTATTTCATATTAGTAATGTCCAAATTACGGTTGTTTAATAGAAGCCGTTGTCACAATCTCTTACATTTTAGCTTCACTAGCAGTTACCAAAGTAAGTAATTTAGAACTACTAAAATAACTGAACTTCAAAATCCTATTTTATTGCTCATGATTAGTCAGTTTTTCTTGGTCCAGCAAGCCACAAAGGCAAACTATATGGTCCTATGGCCTCACAAACTCACATGCCCTAATTTAGGAGCGACAAGTTTTTATTTTTCTGTTTACTTCTTTGGCACAAAGAATCACTCCTCCAACCGCTCATCCTCCCTTAATAAATACTTTACTACTAACACTAATTGTAATTGAATTTTGTCCCTTAACTTCCTAAGAAGAATTTAACGTATTCTGAATTAGGCTAGACATTATTTAATGGCTTGCTTAAAGCTTATAACTATCGCTTCTGCAAACCAATCTTTATCAGTAGCTCAACATTGAAGTGCACAAATACCAGAAACCAAAATTCCAGTCAATAGGACAAATGCTACTAGGTATGCAAGCTAAAAAGAATCATAGTCTAGTTCTTTTCCAGAAAGAAAACTAATTTGAGGAACATAAAGCAATGTTAAAGAAGGCAGCCCAATTACTTACTGCTCCTCATTTCTAAGTTCTCTATACTCTTTCTCCAGCTCTTCCATCGCCTCGCCTTTTAAAACGTCTTCATCATCACGCACACCTTCTTCTCTGTCCTCTTCTGAGCGTTCCTCCTCATCCTCCTCATCCTCCTCCTCAACATCATCATCATTGTGGTCATCTTTATCCTCATCATGAAAATTGCCATCATTATCATCGTTACCCACCTAAAAACAAGCAAAGAAACACAGAAAAAAGATTCAGAAAAAAAAAACGAAAACAATAATATTCCATAAATAAAATTGGATAACTCAAGAAACTAAGGAGGGGTCTAACATTCGTAATTCTATCATCCATGTCATTGTCGAATCCCAAATCGCTGTCACTGTCTACCATCTTCCTTGATTTCTTCTTTCCCATTATTAAAGAAATACCTAAACACAACAAAAACATGGAAAATAAATTACCGAATCAGTTTGAATAATTAAAAATAATGACTTGTATAAACACTGTAACAGTGCATAGGAAAATGCATAATTTTTTAGCTTAAACTTCAAAACATTGATCTTTACAGTGCTAAATTTAAAAAGTAATAGCTTATAGCGGGAGAAGAGAAGTTTTACCTTTCCACCGGAAATCAATAAACAGAAAATATTTCTAACGGAGACTAAGAATTTTGGGAATTAGGGTTTAGGGTTTTACGGCTGATAATGAGGAGAGAGAGAGAGTTTGGGTGATGGCTATAATTGGGATTTCCTTTTACTTTTGTTTAAGCGGGCCTGGAGTGAATTATTGGAAAAAAGTTCACATTATAGTAATATTTTCAAGGGAAATAATAAAATTTTATATCCAAATTACGAAATTATTTTTCAGTTAAAAAATTCATTCCATCCAAAAAATTCAGTCATTAATTTTTACTCTACGAAATTACTATTTACTTATTAGATTAAGAATTGTTTTATTTATTTTTATCTAATTTTAAATTAGTATTCTTTTAACTGTATTTATTTAATTGTAAGTAAAAACATTATGAAAATTAAGTTATGACCTTCAAATTTTTTAATCTTTTTGTTTAGTTCAAAAAATTTAAGTCTCTACAATAATTTAGTTATAGAATTCAAGAAAGTATTTTTCTCTGAAAAATTAACGTATTAAAAATTAAAATAATAATTTGCACAAATTCTCGAACAACCTAAATAAGAAATTTCTATATAATAAATCAATTTTTTTAATCTAAGGGCTCAAGGTTAATTTAGTCAAAAAATAACTATTGGGTTTTTTGGAAATAAAAGTTGATGGAATGGAATTTTTGGATTCAAAATTTTTAATGAGTTTTTTAAGTATAAAATTTTATTTTGATGGGCTTGTAGTAATTTTTCCTATTTTCAAATATAAACAAATTAAATTATATTACTGGAGCAAGGTTTTACTAGATGTAATCACATGCCTATGCACGGAATGCATTTGCTACTTTGTGATTTAATTGTTTATAGTTTATGAAAAATTGAAATAATGATGAAGATCTTATGAATATATATATATACACATATTTATGTATGAGTATTATTAATTCAATTATTACATTAACTACTTATAAATATAATTATAACATGAAAACTAATTATTTTTTTTCCATCGAAAAAAAATTATATCCCTACTATACTCCAACTTGGTAGATTCCACCACCTATCCAGGTTGAACTTTAGGATTTGACGACGGATTTAAAAACTTCACCTATTCAAAGTATCAAACTACAATTACTAAAATATGTATTAAGATAGTTAAATAAAATTTATGTACACATAGAGTTATTCTATTTATATGAAGTTGAATTATTCAATAAATTTTACTCTGTTGGATGAGGAAATGGATAATAAAATTCGAGGCATATTAAAAATAATTTTTTTTAATTATTTGATTTGTGCCTAAAATGAATAGATTGAATATAAATTAAATAAATTAAAGCTCGAAAATTACTAACAACAATACTATGTTCGAGCTCGAACAACCAATTTAAAAGATTTTATATTTCTTTACTCGATCGATGTGAGAAAGCATTCAAGTAAAAAGGTTTTCAAATTAAATTACTTTCAAGTAAAAGCATTTGCATTTTTGGGAGAAGGTTGATTAATGGCTGAGTCCCAATCCAGCTAAAATTCCAGGAAATTAAAAAGGATATCAAGCCCAGACCAAGATGATTAATTGGGCCTGGTGTCAACTTTAGATTTGGGTTCACCATTGATACTAGGCCCAATTAAGAAGTCCCAATAAAATTTTGACTTGAGCCCACGAAATTCGGACACTAGCTCAATTTATCAACAAGAGAGAGACGTGTAATTGTGTAAATATACTAATCGAATCGAGTCAAATGACACATTGATCAAATTTATTTTTGATTTTTTATTTACTGAGTGTGAATTTGTATTTGATTACTAAATGGGCTTAGCTCAAACTTAGCTTTAGTCAAGTTGTATAGAATTTGAACTCGAAAGTTTGATTTTTTTTATATATTTTTTAATCAATTTTAATTTTTCAAATCAAAATTTAGCTAAAATTTTCAAAATCTAACGATAAACGATAGAGTTGAGGCGATCTCTTTTCAAGACAATGTTCCAACTCACATTGCCTATAATCTGATTTTCTATAAGAGAACAAAGTCGTCTTATCCTATTATTACATAAGCATATTTTGTTCGTGAAAGGATACTTATGAAAGAAATTTATACTCCATATATGAAGTATGAAGATATATGCACCGCTCTTAACGTCGAAAAAATCACTTTACATAAATAATGTACTATAAAAATAAGAGAAATTAAATAAATTAATCGAATCGTTTCGAGCTTTTAATTTTTTTTTATGCCTCTACTTGTCATATCAGATACTTTTTTGTGTACATTCTTGCAAATACTCGAGTTTAATTTTTAATTTAAAAATGAGACAATCAATATATTTCAAGTAAAATGATTCATTTTTCGTTTTGAAAAACTTTTTTGTTTTCAACATTGCACATGGGATGCTGACTCCTAGAGTAAATTACGCCATGGGGTCCGGACCCATTCCTTATAATTGACATTTGACACCACCCATGACCCATCCCATTATTTGGTGATCTCCGGGGCCCCAACCTGCAACCATATTTGAATGGGAATTGCTAATGGAGACTTATGACCTCATTGCCATTGATTGATTCTAAAAACAATTCTAAAGAGTCCCAAGTATTAAATTGGGGGGAAAAGTTCGAAATTTTCAATAAAAGGGTAAAATAAAACTATATCATGTGTACATGAATGTAATTATACGATATGAACTGATAATACGATAAATGTTTATGATCGTATAGTTAAAAATAAAATATATAATTATTTTAATTATTCGGAGGAAAACTAATACCGTACGAGTTTTAGTAGTTGAAAAATGAAAAGAAATTGAAATTCACATAATTTTAGTAAGACGATGCAAGTATAAAATTCGATATCTTGATTATGGTAAATACACGTTAAAGATACATCTTTAAAACTTAATTTAACATAAAATGATTGAAACAGATCAATGATAAAAACGTATTTGAATTCGATTCGTAACAAACTAAGTATTAACACATTCTTTTATTCGATAAAATTTAGAGTTCGACTCGAGCTCGATTCACGTTTTATTCCATTAAATCTCGTTGAGTTCGACTTAATTAACAATTAAACACAGTTCAAATACAATTTTTGAATTTTGAAAAAAATTTATTTATTTTTTAATAATAACATATTTAACTCGACTCGATTTGTTTACGCTCTAAAAAGATTATATTGAAAATAATAATAAATGCACTTCAAACTATCTAATAATAAAGTTTGTAAAATGTCTTACTTGTTCACCATGGAAATGAACACTTTTTTTTTTTTTTTTCCTTTTCATGTTTTTAATTTTTGGGCACTGAGGAAATACCTGGTATTAGCATTGATTGCGCCATTAAGTCTGTTAGGGCTAAAGGAGAGTTTTCTGATTTATATTAGTTGAGAAGGAATTTATTAACAATTATAGCTAGGCTGCTTTAATTATGAGAGTTGTTTCTTAGTTAATATTTAAAATAAAGAGTGAAATAAATATTTGACTATACATTTTTAAGTATTGAGAAATTGTTATAACCATATTCCAATGACAATAATTACAATTACTTCATTGTCCATATAATTTTTATCGACTAATTTAAATACGGCAAAATACGAGGTCCATCCAAAAAAAATTCTATGCAACACTTAGTATGATTATATTATTCTTTTATAAAGAGGTATTTTCCATCACACATATGCTAATCTAGTATACAAATGATGATACTTATAATATATTTTAAAGAAAACAAAAATATGAAATTTTATTTATATAAAAAAATAAGTCTCAAACCTGATTCTCAAGCTCTCATTATTTCTTAATGAAAATGCAAATTATTCATTTTGAGTTATTTTTGGAACAATATTATTAGGTAAGAATTTTATTTTATTTTTTAATATTGTCAAATTCTCCATCTGAAAATTTACTAAAGAACATTTTCTTCTGCAATGAACCTCTCTAATTGTTATTAACAACTTTTCCTTAAACAAATACTATGTTATCTCATTATTTGTCTGCATTTTGGTTTTTTTAAGATTTGGCAACAATGATTAAAAAAAGTGTTAGATTCTCAACTAAGAGGAAAGGTGAAAGCTGGTTCAAAATTCAAATCTTAAAGGATAGAAAGGAGACATATTTTGTCCATCGGAATTCACTAAAGCAACCAATTAACAATTAAAAATGGATTTAGCCAAATGATAACATGAATGGGATTGCATGGATCAAGGAGAAAGGTAAATTCCTAATATTAAAACAAAGAAACTGTTTGAGACAAACAGACAAATTATCAACCTGCTGCCTCAGGCCCTCAATGGTACTTGTTCCCATGCTCTTTTCTTCACATCTTTTCTATTTTCACACACACACACACAGCCCACAGATATTATTTTGTATAAATAAATGCAAAGCATAGAGGCCAGAGTACCCTTTTCCTTAGACCTTTCTTGACTCTCTCTCTCTCTGCTTGTGCAAAAATGGCAGTGAAGGTTTCTTTCTTGCTTTGTCTGTACTTTCTCTACACTGTTTCTGCTCTTGCACCACCAGCTCCATTGGAAGGTATGATAAGCATTTCAGCTACTTATTTTAGTTTGTAGCACTTCACATTCTGATTCACAGTATAAAGCACTAGATCTTTGCTAGTAGCTAATTCTTTAAGGCATTCTTGAAATGCAAATTTTTACCCAAAAATATGATCTTTATGTTATGTTAATATTTTTGTTCAGCTGACATATGGGGTTGCTGAATCTTTCAATTTGAACTTTTCCTCATTTCAAGTTCTGAAGTTCCCTCTGTGTGTGTGTGAGAAAGGGGTAAAGATTCGGCATTGTCCAATCTTTTACCAAGGTGACACTTGCCCATATTTATCCTGTGCTTTAATGTTTTTGTCAGGGCTCCTATCCAATGGGAATTTTGAAGAAAAACCAAAGCCCACAGACATCAAGAAAACAGTGCTCCAAGGCAAATATGCACTGCCCAAATGGGAAATCAATGGGTTGGTGGAGTACATCTCCGGCGGCCCACAGCCCGGGGGAATGTACTTCTCCGTAGCCCACGGCGTCCACGCCGTTCGCCTCGGGAACGAGGCATCCGTCTCCCAGACAATCCCTGTCAAAAATGGCTCACTTTATGCACTCACATTTGGTGCATCAAGAACTTGTGCCCAAGATGAGGTGCTGAGGGTGTCAGTGCCCCCTCAAACAGGGGACCTCCCCTTGCAGACCCTATATAGTAGCAATGGTGGTGACACTTATGCTTGGGGATTCAGGGCTAATTCCAATTCTGTGAAGGTGATTTTTCACAATCCTGGAATGCAAGAGGATCCTGCTTGTGGCCCTCTGTTGGATGCAGTTGCCATTAAAGAACTTTTCCCTCCAAGGCCCACTAGAGGTTATCATTCTCAACCCCCCTGTCTCTATATTCTTGTTGCCTTCATTGCTTTGTTTTAATCCTAAATTAAGTGCATTAAATGTTTGGTCACATGATTTGTGGATGTTGTATCTATTATCTGAATTATGATGCAATTTTTGAGGCATCATGTTTCTTCCACACATTTGTTGTCAATTAGACTGTATCTTGGCCTCAGTTGCTTTCATATACATTTGGCACTATCGAAGATTATTTCTACCTTTCAAATATATCAGTTTTAGACTACTGAATGTCAAAACCTCAGTATTAACAGTCCATTGATCATACCATTCGATGTCGACAGAGTGATACAATTTTCTTAAGAGCCTATGGTATGACTTATGAGTTATCTATGCACTATTTTTTCCTGGCCGAGTCTATTCAACTCAATTCTTCTCAGATTTTTGTGCATTATATTAGACTCCAAACAAAAAACATATGTTGGGCTAGCTTTCACAACATTATTTTATGGTCTGACTTTAGTTATTCCCTGCAATCTCCAGGTGGCTCAACTTTGACTTCATAATTTTACTCAAAAGTCTATTCCCAGACCTAAATCTGTTACTGTGATCTGTAGTATAATCACCTTAAGCTGAAAATTGACTCAGTTGTGCCAAGTCATTTCATCTGTCATTATTTCTGTTGCAGTGAACCTGGTCAAGAATAATGGTTTTGAGGAGGGTCCTCATCTCTTGATCAACTCTTCCCATGGTGTCCTCCTCCCTCCTAAACAGGAAGACTTGACCTCCCCACTTCCGGCCTGGATTATTGAATCACTAAAAGCTGTAAAATTCATAGATTCACAGCATTTCAATATCCCCTTTGGAAAAGCTGCAGTAGAACTACTTGCAGGAAGAGAGAGTGCCATTGCCCAAGTCATCAGAACAATCCCCAACAAAGCCTACAATCTTACGTTCGTTGTTGGAGATGCCAAGAATGGTTGCCATGGATCCATGATGGTTGAAGCATTTGCTGCAAAAGCAACCATGAAAGCTCCTTCAAATCTGAAGGAAAGGGAAAGTTCATGACTTACAGTTTCCAGTTCACAGCAGCATCAGACAGGACCAGATTAACTTTCTTCAGCTCCTTCTATCACACCAGGATCGACGACTATGGAACTCTCTGTGGTCCTGTTCTCGATGAAGTCCGGGTTTTCCCTGCTGCTAAGATTTAATATATCCGCATCATCAAGCTACTTGAGGCTTACGACTTAATATATGTAATAGAGATCTAGCAATGGCAATTCAGCGTCCTCTGGAGGCTATTCCATTCATCAGGCATGCTTTGCAAATCAGTAATTGCATAAACCATTAGGTTTTTTCAGTGTTCTCTGAGTTACATGAGTTGATTTACCACTGCTTGAAATACAGAATAATTCGTTCATTAGTATATAAATATAAATTCAACCTGGCTAATCTTAAAATGTTTAGAATAAAAGTCGTTATAGATCAACAATAGAAGTTGAATACAATCAATGTCAGGAATTGTAAAGCAACATTCTTTTTGTCCAATGCTCCACAAATGACTTATATAATTTATTTTTTTCTATTTTAACCAGGTCTTTGAATCATTCTTCCCCCTTACATCTGTAAATAAAATATATACCAGATCGAAGTCTTGCCTCTGGCTTCTACATGACATCCGGGGGGTGGTGGTGTAATAGGGTGTGAGCTTTTGTAATTGTTGCAGAAAATTGAATCTTTTTGTGAAACCTGAATATCTTCATTGGCTGTCATCTAAAATACCCACGAGACATTTCTCCAATAAAAATTCTGCATTAACCCAAGCATGGTATTTATCTGAATAAAAGCATCAGGATTGCAACTTTCACCAGCCCCGGATTATATTAAATTAGTAAAACTGCAAAAAACATTAGTAAATATGAGAAAAGGATACTGAATAAAGATGTGCAATCTTTTCCAACCGCCTTCATCAGCATATCCACACCTAGCAGTAGCAAATGTATGAAAAATTTAGATGTCATACAAACCGAATAGTTCCACTTCAAATAATTTACTAGTAACAAAGATTCTGCAACATAATAAGAGTGACAAACTACAACCACTTCGAAAATTTTGAGTTATAAAAAACCAAAATGATGCAAAATGATGTTTTGACAGAAACAAGATTATTAAGTAGTCGGCAGATGTATACTCCAAAAAAAAAAGCAAAAATTAAATCCAAAAACACTGCAGGGGCAACAATCAACTAAGGCAGAATCAACAAGAAATCAAAGCACTGGAAACACTAATTAGAGACAAAAGTCTTTCGAAATTCTTTAAGCATTTTTCTCTAGACAATGGGGAGGTCCCAATAGGGAAACAATAACAGGAGCCTCATACCACCGTATGATTAAGGATAAAATCAATTGAAAAGAGTTAAGAATTATGCTGCATGATGACTCAAAAGACACATGATGACAATTCTACTTACATTGAATGCATAAGGATGAGAGGAAAGCAAAAGGAGATTTGGAAGTAATCCATATCTTTTGTGGGCACAAGCAAGACAATATGTCGCACACGTAGTAATAAAGCACCTGTACAACATATTTTTTTTTTTACTTGGTATATTAGCTCACCTGAAAATTATGCAGACGTGCATAATGGAAATGAATTGGTCGTAAGAAACAAAATGAAAAAAATAAAAAAAGCTGATACCATAAATTAGTCTATTACTAGAAGGTTTATAGCAAAGTAAGATCTAGCATTTGATTATTTTTACATTTACTGTACAATTGAAAGCAAACTCACAATAGCCTTTACACTGGTAATTAGCATGCCGCATTCGAGGCAAGAGACATTAGCCAATTAAGAGGCTTAGGAGAACCAAAGGAAATCAGATCATGTATTTCTTTAACATGAATCTCAATTTAAGAATCATCATTTGGTTAAAATTAAATATGCAATAGCATAAGAGGTTAGAGATACTCTGTTTTACATGTTATAAAGGTCTCATCATCTCTTGTTTTGGTTACCCTATGTTGTTGAATTCGCAATACGGCAACAATTTCATCCTTATAGGAACATTAGAAAAACCAAAAAGTGAATGTCAAAGAAGTGATAATCATCTACTGTCATATCACATTTGAACAAAGACATATAAAAAGCAGATGAAGTCCAAATTAGACATA
This sequence comes from Paulownia fortunei, assembly GCA_019321725.1. Classification (NCBI taxonomy): domain Eukaryota; kingdom Viridiplantae; phylum Streptophyta; class Magnoliopsida; order Lamiales; family Paulowniaceae; genus Paulownia; species Paulownia fortunei. The sequence continues at coordinate 23,113,629 of CM033108.1, read as the reverse complement.
ACTAAGTAAAAAAATTTAATGGCTACCTCCAGGATGAAACTTCATATAAGGTGCAATATTGTAGACACGGCCTTTTAGAACAGTCCACATGGAGCCTTCAGACTGCTGTTGTTTAACTTCATTCAATGATATAAGTCTCTTATTTGACTGTCCCTTCAGTCCTGAGACAAAAATAGTGTGAACCCAAAACAAGTCAGCGAAGCACTACGGACGAAGTAGAAATGATATTACTAAATGTGCCCGAAAATTAACACTCCATTAGGTGCTGAGATGGTATTTAAGCTAAACCGAATTAATGTGCACTAACAAAATTCCAGAATGACACAGGGTGCTCGGTAACATAATGCAGGAACGTTCATTAAGATTTTTGACTATTCTTGGCATAATTGGCATGATAAAGCACGTGAATTATAAAGCTGTATGGTTCAAAGAAAAATGTTTCATGCCAGTATCACTGCCATGCTAATTAAAAGAGTAGTGGAAATAGCCCATGCATGAAAACATTTAAATAAGTATGAGCTCCATTACATAGGCGTCAGGTGATTGAAAAAGATAGCCTATCTCAGAGGCAGGTCAAATATAGAACAAAATTCTACAGAAGACAATAGCATCAGGGCAAAAAAAAGCCCAAATGGCATTCTTTAAACATAATCATGTGCATTCAAAGGCAGGAAATTAAATATACAACAGAATGTCTCATCTGCAAAGAGTTCAATTTACTAGCACCTTTATCCATAATAAAAGTATCAATGCAACAAATTATAAAAAATGTTATTCTTTTTTTTTTTTTTTTTAATGTGCTTGGTCTAAAATTAACTCTGATTTTCTTAGTACCAATTTTCATTAGCAACAGTAGACAGGAAATCTATGCCTAGTCTGTTCCCATGCCTATTATAAAAAATGAATAACTTAAACATCCTTACACTAAGACAATAAAGAAACTGGCATCCCATCAGTTATGCAGATTTCGGAAATACTCGAAGATATGTTAGTAAATTCAATATGCTCCTCTTTTTTCTTTTTTTGTGTCTAAATCATAAAAAAAGACAAGGTAGAATGAATGACTGAATCTATCAGTGATAGAGATATAAATGGTGAAGAAGTAATGAAATGACTGGAACTCCTAGAAAATCATTACTGAAACTCAGAATGATTATCATTTAGTCTTTCCAGCAAAAACTGCTCACTTAGTCTTTCCAACATAATGTGCCAAGAAACTTCCAAAAGGCTAGTGTAGGAAAAGTCGGACACCCTGATTTCCTATAAGCTAATAAGCCCATTAAGAAAATACGTTTAAAAGAATTGCAGAAGGAAAGTCTAGAACGGGCAAATAGAAGTCAAAGAGTGCTATTGCAAATAATAAGATGCTTTCACCTCCATAACTACCAGCAACAGTCCGTCACGGCAGCACCCCTCTCTTAAGGTCGGTTTTTCTATGCATGTGTACAGTTTATTGATGTAGGGGGTGATTAATGGATAAGTTACATGAAAAAAGGTGCTCACATATGCTTATTACCCATACTGAAATGAGACTTCATAGTAGAAATAAGAAAGTAAAAGCAATTGCATGAAAAAAATCCTATTAGTATTTTGTTCGGTTAGTTTCTTTTCAATAGATAGGCACAGTGGAAATTCATGAAACATCTAAAACTGAATCAAATTTCCACAAAATGGTAACAACCTGCCAGGTCAGGGTGCGTTCTGGTAAGCTTAAGCCAGTCCATCGGACTATATCCCTTCTCAAAAGGAACCTTTACACGGGGTGTAGACTTCCTCACAGGAGTCTTCTGTTCTGAACTGCCAGCACCCTCTTGTACTGCTTGTTTGGGCCGTTGATGTACTTCTCCACGAGGCGACCCATCAATCACACTAAAGGACAGAGAGCCAACTGTTTCCTGCTTCTGAGAGGAAGCACTAACTTTCCATATATTACCACTATTCTGATTACTACTCCTGTCAGCAGCATTCCCATTTCCGTCGTCTATATGAATCCCACTATCATCATCAGCAACTTTCTGAGTTTCAACAACATCTACAGGCGGCCCAACCTAATAACATAAACCAAACTTTATATTCTCAGAAACAAGAATTAAAGGTAAAGAAACGAACAACCAACAACATGCAACTCATGATGATCCCGAAACACGGATTTGGGAAAAATTCCACTTAAAAATTGTGCCGGCCAAGATTGTGAAAGTATCATACAAAAAAGTTCATCAATAAATCAAGAACTTACCGGACAAAAGGTGAAATCATCCTCATTAGCCATTTTCTCAAAAGCAGATTCCAAAAAAACAAAATCTTAAAATTTGCCTCTGTACAAAGATTACATCACCATGTAAAGACAACCATCAGATAACGATTAAACCTATGAATTGATGAGTTCCAAACAGCTAATTCTGCAAGCCCGTCACAGGATCAACAAATATCGTCCATTGGTTGATGAGCTACAACATTAATATTCAAGTATAGCAAGCTGAAATTTAGAAACCTTATTCCTGACCCACCAATTTTTTTTTATTTCAAAAATTATTTTTTGTTAATAGCCATTTGAATTCTTTCTTTTTCTGGGTTTTCACTATATATCTAAAGGATTTGTTCAAGCAAATACAATCTTTCTTTCACTCATTACAAAAGTTCAAAGAACAGAAGAATAATATAAAGAAGAAGCCAAAAGGGAAAATTAAAAAAAAAAACACGCACAGACACACAAAATCTGTGTATGCAGGGGGAGAGAGGGCGTACTCTTGTTGAAGACAGGTGGATTTTCAGGTCTCAGATGGAGGAAAAATGGAAAATCTTTCACTCGATGGTCTGAAAGAAAAAAAGAAAAGAAAAGGCTGAAAGAAAATGTTTAGGGCCAGGCCTCAGTGATTTGATGAGCCTGTTGTCGGCCATTCGAGTATGTTGTTAACAATTTTCAACATTAGCCCAATAGACCGAGCCTTTGTGCTTGGGCATACTTTCATACTGATCCCGAGATTCATAGGCTTATACGAGTGAAAAGTGATTGACTTAGTTCTACTTACCGTTAAGTGTTCACACAGTATATTCATTGAATTGAATCAAAATAAAAAATTCGATATATATTGAAATTAAAAATAAAATAAAATTTAATATTCGTTTTAATTTTTATGAAAACTTATCATTTGGTTCGATTTAGGTTTATCAAACCGTATCGAATATCAAGTTATTAGTTTTATATATTTTTATATTTAATTTTATGCATATATATTTATATGTATTATTTATTTTTGTGCTAATTTTTTTACTTATCAAAAATAAAAACTAACAAATATAATTATGATTTTAATATCTAATTTTTTAAATACATTCTTTTAAAAAAAAAATTCGATTACCAAAATACCAAATCGATTAATTTTGTTCAGTATTCGGTATACCAAAATTTCCATTTGATTTAATTCGATAATACTAAATGCACACCCTATTATAAATGGACTTCTTTAATAAGAGGCTTTTAAGAAGTGTTTTTATCATATTACCAGATGTTTAGTGTAAATGCAATTCAATAACCATCTACTAGATTTAGTATTCAAAACCCACGCACATGCACCTCAAAGTGCATTTATGGGTACGTTAAAATAAAATTTCATATTATTTTTTTTAAAAAATAAATAATAATTTATTATTACATGAATATAATGATCAATAATTAATCATATAAAACCATCACTAACTAATTACTATGCAATTTCCAAACACCATATTTGAATTTCAAGATTTATTGACAATTTCACTCAGAACATGTAAGTTATAACCATTTCGAACCTATCTGTCTGATATGATCAAATTTAGAGTTTGCAAGACGTGTTAAATGGATGTCGAACATGAATTATGTTTTTGTTATTTTTAAATTATATTATTTTATATAATTATTTTCAAAATTATCAAACAACACTCTCATAATTCCTTTATATTGCCCTAAAGATAATTATATTGTAGATTTGTAAAATTCATTATGATTTGAAATTGTGCATATTTAGCAATTGATAAGTAGGGACATTTTGGTGTTGCCAATTGTAGAACAATAGTTAAGTAATGCAATACAAAAAAAAAAAAAAATCAAATTAAAGAAACTTTAATCATGAAAAAAATTACATTGCTTATGAAATTCGACCATGTACATTCCTCCGGACTTGTAAAATTTTGAAACCGAACAAGAACTGATCATCCACGTAAACGTGTGTTCCTTTCAAAGGTTAAGTATAATTATTTCGTATTTGCAATTAATGCTTTCTATCAAACAAAAAAAAAATATTCAAGTGCGATTCAGAAAAATTAGAATCAAAAGTATTAAATTTTAGAACTTGAAGAAATTAAAAATTGATTATCATTAGTGATAGATATAGTTTTAGCTCAAATATTTGAATGAGTTTGTATCTAATCAAAATACCAAATATTCGATACAATTTCAATTCAATTTTTTTTTTAATATGAGGTCGAATCCAAAACAAAAATTTAAATAGAAAAAGTTAAAATCTTTCTAAATATATGTTATATTGAAAATACGTATTTTTTTTTTTTTCAATTACTATACATGTCTACGGATCAAATTTAGTGTGAATCTAATCGAATTACTCAATATTTGTATAGATACTAAAACTTAAATCAATATGTTCCAATAAAAATATCTACATTTTATGTCTTCACCATTTTTGTTTTGTATAAATACACAACTTCAATAAAAATTGAAAATAAGTCGATTTTTTGATATACAGAAATTTTGTATTTTTAATTTTTTTCTAATTGATTATAGCAATTGAAAATTATCCAATACATAAATAAAATATAATCTACAATTTTATGCAATTGAGATTATTATAGTTATCTTACTCGTGATTTACATTATTCAACAATATATATAATATCAAATTATCAAATTATGAAAAATGATGTAATAATTAATAAGAAAAAACAAATGCAAAAAAATAAAAGAGAGAGGGGAAGGTAGTAGGAGACTTTCATCTTTTCTAAAAAATTCAAGAATCCATATTTTCGAAAAAACTGATTCAGTTCCACCACGTCTTTCTCCCTTTTCAGAAATTCAACAGTCCGTCTCTCTTCCTTCTATCTCCCATCTCTCTTCCGCTCTATCTCCGTGTCGACAAGCAGCCGGAGTTATTCCTCAGGTAAGAAACGATTTCAGCTTTTCTTATGGGTGCTGGTTATGTTAAAAAAAGCTGGGAATATGGGTAATGTTTTGGTGGTGAATATATTTACTCTATAAAAATGTTTGGTGATTTTGGGAATTCGGAACTATATTTGTGTAACAATCTTAATTTGGTTGGTGAATGTTGGTGTTACTTTGTAATTTTAGATAATCTATTTCTGTTGGTGGATATTGGTTGGAAGTGTTTAAATCTGTTGAATTTTCACTTGTTATTGTATTATCTTAATTTGGTCGATTAATACGAATGATATTATAATCTCTGGTGACTGGTTTATATCCATAGATCGTTATGTTGTTTCTGTTGAGAGCTTGTTAATTATGTTCTTTTGCTGGTAGTGTAACACAAATTTCCGCAAAAATTAACAAATAAGAAAAATTGTATAAATAAATTTTAATGAATCAAAAGAATTAAATGGTTATAATTTCTAACTAATTCCTCTATTTTTCCGCACAATATCTTTTGGATTTGAAATTTTGGAGGTAAAATTGCTGATTTGATCTCCTCCAAATTGATTTCGCCCTTCAATAACGTTAATTCGAGGGTTTAACATCTTGATTTCGAATTAAATGTTACAACTTAAAAAATGTTGATTTGGTGAATTTGGTAACTTGTTGATGGAAGTGACCTTTTGATCTCTTTCAATATGGATTGGATTTTCAATAACGTTAATTGAAGAGTTTAATAACTTAATCTTGAATTAAACGTTATCATTTGAGTAGACTCCGCGATGAACGCCTTGACTTTCGCTTTGAATACCATGGATCTCCTCGAACTTGATCTCCTTAAGTTGAGAGAATTCCTCTAACACCTTTTTTGCTTGAATATTTTTTAACAATTTGTGTGTGTCCTTTTATTTTTGGAGATGACCCCTATTTATACTTGTAAGATATGAATTCTTGCCATAATTATTTGATGAAGTGACGCGATTTGATTGGTCCTTCACAATTTGATTGACCTTTATTACTTTAATCACAAGATGTGATTTAAATTACCAAAATATTGGTATTTACTTCCATAATTTGCAAAATTCAATCTTGATCGCCAAAAATTGAGATTTGACACTTAGTGACATTTGATTGGCCGAAAATATACAATCAATTTAATTTACTATTTAATTTAGGAATTAAAAATTTGATTAAATTCCTAAAATATAAATAAAAAATATAGCATTGATATTTAATATATTATTTTACACATGTCATTATTTAATAGACCATAAACTTAATTTGTCTACAAGTTGCACGAGGTTCCCAAGTTTTTGGGAGGGTTTTGAATTTTTAGTCATTGTTGTAATAATTATTGTGGTTGATAAATTTTGAGTCATTGTTTTGCGGGCTTGATAACTTTCCTTTGTCCGGAAAATTAGTATTTTGACTTAGGGATCCTGACTTCTTCTCTATGTTTCATTGAGTATTGGAAGTGTATAAAATCCATAGTAGATGCTACTTTAAGATTTGAAATTGTAATCTGGTTAACCTTTGAGCTCTGCAATTGAGATTCCAAATTTCATGCTTTTGAAATTTGATTTGCTAAAACCTTGATGACCGGTATGTTATATGGAGTATGGTGCTTTCTTTTTTACTTTCCTCTCTATCCTTCATTCTAGTTGTTTTTGGTGTTGGTGTTTTTTGATTTCTTAATCCCTTCTTAACCCTCATACTCTGGTGGTAATGGTGCTGGCCTTTTTCTTTTTCTTTTTATAAATCTCATTCGTTTCGAAATACTTTGGTAGCTTAGTTCACAATCTTGTCCATAATCTATTGTTAACAACTAAGAAAATGACACCACTTGGTTAAAGGTGAGAAGGCGAGATTTTCATGTGTTTTTGCCTTGTTTTTAGAGTTCTTAAACTGAAATATTCACAGTCGTAAAATTAAAGCAGTTCATTGATATTACTTTCATGTTTTCCTTTTAGTTGTTTTATAAATATGTTAACTGATTTTTGAATTAAAAGCGCTTTGATTCAGTCTCAGACTCGGCTACTATCGGTCAAGGTGGAAGCCAGCAAACTCAAGCACAACAAGAAAGTATGCGGGGTGGTAAAATTCTTATGGAAGCATCTTCTGATGTTCATGAGATGTCCAAATTTGTCAACATCAAACGAGAGACCTTGCACCCCTCATCTTCTCAAAAAATGCAGTGTTGTAACAATGATATTGTTCTAGAGGAGGAACATTATTTGGTTAGTATGAAGGACAATCTTATAAAGCTAGAATTGGATCACCAAACTATCTTGATTGGAGATTGTCCATCATTAGGAGCACTTGAAAGTTTCCCCGTGAATGGCATGATAAATTTGGTAGAACAAGACTTGCATGAGCTACCTGAGAAACCAGATCACACTAATTCTTTGTTCTTATTCCTCCAAAGGAACAACCACTTAAATCTTATTCATTCCTCATTTTTTGATAGCATGCTTGACTTACGTTTTTTGGACTTATCGAATACTAGAATTAGGATCTTGCCTAGTTCACTTTTCAGGCTTTCCAAACTTAAAGCGCTAATGCTCAGAAACTGTGTTTATCTTGAAAAGCTTCCATCTGAAACAGGAAAACTGAACCATATGGAAGTGCTAGATCTTTCGGGCACTGAACTCTATAACCTTCCTGTTGAAATAGGTCAGCTTACGCGCCTAAGGCATATGCAACTATCATTTTACGGACCCGATGATGAACGTGAATATGTCCGTTTACCATGTGAACTATTTTCGCAAAGTATTTTATCAGACCTCAAGGCTATAGAAGCACTGAGCATTATTGTGCACCCTGAGGATCACCGATGGACAAAACTTGCCGCATGCATAATGAAGGATGTTGGCAGTTTGGAGAGGCTGAATTTTATTCAATTCTACTTTCCAGAAGTAGAAAATTTTCAAGATTTTATTCAAATGAGCACTTCATGGAAAAATCACAGATTGAAGAAGTTCAAGTTTATTGTTGGCCATAATGTGAAGCGAATAATATCTCGAGTCCCAAATAAAGTGGAATCATTATACGATCAACAAGACCAGTGCTTTAGATTTGTGAATGCTGATAAGGTACCCCAAGTGATTAAAACTGTACTTGTGCATGTCACAGCATTCTACTTGGATCACCACCTTCAAGTCCAAAGCTTGTCAGACTTTGGCATTTCTAACTTCAAGGCACTAAAATTCTGTGTGGTGAGAGAGTGCCCAAAAGTTCAGGCGATTATTAATGAGGAAAGTAGTGAAAATGCTTTTTCATGTCTAGAACATTTGAGAGTCTATTATTTGTGGGAGCTGAAGCAAATCTGGAAGTTACCTTCGGGAGACTTTCATGCTCTTAAATATCTAATGGTCAATACCTGTCCTAAGCTACAGTTTATACTTTGGGAATCCATGCTTCAATGTCTTTCCAACTTGGAGGAAGTTGTTGTTGAAGATTGTGAATCTGTGGAAAAAATAGTTGAAGAGGAAAAGGATATAGTGAACAATGATGCTATTATGCTTCCTAGATTAAGAAAACTTGTACTTCGATACTTACCTAAGTTGGTCAGTCTTGGAAATGGTCTGTGGAGTCTATCAGAAGAAAAAATCAGTACTTATTGTTGTCCCAATTTAATCCTGAGTTCTCAGCCCAGGAAACAAAAAAGGGTAAAGTTGAGGAAATTTTTGGGTTCACTACGCGGCTGTAGCATCTGCATTTGAGGTTGAACCTGCCCTGCACTTCATCTGTCTATGTTTTGTAAGATAAGGGAGAAGAAAAGACAGGAATGAGGTATGATTTTTTCTAATTTTATGATGGTAAACTATGTTCTTATTATAATTTTTCTTCTTTTATCCCTACTTCTATCCAATATGCAATTTGCTAATACATCTCTTGCTTGCTTTACAGAATATTTTTATAATTAACAACATCAAGTGAGTTGATTATGATGAACCTCTTTACCAATTGAAGGATGTTGCAAAATCTTGGATGTTCTGCTGAGCCTGCCTGGTTTCTTTAGATAATTGTAAAATAAAAGGCTCTTTCTTTTTGTCCAGCAAAAGGTTGTATGGGAGAAAGAACTTGCATTGGACTAACATATCCCATGGTACTTGCCTTGGATAAAAGTCACTTCTCCCTCAGCAGTTTCCTTAAGACAACAATTGGAGTTTTTATTACCAATATATGGTAAGATCTTGTTCATTTGCTAGTAAATAGTTATCTTGTTCTGTTGTGTATGCAAAATACCAAATACATGGTAATATATTACTTGTAGTTTGTATCTAGTTTTTATTCTTGGTTTAACTTTAGTCCCATCTTTGGTATCTGTCTTTGTGAATGATGGCCCTAGAAAAAAATGGGAGTTGCCCCTAAGGGGAGGCCAAAGGGTTCAAGATTTCTTAGAGAAAGCTGCAGAATGACCTATTGCCTGTGGAAAGGAAGAATCTTTTCGACTTGTCAGGGACGGAGCTGAGGGCAGGCAGGGACACCTGCCCCCCTCAACTCCGTATGATCTTAAATTCGCCCATATAATCTTAAATTATAACAAATTTTTACATATAATTTGATTTAATTTTAAAGTTTGACCCCATTAATAACAAAATTGCCTTTAATATTATTGAAAATATCTCTTCGCCATTGTTTATAAGAAAAATCCAATCTCGACCCCCAAGCCTAGAATTTCTGGCTCCGTGCTGCTTCTGCTTGCTTTTAATATGTATCATTTGAAGCCTCTTTTATTGCAATACAGATGCAAAGTCTGCAAACTTTGTATTGCATGCAGCACAGCAAAAGGTGACAATCTGTCCACCTTCTGCCTAGAAATCTCAACATTCCTGGTCGGCTTCATCTGATTGCTTAAAAATAGTTGGTATATATAGTCAGATTGAGACATATACTCACAATTAATTAAGTTTCACCTCCGTTCGAAAATTGATACAATTGCTTTTGTGCCTAAATATTGGTTTATTGTATATGATGACCTGAGGAAACTGGAGGATGGAGAGTTTTAACTCTTGCGTGCACCTTTTTAAATCTAAAGCTGATGGTGTCTTATAATTGGGTTTTTTTCAGGCAAGAAATATTCACATCAATGTATTTCTTCTTGGCTCAGAAGCCCTATCAGGAGGAGCTATATGCAAGATACAGTTACGTTTATTCAATGATGTTGGTGATCCTGACCAGTGGAAGATTTGGTTGCAAGTGTTCATGATAATGCTAGGTCGTTTTTTCTTCTAAGCTGCATTATCCGTTTAATTTCCTGCGGCTAAAACATAAAACGGTAAAATGGTAAGTGGGCATTGCTTGTGCTTGTTTGTTCAAAGGAGTCGAGTGCTTGTCGTTGTTATTACGACTGATTTAAACTAATACTCTTATATCTCATGAAAACGAAAAGTTTTCGTAGGTTTTTGCTGGATTGATTAAACTAATACTCTTATATCTCATGATTTTGTACATAGAAGAGTGCTTGGTGGTTATGAGTTTTAAGAAATGCTCTGATTGCAGGGGAGTATGTCTTAAATTGGTAACCCTAAATATCGAAATGAAATTTTGTTGAAGGTTCTTTTTGTTCTTTCCATTTCCAACTTCAATTAAAGAAGGCTAAGTTCATGGTGCATGTTATTTATTTTTGGAGCACTTTAGGATTTTGTGATCGCATTTATTTTCTTTTCTCCATCTTACTTGAGTCTACTCCAATTGGATTGGACTGAATAGAACTTCCGATTCAATAATTGTCATTGCGGCTATTTTTTTTTTTCATAACTAAGGTGTAGTAGTCTCGTAACTTAGTGCGGATCCTTTGTTTTTATCTCATTATTAATTTGAAATGTTGTATACGTTTAATTACTTCGACATCAATATACATGTAAAATATATTTGTGAAATGAAATACGAGATGAAATGTCATTTCTGTAACAAAATGATTCAAATTGCTCGTAACTAGGTGTGTAGAGGGGGATGTGAATGCACACACCAAGGGTTAAATATAAAAATCATTCCTAAAATTAGATTATTTATAAAAATTATTTTAAATTTATAAATTATAAATACTCATTTGAGGTTTCTTTTTTTAACAAACACTACTTATTAATAAGTGTAAATTACAGAAGTTGAGATAAAATATTTATAATTTATAAAGTTAGAGGGATAGGTAAATTTTAGGGATGATTTTTGTAAATAATCCTATATTGTATTTGCTGCAAATGTATATCTATATCTATATCTATATCTATATATATATATATACTTCTTCCATCCAAATCAAATGCTCATAATTTCTTTCATTTTTCTTTATTTTGGAGGAAAACAATTAGTTATACGATTCAAAATATCATTTATGTTAAAGTACATCAACATATCAAAAATTAATTAAGTACAATCAATAATCCATAACAAATTTGTGAATAAAATCACTATTAATGAAAGCAGAATAATTCTCATACTTCTGATGAGATTTTAATATATATATATATATATATTACTTAAAATTACAATCTTCTTTTCTAAAATACACTTTCATTAATATAATTATGCGACATTACAAATTCCAAATTATTTTTTTTGAGAACAAAAAATTAAAAAAAGAAAAGAAATTTGAGTGGGCCCGGAGCTTCTGTTTTATTTAATTTGGTGCCAAGTTGAAAACTTGTGGTGTATATATTCATATTATTTCAACTTCTACCAATTATCCAGCCACTCTTAAGGGTGTGATTGGGAACTTCTATTAAAAAGAAAACAGTAAACCCTTTTGCTACAATTTTGTTGGTGAACAAAAGTTGCTGCGAGAAAATTGCGGGCAATTAATATTTAAAACATTTATGTGATAGTGTAATTATAATTTCTCAAAAAATAAGAAAACGTTTTTCAACTTGAAAATTTAGAGAATTAAATGATTAAACAAAAAGTTTTCAACTTTCAGGGCCTTTAGGGTTAAAAAATAAATTAAATTATTTAGTACTCGATTTGAAATTAATTAATAAAAGTTTGTTGAGATCGATTTGTTAAATATAAAAATCAAGTTTGAATATTTTTTTATTTGATAAAATTTGAAACTTCTTTTGAGGTAGAATTAATTAATAGAAAAATAATAAAATATGTATAAAAAGATTAAATTACACATATTTGATTCGTGTTTGACTCGATTAAATATTATCTAAATTCAATTATATTAATAATTAAATTAATTAAAATATATTTTTAAAAACTCAATTAAAATTCAAATAAATTTGAATATTAACTTAATGACCTCGACTCATTTCCTGTATTGTAAATAAGGAAATCTTGACTAAACAATAGTTGATCTAGTCAATTTTACTCTAAATGCTCCCTTCATTGTCACAATGGCTAAAGTTGTTGCCCTTTGAAACTTTTGTCATCCATTAAAAGTGCGTAGAAAATGCGCCTTAAAATGAGTTTTGACCTTGTCTTTTTCTTTTTTTCCTCCTTCATTTGGACTATGTATCATTTGGTAAGAGAACAAGCTAAAAATAAAGTAAAATATTTTTTTAATATTTTAATATCATAAAGTGGGTTTAGTGTGTATAGTCCAACCACCATATTTTAAATTTAGGATGTGGGGATGCATCCTAAAATCGATAATATTCTTATTAAATAAAATTATCATCTAAGTCGATGCCCATAATATCATATGAGATATGATGCGACAAAATTCACTTGTATTAATACCTAAGTGTATAATGTGTGCTACTTCTCTTGTTACCAATTTAAGCAAGGATAAGAATAGAGGTGGACTGAAAGTGAAAAAAAGAGATCATTCCAAATGCAAGCGAACAATGAATATCAAGTTTTCAAACTTTTAATATTATTTAACATTAACAGTAGGAAAATATTTTTTTTCATTCTGACTCCTATGTTATAAAATACGATTTTAATTTATTAAAGTCATTTTGAAAACCCGCCTTAGACCTAATTGGTATCCCTAATCCTTGCTGCAACATAAAATGTATACTCTTTCTATCCAAATCAATTCTATAACAAGGTTGTGAATAAAACTAATATTATGAATGTAGATTAATCTTCATACTTTTGATGAGATTGAATTCCATATGTTCACAAATTCTATTTTATTAATTAAAAATTAAAATTTTCTTTTTCAAAAGTACACTTTCATTGATATAATTATGTAACATCACAAACTCCAACTCATTGTTTTTGAGAGCAAAAAAGTATAAATAAATAGAAAAATTAAATATTTAATGTTTTCAATCCTCATTTAAAATTTCACCTCGATTTACATTATTATTGAACTCAAGGAAATAGAATTATTCGAATGGGTATTGTATGGGTCCGTAGCTTCTGAGAATTATTAATTTGGTGCCAAGTTGAAAACCTGTGGTGTATATATTCATATTCATATTCTTTAAATTCCCACCAAAGTTCTATTATCCATCCATTCTTAGGGGTGTGATTGGAAACTTCTATTTAAAAAAAAAAAAAAAAAAATGTAGACCCTTTTGGTCCAATTTGGTGGGTCAACAAAAGTTGTTCAACTTCTCTAGAAATTGGGGGCAATTAATATTTAAAAATTATTATTTCTTTAAAAATAACAATTGTTCAACTTGAAAATTTAGAGAAATAAAACATAGAACAAAAAGTTTTCAACCTTCAAGAGGCTTTACGAAAGGAAGAGTTGACTAATTAGTTGATTGGACGAAAGTTGATGTAGTCCATATACTTGATTGTAGGGAGCGTTACTGTCAACGGCGGAGCAGGCCCTCTCGTCGTCCCTTAATTTTTTATATTTATAATTTTAATATATAATATATTTAAAAATTTATTTTTTTAAAATAATTAAATTATTTTAACCATTCCTCAAATTATCATAATTCTATTTCGAATATATAAATTTAATAAATTTAGAGATATTCTAAAATTATTTTTAAATTTTATTTTTTTTAAAAAATTAGATAATTAAATTTATTATTGATACAAATTATTGGTACTAACCTTCAAAATTTACTATAATTTCGTTTATAAAAATATGGATATTTTAGTAAAATATTACTACTTATTGTAATTTTTTAATTTTTAATTTATTTGATTCCATTTTTATTATTTATTATTGAGATTATACTAATTTTTATTTTAAAAAAATTATAAATGCAAGATTTTCATGATATAAAAATTATTTGATTTTATTAATGATTATGAAATAATATTCAAATTCTTGTAAATTAGTTTTTATTTTGTATTGAATTAAATTAGAATTGATTAATATTTTTATTTAAAAATTAATTTTTATTCAAATACTTATATAAATATAATAAATATAAAATATTTATGTATAAGTATAATATATTATATTTATATTTATATTTTTAATAATTAATTAAAAAATTAATAAAAAATTAATAATTTGATAATCAAATATCTCCTTATATCACCTGAGTTTTTAAGAAGAAATAATGATGCGGACGCCTGAAGAGTTGACAGTAACACCGCTACATTCACCCTCTAATTCTGAAGACAAAGAATATTAAAACAAGTGTATGATTTGTTTGACTCTTGTTATGTTATTCCTTTTTTCTTATGTTATGCTGAGTTAATGTTGAAAAATTAATATCGAATTAATGTTAAACATTTTTTTGTGAATTAATGTATTTTTTTTTATGGATTCTTTTCTATAAATTTGATGAAGTAATTTTGTAAATTTTCTGTAATTTTTTGATGTAATATTGTATTTTTTCTGTAAATATTTGCCTATTTGGCAACTTTTTAATGTAATTTTTATTTTTTTTGTAATTTTACTTTTTAATGTAATTTTTCTGTAAATCTTTTGTAATTTGTTGATGTAATTTTGTATTTATTTGTTGTAATTTTTTAATTTTTTTGTAAATTTTCCGTAACAATATTGCTGCAATTCTCTATATTTTTGCTGATTTTATTCATAATTTTTCAGAAACATCCATCAATTTTATTGTAATTTTCAAGAAGATTTCAATGAATATTTAAATTATTACGATCATATTTGCATAAAATAAATTTCCTTATTTTTAAATACCATTAAAATTAGTTTAAAGGATGGAAAATATTTTTATGCCAACTCCAGATGGCATTTTTGTAATTACAAGAATCATCAACAACATGTATACATACACTGAAGAGTATATCCGTCAATTAACACGGTCAATTCAGTCAACATCCGCCAAAAAAATCCATCTTCACAAAATCCATGCTTTCTCCACAATTGACGGATAGGAGATTTTATCAAGGACTTTTCATGAACACAGGGGGTGTTTGGCTTATTTTTTAAAATCTGGGGGATTTACTAAAAGTTTGCGAAAAATATAGGGGGCAAATTTATAATTTACCTGTAATAAAAAGGCTGTTCAACTTGGAAATTTAGAGATTTGAACAAAAAGTTTTCTAACCTTCAAGAGGAGGAAGAGTTGACTAATTAGTTGATTGGACAAAAGTTGTAGTCAAGTTTACTCTACCAAATGCTATGCTCCCTTCATTGCCACTAATGGCTAATAGGTTGTGTTGCCCTTTGAAACTCTTGTCATCCAATAAATGTGCTTTGAAAATTTGACTTAATATGAGTTTTGATCTTGTCTTTTTTTCTCTCTCTCTTTTTTCTCCCTCTTTTATTAGGACTCTGCATTAGTGGGTCAGAGTTATGCCCTCCTTCTTTTACTTTAATTTTTCTAAGTGGGATGTGAGTTCATGAACATGTTACTCTTAAGAATCTTTCATTTCACATTTGACCATCCACATCACCACCAACTCCATTCCTTAATAGAAGCTTCAACTCCCAACAAACGCAAGCCTTCTTGCCTCCAAGTATCAAGGCCCCGCTTCGTGGGCTTCTATCTAACCGACAATACAGTATAATATATGTTACACTTATTTATTGAGTGTTTGAATGATTGTATTATTTTTTATGAGATACTCTATATATATTATCGATCGATATAATATTTTAAGAATCCAATAAATATTTGTATTTATACTTCCGACATAAAGAATTGGTCTCCAAGAACCATTGAGTATTTTTCCTACTATTCCAAGTCTCTAAGGCCAAGACACTTTTCAATGTGCCCTTGATCATCCATCAACCTTTATTTACCTCTAATATCACTTGTTAGGAGTCGATCCCGGGAATACCTTCGAGAGGAGCCAAATCTTGACCTAAAGCTTAAGCCAATGAATTTTGGTCCACCCATGTGTGTGTGTGTGTGTGTGTGTATGCACACTCAATTTGCCTAGGTTTTTGTGGGATTCTTTTCACACATGGAGAAATTTTAGGATATAAAGTACTATTCAAGTAAATTGTTAACAATAAGATTACACTAATTTGGTAGTACATAATTGAGTAGCATGTAATGAGTCGTATTTGCAATCAATATGATATGATTAAGGCGATAGTCAACTATAAAAGCATTGAACATGCCATGGATTATGAGTCCTTAGTGAAAGATTATAGTCATTATATATATGATTCAGAAAGATATTTGATTCAGAAAGACATTCAAGAATTCAAATCTAAAACCCTATTTATTGTTGAAAAGCAGAATGAATAAGAACCATCAGTAGCATTTGTTTACTCAGTTTTATATAACTTTTTTTTTTTTTTTAAATCCGGGTGAGAATGATCAACCTTAAAAACATGTTTCAGATAAATTCAGTCATGTGGTGTTCCAAATCGAACACATGGTTCGTTTTGTTTCCTACAGAAATAGCAACACACATAGACTGATGACTCTCTGTAGCCTTATTAAATAAACCTATCGGGAATTCGAATAACCGCCTCTTATATTTGTACCCCAAACATTTTACACTGCTCCACTTACCGAGAGGGTTTATATAACTTTTTAATGCATGGAATGAATGATTTTAGAAAAATTCTTGTATGCATTACATAGGTTCAGATGCTAATGTGGCTTAATCCTCATGGTTTGATATTTTTACATCCAATGCATATAAATTTTTTGCATGATTCTACCTCAAATTGATGAGACCTAAACTGTGAACACCTACAAATTAAGAGGATGTTTATGTAAATTTATTTAATGTTTTATAAATTTCTATATTTTATAAGATGGTTTTAGATGTTAAATTTTATTTTAAAAATAGATTTTTAAATTATTTGAATTAAAAAATTAAAACTTATAAGATGTTACTAATATTTTAATTAAATTAAAAAATGTTAAAATCTATAAAAATTAATCTGGATCTCCTTTTTTTTTTTAAAGAACTTATGGGACGATTGATATGTAAGACTGGAATGAAATTACGAATAAAATGATGATTAAAAATGAATGATATTAGTATAACATTTCACACATTTGATATGTATAAAAAATGGAATTGTCATTCCTTATTTGATTTCAATCCCATGATTGATATTAGAAACAAATTGTAGAAATAAAATAAAATTATTTTTGATAATTAAATTACTTTTCATTAGAAAATTTTTAGAATCAAATTATTATTTAATATGTTGTGCATAATAGATTTGTTATGATTTTAGTCGGTGTTCATGTATATATATATAGATAAAATTTCATACTGATATAAATATTTTTTCATTAAAAAAACTTAACACATAAAATTATTTTATATTTTTTTTATTATTAACTGAATTGAGATAAATAATTAAAGAAGATTATGCAAAAAATTAAAATATTTTTTTATGTTGGTTCAATTTTATTTGGGACACAATGAACCGAGTTATATATATACAATGTGATGTGTGTATATATATATATATATGAAAAAAATATGTATCTTATATAATTACTCATAACAAATATAAATATAATATTTTATAAATTGAAATAATAATATAAAATTAATAAATAGTTAAATATATAAATATAACAAGTATATTTGAAATTTTTAATTTTTGAAAATTAAAACATGTATATATAAATTAAATAATTAGTTATTTGTTGATAATATTATTTTCTCATTTTAGAAAGTTATGATAATATTATTTTTAAGAAATATACTTTAATATTTTTAAAATTATAAATCAAATATAATAGATCCAACCCAGTGACTCTCAGGTTTTGGGTGAATTCAAATTTGGATCCATAAAAATCTTGAGTGGTCAAATTTTGATACAGGTTTATCCTAACTAATTGTGAATAACTAAAATCATGACTAAACTCATGTTTTTAAAAATAGTGATTCTTTTATGAGTGTATATTCTTAATATTGAATTATATCAATCATATATTTAGGAAAGAATTTGAAAATATTAATTTCGTTTCACTTCATTAAAAATGAATATAAAAATATTAATTTTATTTCTATTTTAATTTTATATATCAATCATGTCATTACCAATCCAACATCTTATTTTAAAACTCATAAGTTCCTCCTAATTTTTTTTATATTTTTTTGAAGACATGTTATAAATTTCAAATATATTTTAAAAAAAATTATACAAACACCCTCTAAATCATGGCGGCCGCAGAGTTAGGTGAGCTTCCTTAGGGCATCCTCGTGTTTTCTTGCCATGAAATTAGCTGTCACGCGGCTGACGCCTGACTGGGCCATCATTAAGGAAAATAAATTGTTAACATAATTACCATTAAAAAAAAAAGTAAAAGATATTAAAATAATTTAAGCTCACCAATAACCCTACAACCACTTCCAAGAAACAAAAGAAAAGAAAATAAGACACAAATTAATATCAACGTAAAATAATAGAAATTATCTTGAGGTTTGGTCAATTTATAAAAAAAATTCACAAATACCCTTAAGTGTAATTCACAAATAAAAACAAATATTAAAATTTAGTTAGATTTTTTTATAATTAAATAAAATCATACAAATAATTTTTATAATTTACCCTAATGTTAAAATCAATTTCTTTTCTCCTCATTGACTAATTCTTGACACTAAATCAAGCACCATCTTTTTCCTCAAAGAATTTCTGGAGCTTGTTTATGTGATTTGTGAATGAACCGATCAAATATATATTGAATCTAAATATTAGTTCATAATTAAATCATATTAACTATAAAAATAAATAAAAATGATCTTTTGGATCTAAACTCACGAATCCCAAATATCACACCATCATAAGCATAACATTTCATTAGAAATTCTAGTGATTGTTGTATTGCAATTTCAAAGAATTCTTTTTCTTCATAAAATTGCAATAATAAAATTTATCATATAACATCTTAAAAAAATCTTGAATTAAACCAATAGTGAAATCAAAAATTTCCCAAAGAGTTTAGACTCTTTCAATCAATAAATAAAATTACACCAAAAAAAAAAGTAAAAATTAAACCATTTTTCTTTTCTCTATTTTTTTTTTCAAGTTACAACTGTGTAGCGTTTTGACTATCACATAACAGTATAAAGAATGAAGTCAGTAGTGTCAATCCGGGCAGCCCCCTTGGACCCAAAAAGGCCCACCATAGCCGCCACCTCCCTGGTGGAGCCGCCGCAGGAGACACCGTCATGTTGTTGCTGTTGGTGGTGGCTGCTGCAGTCGTCATGTCCAGCCGGAGGGTGGTAGTACATTCGGGCAGTCTGCGGGCAGTGAGAATGAAATCTGCAAACAATCCTCACACCTGCATCCAAAAGCTCGATATACTTCCCCATCTCTCTCTTTGCCTTGTTTTTTTTTCTCCCTTTCTGTAAATCTTGCAACTATTTCTTGGGAGGAAAAGGAAAAGGAAAAAGATAAAGAAAGGGAAAAATTTATTGGAGATGGGTTACTTAGAAAACGTCCCAAGGGTTTGAGCCCATAAAAATGGGAGAAAAAAAAAGGTGTATTTGCTTGAGAGAAATTGGGAGGTGGAATTGTGGTTTATATAGTAGGTTTGTGGTTTGGTTGTGGTTTTCCTATGCCCTTTCCTTTCACATGGAGACAAGAAATTTGCGCTCATGCCCCTGTACTTTTATAATATTAGTATTTAAATTGAGGGTGAAGAAATTTGCGCTCATACCCCTGTACTTTTATAATATTAGTATTTGTATCCTTGTTTTTTGTTGGTATTTTGGATGGACTTGGGGAGGATGTCAAGTTGCTTATATAATATTTGAAGTTTTGGGGGAGGTTTTTGAGGATGGGAACCTAATCTTGGGGTTGGTACTAATTGGATTCAATAAGAACATAAAATTGCAATATGATTTACAATCAGAAATATGTGTTTGACTTTTTATTGTATTGATGTTGTTAATTTTATAAAATGAATGATTGTTGAATGATTTTTGTAATTGCAAGAATAGTGGATTTTAATCTAATTAGAAAAAGTTTTGAACTATTAAGGAAGTTTCGATTTAATGGTAAAATTGAAGTTTCAAAAGTTTGAGATTTTGAGTTTAAGTCTCATAAATAATAAAAATATTTATTTACTTTTATAGTAGTTATTTGTTAGTAGTTGTTATTGTATCTATTATTTTCCATCCAAAAAAAATGTAATACTTAGAGAATTAGTAAATTTTTTTTTTAGAAGAATAGAGTAGTTAATCTTATTTTATAGAATGTCATCTAACTAGAAAAACAAAAATTATACTTAAGACAGCTGTAGATTTACAAAATCTTCAATCGTTAGTTTGCAATTATATTATGTCAATGCTAAGGGAATTAGTAAAACTTTTCTAAAAGGATAGAGTAGTTGAAATTCGGTTAAAATAAATAATTTATCATTATAACAATAGGCCTTTTTCTAATGTACACTATGCTTTCTTGTTACGTTTTGATTGATTATTTTTATCCAAACATTCAAGTTATCACTATATATATATATGTATGTATGTATGTATTAAATTATTTACTATCTTCAACATGCCCTTTTACAATTAGAACATATATTTTAGGGCTAATAATGGGAAAGTTTAAAAATAGGTGGTAGAGAGATTTGATTCTTGATTTTTTCAAATATTATCATTATTTAAAACTCTAAATTGCATATGGCATAGAGTTTTGATTATTTAACTCTTAGACGATAATGAGATGAATTTGTCAAAATTTGAGATTCGTCCCATCAAAATTTTTAAGAATATGAACTCATACTCGTCAAATTCAGATTAGACTTGTTAGACCCTTTAAACTCTTTTCATAATTTTAAAAATATAAGAAATAACAACATTAAATTTTTTAAGAAATATATTTCTTAAAAAATATAAAAATTAAAATTAAATAGCGAGTTTGGGGGTGGGGAAGAAAAAATCAAGAACAATCCTGAATCTATTTATAAGTTTAAAAATTTACCTGAAATAGGATAATTTGAGATTTAAACCCACTTAATAATCTTTCCTAGTCAATGATGAACAAATAAATCTAACAAATTCATCTTTGTACTTGCATTTTTGTGTTCATCTATATAATTTAAAAATAAAATAAAATTTATTGAGCAAATTATACCGACAAATTCTCACAAGATGTTGGACTCATTAGCACTACTCTTCTTGAACCCTTCTTCAATATAAATAAACAATTCTATCAAGAATATAGAATATTCGTTTTGGGAGGTCAAGAAGATAGAATAAGAATAATTGATGGCAAACTCTACAAATAGAACAAAATATAAGGGCTCTCCTGAAATGTCAAGAAATTTCCATCCGTCGTTGGGGTGAAGAACTTATTCAATGAATGTGTACCAAAAGCCGCGTCAAGTTTCCGCAAGATTCCAACCGTGTAATATTCAACTAATGTTGGGGAACGTTATAAACTTACCACTTTACCCTTCAGGTTCCGCTGAATTGCAAATTTGACTTCCTAGAAAAAAATTAAAATAAATTTCATTTATTTCTCTTAATTGTTCATTTTGACTTTCTTGAATAAAATAAAATAAATTGAAATTTATTTCTCTTAATTGTTCATTTTGACTTTCTTGAAAAAATAAATAAATATAGTTTATTTTATTAATTGTTCATTTTTTTTAGCAGCTTTTTTATTTTTTAACTCATTTCTCTTAAGTGGTAAAAATAACCTTGTAATGTGATAGTTCTTGATTGGCATAAACAAGTTGGTTCAGGCCATAATTATTAATTTGTGGGACTTGTGTTAGAACCCCACTTTTAATTTTTATTTTAATTAAATATTTTATGTTGTATCTTATTTTATAGATGTGGTTCAAATATATATATTTCACATTAAATATATATTTAAAAAATATTTAATATATTTAATATATTTTTATGATGTGAAATAAAAAATAAAATAATAAATTAAAATAAAAGATCTAATATAAAGTCTACATCGTGCGAAGGAATTGGATTTCATGGACTACCAAGAATGAACCCCAGAGAGAATGAGTATGCAAAGTATTGATATTAATGGAATTATTCCTTTACTTTTCCTCTTGATCTAGAAGACGTTTTCTTATATTTAACTTTGACTCAGCCTTTTGCAACATCTAATGACATGTTTGATTTCATTTCAATTTCAACATTTTTATTTGTGTTTTTGTAACAAAAACGTGTTTGTATAAAAAGATTGATTTATAGGACTGCAAATGGTATTTTAATGTAAGATTGATAATTTTAGGGTTTTAATATTTTTTTATATCATATCAATCAAATAATGTTGGGATCATAAATTATTATTTAATTTGTTATGGGTGTCTTTATTTTTTATGTTACTTGATGGGATGAGAAATTATTATTTAATTTATTATGTGTCCCAAAATATTGTAAGAATAGAAAGAGAAATTATTAATTAATTAATTAAAATTAATTTTAAATTAGTGGAATGTCATAAAATACTAATGATTTAGGTTCCACTTGACAAAATAGGTGTATTAGATTTAAAAATGATGTTTTAGTTATGGAAACAAAATAAGTGCTATTTTTATTGGAAATGAGTAAAATAAATATACTTTTATATATTTAAATGGCTGAAAGGGCAAAAATAAAAAATAAAAATCAACCAAGCATAATGTAAATAATTGAAAGGGCTCGTTTGGATTCATTTTCATTTGTAGTATTTTCAAATATATTTTTAGTTTTGCATAATTTTTTGTACGAAAATAAAAATATGTATGGATATAATGTAGAATGCTGAATTTATTGAATTGAAAATAATATTTTATTGTAATAGTAACAATTAGTAGATCTCATTATTTTTTTTATGTCTCATCAGTCAAATTATGTTGGGGGGAAAATTATTGTTGAATTTATTATAAATCCCACTATAGAAAGATTTTTTTTTTATTTAGTTAGTGAATTTTAAGTGTTTAAATTAGTGAAATATAATGTCAAACATTAATTATTTGAGTCTCACTTTAACTAATTATGTATTTAGGTTTGAAATTGATGGTTATAAATATGAATATAAAAATAATAATTATTTTATTAAAATCGAGTAAAACAAACATATCTTTTTATGTTTTAAATAGTAAAAAGGACAAAGAAATAGTTTGAAAATGAAACCAAATGACAACCTTATTTTTCATTAAGGATATAAATCATGTATTTTCATCGATTTGAAATTTGATATGCATATCGTATTAAAGATCTTCAATATCATTAGAGAGTTAAATATACCAAAATTTAAGAGGTATACCAAAATTAAGAGGATAATTTCTTTTTTGAACAATGCTATATGCCAAAAATTGATCGATTCATCACTTTCTTTCCTTAAATGTGAAATCTTTGATTTATGTGCATTTAATGTTACAAATTTTTAATAGTAACATGAGCTTGTTTACTA
This sequence comes from Paulownia fortunei, assembly GCA_019321725.1. Classification (NCBI taxonomy): domain Eukaryota; kingdom Viridiplantae; phylum Streptophyta; class Magnoliopsida; order Lamiales; family Paulowniaceae; genus Paulownia; species Paulownia fortunei. The sequence continues at coordinate 23,089,849 of CM033108.1, read as the reverse complement.
TATTTAAAGGTGCCGTGGTGGTTGTAAATCTTTGACATAAAAGTGATTTAATATATTGTGTTTCCCCCTAGGAAAAAATAATTATTATTTATAGTATATTTCTTAATCAATTAAAAGTTGAGTAAATTAAACAGGTCACACTATTTCTTATAGTGTCTTTATGAATTCAACAAGATCGAAAGTCTACTACTTCACCTTTAATGTTTGGTTCACCCACCAAATACGAATCTAATGTTGTTCATTTTTTATCTGTTATTTTAATTTATATTTCATAGTATATTTTGATTCATTGATCCATGTTAAATATATATGATCTACAATTAATTATTTATTTAAAAATAATTTATATACTGAATGTTTATTGATCAAACATGAATTTGAAATAAAAAATTTAAGAAGGGAAGAAAGAAAAAAATATTTTAATTAAGGTTATTTATAATGAGGGTTTTTTTTTTTAATATGAATAATATTTGGGCTCTTAGGATATTTAGCTTTATACTTTTTTTTTTAATATAAATGAGAGAGAAAGTGGGGGAGGAAGACATTTATATTATTTTTATTCTACGGACGAGGAATGAGAACATGGTGGTGGTGGGTTTTTGAATTTTTATTCAAAAGACTCCAAGGGCATGTTTACTTTGGCAAGTGGGTCAAATTAACTAGTTTATCACATTGGATACCATATATATTTTAATTGATATTATAAGGTCCAATATTATTTTAAAAAATTGATTGAATTTGAATCCCACCTCAAAGGTGGGATTCAATAATCATTTTTAGTCCAAAATTTAAATTATGTTGCGAAATATTTATTTTCTAATTAAAATTAAAATATAAAATTACAATTATTAGTATTTGAAAACCCATTTACTTTTTCATTTCGTTCTTACCTTCCACTTTGAGAGACAACTTGCCAAAATTCTTATTGGTTCAAAAAGGTCTTTATTTTTCAACATTTTTAAATCCAAAGTTTTTGATGTGGTTGAACTCAATTAAAATCTTCAAGATTCCTTCTCTTGTGGACAGACGAGTAGATTGATTCATATTTTGATGCTAAATTTTTTAGCAGAGACAACAAAAAATAGAAAACAAAGAGGTCCAAAAATTATTTCTCTCAATTTTTAACTAATAATATCACTTTTTTTTTTACCAAGAAAATATGAGATGAGATGATAAAACAAGAGGAAATAAAAATAGCATAAAAATAAGAAGAAAGAAGACATGAGACATGAAGAAGAAAAGACGAAAAATTAGAGAAAGCGAAAGAAAGAAAGGAGAAAACAAAGAAAAAGTGAGAGAAGGTAGAAATGACGAAGAATAAAGGTGAGGAGATGTGTGCTGAGCCAAAAAAGAAGAAGAATGAAAATAAATAAATAAATAAATAAATAAATAAAATATTAAAGACATTTTAATTATATTATCATAATTTCATTCATTTATTCCACAAAATATATTTATATTTTGTATTAGCATATTATTTTTATAATTAATTAAAATATACATAATATTTATTAATTAATTAATTTATATTCAATATTTTATCATATTTTATATCAAACCTAAGTGAACTTCTTGAGCTCTCTTTTCTCTAATTGGTTACAGAGGGTTTAAATATATATTTGGGCTAATGATAAGTTTAAAAAATAATTAAATACTAAATTAATTAATTAATTTTGAGAGGCCCACCAAATTTGACTAGAACATTGTCGGGATTTCTTTCTTTACTTTTATGGTTACTTCATAGTATTGAATACTAGTGGTGAAGTCTTGAAAGAGAAAGCCTTGTTCATGACTTCATTTATTCTTTTGAGAAATGTGATTATTTGTAAATTTAATGAGACAGTTACCCAAATATTATAGTGCATTTGTTGGTGTAAACATGTTCCTATTAGAATTGGAAGGGGTTTTGGTAATAGACTTTTTACGAGTTTGAAGAATTTTAGTATTAAATATCAGACTTTAGCTTATATCGTCATTTTGTACTATTAATTTCATTTTATTGAGTTTAGAGCTTTGATTAGCGGATTTACAAGATGTTGTGAGACTTTGGATATATTGAGGTAAGTTGTTTTGTGGCATTCTCTGTTTTAGCTTTGTTGTAACATTTGAATATATTCTGTATATTATTTTAAAAATTTTTAACATGTTCACTCATTGTCATGAAATCTATTGTTTCAAATAAAATTCAATTTTTTTTTTGGACAATGGGTTATTTTTGGAAAATAGAATCAAGCATGTAATAGAATTATCTATTGGTTATGTGTGCAAATGTGTTTTTAAATTATTTATGTGATCGAGCTCTTAAATGTGTTTATGATTTCTTTGACTCTTTTTGGAGATTGTTGGGTTAGAAATTTATTTTAACTATTGTGTTATTTTTCAACGGGATTATAACGAGAATACTAATTGATTGATCAACTATGAATATTCATTTAACCGACCTCATTGCCACGGTATATGATGTTATTGATCGTAGTGTAAAATCTGTGCACCAAATAATTTATTGGTTCCTTTTATTTGGATAAATAAAAACTATTATAGTCTATGTCAATACTCTTTGATCACTTAATATTGTTTGATATTGTATATACTATTGTAATAGTTTTGATGCTATACTTGATCTGGCAGAGAATATCTATAATTAGTTATCGAGTATGCAACGCACTATTTATTAATATTTTTATTTTTGATACTTGTTCTCTTAAGGCCGAGCAAGATATTAATACAATGTGTGTGAAACTACATGTGAATTGACATATATTTTAGTTATAGTCTTATTTTTCTATTACTTATTTGGAGACTTTGATTATTATGGATGCTATTATGTCTCTTTAAGTATCTTGGATCTATTGTTGAGATTTTGTTAGATGCTTTGAGTCTTGAACGAATTATTTGGATTTATTATAAGTTTTTAGACTCATATCTTGTTATTCTACATTTTGAGATTATATTTTGGTATCGGTTAAAGTTGGTACCTTCCTATCACTGCAGAGTCGCCGTCGCTCGACTCCTCAACTCCAATTTATTTTAAAATTAGTATTAATTTTATATATAAAATTATTAAATTTTGAGAATTTCATCCCTTCAAATAATAAAAAATATTTTTTTATTTATTAATTTAAAAAAATAACTATCATCCTCTTATATCTATTTTCTTTTAGAGCGTGACATTGGCCCGTTTAGTCTAGCATTTCTTAATCGCTTCTACAAATGATTACTTTTTCATGTCACGCGAGCAATCTTTTGTTAATTATTTGAACTTCACTGAAGAGTTTTTCTTCATTTTACTTGCTTCTAATATGTCACAAGTTAAAAGAAAGTTTTAAATTCAAGTTCCATCGCACCTAATTTATAGACACAGACAAAAAAAATTAAAAAAATTAAAATAAAAATTTCATTAAACTTTTACATGAGTGTTACGAATATATATCTAATCAATATTATGTAAATGTAAAATCAAATATATATGTTCAACTTATTTTTTAATTTATTATATGATTTATTTATTCATTTTATATGCTTATAAATAGAGGTAAATTAATAATGAAAATACACAAGTGAAAACAAAAGAAAGAAAATATTATCTCTATTTTTTCTATTTTTTATTTCTTATTCTCTATATTTTTCACTTTAAAATTAATAGTATTTTATTTATTTTACCATTCGTTATCAACACGGTTAAATATTTTGGAATTCTAGTTAAGATAATATTATTAGGTAATATTTTTCTACAAATTTATTATATTATATATATACATATACTCGTGATATGATTGTTATATATATTATGAATATAATTAAGATTAGTAGCTTATAGATACTATTTAGTTTACGGTTAAATTATTTATTTAATTTTTCTAAATTAAATGAATATATATATATATATATATATATATGTGTGTGTGTGTGTGTATGCGCGCGCGCCTACTTATTGATTTACAATAAGTAGAATAAGTTAAACTAATTTTCTTATATGCATATTACTATTCGTCAATCAATTCAATAATAAGTAACCATGATTAATATATTTTAATTAACTAAAATTATGATTATATAAACTAAATAATTTTTTTAGCATATTTCTTTTAACTAATACGTTATATAATTATAGCAAATTCATTGCTAAATGCATGTGAAGTAGATGATAAAAATGTTAGTACTTAATGAAAATGATACTTTTCTCCTACCTCATTACTGTCACGACTAAAATAGTATTGAATTTCATGTGATTAAACTAAAGTTATATATATATTATTTTAATATTTAATATTATGCATCTTCCTTTAAATATACATTTATTAGTGTTTATATCATCACAATATTTCTTTATAATTTTCATAAAATTCAAATTAATATAAAATTCATATGGTGGTTAAAATTATTTTATATTACTGGAATTTACTTTTATTCGATTTCTATATGAATACATCTAAATTGTAGGATTATATTCTTTGTTTTTACTAATTTTTATTAACAATCTTCATATATAACTATATTATTTTTATTATTTTGTATTGATATATTTTCGAAATAATCACAAATTATAAGATAATTTTTGTTATGTAAACGAGATTTTGTGGAAGTTTTTTTTAAATTAACTCAAATTATACCTAATTTACGAATTTTAAAAGCTAAAGAATAATTATCCAACTCGAAATTTATTACTATGGAATAAAGAAAACGGTGAATGATTAGCCAGTAATATATAATAATTTTCATGAGATAATTTTATTTATGTTTGTAAACCAAAAACATGAGGGCAAAAGCCACCCTACACTAATCACATGCATGCTTTAAATATTTTTATTTTTTTTGTATTGATTTGTATGTTGCTCCTCTCTATCTAGTAATAGAGTGGCATTTTCTAAATAAGTTCATAACTCACCTTCATAAATAGCACTCATGACTCACCTTCAAAGAAACAATATCCAACGATGAGTTAATTAATCAATCAATATTCTACTTATATTTCAATTATTAATAAAAAAAGTAGAATTAGTTTCTAAGTAATATTTAACTATGAATTAATTATTCAATTAATATTCTAATTGTATTTCCACCACTATTTAAGTATTATGAATTTAGCAAAAGAACCAAACAGATCCTAGACTAATTTCAAAGTTCAAGACAAAACACATATTCTTAAACAAAACAAATGGTTCGAGAATATAATTTATTATCAATAGAACTTTTTTTGATTTTATGTAATTTACCCATTTTACAAGGAAACATAAAAAGAATTAGGGTTTTTCCCCAAGGTTACATTTGGACGGAAGGATTTGGATTTGAGAAAAATATTTTAAATAATTCATTTTAAGATAAATTTGAAATTCATAACAATAATTTCAAAAATAATTTAAAATAAAAGATTAATCATTTGAAATTCATTAAATTATAAGATTATCCAAACAAACTTAATGGATTTGTTATTATGAATTTAAAATTTTTAGATTCAAATCTATCAATTCAAATGAAATCTAAGAAAATATAGAGTATAGAAACAATTAATTCCAAGACAACGAGCTTACAATGTCAAAACAATTCAACATGTAAAGTCAACAACTTATAAGTAAAAATGTAGTCAAAAATTTTAATTTGGAGAATGAAAATATTTTTTTTTTAAAGAACAATGAACAAAGAAATATTTTCAGAGCAATATTTTTATTTTTAGGGGGTAAAATTTGATACTTTTTTATATGTAACATATAGACTTGTATAGATTTGATGGGCCACGATGCCCCACTCAACCCCCTCCCTCCGTCCATGCTTATGAGCGTGAACATTCTCTTTTCACATTGCATTACTGAGCTTTTAGATGCATAAAAACAAGGAGGTCTACTCTTATGGCTTTGCCATTTTGAAGTTTTCTTTTCCCATTTTAGTATTTTATTTTTTCATGTGGGCTCCGTACTCATTAACTCATTGAAAGAAATACGTGGCATACCTGGTGTAGGAATCTACACACACAAAGAAAAAGAAAAGAGAGTTAAAAATGAGGATGTGAAATGAAAGTCTCCAACTCCATTCTTAATTATTTGGCACGGTGCCAAATAATTATCCCCTCCTTTTACTTATCAAAAAGTTTAAGAAAGAATTGCAAAAAATACACCAAGCAAATACAATAATCCAATAAAAATAGGTTAGATACAAGATAGAGAGAAAACATAAACAGCAAATGTAAACATTTAGACAGAACAATTTGTGAGAGTCAAATTGTGATAGGCGTGGAAAAACACTTGAATTTTTTTTTTTTTGGGACAATACAAAAGGATTGTGAGAATATTTTTTGGTAATTATTAGAGTGATTGTACAATAATCTTTTGTTCTAAAGTTTGTGCATAAAATTCAAGGGTGTATTTTTATTGTATCAGAAAATTCTCTATTAAAGAAAAACTGGAACTCTTGTGCACGTAGGCGGATTTGTCGAACCATGTACAAATCTTTGTACAATTTTATATTATATCGATATCAATTTTTTATTTTGTCATCACTCTTTTAGTGTGATTTTTCAAATATTTATAATAAATCAAATTTTCAATTTTCAATTGCTTTCATTATATCCAACACGTGACATACATTTTTTATTGAAATATATCTTTATGGTGAAAAAAATTGAAAGTAATTTGTTTTTTTTTTTAAATGTTTGAATTTACCATAACGAATCTTAGGACATTTTTACCTGAAACAAGGTGTAAAATAACAAATAGCAATAATACATGTATATGGTCCTCATTGCATTGTAGTTTGCCACGCTTTGTTTTTAAGGTTAATTTTTCGCAGCCCAATTTGATGAATTTCATTCTAATATTTGCAGTCCAAGAACCAGAAGTCTTTGGATTCTTGTTTTAATTGACTTACAAGTAATGTAATTTTGAGTAGTTGGCCTATTTTGTTGAATAAAAAGAATGTGAACGAGGTAAAAAATACAGATGAATTGAATAAGGCATGCTAAAGAACTTAACAACTTCTGTGTAAAATTGTAAAAATGGTAGTACAAAAAAGATTCATTTATTTTTAAAGTACAAGAAATTATAGAACTATGAGCATTAAACTTCTAGAATTATATGGGATGGGAGATCAAAATAAAAATATCTCAATCCTAATGTTAGACTGGAAATTATTCCTAAGTGAAAGAAAGCAAATATTTGAATTATTTTATGATAGTTTTTGGATTTTTAATGAGAGTGGATTAGACTTAAATTAAGTCCAAAACATTGAAGCTCAATCTCAAGCGATTTTTTCTAGGCCTTCTAATCTTATTCAAATTGAATTTTCTTATACTTATATGTTAAAAAAAAGCAATAAGGTACTTGTTAATTTACATTTCTAACTAAGTAAGTGGGAAAAAAGAAGAAGAAGAAGAAGATAATTTTCAAATTCTAAACAATGAATATTATTTCTACTAATACTCTAGTTGCATTTGTACAATATTTGACATCGATTTATTTTTGAGTTTATTAAATTTGACACTCAAATTTCTTTGTCTAACAACAATGACCTGGGTCAAATTTCAAATTAAGAATGAAATATTCAATTCTTATATATAATGCGGAGTGTAGAGGTTATTGCCAACATGGCAAATAACAGTTACTAGAGAAGTAAAAAGATTTTTAATTAAACTCTTTGAACGATCAAATCAATTTAATATCTTGAGAGAATACTAAAATATAAAATGTGAACTTATCAAAAATAAAAAAAATGCTTGAGATACTTATACTCGAAGCAAATGAACTTACAATATGGTCTATGGACTTGAGAGTACCGCGCTGAATTATTTTTTCATTAATTGTAACATAAGAATCAATGTTGTCAAAATCGGATCGGACCGACCGGTTCAATCGGTCCAACCGAAAATCGGAGGTTGGTCCGATCCGGTTAGGCTCAAAAACCATTTTGACCGATCAAAATCGTTCAACAACCGGTCAAATCGGTCAAAACCGGACAACAACCGGTCAAACCGGTCAAAATCGGCTAAAACACCGATTTTAGTGTTTTTTTTTTTAATTTTTATAAAGGTTTAAATTTGATATTTTGTTATATTTATGTGAGTATTTGAATTTTGTGTTTTGTTATATGTGTTTTATGTAACTATTTATTTATTTTTACATTTAAAATATATTACATAATAATTAATCTATTATATTATTATTTTACATAATAAAATAATAAAATATAATTAATTTTTATTAAATCGGTCCGACCGCTGGTTGAATCGGTCCGACCGGTTGAACTGCTAATTTTAATAAAATCAGTTTGATCACCGGTCCGATTATGAAAATATTGATAAGTACTATAGTTGGTACCTTTATTATCTTTTTTATTTATTTACTTAATTAAAATACATAGTTTTTGTTCTTTATAATTAATTAAATTTGGTAGTATAATAGCCCAAATTTTACAAACTTAACATGTGCTATTTATATGTATATTTTTTATTTTCCATAGAAAACATAATTAATATATTAAAAGTTTGTATTAAATTCTACCTCTCCCTCATCAAAATCCACACTCCCACTCGAGTGCCATCACCCGTTTTCCCAATAAAAGAAAAACGAAAACAAATCATTCAACCGGCGGTGATGGAGCTCCACCTCCTTAACCCGGCCAACCTCCGCCGCTCCTGCTTCACAGTGAAATCACGGTCCAAGAAAAACCCAGATTCTGACAGCAATTGTCAGCCACAGACCCTCCAATTTCGCAAGTTTTCCAAGAAAGACCTCTCAAGAATCTTGAGAACAGAGTCTGCCATTAAAGCCATTGAGAGAAAGGCAAACTCTTCCAAGTACAATAACCTCTGGCCTAAGGCTGTTTTGGAAGCTCTAAGTGATGCAATTAAGCAAAACCGTTGGGAGTCTGCTCTTAAGGTTTTTTGCTCCTCCTTTTCCCGCGACTCCTCTTTGTATGAATTTTCACTTTTTGGTGTTTCATGGGACTCTGTGAAATATGTGGGAAGACATACTTGTGTTTTGAATTTCCTGTACAGTCACGTAAAATATATTCTTTTCTGGGTGTTTTAGCGTCTGGGATTGTGAAGTATGATGTTTCTTGCTCAGACATAGGTGCTGTTGCATATACATTATAAGCATAGGGAAAGAATGTAAGCTGAGCATCTGTGGAAATGTTTCGAGTTTCTCTTTTAAGGGTAGTTTTGGGTGTTTTGGCAACTGGGTTTATAAATCTTGTGAGAGGCAGATGCTAAATTCTGTGTTTTAGTATTGTACTTTTGATAGAGATTTTTAGCTGAAGTAGAGGTTTCTTTTTTAAATTAAATTCTATTGCTGAATATCTATAGCTTAAAGTATTGGGCTTATAGTTTAATCAAACGGATATGATATTTGTTTACTCCTCTTCCTGTATAAGTCAATCATATTGTACTTCTTAAAGACAGCTCAAATTTTCAAAGCTAAGTTACTCTTTATGTTTACATGTGGTGAAATGTCGTCAGTAATGTTGCTTGTTTCTTTAACTACCAAATTCATTTCTCCTGTTCGTAGATATTTGATCTTCTACGTAAGCAACATTGGTATGAACCAAGATGTCGGACATATGCAAAGCTTTTAGTGATGCTTGGCAAATGCAAGCAGCCGAATCAGGCTAGCTTGATTTTTGAGACAATGCTGTCTGATGGCCTCCAGCCTACAGTCGATGTTTACACTGCACTTGTGGGTGCCTATGCCCTCAATGGCCTCTTTGACAAGGCATTTAGTATTGTCGATGATATGAAGTCTGTCCGTGATTGCAAACCAGATGCTTTTACTTACTCTATCCTTATCAAATGCTGCATTAAACTCCATCGCTTTGATATGATTGGGCTAATCCTAAAGGAAATGTCACATTCCGGAATTGAATGTAGTACTGTGACTTATAATATCCTAATTGATGGATATGGAAAAGCTAAACGTTTTGAACTGATGGAGAACTCGTTGGACGACATGATTCAAAGTGGCAAATGTTGTCCAGATATTTTTACTTTTAACTCTGTAATTGGGGCTTACGGTGGATGTGGAAGGATTAAGGAAATGGAAAAGTGGTTTGATGAGTTTCAGCTGATGGGATTAAAGCCTGACATAATGACATATAACATACTGATTAAGTTGTATGGGAATTCTGGATATTACCAGAAAATGGGATCTATTATGGAGTTTATGAAGAAGAGATTCTTTTCTCCTACAATTGTTACTTATAATATAATAATTGAGATATTTGGAAAGGCTGGAAATATTGAGAAGATGGATGAGATTTTCCTGAAAATGAAACATCAAGGTTTGAAGCCCAATTCGATTACTTACACCTCTCTTGTCTGTGCATATAGTAAAGCAGGGCTTTTGGGAAAAGTTGATTCAATTTTAAGGCAAGTGGAGAATTCTGATGTGGTGCTTGATACACCTTTTTTTAACTGTATCATCAATGCCTATGGAAATGCTGGTGATATAGAAAAGATGATGGAGTTATTCATGGCAATGGAGGGGAGTAGATGTAAGCCAGATAATATAACATTTGCTACAATAATCCAAGCCTGTCGTGCACAAGGGATGATTGATACTGCTCAGAATTTGGAGAGTGATATGATTCATGCAAAGAATACTTCAGGTACCTTGTAAAATTCCTTCTGCTTTGTAGAAATTTATCCTCTTCTTGCTGCGTCAATTATTTTTCCTGTTTAGTGTGTATATCAGCTGATATGTCATCTGTCACTCTGGATTTAATACTCCAGCATAGAAAATTCTCCATTTTTTGGTAGTACCATAAACCTTGACTTGATGAATAATTCTACCTCTCTACAGACTTACTCAAGAATGCTGGTTAAGTTTTAACTATTGTTCAGGGAGGAAGTTGATTGGCCGGAATTACAGAAACCATTAGAAAGGATGATTATCCTGTGATTATCGCTAAAACTGGGAAGAAGTTTTTTAACTCCATCACATCTTTCTGCTGGTGAGTATAATATGTTTTTTGGTACTTCTACTTGCCTTAATTTTTTGGCTAAGTACCAATTTGATATGCGAGAAGCACCTATTAGCCAATAAATTGCAACTTCCACGCAAGTGAATTTTTCAAATAAATTGCATCTTCTGGAAGTTTCTGGTTTCTGTACGGAAATTTGAACATCCACATAACTTTAATCTCAGAGAGGGTAGACCTCACTCTTTCACCAGTAGTTTTAGAAATTCCCAACATGATTGTTCCCAAGGAAATTGAATTTACTAGAATGAATATTTTTTTTTTCATGCTTTTAGGAGAATTCCAATCTTCTATGCTTCAACAATTCTTCCATCCATAAGAAAGTTTTATTGTATTATCGATACATGCTCTTGTGTACCTTCACTCATTAAACAAAACCCAATGCTTTGTAAAGCAACTTCCAGTAGGTCTTGATTCAGTGATTAGGTTAGGTTGCTAAAATTTATAAGCCTACTTTGAATTTGCCAAAATTGTATTTGGTTGACTTTTATATGTGGAGAAGAATTGGAACAGGATCATGAGACACAAATCAGGTAACCCCTAGACACGTGGAAAATTGACAAATGACAATGTATTTGGTCAATTAAGATATTTACAAGTGAAATGGAATGTTGACATTTACAAATAGTTTGGTATGAGTTTCAAGAATGTTGAAAACGCCAAAGATACCTCTTAATTAGGAGCTGCAACTAATTAAACTATATATTAGAAGGGAAGCCCTATGTCAAGAAACGAAAATAGAGTTTATGCGCCTTTATTGGCATCAACCATATCTGTAGATTTGAGGTGCAAGTATTATAAAACTATACTGGTCTGCTAACTTGCATGGAGTAAGTTAGCATTTTGTCAACTTGGATTGCAAAGTACTGAAAGGTTATACAAGCTTCTTGGCAAAGGTTATCAAAGGAGAGGGCTGCGCTCCATTGCAAGTATGGTAACTATGGAATTCATAGTGAGAGATGGAACATTTTGAAGATCTCTCTGCTATGAGATCACAGAAGACGGTTTAGCTCCAAATGTTTGGTTGCTGTGTGAGCAGCTGCTTTTGTTGTTGCGGACTCCATGGGCCATGCTCTCCCACAATTTGTGATGAAAATCAGGTGGCTTCTGGATGAGCTGATTTTGTTGTTGCTCATTTTATTGGGTAATTGAGTTAGAGTCAAGAAAGAACAAACCCATATATATACAAAGGCAGTTTAGAACCCCATTCATCTACATTCGGTAAATAAGGGTGGTTATGATTTGATTTTTCAATAATTGAAATAAAATGGGAAAGTCAGAAATTAGAATTAGGAAAGAAATACTTTGGGAAAGTAAAAAATTAGAACTAAGAAACAAATAATTTAGCTCCTGATTTTATGCGATCCGATTCTCATGGGAATTAAGGGCTAGTCTTTTCTGTATATAGCTTTGTATCCTTTATTCTTTTTCTAATCAATGAAAATAGTATTTTTTCCCTTGTTTATTTTCATGGTACCAGACCTTTATGGTTCAATCATTAATTACAAAACCACCATGGTTGGGACGAACACAACTTCGTCCGAGACTACCAGAGGCGTGACTTTCGAGGGTGTTTCTCAGTTATCTTCAGCTGTGTCTCTTTCTGAAAATTCTCTTCAAATTACTATCCATAAATTGAATGGCAAGAATTACCTCGAATGGTCACAATCTGTTTGTCTGTCTTGTGATTGATGGCAAAGGAAAATTTTGCTATTTGAATGGAAAAGTACAACCACCTGCCACGAATGATCCAAACTATAGGTCTGAGAATTCAATGGTCACCGCTTGGTTGATCAATTCCATGAATCTAATTGTTAGAAAGCCTTTATTGTTTCTTCGAACCGCCCGTGATGTCTGGGAAGTTGTCCATGAGACATATTTTGACCTGGAAAATAATTCTCAGCTGTTTGAGTTGAACACCCGAATGTGGAAATTGCATTAGGGTGATCGAGATGTAATGGAGTACTATAATGAGATGATGACTCTTTGGCAAGAATTAGATATGTTCGAAGGAAGAGGATTGGGAAAACACAAATGATAGAGTCCGCTACAAGAAGAAGGTTGAATGAGGATGAGTATTTGTTTTTGTGGAAAGATATGGTTTTTCTACCATGATTTCCTCCTTGATTTGGTTCCACTTGAATGATCCAAACTATAGGTCTGAGAATTCAATGGTCACCGCTTGGCTGAACAATTCCATGAATCCAATTGTTAGAAAGCCCTTCTTATTTCTTCGAACTGCCCGTGATGTCTGGGAAGTTGTCCGTGAGACATTCAGACCTAGAAAATAATTCTCAGTTGTTTGAGTTGAACACCTGAATGTGGAAATTGTAGGTGAGTGATCGAGATGTAACGGAGTACTATAATGAGGTGATAACTCTTTTGGCAAGAATTAGATATGTTCGAAGGAAGATGATTGAGAAAATACAAATGATAGTGTCCGCTACAAGAAGAAGGTTGAACGAGGATGAATATTTGTTTTTGTGGAAAGATTTGGTTTTTCTATCATGATTTCCTCCTTGATTTGGTTCCCTTTGATTTGAGGTCTGATTAATGTAAAGAATCTATAGATAGATGTTTCCTAAAGTTTAAGGATGTGATTCATAGAATTTCAAAGAGATGATCGAGAGAAAATTAAGATACTAAAAATAGGTTTTCCTAATTAGTTTATTCCTTTTTTACTCATTGTATCCTTTGTATATATAGCCCAATAAAGGTTCATGTAATTCAATATAACAAAATATATTTTTCTTTTTCCACATGATAAAAGTAATCTTTTTTATATGGTATCAGAGCCTTTATCGCCGTCACCCTTAGGCATATTCTGCCAAAATTACATAATCCATTTATCCTTTCATTTTTTTGGCCTTCATAGCCAATCCTTGAAGAATGTCAGAGATAACACCATCCAACCCTTTGATTCAGTCGTCCCAATTAATGGAGGAAGAGCAAATGTTACGTATGACAGGTGTTTGCAAAATATACAATCAACTTATCGACTTAACGGTAGAAACTACTTGAAATAGTCTCAATTGGTTCGGACCTTTCTGAAAGGAAAAGGAAAATTGAGTCATTTGATGGGAATTGGACCAAAGAAAGGTGAAACAATTTATGAAGTGTGGGATGAGGAGGACTCGATGATCATTGTATGAAAATTGAGAAAAACATTACTCACATTAGACTTGTTTTTCAATAAGAATACCCAATAGACCCTAGTACAATCATCTGCAAAAGATACAAACCACCGTGACCTAAAAATATTTGGAACTGTTGAAGGCCCCCATATATTACTGTGAATTAAATAAAAAGGAGAAAGACTTCTTTTATTGCTAATATGAAAAGACATACGGGTGTGTTTCGCATATCACATATGTCACAATGGAAAGTTCTAATATCTAATCCCTAAAACAAGAAGGATACATTAATTTTAAAAGTGAAAAAGGATGGGTGTCCGAGGCGAAAATGGTGCAACCAGATAACATCTTTATTAGAGGAAGAAAGAAATGAAGTGGATAAACTTGGCTTCATCATATTCGGTTTGTTGGGTGCCTCTAGATAGTAAAGTCCATCATTCTCTTTAGCAAGTCCAATCCTCCTTCCCGAGCCCTGGTTCTGAAATTCACAATAAGAAGGGTAAAACGTAACATGAAAGTGTAAGTCCCTTTTGTGTTTTTGTATGGACACAAGGTTAGTGAATAATTTTGGAACATGGAGAACATTTTTAAGGACAAGGCTAGGGGTGTAAGTGGGTTTTCTCCTTGAAGTTTATGGCCGATGGAGCATTAGAGCGCTACAAAGTAAGACTAGTTGCTAAGGGTTACACAAACATATGGAGTGGATTACCAAGAGACTTTTGCTCAAGTGGCAAAAATGAACACTGTGATGATACTGCTATCACTAGCTGCCAACTTTAATTGGGGATTACAATAGTATGATGTGAAGAATGTCTTTCTCCATGGTGAGCTGGAAGAAGAAATCCATATGAGCATTCCACCAGGATTTAGAGGAGTTGAGAGGAATAAGGTATGCCAGTTGAGAAAAGCTTTGTACGGCTTGAAATAATCTCCACGTGCTTGGTTTGGAAGATTTACTAAAGTAGTGTTAGCTACATAATACAAGCAGAGTCAGGGAGATCACATACTTTTCATCAAGCACACGACTTCAGGGGAAGTTACAGCCTTAATAGTTTACATAGACGACATAATTATGACCGAAAATGATGAAAAAGAAAAGCAAGCTCTAAAATAGTGTTTAATCAAGGAGTTTGAGATAAAAGATGAAATATTTCCTAGGAATTGAAGTAGCTCATTCCAGACAAGGAATCTTTATTTCTCAATAGAAATATGTTTCTGATCTTCTTAAGGAGACGGGAATGTTAGCAAGTAAACGAATTGCAACACCTATTGAGCAAAATCATAGACTTGGAGAAACGGTTGGAGATCGATCAGTAGACATAGAGATGTACTAGAGATTAGTTGGAAAGCTCATCTACCTTGCTCACACATGGCCAGACATATCATACTCTATGAGCATCAATCAATTTATGCATGACCTTAAGGAGATCAATCTTCAAGCAGTCTATAGAGTGCTTCGTTATTTAAAAACTTATATTGGAAAAGGGATAATGTTCAAGAGGAACTTCGAGCTTGTCCTTGAAGCCTATACTGATGCGGATTATGCAGGGTCACCTGTTGATTGGAGGTCTACTTCAGATTATTGCACCTTCCTGAAGGTAATTTAATAATATGGCGAAGCAAGAAACAAAATTTTGTTGCCCGGTCTAGTGCAGAGGTTGAGTTTAGAGCAATACACAAGGAGTTTGTGAATTGTTATGGTTGAAAATTATACTGGAAGATCTGAAGATTAAATGGAGTGGACTAATAAGACTCTAATGATATAATAAGTCAGCCATTAACATTGCACATAATCCAATACAACATGACCGAACTAAACACATCGAGATAGATAGGCATTTTGTCAAGGAAAAGCTAGAAAGCACATTAATTTGTACTCCATATGTACCCACAGGAGGTCAGTTGGCAAACATTCTCACGAAAGGGCTCAACAGTACCATATTTCAAGAGATTATTGGCAAGCTGGAAATGGATGATGTATATTCATTGAGGGGGAGTGCGGAAAGATTTGGTTTTTCTACCATGATCTCCTCCTTGATTTGGGGTTTCATTAATGCAAAGAATTTGTAGATAGTTGTTTTCTAAATTTTAAGGATGTGATTGAGAGAATTTTAAGGAGATGACTAGAAGAGAATTAAGATGCTAAACATAGGTCTTCCTAATTAGTTTATTCCTTTTTTACTCATTGTATCACTTGTATATATAGCCTAATGAAGAAGGCTAATATAACAAAATACATTTTTCTTTTTCCACATGATAAAAGTAATCTTTTCCACAGTTTTTCTAGCTAGGTTGAATAAGGATCTTGCTAAGGTGCGAGGACAAGTATTGGGGTGAAAACCTTTACACTTTCTCAAAGGTTTGTCGGGAAAAGGCTCGAAGACGATAGGTTATGTTGAAGAAGGCTGAACAACCGAAATTAGACATCGAAGGATCGACTTTTGTGGTTCATGGAACTGATTAGAATGGTGACAAACGTGGAGGTAAGCAGAAACTATGGTGTGATCATTGTCGGAGGCCCTGGCATACTTGTGGCACCAGTTGGAAACTCCATGGAAAACCTACAAACTGGAAGAAGAAACCAAGTGGTGATTCTCGAGCTTTTTAAGTTAGCAATACTGATTCAGAGCAACAATCGTCCTCAGATTCTCTTCCTTTCACCAAAGAATAGATAGACCACCTGTGCAAAATGTTCAAGTCTCAGTCTATAGTAAATCCTAATCCATCATGTTCTTTAGCACAATCAGGTAATCAATTTATTGGTATCCTTGCTCACATTAGTTGCAGATGGGACTCTTGCAACCGTTGCTGGAAAAGGAACAATTACTATTTCTCCGTGTCTAAGTCTTAAACATGTTCTTCATGTTCCTTATTTGTCTTATAATCTTTTGTCAATTAGTAAATTGACATATGATTATAACTGTCAACTTAATTTTCTATCCTCTTGATGTGAATTTAAGGATTTAATTTCGGGGAAGATGATTAGCTGTGCTAGACAAGATAGTGGCCTCTATTTCTTTGAAGATGGGACTACACTTGGAGGCAAGACCAGTAGACATGTTTCAATTCTATCTATATTTCTAGTGAAAATAAAATTATGCTATGGAATTATTGATTAGGACATCCAGATTTTCAATATTTGAGGCATTTGTTACCAAAGTTATTTGTGAATAAAAACCTATTTGTTTTCAAATGTGAATTTTGTGAGCTGGCCAAACTTCATCGTGCTACTTTTGCTCCACAACCATATAAAAAAATCACAATCATTTACTATGATTTATAGAGATGTGTGGGGACCTTCTAGAGTGGCAACTCTTTCTGGAAAATGCTGGTTTGCCACTTTTATTGATAATCATACTAGGGTTGCTTGGTGGCATTTTTGCTAAAGGATAAATCTGATGCTGAAAATGTATTCAAAAATTTATACACAATGGTTAACACACAAATCCAAACACAGATCAAGATTTTTAGAAGTGATGATGGCAAAGAGTATTTTAATAATATCTTGGGGAAGTTTTTTATTAAGAAGGGAATTATGCATCAAAGTTCTTGCAATAACACTCCCCAATAAAGCGGAGTAGCTGAAAGGAAAAATAAACATCTCCTTGAAGTTGCCCAAGACTTAAGTTTTTCAACTAAAGTTCCAAAATATCATTGGAGAGAAGCAATTCTCACAGCCACTTAATCAATAGATTGCCCACAAAACTTTTGAATTTCAAAACACCAATGAATGTTTTCATTTAGTGTTTTTCCACTTCTCGTCTTACTAAAGACATTCGTTTGAAAAATTTTGGCAGCACTGCATTTGTTCATAATCATGAGCCAAAGTGCTCAAAATTTGATCTAAAGGCTCGTAAATGCATATTTGTTGGTTATGCTACAAACCAGAAGGGTTATAAATGTTTTGATCCGCTTTTACGAAAAGTGCTTGTGTCCATGGATGTCACTTTTTTTGAAGGACAATCTTAAGGTCTTTTTTTTAGAATACTAGAGCTCCCGGACCACTAACACCACCTCTTGACCGGTTGAGTGACAACCCGTCCGAGGGGGAATCCATTTCAATCCACCACCGGGAAGAGCAATAGTGAAGATGCATTTTAAGTGATTTAGATTTGATGTTTGATTTTGTTCAAAATGATATTGCACCCAAACAGCTACACGAGACAACTAAAAAAAAAATCTTAAACACAGATTCTTTGGATACAAATGATTTGAACGCTGAAACTAATGGACAACCTTTGCTAGTACTATTACAAAATGATAGTCATGAAGCAATTGAGATGTGTGCAAAACGATATAAAGGTATAGAGAAAAATTCTCTATTCAAAATTGTATATCAATCAAAGGAGTATACAAACATATATACAGGTTTGATCAATCTATTCTAGGAAGTTAAACTATTCTAGGAAGGTTTGACTTATACCTATAATTACAAAATCAATTACAAATAAAGCAAAAAATCAGTGCTAATCCTATTCTACTATGGAAACTATAATAGTCCCATAAAATTTGTAAAAATCATGTCCTATGATCAATCAAATCAGATCCTATAATTAATCCTAACATTCAAATCTTCAACACTCCCCCTCAAGCTGGTTGGTAGAGGTCTAGCATTCCCAGCTTGTCTAAAATATTTCTAAATGTAGGATTTGGAAGTCCCTTGGTAAACACATCTGCAAGTTGGCCACCAGTTGCAACATAAGGAGTGCATATCAACCCACTTTCTAGTTTCTCCTTTATAAAATGCCTGTTCACCTCTACTTGTTTTGTTCGATCGTGTTGTACTGAATTATGAGCAATGCTAATGGCCGATTTATTGTCATAATATAACCTTATAGGTCCATCCCATTTAATCTTCAAGTCTTCTAAGATAATCCTCAACTATAGTAGTTCGCAAATTCCTTGTGCTATTGCCGTGAACTCTGATTCGACAGTCGATCTCGAGACAAATGATTGCTTTTTACTTCTCTAAGTTACCAGATTTCCTCCAAGTAATGTGCAGTATCCTGAAGTTAGACCTTCTATCTACTAATGACCCTGCATAATCTGCATCTATATAGCCTTCTAGTTTCAGAGTTTTATGCCGTTTGTAGAGAATCCCTTTTCCAGGAGTTGACTTTAGGTATTTAAGAACTCTGTAAGCAGCTTGAAGATGAGATTCCTTCGGTTTGTGCATGAACTGACTTATTAGACTAACACCAAATGTTATGTCTGGATGAGTGTGGGATAGATAAATTAGCTTCCCAACTAGTCTTTGATATTGCCCTTTGTCCACCTCAACTCCTCCTTTATCAATATCTAATTTCTGGCCAGTTTCAATTAGAGTTTCACATGGTTTGCAATCCATCATGCTGGTTTCTTTTAATAAATCCAAGACGTATTTTTGTTGAAAAAAAAATGCCCTTCTCAGATTGAGCAACTTCTATGCCAAGGAAGTATTTCAACTTGCCAAGTTCTTTGATCTCGAATTCTGCGGCGAGTTCTCTTCTAAGTGATTCTCTTTCCTCCCTGTCATCACCAGTCACAATTATGTCGTCAACGTAAACAATGAGAATTGTAACTCCCCTTTCAGCCGAGTGTTTTATAAAGAGTGTGTGATCTCTTTGACTTTGACAATATCCTATTTTTAGCATAACTTTTGTAAATCTCCCAAATCATGCTCTTGGTGATTGTCTTAGGCCATACAGTGCTTTTTTCAATCTGCACACTTGATTTTTAGAGAGAGAATATCACTGAATCCTGGTGGAAGATCCATATAGACTTCTTCCTCCAAGTCACCATGTAAAAAAGCATTCTTTACATCATATTGCTGCATTGACCATCCAAAGTTAGCAGCCAAAGAAAGTAAAATACGAATGGTATTCATTTTGGCAACCGGGGCAAAAGTTTCCTGATAACCTACTCCATAGGTTTGAGTATACCTCTTTCTTCTAACCTTGCCTTATATCTTTCTAAACTCCCATCAACTTTGTATTTTAATGTAAATACCCATTTACACCCTACTGTTCTTTTTCCTTTAGGTAACTCAACTATTTCCCACGTGTGATTCCTTTCTAGAGCTTTCATCTCTTTTCTCATGGCTTCCTTCCAATTCTTATTTTCTAATGCCTCAAAAAGTGTTTGTGGAATTTGAATGGTGCTGATTTTTTTGAGAAAAGCTCTATGTGCAGAAGAGAAATTATCAAATGATGTATAATGAGCTATGGGATGTAAAAGATGTTTAGGACATTTTCTAACACCTTTTCTAAGAGCTATAGGTTGATCAAGGTCATTAATATTAGGAGAAGAAACTGATGAAAGAGTAGGAGAAGTACCTAATACGGGTTCAGATTCTTGAGGCTGCAATGGAGTTTGGATGGCTGTGACCTACTTGTATAAACCTGTAGTGGCTGAGTTGCTGGAGTTTTTTCAAGTTGAACTTGAATAGGCTCACAACCAGTATTTGACATCGGAGAAGGATGCAAATTTTGATTAGAATGTTGCTGTTTAGGAGGATTAGCTGCTGGAATGTCCAGTGAGAACATGTCAAACTCTGCATACTTATCTTCCTTTAGAGTATTCTCCCCTGAAGATAAGTTTGATTATAAAAGGGTTGATTTTCATCAAATGTGACATCTTTTGACACAAAAAATTTCCTTGAGGACGGATGATAGCATTTGTATCCTTTTTGAGTGGTTGAATGTCCTATGAAGATGCATTTGAGGGCTCTTGGATCGAGTTTACTTCGCTGTTGTTTATGAATGTGGACATATGAGACACAACTAAATATTTTTGGAGGGATTTTTGAGTAAAAACTAATTATTTGGAAAGAACTCAGTGAGATAATTCAAAGGATTTTTGAAATCAATGACTCTAGAGGGTATTCTATTAATCAAATATGTGGAAGTCAAAACAGCTTCTCCCCAATATCCTTTTGGAACCTGATTTTGAAAGAGTAAGGCTCGGGTTACTTCAAGAATATGTCTATTTTTCCGTTCAGCCACTCCATTTTGTTGTGGAGTGTCAAAACATGAGGATTGATGGATAATACCTTCTTTTTCGAGGAATGGTGATAAAAATTGATTGAAGTAATCCCTAGCATTATCAGTTCTAATACCTTTAATACTAACCCCAAATTGAGTTTTTATCATGTTAAAAAAGACTGGGAAGATACGACTCACATCAGATTTTTGTTTGATAAGATATACCCATGTCATTCGAGTGCAATCATCAATGAATGTCACAAACCCTTTAGCCCCTGAAATATTAGTAATTCTTGAAGGTCCCCAAATATCAGAAATGGAGATAATGATCTTGTATTACTCAAAGGAAAAAACACTCTATGATGCTTTGCAAATTCACAAGTCTCACAATGGAAATGTTCAACATCAATATTCTTAAATAAAGAAGGAAACATTCTTTTTAGAGCCTTAAATGACGGATGTCCTAGACGACGATGATGATTCCAAATATCATCTTTATTTGACTTGATAGAAATAAAAGAAAGAGACAAAGGAGCACTACATCCACTCTTATTTTCAAGTAGGTACAACCCGTCTTTCACTCTAGCTTGCCCAATCATCTTCCTGTAATTTAGTCCTGAAAAACACAATGATCAGCAAAGAAAACAACACGGCAATTCTGATCTTTAATTATTTTATGAATGGACAGCAAATTAACAGCAAGATTAGGGACATGTAACACATTAAGAGTGAATGAAGGAGAAATGATTACTGTTCCTTGACCTGCCATTGTGGTTAATGTACCATTGGCGACTTTGATTTTCTTACTGCTAGGACATGGCTGGTAAGTGATAAAGGAACTGGCGGAGTGTGTCATGTGATTCGTTGCACCCGAGTCTATGACCCAGGTATTAGAAAGAGATTTATTTGAGGCACTAAAAACATAAGAATCAGAAGATTTACCATTTTGAGCTAGAGAGCATGATCCAAAAGGCTTCTCAAGTAAGTTAAGGAGATTTCTTAGCCTCTCAATCTCCTCTTAGTTAAGTCCTCCTTCCTCGGTGTAACCATTTTCATGGGTTGACACCTTATTGTTGATATGGTGTGCCTGTCCCTTGAACTGGTTTCCTTTATATCCTCCACCACGGCCCATGCCTTGAGGTTTTCCATGAAGTTTCCAACAGTCTTCTTTTTGCAATAGGTACACCATAGGCTGTCTTTGTGAGAGTTTTTTTGTCCATAATTCTTGACATATTCAACAGCAACCAGACATTCACCTTGGATTTTTCCTTTTGTGGTCACCATGGCTGATCCTTCTGAGTTTGGCACTTCTAACATAACTGTTCTTCTTCTTTCTTCAGCCCTAATTAGGGAGAAGGCTTCATTAAGGGATGGCAAGACCTCCTTTCCAAGGATTTGCACCCGAACTTGATCAAATTCTACATTGAGTCCTGTAAGAAACTCAAAAAATCCTCTCTCTTTCCACATATTGTTTGAGTGTTACAACATTCTCACTATATTTCATCTTGAAATATTGATAGTAATCCAACTCCTACCAAAAACCTTTCTTTATGTTGTAATATTCAATGACAGATAAGTTACCTTGTTTGGTTGTTGAGAGTTTTGTCTTGATTTCGTAGACGAGGGCAGCATCTTTAATCTTTGAATAAGTCTGTCTCACGGCCTCCCAGATTTCTTTGGCCGTCGTCAGAAACATATAAGGCCCACACACTTCCGGCATCATGGAATTCCAAAGCCATGACATGATCATGGAGTCTTCTTCTTCCCAAAGTGTGAAATTTGGATCTTCGGGACTTGGAGAGACACCTATCAAGTGGTTGATTTTTCCTTTTCCTTTCAAGAAGGTCTTCACAATCTGCGACCACTTTAGGTAATATATTCCATTTAACCGATATGAAGCATGCAAATTTTTGGAGTTCTCTAATGGTTTGACTCACTAGATTCTTAGAGTTCATAACAACAAATCCTTTTGAGGTATTTTCAGAAATTTCAGACATGGTGAAAAAAAAAAAATGCAGAAGGACGGAATATTGGAGCAAGTTGGAAGCAAAGAAAACCCTAACTTGACTCTGATACCATATAGAGAAAAATTCTCTATTCAAAATTGTATATCAATTAAAGGAGTATACAAACATATATACAGGTTTGATCAATCTATTCTAGGAAGTTAAACTATTCTAGGAAGGTTTGACTCATACTTATAATTACAAAATCAATTACAAATAAAGCAAAAAATCAGTGTTGATCCTATTCTATTATGAAAACTATAATAGTCCCATAAAATCTGTAAAAATCATGTTCTATGATCAATCAAATCAGATCCTATAATTAATCCTAACATTCAAATCTTCAACAAAAGGTCTTGTGTATTCAAAGGAAGCCTGGGAATAAAGACAGAGGAACAGTATTTTGCAGTATCACCAAGAATCTGATCACATGTTAAATCATGAGATCAACAATCCTCCAAATTTCTCTGACAATAATCTTCCAGGTATCTAAGTCAAATTCTTCAAGTCAATTTGATCTTCCAATTGCTCTTATGAAGGGTGTTAGGTCTTGTACTAAACATCCTCTATCTAATTTTGTGTCTTATAAGTGTCCCTCATTTCGTACTTTTATTTCACAAGTGTCAAGTGTTGTCATTCCAAATAGTGTACATGAGGCTCTAAATGTTCCAGAGTGGAACGAAGCAATATATGAGGAGATGAAAGCTTTGGAGAAAAATGCTACTTGGGAGAAGGTAGACTTACCTCAAGGGAAAACAATTGTTGGATATAAATGGGTGTTCACTGTCAAATACAATTCAGATGGATCCTTGGAGAGATATAAGGCTCGACTAGTGGCTAAAGGTTTTACCCAAATCTATGGAGTTGATTATTTTGAAACCTTTTCTCCGGTGGCAAAATTAGATACTGTACGGATACTCCTGTTCATTGCAGCGAATCTTGATTGGCCACCACACCGGTTAGATGTAAAGAATGCCTTTCTTAATGGGGACCTAGAGGAAGAAGTATATATGGAAGCTCCACCAGGCTTGATTGAAAAAATTTGGACCTAAGGTGTGCAAACTAAAAAAAATCCTCATATGGACTTTGTTATAGTCACCTAGAGCTTGGTTCGAAAGATTCACGAAGTTTGTTAAGAGTCAAGGCTACATCCATGGACAATCGACCACACTCTATTTACAAAAAGTTATACTAGAAATAGAATTTCAGTTTTGATAGTCTATGTCGACGACATATTTTTGGCAGGAGATGATTTGGAGGAACTGAGCAGATTGAAGCAGAGTTTAGCCACTGAGTTTGAGATTAAAGATTTGGGGCAGTTATGATACTTTCTAGAAATGGAGGTTGCAAGATCTAGAAGAGGTATTGTGGTGTCACAAAGGAAATACATCTTGGATCTCTTGAAAGAAACAGGAATGAGTGGTTGTAAACCATCTAACACACCAATGGATGTAAATGCTAAACTTGGAGAAGTAAAAGGAGGCGTTCCAGTAGACACTGGTAGATATTAAAGATTGGTTGGTAGGCTGATATACTTATCTCATACTCGCCCAAATATTGCCTTTGCGGTCAGCGTGGTTAGTCAGTTTATGCATTTTCCATACGAGGAACATCTTGAAGCTGTGTATTGAATCCTTCGAAATCTGAAAGGTACTCAAGGAAAAGGACTACTCTTCAAGAAGAATGAGGAAAGAGGAATTGAGGTATATACTGACGCAGACTGGGCAGGATCAGTTACTGACATAAGATCAACATCCAGTTATTGCACGTTCCTATGGGGCAACTTGGTCACTTGGAGAAGCAAGAAGCAAAATGTTGTTGCTAGAAGTAGTGCTGAGGCTGAGTATTGTTCGATGGCTCAAGGAATTTGTGAAGTGCTTTGGTTAAAAAGGGTCCTTCAGGAGCTTAAAAGACCAGTCACTCTTCGTATGAAGTTGTACTGTGATAACAAGGCAGCTATCAGTATAGCTCACAATGCAGTTCTACATGATAGAACAAAATACATCGAGATTGATTTACACTTTATAAAGAGAGCTTGAAGGAGGCGTAATTTGCATTACTTTTGTACCATCTACTCAACAAGTTGCAGATATCCTAACCAAGTGTCTGTTAAGATAGCCCTTTGAGTTTCAAGTGACCAAGTTGGGCATCATAGATGTCTATGCACCAACTTAAGGGGGAGTGTCGGTAAATAAGTGCGGTTAGGATTTGATTTCAATAATTGAAATAAAATGGGAAAGTCAAAAATTAGAATTAGGAAAGAAATAATTTGGGAAAGTCAGAAATTAGAATTAAGAAAGAAATAATTTAGCTCCTGATTTTATGCAATCCGATTCTCATGGGAATTAGGGGCAAGTCTTTTCTCTATATAGCTTTGTATCCTTTATTCTTTTTCTAATCAATGAAGGGAGTATTTTTTCCCTGTTTATTTTTATATACCAAGGCAACTAGGCTAAGCAGTTGTCAATCTAGATCACATAACCCTTATATCTGTTGATAGGGCATCTTCGTTAATGGAAGATATAAATAAACTGGAAAAGACCAGAGCCAATCAAATAATAACTGACGGTGCTGAATTTGGTGGTTTATCATCAAGACCTCCACTGAAAACAGTGACTGCCTCTGCCCACATAATCCAAAATTAAGTTCCTGCCCTTGTCTTTGTTAATGCATGAAAATCTGAAAAAATTTCATATTTCTTTATCACTATTGTCCCTTTGTTTACCATCAAGGGAAGGTCTAAATGAACCATTAAAAATTGATTTTTGCTACCTACAGCAGAGTTGTAGGATAAAAACCACTCACTTGCACCCACAAAAATGTGCTTGTTTATGTGCATGTGAAAATTGTCATCTATATATATGGTACTCAATTTAGTTGACAATTTGTGTACATGGCTTGAAATTAACTGAAGCAAATCGTTTGAAATAGGTTCCTCTAATGATCTTGCTGGAGTGTGCTTCTGATGTCAATGAAATTTATACTTGCACCTGATAAATACCAGGATAGCAAGTTGATTGATGTGAAAGGAAGTCTTAGCATGGTAATAAAATTTCTTGATACAATTACTCTATAATCGATAGGAAATCGCAAAGCTACTTTAAGGATGAATTGAAAACCAAGAGATCCAAGGTCAGGCGGCAGCTTGACTCGGCCAATGATGGATAGGCACTCTTGGATATGATCACCTGGCGGCGGATGAAATCTGAAATGCTTCCGCTAGTATTAAAGCTGTGGAGCAGGTTTGTTGGTGAAAGATTAATTTCTTTTTGCATATTTCATGCAGTATACTAATTTCATGAAATGCATCTCTCTTCTTGTAGGATGTGAAATGGGAGCACACAATATGATATTGGATTGTCATTAGTAATATACGTTCTTGTAAACTGCATTCATATTTTGTTTGATGAAATAGGTTTTGTTCATGGCACATTGATTTCAACCCAAACCTGTTGATTGTAGTTAAACGCCTGTAAATTTTTCATTTGACAAAATTAAGTTGTTCATGTAACCATGAAAGTGACTCATTATGTTCAATTTATTAGTTGTTCATTAGCATTTCGGCTTCTTTCATGCATAAATCATTCTGTCTTTTCCGCAGGGTATGCACAATTTACATATCTCCATTAAAATATGAGCACTTGCTTTTCAATATAGTTGTTACTGAAGCAAGGAACTGTCTAGTTCTTTCACAGCTTATTCCAATTAATTCTAACTGCTTGAGACTCATCTTATTATTCCACCTGACCTGAATGGCTATACCTGATTCACAATTCTGTGTCCTCCCAAGAAAGTTAACTACATGTATCTTTTCTGGCTTTCGAAATTTGGCGGACTATCTAATTAAAGAGACAAGGCCTTGCTGTGTTGTTCTTATGTTTGTATTGTATCTATAGTTCTTCAGTGATGAACAGGGCTTCAATATCATGGTGTAGGGGAGTATATATTTAGAATAGAACCACTTCGTTTGTGTCTGCCGCCTGTAGCTGAGATATCCTGTTGTTTGGAGCAGGTATAGTATTGGCCTTTCATAGTCGTATTTAGTCGTCTAACTGTTCACGTCCGTGCTCTGGTTGCATCATTCATAGCTTTTGTATATAATGTACAAGAAACTTTCTTGTGGATATCTTCAGTTAACCAATGTGTTATGATCCAGCTGCTTATGTTGATCTACTTCCAGTATTTGGACTGATGATAGATAGAATGTTTCTGGTGACCTATTTGCGAAATTTCCAAAATCAACTTATGTTGAGATTGGCTCATGTTTATTGTTAGAGGCTAGTAAAAGAATAAATCACTGAGCCTGGGGGAACAACTAATTTCCAACCTATCCCCTTTCTAGAGTTCCTATAAGGCTTTATGGAGCTTAATAAGGACCTTAAGGAGTCTATTAAAGAGCTAAAGAGTTTCTTATCATTGTATTGGTAACTATACTGCGCTCCTCATAAGATGTCACTCAAATGAAATGATATCATCACTTCATTTTATGACATTATTATATACGCTTTTAGTTAGAAAAGCAACTCATGATTCAAGGGAAGGCGCTACTATAGAAGAGGTCCGATAAAAAAAATTCCCTTTTGAGAAAGGAAGGAAGCATACGACTGAAAGGGTGGAAGTGAATTCAGACGCTTAAGGGAAGAGGTCTCTCTATCACTGCTGATTGGATCTGAGGATGTTCAAACGGATAAGAACAAAAAGAAGAGTGATTATTATATATACATGCAACGACTCGCACACTCACTTGAATAGCAGTCAAGTAGAAGGTATAAAATTTTCCGAGAATCTATACAGATGTTCACAACCCTAAACTATTCATTCACAACACATAAGTGAACATGTAGACACATTCCCAATTTTCACACATACGCATTGAAAATCGACAAGACTTCTTATTGCTTTTTTGCCAATGTGAAATTATTTGGTGTCTTTTTTAGAAAATCCAGGAAAACTACTTAGAAACACATGTGAAAGGTATCTAAGTTGAGGGGAAAAGCAATGGCAATCTGTGGTTGGAATGGAGAACACCTACCCTTCAGTGTGGAAATGCATGAAAATTCCCTTTCCAGAGGGTGAGAATCATTCAAGAATTCCCAAAAGAAGAGCACACTACCGAAAGAATGTAGTGGTCAATTTCAAGAATGAAAGAAAAAGAGTGGGAGTTGACCTCAATGACTAAAGCATGAAATTTCTAGTGGGGGCAACAATCATCAGTCCTTGCACTGTGACTGGAACTTGTTTAAGCTATCATGCTAAGGAAGGAAAGTCAGATATACACACTGTGTGTGTGTGTGTGTGTGTGTTGATGACCATAATTTCACATCTGAAAAAGACAATATTCCATTTGGCCAGAGTCAGTTCAGCTCCTATGGGTTAGGGAAAAGGGTGATTATGGTTGCTTTTGATTTTTGAAGTAACTTCTTTGAAAGTCATAGCACTCATATACTCTAAACTTATTTCTTTTATTCTTTTTGAGATGTGTTAAATTATTTTTTTTTTAAAAAGGAATTTCTTTTTTCTTTTTTCTGAAAGTACCATTCAATTTAAAATAATGATATGATATCACTAATTTTTGGTAGATTAGTACAAGTTGTTTGAATTTGATTGGAATTAGTTATTAAATCCCAAGATTCTTATATGATGTATAATTGTAATCTCAAAACCATTTCTTATGAGTGGGTGAAATCCCAACTCAAATGCAAAATATTAATCCAAAACATGGACAATTTGACCTTGACTTCTATTTGAGAAATCTTAAACATTATCTAGATATTTTTTTTGGTTGCTCGTCCGTTACTTAGTAAAAGTAGAACATTTGCTCAATAACAATTTACATTTAAAAGTATCGTCATAACTCATATAATAGAAATTAAAATCTCTTTAAAAAAACATCGATACGACGTCTCATCAAAAACCTACACACATGTACAACTCATTGGTAGGTGCCTGCATAAGTTCTATCACATTGTGCTAAGAGATGATATCGAAGGAATGTTTTGGTTAGTCTACTTGAAATTTTTTTGGGAGGTCCTAAGTTGGTGGGCATTATTGTGAGGGTCGGTGCCGCAGGGGATATCCCTTTGTGTTCCCACACAAATAAAGACCAAAGTAAGAATTATACATTGGTGCATGTGAAATGTGACATTGTCTTAAGTATTTTTCCTTTGTTAAAATCTCAAACTCAAGCTGGTCAAATTTGAATCCACAAACATACAACATTCTGTTGGTGCGAGGGAAAGAAATACACTAGTAAATGGAATATGAAATTTGAGTAAAGATAATTTGGTTAGGTGCCCTCACAAAGTAAAAGAATTTAAAATCAGTGTTTTTATAATTAATCGTTGATTAAATTGATTTTACTGTCGGTTAGAGGTTTAAAATAATAATATAATAAATTAATTATTTTGATAAAATAAAAAAAAAAATAAACAATCAACTAAAAATTATATTAGTCCAATATCCAAATAATCACATACATATAATTAAATATCAAAATTTAAATTTTTTAAGAAAATTAATTTTATCAAGTATTATTTTGATCAGTTGCAACGGGGCAAGAGGCCTAATTGATTGCTAACAACTCACCAAAAATTTGATTGATTAGTCAATCAATGTAGGAATAGTTAGACAAACCAAATGCACTTAATAATTGAGGAAATCATGGGAATAAAAAGTTTGTCATGTGAAGAGAAAAAACCTAATACATGCAAATGACCATTGGAGGATAAAAAAAATATGAATTACATTATATATATATATATAGAACCTTGTTGGATATTTAAGCAATTGGAAAAGTGGGGGATTGATACCAATTGAAAATTCTATTATAAGATTTGGCCTTTGTCACAAGAATTCTTATTATTATGATTTTAAAACCTATTAATTTTTTTAATTATTTTAGAGTCCATCGAAAAGTATTATGGTTATTAGTTATAATTAATCAAAGTATAAACTATTCTCAAAGCTACTTTTTCACATTATATTCGCGTCCTTTGTCAAGTCATCAACCTTTTTCTAAAGTACTTACTTTATTTTGTAAGTATTGTTGTTCTGAAACATTTTTAAAAACATGTAATAGATAATCTCGATTATAGTTCATACATTGGAAAAGACATTGATTGAATGATGACATAATTGACAACGTTGTTCCTTTTCAACAAGAAAGAGAGATTTTTCAAAGTTTGTTTAATTTAAAAATACAAGTTCTTGAATGTAAAGCAACATTATATTGTCAATGGCAGTCTTTGCACATTGTAATAAATCATATTTAAGTATAATGACTCGTCAACTAACTTATTATAAATTTTGGATTAATTATCCCGACAGATAGAGAATTAGTATACTTGCGAGAGGGTCAAGCATAAAATATAACATAATTAGTGAAGCAAATAGGTATTAATATTTTTTTTTCTGCATTGTATTTAGCCACTTCATGAATTTACTATTGTACCCACTACAACTAAAATCAGCCAACCACCCCACTACTATTATCTTGTATTCAGGTCCACAAAAATTTGGGTAGTAACAATTTTTTTTTTTGTATTTTGTGAAATAATTCGAATAAAATATGATATTTTTAATTAGACGTTAGAATATTGTATATATCTTTTATAAATATAATATAAAAAAAACATCTTGATTTTTTATCTTTAATAGAGTGATTTATTTTTGAATTTGATTCTTATTTTAATAAGATTATATTATACTAATTTATTTTTTAATTTTTTAAAATATATAATTTTACTAGATAATATAATTTATATTGACAATCTTCACACGTAAATGTATTATTTTTATGAAGTTATTAGGTATTTTGTACGATCTATTCCTGAATTTTTTTATCTTATAGACAAGATTTTATCAATTTTTTTGTCAAATTAACCCGAATAATACTTGAATTATAAATTTTAAGAGTTAAGAAATTATTTTCGAATTCAAAATTTGTAACTATGCAAACCCTTATCTTGCTCACGCACACGTGTAGGTGTTTCTATATATATACTTATATATATATATATATATACATACATATACACTTATATATGAACATGCATATGCTGCAATAATAGATCAATAAATGTTGGATAATCTCACTCTATTAAATCATAGGCTTGAACATGTGTAAATAATTTTATTAGTAGGATTGAACAAATTAACAAGTTATATTAACTGATGACAAATTAAAACTTGTTAATAAGAAAAATAAATTAAATGCATGCCCATATTTTCTAGTGAAATAGAAGCATAATAAATTTTTATTTCTAAAATAGCCATTAGAAATATCATAATTAGCACGTTAACGAGATCGTTTTAAATGAAATCACAACAATAAAAATATCAGGTGTTTTTAACAACGTTAGGGCTTTGTTTGGTTTTATTTTAAAGTATTTTGAGAAAATATTTTAGGTGAAATGTATTGGGGAATGTGTTGCATGTTTACTTTTAATTTGGAAATAGTTGATATTAATTATATATTTTTGAAAAAAATTGTATTTGGTTATATTTATGAGGGATATTTTTTATGTTATGTTTGGTAGAATTTTGTCTTGTCAAATCATCATTTTATATTATTACATATTCTTATATAATATAAAAATTAAATGATATATATTAATAATAATTAGAAGATGTAAATACATATATTTCTCTTTGATATAATAACTTGACTATGCACAAATATATATAAATTTTGTGAAAATCTTTTAGAGAAAGCGAAAAATGAATTTTGAAAGGAGAAATCCATTAAATGTTTGATTTTAGTTTGGAAAGAATATAACAACGTCTTAGAATATTCTAAGGGTCATTAATATCATATGGATGCAATTTCAAAAAATTTAAATTTTTTTACCCATATCAAAACTTAGGAGACAGTTCTGAATTATTGAAAAAAAATAAAAAATTGTCACAACCAATGAAACAAAGCCCAAATGGACAATTAATTGTTGCAGCCAAAGTGGACTAACAAAAGACTGAATAGGTTCATGGTCTTCTTACTTAACTAGCAAAATCTATGTACGACAGCTGTTTTTCGAAACTTCCTAAGGTTTAAAAACAAGAATTTAAAATGTTTCTATTGTTGGTAGTGCACATCACACGTACTTAGAAGAATTGTTAGTTGAGTCATTGACCAACTACTTAGGATTATTAGTTGTGAAATTGACCAAGTAGGAACTATATTCATTTAGCATATCATGACTTCATTTTTATTTTTATTTTAATTATATAAGAAAAAAAAATGTAATTAGCTTAAGATGTAAAATAAAATATATACATGAAATTTAAATATGTGAGTATTTGAATTTTAAGTTAATCATATACATGTAATAAAATATCAAATTTAAGATTTTAAACTTTAAAAAAAAATAAAAATAAAAATAAAAATTGATTTTCACTTGTTGAACTATAAAATAACAATTATTTAGAATTAATCGAACTAAATCAATTGCTAGTTCGCATTCAAATCGATCAGACCGTACTGATCCTTTAACAAGTCCATATCATTACCTTCGCATGCAAAATATTAAACCAATACTGAGTATATATGTTCTATACACATAGAAACAAATTTGGAGAATAAACTATGATGCATATAAACGTACACAACAATATGAACATGACACAATTTAATACAGGCACAATAACATGGATATGACCGAACATGGACACGGCCACGACAATCATTAAAAAATTAAAATACGTATTTAAAAAAATATATATCTATTTAAGAATAAAAATGCACATATAAAAACATGTTTGTATATATATGTAATTGGTAATAAACATTGACGCAAATATCATGAGAAAGACAGTCATATTGTGATGACGGTTAACATTTGCTAACGTGATTTGCGGACAATAATGTTATAAAGATACAAAAAAAACATGACTTTTAAACAAAAATGTATAATAAGATGGAGAAAATGAAAGTAGATGAAGTAACATTTTTTTTTTCAATTAATTTCAGAAAATTTAATTAAATTTTTAACCAAATAATTTTTATAAAATATGAAAAGAGACTCTGTCCGAAACGTTTTTGATATGCCATCAATCTTGTCTACATTATGTCATACTTTTTTTATTTAATTTTTAAACTCGTCAAACGATGTATCCATGTCATATATCTGTAGGGATAATTACAGCGTGATTTTGTATTTTTTTTTATTAATTTTAAATTAAATTGTCATATATGTTTTTGTTGGAAAATAATTTTAAATTATAATTTTGTCAAATAAAATGAAAGTGCGATTTTAAGCGATTTTGGGACGGTTTGACTGTTTTTATCAATAAAGAAAAATAATTAAGTTCCACAAAATTAAGATATTAATAAAAAAATTCATTTGAACATGAGAATAATACCATTATTTTTATCTTAAAAATAATAGCATAATTTTTCATGTACTAACAAATAGTTATATTGTTGTGTATAAATTTTAATTTATTTTATATATTTATTTAATTTTATTTAGGTGGGATGACTGCTGCTCTTGTGTTTTGTCTTAAGTTTTGAGATTGATAGATGTGAATTGAAAGAAAAAATAATCAATTTAATTATTAAAATTTAATATAATAGATTAATTATAAAATTACTGTTTTAAGTTATAAATAGTCGGTTCGATTTTTTACAATTATTTTAGCTCCAAAACATTAACGATGCAATTTTTATTTAGTATTTTAAATTTTAATTTTTATGATAAATTAATATTAACGATGCAACACGAGATTATTCGATCTGACTTGGATGATTTTTAAAAAATTATAATCAGCCTTAGGTCATGTTATAGAGTGATTATGCCTTATATAGAAAATAAAACATTTAAAATGGTCACGTGCGCCCACACAGGATGTTTCTGTGCACACGTGTTTGGTTTGGTGAACACGTCAAACATCGCCGCTTCAATGCTTTTCACGTTCTTATTTTGAGTACACAGTTTGGCCATCATTCGGTCCCACTCCTCCTAATCACAATTAATACACATGTAATTAGTTATCAATCAAGTTTTTATTTTCTTATTTTTTCCTCGTTATTTTGTAGCCATACTGATGGGCTATGATTCACGTAGGCTTTAATAGGTCAAGTTTAATAACCTTATCCGAATTACAAATTAAAATAAAATTAAGTACATATAAATTAGATTTTTGAAATTCACAAATTATTAAATAAATTAATACGAAGATCAACAAGTATATTTATAATTAAATTATAAATAATTGATGAAATATTTAACAGTTCTTCAGTTCTTTGAATTATTTCACTTTATTTTGAACAAAAAAAGACATTGAATATTGTAAAAGGATAGGAGGATGCTATCCATTTGGTGAAGAAATTTCATATTATTCATTAATTATTATCAAAATGGGGTTATTACTTTCTTATATATATTTATATTATTATTTATTTAATAATAGCATCACATGTAAATTTTGGTAATTCACAAATTCACTGCATATACTATCAAGTGAATAATTTGTGCTAATTTTCTTTTGACAATGACTATATATTTCTATTCATCTTTTTTTTTTTGTTAAAAAAAAAAACATGGTTTAAAGCACTTGTGCATTGTTACAAAAAATTTTAGAATTTATTTTCTAAGAGTTTTCCTACCCTTTAAAAATGTAAGATATTAGGTACAATCAATTTAACAAGTGCCCCCATCTCTTTTAATATATTACTCACTAGTATTTTTCTTGTACATTTTAAAATAAAGCATTATTTTGTAAAAAAAATTTGTTAAAAAAATATTATTAACTTAAAGGTGATGATCCGATATCATTAATTTTAAGTATCGTCATATATTGGTTAAATAAAATATGAGATTCAACATCAAATTCAAGAGCGGAGTCAAAAAATAGATATAAGGAGGTGATAATTATTTTTTCTTAAAAATAATAAATAAAAAAATATTTTTTATTATTTAGAAGAATAAATTTTTAAATTTAATAATTTTATAAATAATTTATACTAATTTTAAAAAAAATCAGAGTTGAGAAGAGGCGTCAACCTTTAATTCAACCACTGACCAAACTAAAATAGAAGATGCTAAGTATATTCATTTTAAAGTCGGTTAATCTAGACTCGTTTTCTTATGAAAGAGAGAATGTTATTTTAAGATTTAAAATTTTAAGAAAAAATATTTTTACTTTTTCAACTTTAATAATTTATAAGTGGGTCTGAATTAATAAACTGGTTTTTGTTATCCGAATGGATATCATATTACGATAATAAAATAAAATAAAAAACTAGAAAATAAAGAAAGAAAGAAAGAGGGAGGAAAGAGAGACAGAAAGCCAAGTGGAAGAGCAAAGAACAAAACTATATAAACCGACTCCCCGCTCTTTCTTCTACACCAACGTACACTAAAATCTCCCTCTCTCTGTCTCTGTGCCATATCCCAAGTCTCCTTTTTTCAAATTCTTCATGGAAAATCCGACCCGAACCCGATGCTCCGTTCTCATCGTCGGAGCCGGTATTTCTGGTATGTATATACATATATGTGTGTGTGTGTGTGATCGATGGTGATGGTGATGATGATGAACAAATGGAGTAGTATTACTGTTAATCATATATAAACCTTTTTTCATGAGCATGGTTAATTCTTTACGTTCCGAAGATGACATGCTATTGCTAATTGATGAATGGTATGATGAATATGTATTTTACATAGGAATAACGGCGGCGAAGGTGATGGCGGAGAATGGGGTAGAGGACTTGGTGATACTAGAGGCGGCTGACAGAATAGGGGGGAGGATAAGGAAGGAAGAGTTCGGCGGGGCGACGGTGGAGCTCGGAGCCGGTTGGATCGCCGGCGTAGGCGGGAAACAGATGAACCCGGTCTGGGAACTGGCCCGCCAATCCAACCTCCGCACCTGCTTCTCTGACTACAGCAACGCTCGTTTCAACATCTACGACAACAGGTATGTTCCTCTATATATATACCCATATCTATATCTATATCTATCTATCTATCTATCTATATATATATATCTATAACTCAAGAAATGAATTAATTAATGATTTTTTCTTCTTTTGTTTTTATTTTTGTGTTAATGCAGTGGGAAGATATTTCCGAGAGGAGTAGCGGCGGACTCCTACAATAAGGCGGTGGAGTCGGCGATTGAGAAGCTGCGGAACCAAGAATCCAATCCTAATGCTGATGAAACGCCGTCGTAATGCTTTTTCCTACACAAAAAAGATTCTTGTTTGGCTTGTTACTCTCTCATAGGAGTCAGCTTTTGGCTTCTTATTACATCGGTATATTGTCCTTGTTATTCTTATTCTTCTGTAATTCTTGATTTTTGCAGAGCTCCAAAGAGTCCAATAGAGCTGGCAATTGACTTCATTCTGCATGACTTTGAAATGGCAGGTCAATTTCTTTTCCTGGTCTTTTTCCTTCTTGGCTGTTAATAAATTTTTTACCAGTTAAATGTGAAGGTGAAAATTGGGTTTTGTTGGTTTTTACAGAGGTGGAACCAATATCAACTTATGTTGATTTTGGAGAGAGGGAATTTCTGGTTGCTGACGAAAGAGGGTACGAACATTTGCTGTATAAAATGGCGGAGACCTTTCTTTTCACCTCGGAGGGTAAAATATTAGACAGTAGGTTGAAACTCAACAAGGTGAGCTACATTTTTTATTACATAAAATGCCTTCCTCTTGATAATTTTTTTGATTTTGAACACAAACTTTTGGGAAAAAAACTTGGTTTATATTGGGTATTCTACATTAAATAATGATGATAACGCCAGCATAATGTGGAATGCGAATCATACTCACCATTTGTTATGAAAACTTTTAATATAAATAAGATTTTTTCAAATTTTATTGGTTTGACTTGTTCGTTTTCGTTTTGCATGATCATTCATTAATTAATAAAGAACAAAGCAAAAGATTTAAGTTTGGAAAAAAGAAAAACAAAAATTAGGAGAGAAATAATTAGTATATGAGTATACAAGTTTTGAGGGAGACTTAAAATCGATTATACATCCTATTCGCAAAACTATTGATTCTACTGACTGAATGAAATTAGGAACTTCTATTTTGCCATCATATTACTATAACTACATTTGGTTGAATCAGTCATTCAATATATTAATATTATTTTTCAAATAACTATAACTTAATAATTTGCCAAACATTTTGATTTTGCTTATAGAAATGATGCATGCATGCATTCCAAGAATCTTAGATTCCCTTGTCGACATTTTAGCACCAGATTTGTTGTTTGACTACAGAGAATCAAAATGTGATGTAGCAGCTAGCAGTAGTTGCCTGAGACTTTCCATATCTGCATAAATGCAGATTACTAATGAGTGTGGTTGTTTCCATGGAATTGAGGGCAGGTTGTTCGGGAATTACAGCACTCAAGAAACGGTGTAATGGTGAAAACGGAAGATGGTTGTGTTTACGAAGCCAACTACGTGATTTTGTCTGTTAGCATTGGTGTTCTCCAAAGCCACCTCATCTCCTTCTCACCACCCTTGCCGGTACGTCTCTTCCATTACTACTTGTTTTATTTTACTACTGAACAAGGGCCTTGGTTGATAATTGATCATATGCAATGTGATTGTCAACATGGTGGGGATGATCTTGCTTGTAAGCCATCTATTCATTTGTTTATTTTTGTGAATAAGCTTATTTTGACCATGACAATGTGGATAAAATACAGAATGGTCCAATAATAGTTACATGAATTTGTATTTTTGAACGTGATCTGTAGAATATCAGGATATATGGGTCCCCTTTGAGTTGGACTACCTAATTGGTTCACCTGCACTAAGTGTTGATTAGCACAAAGAACTGCTAGTGTTGAATAGGGATTATTCTTGGAAGGTCGTGTGACAATCACAAACGTTCATGTGGTGGGACCCGTGTGCTGTCGTGGTTATGAAAATTGATTGTCCTCGAGACCTTCTAATTAGACCTACCTAACAGTATGAAGTTTGATCAGTTACAACATGATCAAGAATGCCAGAAGAAAGGCATCAGCTTTTCTTCTGGTATGAAACTTGAAGCATTTAGTTGGTAAAAGGAAACCATTAACAAACTCAAGAATCTTAGATCATGACAAAGTCCCAAATATATTGATATATGTTTAGGCAAGGTTCTTAGTTGGCTGTTGCACATACCTTCACATGTTGTACACCTAAACTTTCCAGTTTTCTTCTCTCTGATTCAGCACAGTAGTTTTATATTTGGCAGTACTTATAAATAATTCAGACACGTTTCGCTGTTTGTTTGAGGTCCCTCAATACAAGAATGATAATTCAAGTTTCTTTAGTTATGCTATTACACGTTAAATACTAATCCTATGTATAAATTATGCAACA
Source organism: Paulownia fortunei (assembly GCA_019321725.1). Lineage (NCBI taxonomy): Eukaryota > Viridiplantae > Streptophyta > Magnoliopsida > Lamiales > Paulowniaceae > Paulownia > Paulownia fortunei. The sequence goes on along the minus strand of CM033108.1, from coordinate 23,051,461 downwards.
GAGGTGGAAAACAGAGGCCATCTCCAATATTGACATTATGGTGTACACAAAAGTCTTCCTAAAGTTTCCACATAAATTTTGGCCTTGTGGACCTGGTAAAGAGTTTTTCATCTATGCCCATGGGAGAAGAGGTTACTACACGTTTTGGCAGGTTTGTATAATTATTTGTTTAAATAATTTTCAGCTCACTGGCATAGTTTAATTTCTTGCACTATTCTGAGTCATCAATATGACTATGATTCAAGTGCGGTAGAAAGCTAAAGAATTCTAAATCATAAATAATTTGGCCAAAACATTTAACTAATCATCGAAGTAAAACTTATGCATTGCTAAACAAGAACTGTAGAAAACATAGTAATTCTGAAGTTGGTGTTTTTGATCTTTGGCTATGTCTTTAGCACATGGAGAACGCTTACCCGGGATCCAATATCCTTGTTGTTACTTTGACGAATGGAGAATCTAAACGAATCGAAGCACAATCAGATCAAGAAACCATGAGAGAAGCAATGGAAGTACTTAAAAACATTTTTGGGCCAGATATTCCAGATGCTGTTGACATACTTGTACCGCGTTGGTGGAACAATCGCTTCCAACATGGCAGCTATAGTAATTATCCAATTTACGTTAATCATCAACTCGTAGATGATATAAAGGTTTGTATCTTCTTGATTCTGATTTTCAACAAAAGTCACACATTGCCTTTGTGGGGGTGTCGGGCATCGACCTCTATTAGTTTATTATCCGTTTATCTCATCCTTCATTTCAAATTTTGCATGGCCTGATGGCCAGTCTGTTTTGTAGAAAATTGAACATGATTTCATAAAAAGAGGCATTGTTTCTAAAAAAAATGTCAATATTATTTACACGACTGATTTTTGTGATACATTTATGTTATTCATGATCAAATCTCATACTAATTTTTCAAAATTTGGTTTCTGCACTGAGATTTCTGGACTTGCAAATACTCAAAAGAATATTTCTTACTCAAAATTTTTCAATATAGCTTACCATGTTTTTTGTCTAAATATTTCTTCCAGGCACCGGTAGGACGGATATTCTTCACAGGCGAACATACAAGCGAAAAATTCAACGGCTACGTGCATGGGGGTTACCTTTCAGGTGAGCAATCTTGCACAAATTCTACAATCTTAGCAATGGAGAAAAACAGATTTCTAATCCTAAAGCACTTTGCAAACTGAGCAGGTATTGATACCAGTGAAGCTTTACTTGAAGAAATGAGGAATGAGAAAGAGAGGAAAAGTGAAAATCAACCTTTTCTACTAGATCCCCTGTTAGCCCTGACATTGGCGAAACCTGATACGGTATTTGATATCCCTAGACAGCTCTTTCTTCTTCATAGGAGTAAGCTGGGATTTCCAGAGGCTCTCTTATAACTAATTGGATCGTCGGACTATATATATATAAGAAAATGAGAAGATGGATTTGGAAGGCAGTGACAACAATTTAACAGCTTGATGACATGAAAATGAGATAGAAATATTGATACGACAACGAAAACTGGTGATCTTTGCAGCTGATCATATTTATTTCTCTTGTAGTTTCAGAATTGAGGGTATAAGTCTATTTATTACTTCTCAATTTATTCTTTATTTTTTCTTGATTCACATTTACATAAAAGCAAATGTAATACAGGTCTTGCTTAGCAATATTGTAGATTTTTTTTTTTTTTTAATGATAAGTACTCGGTTCTCCAATTCTTGTATTACATCTGTTTGGAAATAAGTTTGTAAGTTGGTTTTATTGACCACTCAAATCGAATATTTTTGTGAATGCAATATCAAATAATTTAATTGGTTTTTGGGATTATGATTTAGTGATTATATCCATTTTGTGATTTGAAGATTTTATAATATCATAGTTATAGAAAAAAATAAGACGAAAAATTATATAGTTTGATCGTTTAATGTAGCCAAGTCAATTATATATTTAAATATGGATAACGAGAATAGTAACTAAAATGTAAATGATGAATAACAGTGCCAGTGAGCTAGAGTGTCCAGCAAACCGTTTTTGAGTGATCTTGTACAGAAAAGATCTTAATTTTACAATTGATAATGATTAATTGCTTATCAGTTGTTTAAATTTGCAGACCAAATTCTTTGTTTTTTTTTTGGCTCCATACGAAATAAACTTAAGTTTTGTAGCTCGTTTTTTTCGGGCAATCATATTACACATGTAGGTCTGCTTTTAGAATGGTCTATGAAACTTTTTCCTATTTCAAAATGTAAGCGAGTTATTGGAATAGAGAAAACTAATACGAAATATCTACTTCGAAGCATTAATGCACATTTCTTGATACAAAAACAAACTGAAATTTTCTCAAGATTTTTCTTATCCAAATTGGCTATATATTAGAAGTGTAGGAAAAGATTTACTCAAGTTTAGGCAACAAGAAGGTAAATAATACAAATTTCTTTGAGTTTTTTTTTTTACTCTTTGAGGATTCCTTTTTCAGCTTATGGTAAATTAGGTAATTTATCATATTAGTACAGTAATTTGGTAATAATAAATAATTTCTTGCTTCATCATTACCCTTGTTCCTTGCATAAAAAGCGGTTCAAACTGCGACAAATAATTGGAAGCGGTTCATTATCTCATTTAATTCCTTATACTCATTTAGTTACTTATTTGAAATTGATTGTTAAAATTTTGTTTTAGTTCAATTCGTTAAGTATAGAAATTAAATTTGAACACTCTTTTTCATTAAATAAAATTTAAAAGTTAGTCAATTAATTACAAATGGTATATAAAACTATCAATCTATTCGAACAAATTTGATCATTGCGCATCATGTTAAACTGCATGTAGGGTATTTTATATTCGAACACATAAAAACTCTTATGTTAATTTTTACTTTTTATACTCATGTATAATTTTTATATTACAACATAATGTTACAATATAACTAAAAAAGTTAAAAACATATCTAACATATATTGCACAAGAACATCTATTGAAAAACTTACTATGAAGGAAGGTCCAGGGAAGGGAAAATCCCATGTAAAATGTTGAGATAATAATTGGTTTAATTCATGATCAAATATTAAAAAATAAATAAATTATATGACCATCTAAGACCCCTCAAAGAATTACCTTTGTATTTCGCATGTATTTTAAATAAACAACTAACAAATTCATCTTGATCAAAGAATAAAGCAAATAATTTCTTTTATTCTTCTACTTAAATAATCGCATTAGAGTTTGAGAGTCGTTCTTGAAGGAAAGCTTATATAAAATTGCAATTCATAAACCTCCGATGATTTTGTCAAAAACCTTGTAGTGAGGGCTAAATTGATGTGCTCTCTTCTTGGATACCTGGAATGTTGGATTCCCTGCTGATCTGCAGTTTAAGGAAAGTAAAAAAGAATGCAGTTAGATTAAGAATTGCACAAGTAAAATTTCCTTAATTATAACTAATTAAGACGAACCCACCAATTTATCATTATAAATTTTAACAAAATCATATTTTTTTGTCCTCAAAATGATTGTCTACTTTTAGATGACATAAATGCAAAGGTTAGAAGAAATAGGGTGAAGGGTCAAGTAATAAAATTATAACAAGGATGTCATAAATTGTTGCTAATTACATATGATATCAGAACAAAGTGAGGCCATAAAACACCATAAGATGAAATTAAATTAAAGTATCTGAAATAATTAAAAGAAAAAAAATTTAAAGTTTAATTTTAAACATGTTTGAAAGAATGTTGAAATTCCCAATTAGCTGATCAAATTAATAACATAGCCTACTAGATTTATGGAGTTCAATATTCTCCAAAAACAAAGGACACTAAGAGTGAATTACGCAAACATCAACCATTAAAATTAGATTCATTATACATACTAAAAACATACTTGTTAGGAAGGTTGAGGGAAGGGTAAAGGTTATGTAATATCTGCAAAGCTTTAGAATGATTTATCGACGACTCAACTAAAATGTATCTTCTAGAAGTTGAAGGATTCTCAAACGCCAGAATATGTGCAAGCGCAACATCTCTAACATCGACGATTTAATAGTTTGAAAATACTTCCTTTCTTGTAAAATTTAACATCGATAATTTAATTTAACATATACTATACAATAGCATAATAATTAGAAGACAAATGTAATTTTACAGTAAGAATTGAAGATTAATTAGTTTTATGTTATGTTATGTTATGGCTGCCTATATTTTTGAAACAGTAAGAACAAGAATAGTACTAATAAAAGAAATTATTGATGGCACAATAGTTACTTGTTTCTTTTGTTGGTGCTATTGACTATTTCAAAGTGTAGGTGTGTTCATTGTGAAAACTAAGGACCTAAAATTATGATGATTGGTATATAGGAAAACATAAATATACAAATTTGGCTCCTAGAAATATTTTAGTAAGAAACTCGTACAAACAACACAAATTAAGTTTATATGATCTGATTAATAATTTGCACCGTTGCGAAAATATAGTAACTCCAATTTTTTTTGAATTGGCTTAAAAATAATTAGTACACATTATGATAGTACCTTTAAGAAAATCCAAAATAAGTTGAGATGAAATATTAAGAATCGGTTGAAGGAGAGGACCAATCACAAGATCTGGATTCATCGCTAATTTGATGTGACATGGAGTGAGTAGGCGTCCCACTGTAAGATATTGTCTGCTTTGGGACGTGGCACGAAGTGAGCAAACATCACGCTGCAAGATATTATCCGCTTTGGTTCGATCCGAAGACCACGTCTTTGTCTTACGGTTTTAAAAGGTCTCTTGTAGAGAAATGAATCATTTCCTCTATATATGCGCATAAGTCAATCCCTAATCCCTACACACAAATGTAGTATGAATTCTCTATATCATAACTACATATTCTGACTTGCACATGCACAATTTATGTTTCCACGTAAGTATAGTAATAATTTTTATTTTTATAATTAGTCTGGTTACATATTAATATAACACAGAATGGCAGACATAAAAATTTTTGCTCCCATTTATTAGGCGAGGAGTTTCAATAAATGTGAAAAAGTAAATTTTTTCTGGATCTTTACATTGTTATCTCAAAAAATAGTAGTTAGAAAGTAAATTAGTTGTCTTACATCCTTATTTTAAGTTATAGGATAGTTTAGAAAAAAAATGAAGTTTCATTTTATATAATGTATACTTATTTTGGAACGTTTCAAAAAAGAAATATGAAAAATAAATTTAAGGTATATGGAGTACTAAATATCAATATTTTAAAAATTGGATCGGATTGATCAGTTTGACTGATCCAATCGCAAATCGATGATCGGTTCAGTTCGTTATCAAAAATTTAGTCAAACCGATCAATTTTAATTTATTTTTTTAGGAAACTTAAATTTAATATTTGGTTATATATATGTGGTTTTTTGAATTTTGGATTTTGCTAAATATATTTTTTAGTTGGTTATTCATTTTTTTTACCAAATACATAACAATTAATCTATTATATCATCATTTTATATAATACAATATATAACATAGCCAATTTTTATTAAATCGGTCGAACCGACGATTGAATCGATGACTGCAAAATCAATTTAATAACCGATTAGATTATAAAAATACTGATAAACGTGTTTCTTTTGTTGTAATTGAAACTTTTAGATAAAGTGACTATTTAACATATATTAAATTAAAATTTCTTGGATGAACTATTTCACACCTTGGCTTGTTTGCATAATTCCACGTCTGAAAACCAGGTTTCATCGACTACAAGTGATTCCGATTGAACGTAATTGCAGCTATAGACGATGTTACCACTACTCGTCCAACACACGCTCTGCTGCACGATCTAAGAACATTAAGCGTTCCCACCACGGCTGGTTCTATCAATTCCGCCAAATTAAAACGTGCATATATGCACTTTTAAGTTCTAAGTAAAGTATTAAGCCAAAAAAATTGCAATTGCATCTGTACAAAACGAACCATGAAAATTGTACACAAATTCTAGGACAAGGAGATGTTGTAGGATATATGTACGAACCTGTGGGTCAGTAACAGAAATCAAAACAGGAGATGCTGTCTGAAAGACACCATCACAACCATTGACAATAGTATCAAAAGATCTATCTTCAGTTAAGTTGGCTTGGAACAAGTGTAGTCTTTCCTTGGCTCCTTCCAGTGCCTTGAGGCGTGCAACCTTATTTGGATCACCTGCAATACACAATGTTATTTTCTAGTCTTGATGGGATAAGATTTGATATCTTTGATTAGGATGTAACTTTATTTGGTTTGCAAATCTTCAATTTGTGATATCTCATGTTAAATTCGTAACATATTATTTGATTGGGCATATTAATAATTTGGATAAAACAAGTAATTTTTAAAATGTCCTTTTAATTTTTAATTTTTCACGTTAACTCATCTATTATTGGCCAACCAATATAATCGAAGAGCGTCTATTCGCTAAAAATATAGAACCTAGGCTCTACGTGTGCCGTTATATAATGCCTACATTTTGTCAAAGTAGCGCCCAAGTAAGTAAGTTCAATGTCATATTAGGGGCTCGATCTCTGTCTTGACTCCGGCCATGGCCATGAGAATCAAACCAAAGATTTGGAGATTTTTTTTTTATTGGTTGCGCCCCTTCAGTGGTTGTTAATTCCATCCATTCTCGGTGACAGAATCTATTCGAATAGTATAACAATATATCAAAATGGAGTATGAAGGGCATCCATAATGGTTCAAGCTTAAACATTGCCCGTAGAATGAATACCAAGAAGATAGATAGCTATATTTAGTTGTAGAGCCTAGACTCTGTTGATCCGAAATGTAGCTCCTAGACACTAGATTTGCAGAGTCTGGGCTCGGTTTGAAGTTATATATATGAGAGGTAATTTGATACATGTATAATTTAATACAAGTTGAATTTTTCTTTGAATAATAGTGTGATCATTATCAAGATTGAGTCTTCAACATGTACCAGGTCGGAACATTTCGTGAGCTCTGTTTTTTCAACCAAACAAAAAATCAGGCTTGATGGCCTTAGCCTATAAAGACCTCAAGCCACCCAAATTCTTGTATTATAACAAATTAGTAGAGGTGCATGATAATAAGGCTATGAAAGGCAATATGAATCTTGTATTTTATTTTGTGTTTGTATTTAATTCATAATAAAATATATATTTAAAAAATACCTTATACATTGTGATGCAAAATTTGAAATAAAACAATAGTTTATAGTAGAAGATTCCAAGTGACAAAAATGAGGCTAGAATACTTTTCGTATTATCAGCAATGAAAATTTAAAACGGGGATATTGTTGAAAAAACGTACAAGATTTCACTTATTTGTTTATTAAAGATATTATTGAAAAATGAAAAAAAGGACGATCTGTAATCCTATGGTAAAAGCTTATATGTTTTATAGGCAAATTTAATGTCACTATATCAAAATATCAATTCCGTTCCTCATCATTTCCTAACTAATCACCTCATCAGGCTCATTTTAAAAATTAAAAAATAAAAAACAAAATTCCTGTCGAAACGCGACATGAACTCTGGTCAAAGGAGTTTATGAAAATTTTACACTTTGTTTAATCATCCAGAAATATCCTACTTTAGTATTAATAGGATATCCTAACTTGGGAAGAAAGGAGTCTTGATCAATTCTCAAATTTATTCTATTATATTTTCCCTTATTCAAAATGAAAACCTAAATGTTTTCAGATATATATCCAATTTAGAAGAAAAATACATATCACCCCCTCCTTAACTTCTGAAAGCTTAAAATTTTTTTATTGGCCTCTAAAAGAATTTAAGGTTGAAATTGGATTGAAAGATTTGGGAGTTAAAAATTTTAAATCTTAAATTTCATGAGACTTGTTTGAAAAATTTCAAGTTACAATACATTTTAAATTCTTTAACATCCACTTTGAGTTGTTTTCTCTATCATTATGATAAATTTTAAATCTGCATAATTTCAAAATTATTTAAAATTCTTAACTCCAAAATGATGAATTGGCTCAAACTTTTGCATCACAATAATATGTTATATGGGTTTACCCCCGCCCCTCTTTTTTTCAAATTTACTCCTTAAAAATCTACATAAAGATCAAACAAGACAATGATCTGAATATTCTTTTTACAGGTTCTGACCCGACCAAATATTAGGGTCAGGTCCAACCCGGAACGATCACCGTTAATCATGTTGTAGATGTGATATATAAATGCTTTGGATATTGACACATATTTCCAATCACGAGTGATCCACATGTATAATCATCTATAAATAGTCCTAGGCCAACTTTTCATAAAGTAACTAGTATTTTTGAGTTACTTGATTAGTGTCATAATGTGTGCGTTATAGGTATTCTTGTTGTAGATTGATCCCAAACCTGAACATTGCCTTTCTGATCCAGACAAATTCAACACACACTTAAAAAGATATTACTAATCTCAAATCAATATGAATAAATGAAAATTAACTTAGAGACAACCAGATACCATAAGTAGACGATAATTATGATGTTTACTACAATGTTATCTAAATAATTTAAATAAGTAGTAAAACTCAAGTTTCCAATCAAAATCTTAGAATTTTTCATTGAATTGTAGTGTTTAACTCTTGAACAAAAAATATTAATTAAAAAACAAAAAAAAATCAGAATTTTATATATTTTTAAAAACTTATTTTATATATATATAAATATATATTGAGTGTAACATGAATATTATCAATGTATATGCGTATAAGAGGAAAATAAAGAAATTGTACTAACTAGGCTGCGAGTCATGCTGCTCCCGCACACTACTTTACCCATTTCACTCTATATTTTCTCTCTAATATTGCAAATCTCTCTCTCTCTCATAGATCGTGGGATCGGGTTGTGGGTGTGAAGGGTCTATTTTCCTATTTATATATTTTTTTAACAAATTTTTAAATAAGCTTTTCACTTTTTAAATTTAATGCAACGTTGAATTATACGGAATTTCCTTCAATAAAAGATAGTATTGGAAGGTTTTTTTTTTTTTTCCAATATTTGTCAAACAATTTTAATGAACTACCTAATATGCCTTCCAAGTCATCAAAATCTTCATAATTTATTTCAATGAAAAATACCTCAACAAAATATTCGTGATGTCTTGTTTGTGAGAAATTCATAGTCTTGCTTTTGGATATGGTCTTTATTAGATCGAATAATGAAAATATACGTATTTTGTTCTTTTTTTTTTTTTTGGGATTGTCATTTGTTACTATTTTATGTCCTTTTTAGTTCTAAAGAAAGAAACAAGTCATAACATAATTACAAGTAGGATTGATCATAAAAATTTAAAAATTATTCGAATTATTCACATTAAATCACTTTTATTAAATTTGCATATAAACTATGGATTAAAAATTCTGTCAAAATAGCTCCAACTTAGATGGTTTGTAATAGTTTAGAGTTTAAATAAATCGCACTATACCGCATGTATATATATTCATTTAAATTTACTAATATTTAATACTTAAATTTAAATTTAATAGTTGTCTTTAAATTGTGCTTGACTATTTAAGCTTAATTTAATAATTAATTTGTAATGTGCTCACCAACTTCTCTCTTATAATTTTTTTTTGTTTTTCTTATCTCAAGTTTTAAAGGCAAAGAGCATGTATATTTATTTTCACTAATTGAAAATTCAACATCTTTTTTTTTTAGAAGCATTGGTTTGTACAATTTTTTTCGGCCTTTTTTTTCTGTTTATTTTGACCATTTTTTAATTCATTTTAAGCCTTTTTCTATTTGTTTTTCAGATTTTCTCTCTCTTTCTCTTGTAGTTTATAATATATTAATGATTCAATTTATCTTTTAAAAGAATAGAATAAAAAAAAAACATCACCCCAGAAAACGTACTATATAATTTTGCATCAAATATAGACTCTCTCACCATACAATCTATAAAATCAACAAAGTATATACAAGTATCTTTTTACATCTAAGCACTTCATTTCACTAAAAATATAATCCTATGATAAAAATAAATAATATAATTATATTCCTTTCAATTATTTCATTTGATATAAAATTTTAAGGTAATACTTGTTATGAATTAATGCACAACAATAAAATTTCTTAATTTATTTAATTATATAGCAGACCAACTTAAAGACCATAAAATTTTCCGAAACCGCACGAAATCGGACCTTCGATTTTAATTTTCTAAGTAGTAATTTCAAATTACTCTTGGGCAAAACTTCAAATAACAATTCAGTAAAAAAATAATAAAAAAATAAAACTGCACCACAACCATCCTTAATTCCAGGTCCCAGAAAAATTATTGATCTTCTTTCTCTTCTTTATTCAGATAATCATATACAGTTTGAGAATCGTTATCCAAGGAAGACTAAGCCTGGGGGTTGGGAAGGGGGGGGGGGGGTGTTCACTCTGTGCAAGTGATTTATTTGTCAACCGGATAACAAACTACATACTAGTAGCGAGGGCACGCTTCTTTACATAATCGCACTTTCAAAACTTGAGAAAGTTTTTCTCCACCAAACTCTCAACAGTATCCTTGAGGCTCACCTCAAGAGGCATGAAATTGATGCCCAAACTTTGTGCTTTCTTCTTGGAGACCTGGAAGGTTGGATTCCCTGAACCACTGCAATTTAAAGAAAGTAAAAAAAAAAATTGATGTTACATTCAGAAATCCTTAATCACAATATTGCAAAAGCAAGATTTCCTTAATTATACCACTAATTTAGACAAATCCACCTCCCAACGTTAATAAAATTGTCTTCTTTTCAAATTCAAATCTTCTATTTCACTTTTTGGATTCAGAACACATGTCCATGAGATAAACTCCATCCCAATATTCAGAATACATATTTATGTCATATACATGTGTTATGAATCCAAATAATAAAATACAAAGTAGAACCGAAAAAAAAAAAAAAAAGGAGTAAAGATTTGAAACCCTTTTTCCCACCAAATGGTTTTTAGCAAGAGTGAACAGTGCAAACATCAAACCATTGAGAAATTAAATTAATTTTACATACTAAAAACTTACTTGTTCGGAAGGTTGAGGGAAGGGTAAAGTTTATGTAATATGTGCAGGACTTCAGAATGACTTATCGACGTTTCAACTAAAACATATCTTCCAGTGGCAGAAGGATTCTCAAACACCAGAATATGTGCATGAGCAACATCTCGAACATCAACAAATTGATAGTCTGGAAAAATTTCATTTCCTGTGAAAATATAAAATCGACAATGCAAATTAACATATTATGCAATATCAAAATTAGCAAACAAATGTTATTTTACATTAACTCAAAGTATGAAAATTGGAAAGTAGATACAACAAAGAATCTAACTAATTTTGTGTTTGTGCAAATGACTTTGTGAAAGTAGGTGTGTTGAATTCACAAATTAGGACCCAAGTTTTATGATGATTGGTATGTAGGAAAGCATAACATACAAATTTGCTACCTAGAATATTTAATTAAGAACCTTTTACACTAATTTAAAATTATGCAGAATGATCTAATTAACAATTTTATACCATTTTTTTTAGCACAATTAAGTCCAAAAAAATTGAATCGACCTAAAAAGTTTATTGCAAAAGATGATAATTACCTTTAAGGAGTTCCAAAATAAGATAAGAAGAAGTATTAAGAGTTGGCTGAAGGAGAGGACCAGTCACAAATCCAGGGTTTATACATAACAAGTTGATCCCATTTTCTTCAGCATATTTCCAAGCAGCTTCCTCTGCCATGGTTTTCGCAAGCCAATACCATTTCTGAAGTAGCAGCAATCATTTATTCATTAGTAGTTGGATACATGGATGTACTCACTCACACATACACATAGTTTATTATTATAATTAACTTTTTTGGTTCGTACACGTAGCTTATGTTTTCATGTGAGTGTAGTAATATTTTCATTACATAAATAATCCATCAACATATAAATTTATATAGCATGATCGACATATTAAATTATGTTATGGAAAGGGTGTTTGGCGAAGCTTATTTAAAAAAATTTATTATAAAATATTTTTAGAATTTATCATATGCTAGATTTTATTATAAAAATAATTTTTTAATTTGTTTGAATTAAAAAAAGACCATACAACTTATAAGATATTAACAAGTTGCAATTTGAAGTTAAAATGATTGCCACTGAAGGATTTAATCAAAATTATAAAAATAAATTAGGAACTTACTTCTTTTTTTTCAAGAAGTTTATAGAATTTGACATTTTGTTTTTTGAATTTGTAAGTTCATTTTCTATAAAATTTTCTACTTCACCACATTTTATACGACCTCGAATAACATATAGCATGTTTTAAGGAGCTTATAATATCGTTCAAACACCATTTCTAAATAATGATAATTCAATATAGCAAAATTATTTATTATTTTTAAAACATTTATTTGTTTTAAATTGAAAATTCCTAGATGAATGCTCACCTTGGTTTCTCTGCAGAATTCCGGGTCCGAAAACCAGGTTTCATCGACCACAACATCAGGGCCTTGGTAATTCCGATTCAAATTAACTGCAGCTATAGACGATGTTACCACCACTCGTCTAACACATGCAACTCTGCTGCACGATCTCAGGACATTAAGTGTTCCTTTCACTGCTGGTTCTATCAATTCTGCCTATAATTAATACTTGCATACACATACGTTCACTTGTTAAGTTCTCCAAGAAAATAAAGGAGAAGTGCCCAAAAAATAAAAAAAAATAAAAATGGTATATATAATTTATATGTTAAATTTGACGAACCTGAGGATCAGTAATGGAACGCAAAACAGGAGATGCTGTGTGGAAGACGCCATCACAACCGTCGACAATAGAATCAAAAGATCGATCTTCAGTTAAGTCGGCTTGAAACAAGTGTAGTCTTTCCTTAGCTCCTTCAAATGCCTTGAGGTGTGCAACTCTATTTGGACCACCTGCATTACCAAGTTTATTTGTTTATACGATTGTTTTGTACAAGGATTTTAGCGAGGAAAGGAAAAGAAAATAATTCTGGGAAATTTAGTTAGAAAATAACATGTAATTGGGGAAAAATCATTTTGGAAAATGAGAGAAAAGCCTATTTGGTCCTCTTTTCATTACATCATACAACCAAACAAATTTGAAAATTTTGAATTTTTTTAGTTTTAAAAATTTTATTTTTCTTATTAAAATCATTAAACCAAACAAAGCGTTAAGTGTTCATATTACGCACTAAATGTAATACACAAAGAGTGATAGAAGATCATATACTCATTTTGAAACTTTGAACTAATTTTAAAAGAAAATTAACATTATAAACCTATGAAAGATGGAATATGGGCATCCATGTCAATAACAATAATTATCAATTTCCCTTTCTTTTCATCAACTTAGATATCCATGAGAAATTCAATATTCCAGAGCTTTATTTATTTAGGTAATTGTTCAGAAAAATCTTAGATTTGTTACCAAGTGGGTAACAATTTTTTTTTCCAGAAACAACCAACTACTCTAACGTGATGAAGGAAGTAGACCAAACCCACAAAGTTTTCCTAAAAAAGGAGACCACGAGTGACTTTTGTATGTGAAAATTTAATCATTAAATGTCAACAAAACATAAAAATGAATGGAAATTGACTCCAAAAAAAATTTCAGACATTATAAATAATCATAATAATCATATTACCTTAATAAAACAACAAATTAAGCAATATGCAAACAGTAAAACTCAATATTAAAATCTGAAAATTTATCAAAGGAGAGAGATAGAGAGAGAGGTAGAGAGATGAAGTAACTAACTGAGGTTGCGAACGGTGGCCTTGACAGTGTAACCACGGTCGAGTAAAAATTTAACCAGCCATGATGCTATGTACCCCGACGCTCCTGTCACACAAACTACTTTCCCCATTTCACTCATTTTTTTAATTTTTTCTCTTGAAAATTGCAAATCTTCTTAACCTTCCTTTTTTTCTCTGTGTGAACTGTGAAGGCTGAGAACAACACCAGTCCCTTTTTATCAAATAGTATGACGTCATTTTCTTGTATGTACCATAAATTTTATTATCATCTTGTGGAAAAAGACATGGGTTTTGGTTGGGGTTTTTGTAACATTTTAATCTAAAGTCGTTTTTATGGTAATTGGCATTTTGCATTCTATGGACGTCATTTTCTTGTATGTACCATAAATTTTATTATCATCTTGTGGAAAAAGACATGGTTTTGGTTGGGATTTTTGTATCATTTTAATTTAAAGTCATTTTTATGGTAATTGGCATTTTGCACTCTACGGACGTCATTTTCTTGTACCATAAATTTTATTATCATCTTGTGGAAAAAGACATGGGTTTTGGTTGGGGTTTTTTGTACCATTTTAATTTAAAATCGTTTTTATGGTAATTGGCATTTTGCATTCTATGGACGTCATTTTTCTTTTATGTACCATAAATTTTATTATCATCTTGTAGAAAAAGACATGGTTTTGGTTGGGATTTTTGTACCATTTTAATTTAAAGTCATTTTTATGGTAATTGGCATTTTGCACTCTACGGACGTCATTTTCTTGTACCAAAATTTTTTTTATCTTCTTGTGGAAAAAGACGTGGGTTTTGGTTGGGGTTTTTGTACCATTTTAATTTAAAGTCATTTTTATGGTAATTGGCATTTTGTGTTTTTATTATACTGGAAAAAGTCATGGTTTAGGTTAGGTTGGGTTGGCGGCGGTTGTACTATTTAATATAAATCCATTTTATAGTCATTTCTATGGACGTCATTTTCTTGCACCATAAAATTTAATATCATCTTGTGGAAAAAGTCAAGATTTTGGGTTTGGGGTTAGGGGGTGGGGGTGCTGAGGTTGTATTATTTTAATTTAAAGTTACTTTTTAGGATTATTGACATTTTGCAGTCTATTGGGGGCGGCGGAGGGTTGTACCATATTAATATAAAGTTATTTTTTAAGTGATTGATATTTTACATTTTTTAGGTCCATTTGGCATATTACATTCTCAAATTAAATAATTCATAAATTCACCAATTTTTTGTCAAAATTTGAGGATAAAATAGTCAATAATTGTTTTCCTCCTCATATTCCCTTCATTTGTAATTTGCTATTTTGTTTTAAAAAACTAATATTATTTTAGTTAAATTAGTTCAATAAAATTTAATTTTAATATTAATAATAATTATATTTTCTTAATTTATTTACAAAACTATAATATATTTCACATATATAAAATACAACTTATTGATATAAAAATAGAAAAATAACAAAAATTATCTAATAAAGAATAGTTCTTTTCAGTTTTACATAAGGAATAGAAGTTTGTAAATAAAAAAAAATTATTTGATAATTGTTATTTTTTATATTTTTGTAATGTTTAATGGTTGTTTTTTTAATTGGATATGACTATTTAGATTTGAAAATATTTTATTTGGTATAAAAATTCAAATTGTCATATTAATATGAAAAACAACCATTAAATACAACAAAAGTATAAAGAAGTAAAATCTATCAAATAAGATATATTTTAGTTACAAATTTTTGTTCCATATGTAAAACTAAAAATAACTATCCTTTATTAAACATTTTTTGTTATTTCTTTTGTTTTCATATATTATAAGATATATTTTTAACAACATAGTATATGCAAAATAATTATAGTTTTGCCAATAAATTAAGAAAGTGTATTTATTGTAAATATTAAAATTAATTTTATTGAAGTGACTTAAATAAAATAATATTAGTTTTTTAAAATAAATTAACAAATTACAAATGAAGGGAATATGAGGGGCAAAATAGAGGAAATTAACAATTTATTGAACTAAATTATTAAAACCAAAATGCCAATTACCCAATTTTCTAGAAGTCAATCTTCCACGTGTTTCACAAGGTTAATCCAGTTTTTTTATTTTTAAATTTGATATAAAATTACACTATCTGAAGTTTCAATTAATGATAAAATAAAATTCAAAAACTTTTTGTTTTAATATGATTTTCATTGAATAATTTTTGAATTGTAGTTTATCAAATTGATGAATACAGTCATGTAATGAATTTGCAATAGTATTATACGTGAAAGAAAAATTATATGTGATTATAACATAAATTTCTTTAACTCTCTGAGAATAAATCAAATTCTTTAAGAAATATGTTTTGCTCATATTTTTTTCTGCAGTGTTTACTATTATTTTGGAATAATGTTTTCATTCTCTTAAAAATAAAATAAAAAATAAAACTAAATATTATAAAATTTTTGTGGGGTTTTATTCCCCAAAAGAATCTCTTTCCTCCAAAGATCGTAATCATTATTATATATACATACATATATTTATAATTTTAATTATTATCTTAATATTATAAATATTTATTATTCATAATAAAGAATATAATTTGATATAACACTACTAACCAAATAAATTTTAAATGGTATGACATTTACGATAAAAAATATTTTTAAAAAAAAGTAAAAATAAATACATTTTTTTTTTTTAAATACATCACCTCAACTATTTCGAAACAAAATTGAATAGAGTTTCATTCTACAAACATTCCATGATACAATCTCCAAAATACATTTTTGGCAAAACATCCCAATATGACTCCAAACATAGCCCTCTTTTGTAGGTTTGGTAAACATTTTTTGTTTATTTTCTTATTCAAACATGTTTATATTTGTAGTATTTTAATATTGGCTGCTTGGCGCCGGTCATTGAGCTGGTTATTGAATATTTTAGAAGAAACTGCATAAAAATATGTGCAATTTATATATAGTTAACAGTTCAATCATTGAATATTTTAGAAGACATTATATGAAAATATGTAGAATTTGTACTATTTCATGTTACAATAATGCACCAACAATTCAAAAAAAACACAGTGTAGGATATGGACATGACACCATCATATATAGTATTTGGCACGTTTAAATTAAACAAAAAAAGAAAAAAAAATATGATAAGGCTGATCTTGTCATATTTTTTTCATATGTCATGAAGTTCCGGGATCATAAATAAATTAATAAAAAATAAAAAATCCCTAAAATAATTGAAAATTAGTATTACCTCCAATGCACACTTGTGGGTAGTGCCTGTTGATTCCTCATCGTAAAAAAAAATAAAAGTGTTACCTCAACAAAATTCTCTCCCTTCTTCAACATTTTTTATTTGAATTATACTTTTTTTTTTTCAACTAAAACCATAGCCACAAACCAAGCCTCACACCTAACACCTAACACCTAACACCTAACAGAGACAATTTCGTCACCAATATGAATATCTTTCTCTTGTACTTTGCATCAACATTTCCATTACAGAATGTATAAGTACATTTATACATGTATATATATTTTTATATATAAAATATATATTGAAGAACCGGGTCCAAACCATATCCTATCCTAAATTTTTTAACAATTATTGTATCTCTTAATCGTATCATGTTGTTCATATCAATATCTATGCATTATAGCTTCCACGTCTATAAATAGTAAAACAAATAGCTATTTATATCCCATGACCCCATGTCAACATATAACTATTATATATATATATATATGATCTCAAGTTGTATTTGCAGCTCATTTTGATAGCAAAATATGGAGAGAAAAAAAAAAGGAGTTACTTCTGAAGCTAAGCTTATTCTTGGTACAATAAATTGTCTTCAAACAGCATCATCATAAATTCAGAAAGTAAGCAACTTTTTCTCCTTCAAACTCTCAACAGTGTCCTTGAGACTCACCTCAAGAGGGGTGAAATTTATGCCCAATTCTTTTGCCCTCTCTTTGGACACTTGGTAAGGAGGGTTGCCAGTCTCATTCTCTGTGCTACTGCAACACATAGAAATTAAGTTTACAAGGATTGAGCCAAAGTTTATAGTTACAAATTGTGTGTGTGTGTCCCTTTTATTGCAGGAAAACTTGAGCTTCTGCCATTCCCAAGTGCTAAATTTATACAGCACAAGAATATATGTCGAAAACTTACTATTGAGGAAGGTTGAGGGAAGGGAAAATCCCATGTAAAATGTTCAGTGCTTGAGACGAATATGTTACTCTCCCAACCAAACAGTATCTACCGCTAGCTGAAGGATTCTCAAATGCTAGAATATGTGCGCGAGCAACATCTCTAACATCAACATATCTGTAGACTCCACTAGTCCACAATTGCTTTCCTGAGAAAAATAAAAATGTACAATTTTTTGTAGTTTTGGGTCGGACAGGATTTTCAATTGCAAATCCTATTGTATTGCATTAATTACCGTCAAATATACATTTTACGGATAAGATCATATACATGACGAATAGTTAATATAATGCAATTGGATCTGTAACAGAAGATTCTTTGTGGTTTTGGGTAGGTGAGATTGCAAATCCTACATGATATTATGGATCATGCTATGCATATCGTCAAGTCACAGGGGTCACAAAACCAATTCATCTCTTCTAATTGTTTCTCCTGTCAACAGATTCTATCCTTTTGAGAAACCATAAAATAAGTACACACTTAAGATTGTTAGCAAATATACCTTCTTTAATGAGATTAAGAAGAGCCTCAGAGGATAAATTGAGAGTTGGCTGTAGGAGAGGACCTATGACATAGCCAGGATGTAATGTAACCAAGTCAAGGCCATTTTCTCCTACAAACTTCCATGCAGCTTGCTCTGCCAAGGATTTTGAGAGAGCATACCACTCCTAAAAGCAGTAGTTTACATATTAGTAGTAAAATTAGCTAGTATATAATGCAAGTAAGGGTATGAACTATGTATATGAAAGTTACTTTCTTATGTATCTCAGTTAATATTCATCAAATTCTAAACTACCTCCAACATTTTTAGAAGGAAGCATAAGGGAGCTTCTAAAAATGTTGGGGAAAAATGGCAAAACATCCCGTGAACAAAACTAAAAAGATCAAAAAGCTCCCTTATGCTTTTTAGAAGGAAGCACGTTTTTCTTTTCTTTTCGTTTTCCTTTTTCTTCGTTTGACCTTATTTCCCCCCTTATTTTTTTTTTTTCCTTTTATTTTTATCTTTCTTTTTTCCCATTCCAAACTACCACCACTTCATTACCATTGGTCGCTACTCGACCCACCCACCCCCACCCCACCTTCTTGGTGAGACCAGTCGCATCCCATCCCAACCAAACAACCCCACCACCACCCTCGCCATCCAGCAAACACCCCCCCCCCCCCCGGCGCCAAATAGTTCCACCCAGCCCCGCACCAAAACCACACCCTACTACTCACACCCAACTCCTTCCCCACTGCCCCATCACCACCCTCACCCCACCCACCACAACACCCCCAACTATATATTATAAGGTATAAGATATGCACCGATCAAGTAAGATTGAAAGTTTGTTACAAATAAGGGTAAAAAAAAGGACATTAGACAAGCCAAAACACTACAACCACTCCCAACACTCGCGCGTAAATCACTCCAAGTGTAATATGCCTCCTCCTGAAAAAAAAAGCTTTTTTTGTCTATTTTTTTATTGAGGTTTTTTTGCCATTTCTCTATTTGTAGGCATTTAACCCAGAAAGAATAAAAGAAATAAAAATTACTGCTTAATCTCATATATACCTTATTTTCCTCGCACAAAACCGGATCTGAAAACCAAGTTTCATCAACTACAACACCAGATTCTAGAGGATTATATTTGAAAACTGAAGCCATAGAAGATGTTATAACCACTCTGGTGATAGATGGCACTTTCTTACACGATCTAAGAACATTAATTGTTCCCTTCACCGCAGGTTCTATCAGTTCTGCCTGAAATGTAGAGTGTGGATGAAAGTTTTGAGTCCTTCGCCTCCATCCAAAACTTTAAAAAAGCAAATAAAAGGCCGATCAAGAAATTATGACAACAAAGAGCAGCAAAAAATATTGCCTAACGTAAAAGTTTATATGACTAACAATTTCATTAGTTTGTTAACCCTGCCAAGCTCTCTTAATGATTTCAAAGGGTGCATTAAGAACCTTAGTTTCGTAGCATAAAGTACATCATCATTGTATTAATCTTTGAATAAAAAACTTGAACTATTGAGATACAGAAGCAGAAAACTATAGCACACTAAATATTCCTTTTGGAAATAAGATTTTCATTTTAGGAAATAAAGTTTAATTTGCAATGTCCTGAACAGAAAATAGGAGTGATAACTAGTCAAAATAACTAGACATCCCTTTGCCTTGAACAAAACCCACAAATTTTCAGATACGGAAAATTAAACAAGTAACCTGTGGATCGGTAACTTGAAAGTAAGCAGGGGATGCGGTGTGAAAGACACCTTCACAGCCATCAACCACAGAATCAAAAGATCCTTCGTCGATCAAGTTGGCTTCAAACAAATGTAACCTTTCATTAGCTCCTTCAAGTGCCTTCAGGTGTGCAACCTTTTTTGGATCACCTGAATCACACAAAGTTCTTCAAATGAAAGAAAAAAATATGCTGTTAAACCATAACCCTCTGGATTCTCTTAATTATCCCTTCAATTTCCATTCAAAAACATTCAGATTGCTTGAAAGTATAGGCCAGGATTTGAGGATAAACTCTTATTGATTAGGTGATTTTATAACACAATGTTAGGCTCATTTGTTGAAATAGCAAGGAAAGTAGAGTACCCATATTTAGAATGCCCTTAACTGCTTTCATAGTGAACTTGAATTAGAGACCACATATAGCAGGTTTATTTTCTAGTACAATCATAAAAACAAATTCTGATGAATTATTATGTTGAAGTTGACTGGAAATTCAAGAAAATAAATCTTCAACGAGGCCGAAACTTTTGAAGAAACAATTAATTAGATGGCACTTCTTTCCACTAGCTTAAGCACACATTATTCCCACTTCAAATCTTCTATTTTAATTTTGTATTTCATCTTGTATTCAATAATATATATTCACACTACGTGTATATGATTAATTCTAAACATATATTTAAGGAAATAATTTATACACATAACATCCATGTGTGTTTTGTGAAATACAAGATACAACACGGAATCGGAATAGAAGATCTAAAACGATTCCACGTCAATCAATAAGTGTATTTTAGTTCAAGTCCATCTCAATTGTTTCAATTTGACATTTCATCTCGCATTTCACAACATAAATACATGTAAAGAATAAAGAATTTTTTCTTAAATATACCTTTAACGTAAACCATATACAATTCAAATTGAAATACAACATGAACATTAAATTGGAACTTGATGATTTTTAAACTGTTCTAAATATGGAATAGCAGGGTTTAATTATGAACCTGATAACCAATAATCCAATCTCTCTGTCTCTAGGTATGATCATATAAGGGACCTCCTTAATTTGGTGCAGTAATTTCTGTTCTCTGGCCCCTTTTTTTTTTATCTCATCTGAATGCTTGAAGTTGTAACATTGAGCCAAACCCTTGCTGGCAATGTCTGTGTGATCAATACTTGTTTTCTAGTTTATTCTTTAAGGGGACACTTCTCAAAGAATTTGTCACTTAATTAGACTGCTTAAAATTTCTTACAAGATCACTTTGAAATACTCAAAACACTTTAAAACACGTCGTACAAGACCTATTTCAACCAGACAAGCTGTTCAAGCAAACTCAACAAAGTGCTAGTACATTTAAAAAGTGCTAATTTAAACCTGTTTTCTGTGTGTGTGTGTGTGAGTGAGTGGGAGAGAGAGAGAGAGAGAGAGAGAGGAGAGAGAGAGAGAACCGACGGAGGTTGCGGACGGTGGCCTTAACAGTGTAACCATGCTCCAGCAAAAGCTTAACCAGCCATGATGCTATGTAGCCAGATGCTCCAGTCACACACACAACCTTTCCCATTTATCTCAAATATATCTCACATCAATCTGTGGGTCTGTGTGTGTGTGTGTGTGAATTGTGGCTGTTAAAGCAGGAAGCAAAAATTTAGTTGGTGGGCTGCCCCTTTTGGTGTTTTACAGATTATATTCAGTCTGGAACAGTGTTTTTCTAACCGATCTATCTGGATTAGTAGTTATCGGTTCAATCACATCTATCTAATAAAAATTAATTTATATTTTTTATTATATTATATAAATAATAATATAATAAATTAAATATTATATAATATATTTAAAAATAAAAAATATTTAATAAAATACAAAATTCAAATAATCATATACATATAATAAAATATTAAATTTAATTTTTAAAAAAAAATTAAAAAAATAAAAATAATTAATTTTAATTTATTTATTTAAAATTAATTAAATTATATCAATCATCAATTTTTAATTAAATTGATTAAAGCATAATTTAATTTTAAAAATAATGGTACGGATACTTTGCACTGGCCTGCAAAAAAAAGGGCAACATGTACGTCAGCTTTCTTAAGAAGTTCTAGTTAAAAGATGTCTGCCGCTTGCTTTACATGGTGTCATAATCATTTATATATTACTATTTTTGCTAGGGAAAATTTTAACCCACTTATGTTTAAGTTAGGGGTTTTTGGCTCGTTCACATACTAAATGTAATACACCCGTTACATATATAGTTAAGGTTGAAAATAAATTAAATTATCGGATCGATTCTTAAAAATTTATTTGAGTTTATTTTGTTAATAAAATAAATTAAATTTAAATATATTTTTTATTTGATAAGATTTAAAATTCAGTTCGAACTCGACTTTTTAGTAAGAAATGATAAAATATATCTACAAAAATTAAATTACTCAAATTTGGTTCGTATTTGACTAAATCGACTAAAGCTCATTGGTCGATTATCACAGGCTACTAAATTTAAATATTATTTTTTAATAATTTTTTAACGAGTATAAAATAAGTAAAAGTCGATCTCATAAAAATTAAAATTAACTAATTTACTATCGACTCACTAACTAAGAAATTTAACTTCCAAATTTCTAACCTAAAGCTAAGATTTAATAAATAAACTCTATAAATAAATAACAAATGGTTTGGGGGATTGTATTGAGTAACTAAGTCGTACAAATTAAAACTAATTAAAATATAAAACAATCAGAATCAAAACAACAAACAATAATCGATTAAAGTAGGTTAAGGTTTCATTCGCCACCACTAGATAATGGGTTGCAATTTCAAATCAATATTATTACCAACTTGCCATTGAAATTATCATTCGTAGGTAATGATAAGTTCTACTACTCTAATCTTTCCTTAATTACTCGTTAGGTAGAACAAGTTATCTACATAATTCTCTACCCACCAAACAACCTAGAACAAACTCTCTAGATTTAATTTAATGGATGTATTAAAACAAAAAAGATAGATTGATCTAAGCAATAACCACACAAGCTCAGGTCATTTAATTTAGGTTATGTTTTTCATTGCAATTAACAAAAATATCTCATAATCATCAATTACAATTTACTACATATGATTAAAAATTCAAGATAATTACGAATCCAAAATCTCTAATCTAGTTGTAGGGAGTTCTCAAACTCAATTTGGTTGCGCACCCAAACAAAACAAGAAATATCCATTAAGAAATTAAGTATAGAAAAATATAAACAACTTTAATTAAAAAGTTAATCAATAATACCAAACATTTAATTATAAGAACTCATATCTAGGGTTTTGAAATCACCCTCAACTAAAAAGGAAGTCTAGCCTAATATAATAAAATATGACAAAATAAAATAAAATTAACAACATTGGAAGTCAAAGAAACTTATTGATTGAAAAAGATAATTGAGGTTGATAGTGGATTATAAATATCTCCTCCTCTAAACCTCTTCCACATTGTATTCCTTGATGCCCAAGACCCCGAGATTGCTTTCCAAATGTGTGTATACATTCTAGAGAACGAGTGTCATATGGTTTAAGCTCCCCTCCTATTTTCAAAGATGAATAACACCTAAAAACCTTCCATTTTTCTTGGATTTTCTAAAAGAATATTCCAAAAGAACCTAAAATTCTTCCCATTTTCCTCTCATTTTCCTCCATTTTTGGGCCAAAAGATACCCTCAACTTTGTCTTGGAAGATGCCTTTTAAAAAATTCCAAAAAGTCCCAAAATCGGACTTAAAAATCGTGGTTTCATTTTTTTTGTGAACTGGGGTTGTGGCTCTGATTTCTAGGGCCGCAACAATCTGTCCAACTGGTACCGCAACTTTGATTTCAGACGTCGCGGCTCCAAACATTCTGTCATCTTAGAGCTATAGCCCTGATCATTTTTCTTTTAAACCATTTTTGAGATATTTCTATTTTGAATTAGCCTTTTATATCTTCTAATCAATTGTAACTATGTGTCTGGACTTTCCATAGACACTTGAATCAACTCAAAATGATATATGTAAAAAGAGTTATACCAAATTTATGAAAATTGCCATATTTAAAAGTTTCGGTGCACTTTTGACTCTTTAATCGAAATTTTCTCTTTGAAATCAATTGAATTGGGATAAGTTGTCAATTAATAGAATTAAGGCCACTAAAGTTGTGACAAGTTCCATTGTGCCTTAGGCTATGACTCAAGTAGCTAGCCTAGCTGTGACTGTTTCGATTAATCATGGAGAGAAACAAAAAAAAATCAATGGCTTGAATTTCAAGAGGTGGCAACATAAGATGCTTTTCTATCTAACCACCTTAAACCTTGTGAGGTTCTTGAATGAAGATCCTCCCAAACTCAAAGAACGTAAGAGAGACGTTCAAGCTGTCAGTATTGTTAATGCATGGAAACATTCAGAATTCTTTTGCTAAAATTATGTCATGAATGGTTTGGCATATTCGTTGTGTAGCGTGTATAACTCAATAAAAACAACTAAGGATTTGTGAGGGTCTTTGGACCAAAAATATAAGACCGAGGATGCAGGGGCTAAAAACTTTATTGTTGGCTATCTTTTAGATTATAAAATGGTGGACTCTAAAACTATGATCAGTGAAGTACAACTCCAAATGATCTTGCATAAGATTCACGTCGAGGGGATGGTCTTGAGTGAAACTTTCCAAGTGGCAGCAGCAATCATTGAAAAGCTACCACTGACCTGGAAAGATTTCAAGAATTACTTAAAGCACAAGCGAAATGAAATGAACATCAAGGAACTTGTTGTTAGACTTCGAATTGAGGAAGACAACACAGGTTCTGAGAGGAAATTGTTCAATCTGATGGTGGCTAAAGCTAATGTTGTTGAGCATGGTCAAAGTACGAAGAACAACAAGAAAATGTTTAGGTCATTTGGTAAAGGGGCCAAGTTGGGACCAAAATAAGATATTTCTGTTTTCTGAAAAATGATACAACTGTGACATAGTGGGTCACAAGGCCTCAGAGAGCAGAAAGCCAAAGAAGAACAAAAAGGCAAATGTAATTGAGGACATCTCACAAGAGGTTTCTGATATGAACCTCACTACAACGATTTTTTAGGGGAATCCGGTGGGTTCAAACCCAAAAGAATGGCAGATTGACACCAGTACTACCCAACATGTGTGATCCAATAAAAAGATGTTTAGTTGCTCATGCCATATTGATTTTAAATATAAGTGTGAAACTTATGTTGAAGCAAAATTGACAAGGTCATCTTTTCAATCCATTGAAAAGTATCTAGGTAAAGTATCTTTGCAATTTAAGTTAATTAATCTAGGTAAAGTATCATAATTAACATATCCTAACCTACCATGCCATAAATTGGAAGACTTAAGCAAGTAAGAGGAATAGTTATTTATTTTATTCATCTTTAGTTTGATAGTCATTACATTGAACTTAAACAACCCATCAGACACATAACCCTTCCTATAAACATTCCATTCTTAGTCAAAAATACTTTGCTTGACTAAAACACAATACGAAAACCATGCTTGTTCAGAAGCAACCTAGACACCAAATTCTTTCGAATCTCCAGCACATACGCTACATTATTAAGAACTCTTTTCTGGAAGTCATCTTTAGAACCACCTTGCCTAAACCCTAAACCCTAAATTGGGAAAAACTGTTTATGGGAAATTCAAGTACATTTGGCATCAAAGGACAGGGCAAGGTGGTTCTGAAGATGACTTCCAGAAAAGAGTTCTTAATAATGTAGCGTATGTGCTGGAGATTCGAAAGAATTTGGTGTCTAGGTTGCTTCTGAACAAGCATGGTTTTCGTATTGTGTTTTAGTCAAGCAAAGTATTTTTGACTAAGAATGGAATGTTTATAGGAAGGGTTATGTGTCTGATGGGTTGTTTAAGCTCAATGTAATGACTATCAAACTAAAGATGAATAAAATAAATAACTATTCCTCTTACTTGCTTAAGTCTTCCAATTTATGGCATGGTAGGTTAGGATATGTTAATTATGATACTTTACCTAGATTAATTAACTTAAATTGCATACCTGCATGCCATATTGATTTTAAATATAAGTGTGAAACTTATGTTGAAGCAAAATTGACAAGGTCATCTTTTCAATCCATTGAAAGAAATATTGAACTACTTGAATTAATTCACATGGATATATGTGATTTAAAAGCTATACAAACACACAATGGTAATAAGTATTTCATTATTTTTATTGATGATAGCACAAAATTTTGTTATGTATATCTTCTCAAAAGTAAAAATGAAGCTATAGAGAAATTTGTTCTCTATAAAAATGAAGTTGAGAATTAACTCAAAAGAGAAATTAAGGTGCTAAGAAGTAATCGAGGAGATGAATATGAATCACAATTTAATGAATTATGTGCACAATATTGAATCACACACGAAACAACGATACCTTATTATACCAACAAAATGGTACTGCAAAACAAAAAAATTATACATTGAAAAAAATGATGAATGCATTGTTATTAAGTTGTAGGTTGCCTCAGAACATGTGGGGAGAAGCTGTATTATCAACTACTTATCTTTAAAATAAGGTGTCCCAAAAAAAAGAGGACAAAAGCCCATATGAGTTATGGAAATGAAGGAAGACTTCCTACAAATACTTACGAGTGTGTGGGTGTCTTGCCAAAGTGGTTGTACCTACACCAAAGAAGGTGAAAATAGGTCCAAAAACTGTTTATTACATTTTCATTGGATATGCACATGTATAAGCTCTTATTGATTTCTTGTGCATGAGTCTAAAATTTCAGTCATCCATAATAACATAATAATAAAGTCAAGAAATGCCTCATTTTTTGAACATGTAATTACATACATATTCAAAAAAGATGCAAGTTTCTCTAAACAAACATATAAAATAATGACATAATGAAACAAGAACAAATAGAGAAGACGAGGTTGAACCTAGACGCAATAAAAGACCTACGACAGAAAAATCCTTTGGTCTTCCACCTCCGAGCAAATCTTGATCTGTCGCACCTGAAATTGGAATCTCACATAGAAGTGTACAGATCGGGAGATCCGATCACCATCACTATTGAGATTAAAAAACCTGAAAAGGTGCTTCCATCAATATGGCAAAGGCAATTTTTTGAATTGGGGGATCTAGGTCGCAATTTGGACAAAATGACATGAGGGCAAACTTTTTAATTTCGCATTGATTTTTAAAGAAAAATAGATAATTTATTCACTAGTAATTTTGGTGCTTCAAGGATTATCAAATCCCACGTCCTTGGGTGGGATACAATCCAACCAATAATTCATAAAATTTGAAATAGTACCCTATTCTTTATTATCAATTGGGCCTCTATCAACAAATATGCACACCGGAGTGAGTTGGATAAATCAATAACTCTGAGCTAATCTTAAAAAGTAAAAGGGGCCTTATTCATTATTTTACATATAATTCACAATCCTATCATTGCCTAACGAGCCCTAGTTTGTGTTAGAGTAGGATGTTCAACGCCCCAATTGAATTGGATGTATTATACTCTTTTTCTTTTGTAAAGATAACCTTATTCGGAATCATATTAATAAAAAAAGTATTTTATTTATTTTATGTCTTACATCTTTTATTTCTGCACATTAAATAAAGTTATTGACCAAATTTAGCTACAGGACATGGTCACGCATATGATGGCGATCATGGAACATGCATCTAAGGTTTTGGTCTTAAATAAGTTTCAAGTCGAGAGTTTTTTGAGATGGGACATCAAATAACTCAGTAAAACTCACACATATGA
This sequence comes from Paulownia fortunei, assembly GCA_019321725.1. Classification (NCBI taxonomy): domain Eukaryota; kingdom Viridiplantae; phylum Streptophyta; class Magnoliopsida; order Lamiales; family Paulowniaceae; genus Paulownia; species Paulownia fortunei. The sequence continues at coordinate 23,023,494 of CM033108.1, read as the reverse complement.
TGCATGCTCGTGAGACGAGGATGTCACATTCCATTGGCATTAGAGTAGAGACGTAAGTTTATATATGTGGGTGCTTGTTAGGGAACAAGTACACCGAACACAGTCTGCAAAAAATTGTTAGCTAGAGGTTTTGCCTGTCAAAATAAAAATTTCTGTGTTGTGATAGTACACGACTAGTTCTCGGAATTGAGGCATGATGGTAGCCTTGTGTACATCCTACAAAACTTTGATATATATTCTTATTGTTTGACAATTATAAAGGGGGTATGTTGGGTGTTGCACTAATGTGCATGGAGGTTTGTCAGTGGTCAATATAGAATTGGACACTTATTTTTTTAAACAATGGAATCTCCTGTGTTTTCATAGTTCGTCATTCAAAGATTTTGGTCAATGTAAGATGAATCGTGATTCATAAAAAATCATTGGAACTTGAAATGGGATCACAATTATTGAATTATTTAGGGTTTCGACTTATAATCCATACCATAAATTCAATCGAAAGATTAGTTGTTGAAAGGATTGTCGTGTATGGTACTCGCAACTGAAATAGGTTTATTTATTTTTCACCTGAGACTAATTCGTCATGATTACTTATTAGGTATTTTCATAGATAGTAAGGTTCTTGGAATTAAGAAGTTAATTCCAAACGGATTAATTAATTGAATTAATTAATTTGAATAATTGTCATTCATAAGTTGCAAATATTGCTAGCTTGCTACTAGCTTAGTAGTGAATTTAAGAGGGTCACATATTTTTATGGAAAATAATATTTCTAATTTTAGAATTTATACAATGGTTAGAAATTAATTAATTAATATTGATTAATTAATTAATTAAGGGTTCTATTTAATTTAATGGTTAAATTAAACTATTCAATTAAGTAATTGAGTTATTTAATTGGACTTAATTTGATTAAGAAGCCAATTGGAGTAAATTAAATTAATCGACTTGATTGATCAAATTGGGATTGAACCAAATGGATTGATTTGTGGATTTTTTTAGTCCAGTTTCAAAAATTAATGTGGACCACTTAAAAAGCCCACTAAAATATGAAGAGAATAAATTAAATAAATATGATTTATTTAATTAACATATTTATAGATAAATAAATATAACGATCGATTTTATGGGATAAAATCGGCCAGATTTAATTTATATATAAATATAATTATAGTATATATATGATATATATCTACCTTGATATTATTTGAAGAGTTTAAATTAATATCAACAATGTATGTAGACAATTTTGATAATTAATATAGTCTCAAATTAGTCCACATACAATAGAAGAGAGAAAAGATAAGAGTTCTTGGAAAATTTGGAATCCTTTCAAGATAAGACTTTGAAATATTTTAAAATTGTCAAACTTTTCAAGAGTTGGAGAATAATCAAATTTTCAGCCCTATAAATAGTTATGATAGAAAATTACACATAATAATTCATAAAATTTAAGCAAAAATTATTTTGTTTAAGTATTCTATTTTTCTCTCCAAGAAAAGAAAAACATTTTCTTATAATCTTGATTTTCTTATTTTTTAAAAGAAAAATCAATTTATTGTTATTTTCTTCATATTACTGTTTTAAAAACTTAAAGAATTAATCTTTATTGTTCTTAAAAATTTACTACGATTCTAAATTAGTAAATAATTAAAAGGATACTAGCGAATTCTTTTGATTGATATTGTTCTTCCGTATTATGGACCTGATAGAGGAGAGACACTTGAATCCCTGCGAATTCTGAAAGTTTAGAATAAACAATTATTTTATTTCCTACAATAACCAAAGTACATGAAATATATAATTTAAATTTTATATTTATTTATATATTCACTTGAATAAACACGATTGTTAAAATTATTTTCGAATCAAATGAGTTAAATTTATGTTTGATAAAATTTTAATTTTCTACTGTATATACTCTTACGATTATAGTGAACCCAACAGTTTGATGCGAATGACTATAGATACTATCAAAACCCTGGACCTCCCCTTATCTTCCTTAGTTATTAAATCCGTCACCTGACTCTTGGCAAATTTTAATATTTAAAAAGAGTAAATATTTGATAAAATTTTAAAACCATGGATTACATGTAGTTTCATACTATCTTAAGAGGGTGGATCAAATGGAGCAAGTTTATATCATATCTATCCACAAAGATTTGGAAAAATGAAAATTCAATACAAAATTAAAACTTTAAAATTAGGGCAGAATAAACATTAGTTCGGGTTGGAACATATAATTATATTTGGTTTCATTTCCCACATGTTTGCATTTTTAATTAAGAAACATATGTATTTGCTGTGTTCATTTATTTTTGAGACATTTTTAAAAATAAATTACTTTCAAAATCCACACCTTATTTTGAATTTTTTATTCGTATTTAAAAATAAATAAATCAAACATGTTTTCAAAATATGAAATTTGAACTCAAAATGTTAGGTCAATATGTCAAATTTTATAATTTACTATTCCAAATATAATTAAAACTTCTCAAACAATTTTAGAAAGTAATTTTACAAAAAGAAAATGAATTCAGACATTAAATGTCAATCAAAAAATATATTATAACAAATTTCAAATTATAACATATACCAACCTAATCTTCTCAAATTATTTTTAAAATATATTATAACAAATTTCAATCAAAAAACAACACATTAAATGTGTCCTAATCAAAAGCACGCCCTCTATCACATCACAAGTTAGTGGACAATGTATAGGCTATTGTTGAGCCCCTATTCTGCACACTATATAGGAACATTTTACAAGATGTTGCTGACTTTTTTTATGTTGATCACAAAAGAATGAAAGAATGTAACATGATGAACGAAGGAAAGCTAATGAAAGCCATTTTGAGTAGATCAATTTATTATTAGAACCATTGCTCACATATAGTAAAGTCGGATATGGTGATTTTTGGATGGATAATGAAATAGTAAAGTGATTTTTAGATGGACAATGAAGATGGACAGTGAAAACCTATTGCATGGCAGGTGCAATAGAACTTAGTAAATTAACAATAGAAATATCTAGAGATACGGATTTAATAAATTAACAAGAGAAATATATAGAAATTTCTGATTGGCCAACTAGAACTTTCATTCCAAACTTGTTTCTCAAACAATGTTGGTTACAAATGACTTCCATATATATACTATTTACCTCCTCAAATGAACAGTGAAAATAAAAAACATCAATGGTTGGGAGAGATTTCCAAAAGCCTCCAAAAATATTAAATAGCATATTCTATTAGATATTTACAATTATGTATTTTCTAAAAGTTTTCCTACACATCTATATTTTGCTATGTACCTCTACTTCATTCTACACTTACATAGAATGTTCAAGTACACTCTACCTTCTTTTTCTTTTCAAAAGACTTTACAGTGCCAAAGTATTTTCCAAATTTGACATGAAACTGGGTTTTGGCAAATTTAAATGCCAAAGAGGAGGAATACAAAACAAATTTTATAGTTCTTTTTGGGCAGTATTCCTCAATTTTATCAAAATAAATGGTGTAATTGTTTCTCCATCAAAAATCAAACTAATGAGATTTCTAGGATATCAAATTCTTCAAGGGACAATTAGACCTATATAAAAAGATCTTTGAGTTTCGGGAATAAATTTTGAGATTAAATTCTTGATAAAAATCCGTTACAAATCAAGACAGCGCAAATTTTAAAAAAATAATGTGAAAGAGAAAAAGAAACACCCAAAGAAAAGGGAGGAAATTGTATTTACAAATTGTGCGTATACAACAAATGAGAATTGTATTTACAAATTGTGACAAACTTAACTCTATAGCACTCAAGAATTTAGAATCAAATGCCAATATAAGATCTAACTTTCTATTTTGTTAAGGAGGAATGAAGAATGTGTTTTGTTAAAATGAACTTGGTTGGCTAATTTACAAAAGCAAAAGAAAACACAAATGAAAAAGAACATAAAAATTCACACGGAAATGTAAAGGAAAAACAAAAGATAGCAATAAATACAAATAGCGAAACTCTAACATTATATATTAAAAGTGGAATAACTTTTACAACCCATTAACAACATATATATTAGAAGTGTGAAAGAAAGATGTGAAACCAAAACAAATAAAATGATAAAATTGATCATTTTTCCAAAAAAAAAAAGGAAAAAGAAATAAAACTTTAAACAATTTTATTAACTGCGTTCAATTTTCAATCATATGGTATGATTAGATTGTTGTTGATAATACCTCTCTCTCTCTCTCACACACACACACACAATGGGTTACCAATTTGAACACTTTCATATATCATAGCTAAACAGAATTCTAAATATTGGCATTGATTGAGATATTACTGACTTATGTAACTAGACTTTTCTTATTTTTAGAGAAGCTTGTTATTTTTTAAAAAATAAAAAAATTAAAGTAGAGTCGTTTACCCATGGTTCTATCCACATCCATTACCTTAGCCCTAGACCCGAATTAGCAATTGATTTAACAAGAACAATCACCTTTTTGAAAATACGACTTGGGAGATGGAAAGGAGTGTCACTGCTTGATTAAAATTTGCAAGCTTGAATTCCAATTGCCATGAATTTGACTAGAATCTTAAACTATTTTCCAAGGAAAATATAATTCTTAAAGTATAATTTTATTTCTATAGTTTATGAAAGTCGCATTTCCTCATCAAAGCAGGAAGATAGTGCTAGAGAGAGTGCCAGTTCCAACTACTAACTAGCAAAGCAGTAAGTTACACATGAGTACGGATAATTATGATTTTTGAAATCGATAAAGTTTACCTCTTTCCGTGCATTTTTGAATGAAAACATCTTTCTACCCTAAAAGAGAAATTCAAATTGATAAAGTTTTATTTTCCCGAGAATTTTAGCAATTTGAAAACATATCGACAGTCCCTGTGCATCCGGTCTTCCACCCCGCTCTGAAAAATGCATGGGTCGGCAGGTGGGCGAGATAGAATGGGCTGGCACTACTAACCAAGCCCAGTTCTCTCCAATAGGTGCTGGTAGCTTACTTCCAAACCTTGTCTTATATGAAAGTTGTGGTCATAGCCAAAAGGAGCCTTAAGCCCTTGTACGATGCTCAAGTCAAGGCTCCTTCCCACTCGTTGCTCAGAGGTGCTTGTTCGAGTCCAGCTCGTGACAAAGGGCTACCTTCTCTCTTAAGATAATCTCGACTCATAGTCGAACTTGATCACATTTTGGTCTTGCGAATTTCGTTTAATATAACATGATTATGTCTTTTTGTTGTTTAACTTGTGTAATAATCATAATCATTTAAAGAGAATTTTTTCAATATAATTATTGTTTTGGAAATTAAAAAAAAATGTATATATTAAAGTTGAACTCCTAGGTTTATCCATCAAATCCAGGCCCAAGACAACTAAGCCCAAAGTCAATTGAATCAAAGACAACCAAGCCCATTTTGATTGTATAGGTCGAATCTCAAACCATAGAACTACGCTGATTTTTTTGGCCAAATATTAATATACAAATTGCAATTCATTGTAAATGTCCTATAATAATTTCATTGAACACTAAAAGATTAATTAACTCTCATTTTTACTTTCTTGCTTGAGTATGCATTAGTTGCTCGTCATATACTCAGTTTTTACAATAACCTGCACATGTAGCATATATGTACATATAAGTTTTATTGAAAATAAGTTAGTTTCATACTTAATATGAGATATACGAAGTAAACATAGTTTTTCAAAATAAACACATCTACAAAGCACAAAATTTTTATAGCAAGTAAGTATTTTTCAATTTCTCCTATTAGCAATAGTGTTTATATTTTTTTTTAGATGTTAACAAACAATATCTTATATTTTAGAATGATTTATTTATTTTTATCAGTATCTCATCATTTAACAAAATAATGCATTATTAAATAACACGGCATGATATCTTTGACTTCCAACTAACAAAGATACCCAAAGGCCAAAACATAGGGTATCATTGACTTTTATCTTTCTTTTAAAACCTTACTTCAATTCACATCCAAAAACATAGGGCTAAGTATTTAATTGGTTAGGTTGATGCTCTAAAGAAAAGAGAGGACTAAATATCGTAATTATATTTTCTTATAATGCAACAATTAAAGATTCATTAATAATGGTGGGTAAACCCAATTAGTACATCAAAGGCATCCCCTAGATACATAAATCCAGTGATTGTGGATTTTAACCCACATAAGTTTAAGTTAGGGGTTTTTGACTCATTCACGTACTCAATGCAATAAGAGTTAGGGTTGAAAAATAAATTAAATTATTCAATATTTGGATAGATTATTGAAAATTCGTTTGAATTCGATTTGTTAATAAGAAGAGTTCTTCCTCCTCATTCTACACAATAACTACAATATTCTCTTTTGGTTCCTTTTAATCCTAAATCTTTTGGTAAGATAGTTTAGATACATTTACTCAGTTTGCTGGAGAGTAACTACTCTATGCTAAATTTGCTACTGATTTCACCATTGTATTCTGGAAGACAGACTCTCAAAGTTTTTCAAACACTTGTGCTAATGGGGCAAATTTGTTTTGTCTCAGTTGAATATTTTGTTATTCGAAGTCAAATGCTCAAAGCAACTTTCAAGATTAATTTATTGTTCTGTTCTTACTTTTATTTATGTTTTGCAATTTAATTATTGCAGTATAAATTATATTTCTGTAACATAATTTAATATAATTTTAAAAACTCTTATTTATCTGGAAAAAAAAAATCATGCCACCTATTTAGGACTTGGTAGCACACAAGGGGCCCGGAATATGAAAATGTCATAAACCCCACTTAGGCATTATAATAAATTCATTATACTTATTTGAATTATTTTAAATTAGGATGGCTTTCAAATCCTTTTACATATATTTTGAGTTACTTTCTCCATTACTATAACATTGGAATCATTTGAAATAATTAGCCATAAATCACTTCCTCAAATCCAAATCTTTTTTTATAAACGTAACTTTAGATAATGCAATAGTAATTTGAAACTCCAAGATCATTAAAAGCATTTCTAAAATTTACTTCTTTCACAAAAAAAACTAATACACGTAAAATTCTTCCAAATCTATTCGAGTCCAAAATTAAGAACTTCAAGACCCGCCTCACAACCTATTTATGGACCTTAACCCACCCCATATAGGGCAGATTTTGGGACAGGCTGCGTGTTAGACCAGCCCCGTTGCCATTTATATTCACTACTACAAGTTTTTGAGTACCAATTGTTTCCTTGACATGTAAATAACACTAGTTATAATACCTTACAAGCACCTATTATAAGCAAACTTAAACTACTTGTAACATTTTAACATTACAGACACACAATTTTGAACATCAGATGGTGAAGCTGATCAAGTTTCTCTCATTGAGACTTTCAACAGTATCCTTCAGACTCTGCTCAAGAGAAATAAAACTGATACCCAAAGATTTCGCCTTCTCACGCGACACTTGGAAGGGAGGTGTTGCAGGCTGATGATTCTCTTCTGAACTGCAATGAAAACATAGGTAAAGACAATATGGCAGAGGCTTGAAAGAATGGTCTGAATTTAGTCCTGGATGTTATAATGTGAATGTGGCAGATATATGCTACAGAAAGTTGCCTGTTTTTCTATGCTTTAGCAGCTAATCAAGAACTGTGAATAAGTGAAGGGAATGGCCCTCTCTCTAGGTTCATAAAACAAAAACTTAAGATATGAAGCTAAGGATTTCAAATTCATAATAACAAATCTATTGAATTTATTTGGATAATCTCTTATTATAATGGATTTCAAATCTAAAACTCTTATTTTGAGCTATTTTTTAAGTTATTGTAATGGATTTCAAATCGATCTTATATAGAGTCATTTGAAATCTTTCTCTCAAATCCTCACCTCAAATCCAAATTCTTCCATCCAAATGCAACCTAAAGTTTATAATTTACGCACACACACACACAAAAAGCACATGGAGAGACTTACCTCTTGGGAAGGTTGAGCTTAGGATAGAGATCGCGTAAGATATTCAAAGCTTCAGAAGAATACAATACTTTTGCAACAAGACAATATCTACCATTAGCTGAAGGATTCTCAAATGCTAGGACATGTGCATAGACAACATCTCTAACATCAACAAACACAAAAACTCCACCAGGCATTGCATTGCTCTTTCCTGCAAAGGGTTAAACGAATTCGCCATTGAGCAGTCGATAGGCCATGCAAAGACAGTTGGTTCTTGGAGGAAGAATAAGAGAAGTTTACTATGTTTCTACAATCTCCATAAATAGCAATGACTTCCCAAGAAGAAAAAGTTTCGAAAGAAAATTACTCCATAACCACTAGAAGTCTTCTTAGTATTTTCAAGATATCCATTAGTCCCCATGTACTCCAAGTATTGTATTTTCTCCCTTCTATCAGTAATTAAGAGAGCAATGGAAACAGGGGAACCTCTGTTTTATGTTTCTTTGTGACTGCATAATCATGGAACTTGATGAAAATGTGGTGGTATGGACCTTGAATAATGTCGTCTGTAATTCTGCATTCTTTTGTCTGAAATTTCATTTCATAGGTAGGCATGACAATAATAAAAATGAAAACTTCATGTCTTAAAAGATAATATGTAAATTTCCTAAATATCCAAGTTTTCAGAGGATAATATGTAAATATTCTTCTTTGTTGCTAAGAAAGAAGAGTTGAAAGAAACAAATCAGAAGTCATAAACAATTAATCAAATGAAATAATTTTGGCTTTTGATGGAACTATACCTTCTCTAATGAAGTTCAGAAAACTGTCAGAAGTATAATTGAGAGTTGGCTGTAAGAGAGGACCAATCACCAAGCCAGGATTTATCACTACCAAGTCAATGCCATTTTCTTGTGCAAATTTCCTTGCAGCTTCCTCCGCCAATGTTTTGGAAAGAACATACCATTGCTGAAATAGATGTTTATTTATCTTAGAGGTGTAAATGAATCGAATTTTAAGGCTCGAGCTCTAGTACGATACTACGTTCTCGAGCTCAACTAGCCGCTCAAGTTCAAGCTCGAACTCAAAAGAGAGAAATTGAGCTTGAGCTCATTCAATAAGAAAACATAAATATTAAAACTCTATGAGTTAAAAAATATGAACAAATTTCATTATTTTTGTAATATAATCAATTTTACAGCTTAGTTTTCCAAAAGATAGTTTTTATTTCGGATTAATTGAATATGAAATTTATTACGGAATTCAAAAAAATGCATGCATTAATTAAACTTATTGGTGTAAATACATTATTTTTTATTGTTATTATATATTTAATATTACTTTATAAATAGTACCCCCACTTAACAAAGATTTAGAAAACAGGCACTAGATTATATATACACCTCAACAAACTTGGTAGATTATGTATTTATCGAATTAAAAATATGAAAATCTCATTTTCACGAATAAGTTTGTCAAAAGAAAATTCTTATTTTGGATTAAATTATATACGAAGTTAATAATTATATTTAATATTAATTTACGTGTGTTACCAAACTTAACTTAGATTGACAAAAAAAAATACATTCTATTGTACACACACATATACATATCTTGGTAAATCTGTCGCATTAAACCTATTACAAGAATGATCACATGTTTTTACATGCAAAACTTAAGGCTTATTTAGGTTAGATTAGGCAAGGTTTGCAGATCATTCTCTATACACCTAACATATTTACAGAGTTTCAATCAGATAGAACCTCTCTATGATCACCTATCATGGTACATGAATCATGGCCATGAAATGCTTAAATATGACTTAAATATGACTGACGAGTAAAATATAGGCAGACGACTTTTTTGGCTGCACAAAATACTTTCTAGGAAGCATCTCGAAATAGTCCAAAGTAACGTACGAGCTTATTTTATTTCATTTGATTAAGGTGGATATTTAGTTTTGATTATGATGGTTCATGATAAAATTTTAAATTTAATATAATTAATGATTTTTTGTTGGATAATTCATGTCACCTAGGTGGGATAAAATAATCATATCTCTCTCATTTAAAATATTTAAAATATATTTTGACTATAATATCAATAATTTTAAATCATATATTATAATATTAATTTAAAATATTTTATGAAAAATTTTAATTAAGGGTAAATTAGTAAAAAATATAATAATCCATATAATTATTTATCAAAGTAGACGATTTGATAAGAATTTTGACTAATATATCATTCAAATAATTATATAAAGTACATATAAAATTTATTTGATAATTTAATAATAATCTCACATCTTATTACATTTTTTATCAATTATTTTTCATCATAACAAAAAAGTAGACCGGCTTGTTATCTGAAAAAGAATAGAATGGGAAAAACATTATAAATGGTAGAGAGAAAAAAGTGCTAGCAATTCAAACCTGAATTTCCTCACATAATACTGGATCAGAGAACCAAGTTTCATCAACTACGTCGTCAGTGGTTTTAGTGTTTCTCGTCACCAAATTTGTGGCCATAGAAGATGTTAACACCACTCGTTTGATAGATGGCGCCTTCAGACATGAACTAAGGACGTTAAGTGTTCCCTTCACCGCAGGTTCTATAAGTTCCGTCTGTATAATGCACATCAACATAAAAATAAGAAAATTCTTTGAAGCAGACTGCCCACATACAGATTTCATCCAATACAAAAAAAAAAAAAACAAATTCTCCAGACATATATATTTGGTGCTTAAACTTAGAGATTCTTGCTAGCTAGCAAAATATTAGTTGCCACGCAGAAAGACCTGCTTCTAGCAGATAAGGGTGTCGTTAAAATTCTCTCACGAGCATAGCTCTTGTTTTTGTGGCTTTAAGGTTTTTATTTAAAGCTTTCAAAAACTGCTTGTGTTATACTGGTTTCCTTTCCTTCAGGTGTACTGGTAGGCAAGGGAGAGGATGAGGACTGGAGTCCAACCAGAGAGTACAACAAGGATTAAAGAACATCTTAAAGCTTGCCTCTTTGCTTTCTTAAAATGAAAAGCGGACTATGCAATAAGAGGCTCATAAGCCGAACTCTAGTGGAGGAATGTTGAAAACAATCTTATTGGATTTTTAAAAGCGGCTTTTGAGTGAGGGCAATCGTCATAATCAGCCAGCGAGCAATCCCAAGAAAGCCAACTAGCTACCTAGCCTTTCTTATTCTCATCGCTAGCTTAAACTTATACTGAGGAATAAGTATCAAGAAAATGGTCAAATCATTTTTGGTTAAAAATAAAAAATATCTAATTTAGGCAATTGTCAATTAAGTCATCTAACATAATTTCTTATCTAATCTCTTACTTAAATTTCATCAATCCATATTTTTTGAAACTTATATAAACTTTTCTAGCTCTCATTTGTAGAACATTCCAAAATTAAAGAATTAGAGAATTAGATAGTATTTGAGAGAAAAACTTAAGAGAAAGTCTGTGAAAGTATTTTGTTAAGAAAACTTTTTGTGTGGGTTGTGAGTTGTAAGTGTTGTAAATACTTTTATATTTTCCCCTTTAATAAAATGATCTGTAGCAGGTCAGAAGACATATGCACAATTGATCGAACTCCGTTATTAAATTTGTGTATGTTATTTTCGTTATCACTAATCTGATTTATCGAAAATTTCTATAATTTCCCAATAATAAGAATAGAAAAAACAAACCTCCAACCCCCTATAAAGTAAGTGATTTTCTTATAGTACAAGTCTCTACCAACTAACTCAAGCACTAAAGAGAGGTGAAGCAAATTATCGATAGACAATAGACCAAGGAGCGAAAACCACTCAGTTACTTGCTAAATGGAAGAGAGCAGAAGGAGGAAAGTGAAGAGATGAGCACTTTTCAAGGGTCTACTGATCCTACCTCCTTGTATGTACGAGATAGTTAATGAGTTATTATTTATAGTTTTCTTAAGGAGGTTTATAGAGACTTAAAAGCCTCTTTAAAGAGCTATAAGACTAGTGGTCCAGGAGCTACTTATTTTTATAATACTATAGCTCCCGGACCACAGTCTAAATCCTAAATATCCTTTGGATTAGGGCGAAACCCATTTCAATCCACCACCGGGTGCTTGTTTTTCTTGTTAATTGGCCTAGCAGCTAGTGAGCTAAGAAGCTATTCCCCAAGTCTCAGTCGGGGAAGGGAGTGATATCATCGAGTCCTAATCCTCTCCCCGTATTCTTAGCACGATGCTACTCGAATCTTTTATTTATAAAAATGAGTGCGGCCTCAGCCAAGGATCAATTGTCCCCTACACCCACTTTTAAGAATCAACCTTGTAATCTTAACTCGGATACCATTTTAAACGTTATTTAGAAGCAGATTTATGCCCACTATCTGAGTACAATATAACACATGAACAAGACAAAAATGAGATGTTTAATTCAAACACATTAATAATAACTTATAATCAAATCCATCACTATGCAAAGTTCAGATTAACAGCTTCAATGATCATTTCAATCAACTTAACATACACAAAAATCTTGGGGAAAAAAAAAAAGGAAAATTAAGGTGGATAGAGGACCTGTGGGTCATTAACATTATCCAATATAACAGGAGATGCTGTGTGAAAGACACCATCACAACCATCAACCACAGCATCAAAAGATCCTTCTTCAATTAAGTTGGCTTGGAATAATTGGAGTCTTTCTTTAGCTCCTTCAAGTGCCTTCAAGTGTGCAACCTTACTTGGATCACCTATCCAATAAGTCAAACAAAACTTGGATCATATTTTCTCATTCCAAATCTTTGTTCAAGAAACTCCTAGATAAACTGAAATAGAATAATAATCAAAACATAAGCCAAACACTAGTTTAGGCACGTAGTGGATAGATTGAGCTAGAATTTTTAATTCTTGGGACGGGGGCAAGACAATTTAGGCATTCGTAAAACTTGAGATTGTAGATAAGTGATGAGGGCGACTGTCGGCTCGGCCCCTGCTTGCTCGCTCGATAACATGGCAAGTTAGTGAAGTGTGTGTAGAAAAGATAGACAGAGAGACACGGTACTGACTGAGGTTGCGAACAGTGGCCTTAACAGTGTAACCACGGTCGAGCAAAAGCTTAACCAGCCATGAAGCTATGTAACCCGACGCTCCTGTCACGCATACCACCTTTCCCATTTCACTCACTGATCAGTTTGCTATCAGGTTCTTGCAATCTGTGTGTGTGAGCATTGTTGGATGGCCATGTTTGGAGGTATATATGAGAGGTGGTGGATGGACTATGTACGGCTGCTGTTTCTCATGTCTTGGAAGACAAATATTGTGTGGTAACTGTAATATCACGTATCTTATGTCTAATAATGTCTAGTAAGACTAATTGTACGGTGGTTGTCATATCACGTATCTTATGTCTAATCTTTTGAAGTGTACACTAAACACACGATTGGTTTGGCTGAATTTGAGCTATATATTAGGTAAAATGACTAAGAGCCGTATTTTCCTATTTTTGGACTTGGAAAAAGTATTTACGTATTACATCAAAAATATCAGTTGTCAGCAGCTAATTAACATTTAATAATTAACCATTCATAAATTTGTGATTATGATAAATTTGGTCCTCCATGCTTAAATCTCACATATTTAGTCCATAAAATTTCAAACATTGCAAAAGATTTGGTCCCCGCAATCAAGTATCCATCTAAGGACCATGTGCCACTCACATGGGCAGAAATTGGCATAAACATCGTTGGATTTTGATGCCATTTCAACCCTGTGACTGTTTTGGTCCAGCTTTTGAAGGGGCTTTTCATTTTTTTCAGAGCCAAATCGGGCCCCCCTCTGTCTGTCCAAATTTATACTGAAAGCAACAGGGTTTTCATCCCCACCATTCTACAGTGCCAGGAGCTTCTTTTCCAACTCATCTAAGACGCACAAAGACAAACTAGCTGAAAGTGAAGATCATTTGCCAAAATTCACAAAAAAAAATTTTTTTTTTTTTTTTTTTTTTTGAATGAGGCAAAAGTTACTATAATAAGCCATAAAATGAGTACAACAAAACAAACTCGAAAAGCTCATGTACCACTTTTTCAATACTAATGTAGTTCAATCCACTTGTTCCAACTTTCGATTACTTTTTTACCCTTTTGGAAGAAGGAAAGGAAACATGCCCATATATCACGTCAAAGTTAAAAACATCTCATCACCTGCTAGAAATATTACATTCAATAATATATATTAAGTTTGTATTTTATAACATATTTTACACACACATATATATGTGTGTGTGATTTTATATAAATATATGGTGAGATACACAATCAATGCACACCGTCAAATATTGCATCTATAAAACCATAATAAATGAATAAAGAAAAAAAATTGTAACATAGATCTAATGGAAATACCAAAACAACAACGAAAATAATATCTAAGGAACCTGGCTAAACCTACTTCAAGAGTTTTGTGTCATCAATCAGATCAAGAAAATTCAAAATTTAGGAATTATGAATAGGAACTTCTTGCAGCTCAGACTGAGAAATAAATAAGCTAAACCATTACAATAATCTACAAGGTTTATTACAAGTAAACAAAAAAATAAAAAATTGGATGGCTCGTTTAGGTTGCATTTGAATAAAATAATTTAAATTTGATAGGGGGATTTGAAAAAATTAATTTGAAATCAATGACTTAAAAAATAGTTTAAAATAAGAGATCAATAATTTAAAATTTATTGTATCATAAAATTATTTAAATAAATTTAATAAATTTATTATTAAAATTTTTATTTTAAATTAATAAATCTAAATGAAGCCTTAAATTTTAGACCAACGATGAATGACGGAAGAGCACAGGTCTCAAAGCACTTTTGGGTTTTGAGCTAAGGCCTGATATCCTGCGGTAGCAACACAATGTATAATGTGTTCAAACATGACCCAAATCAGCTAACTACAAAAAAAAATCTTCTGCTCTCTAAATTCAAGAGATCTAACTTGGTGAAAAACAAGAAATCCTAATCCAATTTGGGCTCAATTTAGGTTTAAGATATTGGATTTTTTTTTTCTCAATTTGGCACAGTAATAAATTTTGGATTCGGAATAATTTGTTAGCCTTTAAAATTCATAATACAACAAAATTCGTCTTTATAACATGCGATTAATTCGAAAATATATAGGTACAAATACATACTCTATAAAAAATAATACATTTACTTGGAAAGATTCTCAATAAACTACCCATACAAATTATGTTATCCAGTCAAATTATATATTTGTGTTGAGAAAATAGAAAAATAAATTAATATAATTATAATTGAATTAAAATAGGAATAAAACTCGAGAATAAATCGTTTTATTAACAAAAAATTCGAGAGATGTTATCACGTTATTATTTATGAACAACTTATATAAGATTACAACTTCATATAAAAATATTGTATTTTATTTGATTTATTTTAAAAAGCTTGGAGAAATTTGTTTCTGTGGTTAGGAGTGTTGGACTAACCCTAGCGGATTTCCCATTATCCCTTATTTCTGTCCACGTGAGTGGCACATGGGTCTTTTCCGTTAGTTTTTAACGGATACGTGATGGAAAGGACCAAATTCGTTGCAATCTTGGAATTTCAGGGACTAAATGTGTCGGTGCTAAAACATGGAGGGCCAAATCCGTTTTTGTGGCAGACATTAGGGACGGAAAATGTATCTTTAAATATAATTGATTGTCATATTGCAAATAAGATCAAATCTATATATAAATTGTAATATTCTTATAATTATATTTATGCAAGCATATATTTTCCAAATCGTCCCTCTTGCCAATTGTATGTCTTTTTTTTTTATTATTTGTACAATTTCCTTTAAAACTACACAAATACAAAAATATAGGGGTAAAAAAAGGTTATGGCCCTTAAACTTGTATTTTGTACTAATTTGACATATACTAATCTAATATTTCAACAGGATCTTTTCCATCAAACTCATCTAACAAATTTGCATTCACATCCTTTGAGGTTTTGTTTTTAGCATCCACCTCCCCTGATATTCAAATTTTTTGTAAGTACCTCCCTGCAAACACTATTTAATGAAAGATATCATTAAAATATTATTAAAAGGCGAAATAAACCTATCTATGTACTTATGGGGGGAAAAAAGATATAACTTTTACAATGGTTACTTAAAATAAAATGAAAGATACCAAATTTTAAGTTTCATATAAAGAGAATGGACAAATACTAATTTTTATACATTATCAGTAATCGTATTTTTCATATTTATAAATGGCTCAAATATTCTTTAAATGCATATTTTTTAAAACAAAATGAGAGACCTAAAATTTAGTATTTTTTATACAAGAGACCTAAGTTTAGTTACAAAATCCAACTTTAGTAATATAATCAATAGTTTTAATGGGAGTTTTGTTCAAATTTATCATTTTTTGTACATAAATAATAATATGTTCTTTAACAAGACATCGTAGTTTAAATTTTAATATCACAAAATATTTATAATTATGTAGTTTAAAAGATGTCTGTCGACTCATATATTCTTTAATTTAGTACAATGACCTAAATTTTAACTTTGATCTTTTACTTGTTTTAAATAAATTATGCATTAAGTTATGCCTTTTTTCAATAAGTATAGGGATGAGGGTATTTTAATCCTTTCATAAATTATGTAAGAATCTTTGACCAAATAGCAACATATTCGTCAAAATATAGATTAGAAGATGTGGATACCAAATAATAAAAATTTAGAGGAAGCATATACAAATATACGTCTTCTGGATAAGTAAATCAAATCTAATAAACTTGTAGGAAGAATTTAAGAACTACAGAGGTGAATAGTTTGGGCCGGCTTAGAAATGGCTATTTTATTCACAAAATTCAACTAACTCCATTCATACTACTCATGCCAAAATAAATAAAATAAATAAAACTTAATATGTTGTATCTAAAGAAACAAACTAAAATGAGATTTAGCAATTCACCTTATATGAGTTTTGAATTTTTTATTTTGTTTTTAATTCCCAACTCTTTTCTTATTACTGATGCGTGACGATGCTGGGAAGAAGATTGATGGGCCTATGGACACTACTCAAAAAGTCAACAGGAAAATGAAGTCAGCGTTCTAATCCCTCGGCCACATGTTGACAAAATAACGCAACGATTATTCATGCCGAAAAATATGTGTGAAACCATGCTGGTTGCATTTTCTTAATCATTCCGGATTAACCAAATGATGGAACGTGTCCCATCAATCCCGTTTTTCAACTGTCTTTCAAATTTTTAAAATTGTTTGTCAATTCTTTAACTTTGTTTCAGATAGCAAATCTTTTGGTAATAACTACGTTGTCAGAAAGTTCCCTCTGAATTCTACACTATATACATAAACTTTCCTTGCAAATCAAGATAATACAGATAAAAATATATGTGTGTGTGTATATATATATATGTATATATATATATTCAGTGATACTCCAGAAGGGATGTTTATCAAATGTGCTTTTCTGTTTCCAGTTGAAGTTCATCAAATGAAGAGATTTCTGTTAGCTACTGGTCTTGTTATTGCCATTTTCAGTTCAATAACAACAGAACTACTATGCAATGGTCAAACAGAGAGTGTGAAATGTCTTCCGAGTGATCGAAAAGCACTTCTGGACTTCAAGAATGGCCTGAATGATCCTGAGAACACGCTTTCATCCTGGCGAGGGATGGATTGTTGTGGCTGGAGAGGAATTGTGTGTGATAATGGCACCGGTGGTGTCTCGGTCATTGATCTTCACAACCCTTATCCACTTGGCTATGGTGCTAGTGCTGCTGGTGCCAGGTATGGATTCTGGAACTTGAGTGGAGAGATTAGGCCTTCACTGATGCAGCTCAAGTCCTTGAAGCATTTGGACTTGAGTTCCAACACATTTGGAGGGATCCCAATTCCTGAATTTTTCGGTTCTTTGAAGAATTTGCAGTATCTCAACCTGTCAAATGCTGGATTCAGTGGAATAATCCCTCAACATCTTGGAAACTTATCCAACATGCAGTATCTTGATGTTTCTAATTCGGGATTTCCGAGTTTGATTGTTGATGACTTCCAATGGATAACTGGTCTTGTTTCTTTGAAGCATCTTGAAATGAACAGTGTAGATCTTTCTTTAGTAAATTCAAACTGGTTGGAAATGTTGAACTTGTTGCCTCATTTGACAGAGTTGCATCTTTCAGCATGTGGCTTGTCTGGTTCGATTTCATACCTCAGTCGTGAATTTCACTTCACTTGCTGTAATAGACCTTAGTTTTAATGGCTTCAGTTCCATGTTTCCAGATTGGCTCGTTAATATAAGTAGCCTTGTGTATGTTGATCTGAGTAATTGCATGCTTCGAGGAAGGATTCCACTTGGTTTTGGTGAATTACCAAATCTTCAATTCTTGAATCTTGATTTAAATGGTAATCTAAGCGCTAGTACCCTGTCTCTGTTCAAAGGAAGCTGGCAAAGCATAGAATTTCTTAGTTTAGCTTCCAACAAAGTACATGGTAAACTTCCTGCAAGTATTGGAAATATGGTGTCTCTCACAGACTTCGACCTGTCTGATAATTATGTCGAAGGTGGAATACCAGGCACTATTGGCTCACTCTGTAAGTTGGTAAACTTTGATATATCAGGCAATAGAATGACGGGAAGTTTACCTGAGTTACTTGAGGGAACTGAAAACTGTCGTGCTGATAGTCCTTTGCCTCGTTTAGTGAACTTAAGATTGAGCAACAACCAACTTACAGGAAGATTGCCAGATTGGTCGGGGCAGCTTAAGAATCTTAAAGGAACTATCTTTGGCCTTCAACTTGTTTGAAGGCCCTTTACCAGCTTCTGTAGGTTCACTCCAAAATCTGACTGATCTGAGCTTAGCAGGGAACAGACTGAATGGAACACTGCCAGAGAGTGTTGGGCAGCTTTCAGAGTTGGTTGTTCTTGATGTTTCTTCTAATTATTTAACAGGCACTGTATCTGAGGTGCATTTCTCCAAGCTGACAAAGCTGAAAATTTTGAGTCTCGCTTGCAACTCCTTCATCTTGAATGCCGGTTCTAATTGGCTTCCTCCTTTCCAAATCCGTAATCTTAACATGGGTTCGTGTAGATTAGGCCCTTCATTTCCGGGCTGGGTCAAATCTCAGAATGAGATCATGTTCCTTGATATCTCAAATGCAAGCATCTCGGGTTCTATTCCTCTCTGGTTTTGGGATCTCTCCTTCAATCTTTCACTGTTAAACATCTCTTTCAATCAGTTGCAAGGTCAATTGCCAAGCTCCTTTCAGGTAACTCCATTTGCAGATATTGATTTCAGCTCTAACCTGTTTGAAGGGTCCATTCCCCTGCCCACTGTTCCAATTGAGTTGCTTGATCTCTCAAATAATCGATTTCATGGTCCGATTCCTCAGAATATCAGTGATGTTATGCCAGACTTGATCTTTCTTTCTCTATCTAGTAACCAACTCACTGGACAAATTCCAGCCAGCATAGGAAATATGTCTTTACTTTCTGTGTTAGATCTTTCAAGAAATAATCTAATGGGGAGCATACCTTCAGGTATAGGGAAGTGTTCTTATTTGAAAGTGCTAGACCTAGGAAATAATAACCTGTCTGGTGATATTCCAAACTCTATAGGTCAGCTGAACCAGCTTCAATCATTGCACTTAAATGACAACTTGATCTACGGAAAGCTGCCCTCTTTGAAAAATTTATCTAGATTACAGACTCTGGATCTAGGAAAAAACAAGTTAGAAGGTACCATTCCACCATGGTTAGGTGAAGGTTTTACCAGTCTTAGAATCATCAACTTGAGGTCAAACACATTTTCCGGGGGAATACTCTTTGAGCTTTCAAACTTGAGCTCACTCCAGGTTCTTGATCTTGCTGAAAACAGCTTGACAGGCAGAATCCCGACAAGCTTGGGAGACCTAAAAGCCATAGCACAAGAGCAAATGACAAACAAAAATCTTTTATACGGGAAATACAGAGGCATGTACTATGAAGAAAGCTTGGTTGTGAATTTGAAAAATCAATCACAGAAGTTCACCAAGACACTATCCCTTGTGACTGCTATAGACCTATCTGGAAACAACCTGTCAGGAGATTTCCCTGTGGAACTAACAGAATTACAGGGCCTGATGGTCTTGAACTTGTCGAGAAATCATATCACTGGCCAAATTCCTGAAAGCATTTCAAGATTACATCAACTGACATCCCTTGATCTCTCAAGTAATGACCTCTTTGGTGACATTCCTCCCAGCATGGCTTCATTATCCTTTCTTGGATATCTTAACTTATCAAACAACAATTTATCTGGTAAGATCCCCGATGGGGGTCAGATGTCAACTTTTGGTGCTAATGCATTTGAGGGAAACCCCAGCCTCTGTGGAGCTCCCCTTGTCGTAAAGTGCCCTGGTGAAGACTCAGGCAAAGGGAATGAGACACAAAATGGGAATGATGTTATGTATGACAGCAACGATGAATTCATCGATAAATGGTTTTATCTTAGCATTGGCTTGGGATTTGCGGCTGGCATTCTTGTTCCTTGCCTTGTACTAGTGATTAGAAAACCTTGGAGTGACAAGTATTTTGATTTTCTGGACAAGGTGATATCCAAGTTGTTACTTGTTGGAAGCCGGCGACACCTGCTCAAATAAGCCAATGAAGATGATACAGAGAAAAGAAGTGGTGGAGACCAGCAGTTACCAGAGATCAGTTAGACTTTTATTTAGAAGCTTTAGGATGATTCCATTGTTGTACAGTATTACTATCTTGCTACATGTTCAAAAAAAGTTTGGCATTCTGATCGAAGATTGATAGCTTTTTTTTTATTTTCTCTCTCTTTTTGATTGATGTGATTTAACTGCTTCATTTTATTAGGAACTCCAATTAACAACGAATTAACAATTCTCAATCAATAATTAGAATTATCAATTATAAAAATAGATAAATAAATATCCATATTTACGACGGGATTCAAATCCAAAACCTTCTTGGCGAAGATTAAAAAATAAATAAAATAAAAAAATAAAAACTTATTGCAGACTGCTTTGTATTACAAAAAAGTTGCTCAAATATGTCACTTGACTTTCACCAAACATGAGCCAATTGCCCTCGAAAAGCAGAGATGATGCTTGTAGCCACATTGAAAAGAATAGTGGAAATTAGAACTTCTGTCAACAGTAGCAGTAGTAGCATCTAAGATGCATTATTTGGTATTATTTTTCTTTGGTAATACATAGTCCTAATATCATATACATAGTTACATGAATTTTAACTTTTAGGTTTAAATAGAAATGATGAGACAGTTATTAAAATTACAATCTTGGTAAATAATGAAAAGTCTCGCCATCTTAATGACATTAGATTCTGATGCACATTGAATTTTGAAGAGCAAAACATCAAAGAGAATATTTTCCTTATATATACATATATGCTTGCTTATTTATGCAATTATTTCATTTCCTTTCCTGTTACTCGGATTACATAAAAAACATCTAATTTCAACATTTATTTTGTCCAAAGTGGAAAATGTGATGGAATTTAATTTCGTTATGCTAAGTTGGATCACAGTGGTGTTACCATAGTTGTCCTAGTTAGAAAGTCAAAACATTTGATCTGTAAGTTTTCACTATTAACAGAATCATAAAACACATATTGAATCACCAAACATTGATTTTCCATTCAAATCCAATGAATCAATAATTTACAAGCCTCATTAATATGCAAATGAAAGTATTGTCTACATGTTCCCATCATTGAAAAGTCTTAAGGTTCATTTTCGGAGTTTGCTGTGATAGCTGATTCCTAATGTCAGAGACAATGGTATAGAAATGAACGATTAAAAACAAAATTGATATCACATTACAGCAAAAATATATATATAAATGATACTCAAAATTGTGAGTTACTGAGAAATGTAACCATACATCTCGTACTCTGAAACAACTTATCTATTTTTTGCCATACTGCAGATTGAATGTTAAGAAGCTTCCGCGCTTTTTCCTGTAAAACGGGCTGGCACCGTATACTTTCACCATGAATCTGGTCATAATCGAGAAATGCGTTACATGTAGTCCACCAATACAATCATTAAACAAGAATCAGGCAGAACATATGGATTTATATTTTGAACCTGTTTCATGACCTAAAAATTGATTTAACTACTCAAGGATCCTCTTCCATAAACCAGCTTAACAAATTAAGGGGTGTTTGATTCTTTTAGGGTACTAATCATACTTAAAAAAACAAAGCAGCAAGGATGAATTATTACCATTAAGAATAATCGGATTATAGCCTGTATGAACTCAAAATTGTTTCTGCAAGAAATCTCTTCTATAAAATAATCCAGCAAAAGTTCAATGAAATGCAGTTCTGGTCTCTTGCTGGGCTCTTGCTCGATGTCATCATCTATAATCTGAAGCATCCTAAGTTCCATATCCAAAGTTGAAGAAGATAAACCTTTAATATAATCCGTAAATGCTGCAACTGCACAGATTCATCATGTAAATGAAGCTCACTTTTCTATGTTTAAAGCAAGAGAAAAATTAAAAAATAAAATCTTCAACATAAGCAATGATGAACTGGGAACTTACAATTCTTTTCCTCTGCCGAGGATTGAAGGAATTGTAAGAACTGGGATACTGGAATATCAGCTTTTCCACTTGTCTTTTCTGTTTCACCAGCTTGTGAATCCTTTTCATCCTCAGCAGATTCTCTAGGTTTAAACAAAATCTCTCCAGAGAGAGAAGGAATTGATGGCAAGAAAAAAGGAGCCTTTTCGGGTTTTTTTGGTGGCTCAATTGGTTTATTCCTGGCTTTTATAATATCCAAATTGATCAAGCTTTGCCACTGGCTCTTGGGCAACAACGAAAGAGTGACAAGATCTGGTATTTGTTGATCTAAAACTGGTGAGTGAGGAGCATCTTGCACTTTTAGAGGATTTCCTTCAGCCTTGTCAAAATTGTTATCTAAAGAATTTTCCGTTGAAGAGACAGACGGTAAATTGACACTCACAATTTCCTTGCCACTCCCATAGGAATCAACTTTAGTAGGGGCAGAAAACATTGCCTGATTAACCCACAGATAAACCCCATTCTGATCCACATGAGTTGTTGCTAAAACATCCATATTTGGTGATAGAGACAATGCTGTTACAGACACATCAACATGTATGGCATCTATTTGTCTAGCAAGGATTACATCCCAAATTCTGAAAGTCCCATCCATGCTGGATGTCAAAAGCCATTTTCCATCCTCACTAAAGCACACATCTGTTATACGATCTAAATGAC
The DNA here is from genome assembly GCA_019321725.1 of Paulownia fortunei. Classification (NCBI taxonomy): domain Eukaryota; kingdom Viridiplantae; phylum Streptophyta; class Magnoliopsida; order Lamiales; family Paulowniaceae; genus Paulownia; species Paulownia fortunei. The sequence goes on along the minus strand of CM033108.1, from coordinate 23,000,278 downwards.
CTTCAAATTTCCGAACCATCCTCAGTGCAACAACATCAAACATACGAATAACTAAGTCATCTGCCACAGTAGCCAGAAGACCATTGTAACGGTGATAAACAATCTTGACCAGTGAACAACCTATTTCCCATCTGGATTTTAATCCACGTCCCTTAAAATCCCAAACTTTTACATCTCCATGGAAACCAGCACTTATCATGATGGTATTGGTTGAATCACAGGCGACACCAACCACTTCTCCATTGTGAGCCAGGATTTTCTTTCTGACATATCAACGTAACTGCCTCGACTAATTCCTGACTGAAGGTTAAATCGCTCTATCCAACCGCCTGCAGTCCCTATTACTGCAAAATTGCCACATGCACTGATGGCACAGGCCTTAATGGGTGTTGGATCCTCCGGACAGGGTGATAGGATGTGCTCTCCAATCACAAAATTCTGAAGCCTCCAGACATATGCTTGAGCAGTATCCATGTGGCATGTAACTACATTGCACCAATCACGTTCCCTGATTTCAGCAACATCAAATGCAATTACAGGCTTAAGTTTTATTTCTGCTTCCTTCAGCTTGAGTTTTTTTGCTCTTTTGGATACATGGCGTTGAGAAAGTTCTCTACTCTGCTGATCCTGGATGACAGAAAAAAGCCGAAAGGCACGATCCTGGCCCGCAGAAAGGATGTGTCTTCCATTGGCATAGAATCTGATACACAGAGGAGGAGCACTATGCCCACTTCTAAAACGTAGAAGACGAGGATCCCCATCACTAGTATCAAAAATCCACATTTTTATAGAGTTGTCTGCCGATGAACTCATCAAAACAGGCTCACTTGCGAAAAAATGAAGAGAAACTATAGAGCAGTCATGAGCCTCTCCAATGACAGACTGAAGTCTCCTCTTCTCAAGATTCCATATACTTATGACACCAGATGAACCACCAGATGCTAGAAGAGGCTGCCCATCAGTGCTGAAAGATAAAGCAGTCACGGCGCCTCGAGTAGAGTGAGTGAACGTAACAATCTCTTCATCATATCGAATGTTGTGAACATGAATCTTTCCATCAGAACAGCCAACAGCAACAACATCTAGTGCCGGTGACGAAACACAGCAGGATATGGCCGATTTCCAGCCTTTGAACTCATAAAGTTTTTTCTTTGTACTAATGTTCCATAGATGCAAAGAACCTTCTTGACTTCCAAGAATTACCTGTTCAAATGCTTTTTGTGAGAAGAAGTTCTAGAGGAAACTAAACTCATGACAAGCATATGTTCCTGCTTGGATGTTACCAATGCAGTGTTAATGGTGAACAAAAGGTACCTTGTTCAAATAAGTATCTGGATGCATTATGCAGCTCGGCGTAAACTTGCTTTCTAGCAAAATATGACCAACTGGAGAAAGATTCTCAGTTATCCCTTTAAATGCCCAGATGAAGATGTTGCCTTTAACATCGATGCTTAAGATGTATTCACCAAAAAGTAGCAAGTGATTAACCTTAGCTTTATGGCTTGCCCAAGTTGCCACCTGTAAAATTGTAAGTAGTATGTATCTTCAGATTATGTTAAGCAATATCATCATACACACAGAGAAGCCTAAAATTATCATGACTAATCTGGAAAAATACCTTCTACAACCATTGCTGCAAATCTAGACGATTCTCAGACATGGATCAGAAGCTAACTCAGAATAAGTTAAACAACAAAATTCACATAGCATTCTTCTCTATCTTTTTTCTCTACACATGTCTATAACTAGGCATGCATACAACTATGGATCTCACCATTTTAAACTAAAATATTCGTACTTGTTGAAATTGAGAACCTTTCATGGTTCTCTAGGCTTCAAGTGCATTTTTTCTACATGATGCACACACAAAGTTAAAGGGGCAAACATAAAGCAAAAACATGGAAAACAAAAGGTAAAACCCAAACATTTAAAAAAAGAAAGGGAAAGAACAAACCATATATATTAATAACAACTAAGCAAATGTCAAAAATGAGTTAAGGGATGTGTTCTCTTGGAGTCTTTAATCCTTAAATTGCCAAGAAATAGATAAAAAGGCCAAATATAGCAATCATACTGAAACAATAGTTACTACAGCATGTAAACACAAAAGTAGGCTTCACTTCTACTTGTGCAGGTTGGCTAGATGAATCTTTTTGTCACCCATAATATCGCTGATGGAATATACCAACTAAGAGGTTCCTCTAAATTTATTCTCCTACTTCATTATTTTCAAATAAATTTGTTCAGAACTAATAACAGAAGCTTGAATTATTAGCAGCATATGCTGAGGAGGGAGGCATTTAATAAATAAGAAGGTAAACAATACAAAACATCTTATACTTCCGAAGTAATAATTTATCAGGAAATACCTGATGAGCACGTTTAAAAACAGCGACATTATGTCCATATGCTGCAAATGTATAGTCCCGATATGAGGCCAAAGCTCGTATTTTCTTTGGCAGTTGAGGACCTGCATTTTCCACATAATAAAAATAATCTAGCTGTACACAGTACACCATTGAACCAGACAGTAAAAGCTACCAGACAACCCAGAATCATATACTACTTCAGTGAGATGTGCCAAATCAAATTTAACCATGGGACACATTTAGAAATCCCAGAATATATCCTTTCTCTATTTGATATTAGCTTTGAACAAAAGATGTAAAATATTAGTAACAGAATAATAAAAATGGCTCTTCCATATTTCATTTTCCAGAGTAAATATTTATCAGCAACCATTTGAACTGCTTATGTATGCACATTCTAAAAACTTTCGCACAAATAAAGCTAGTAAACCCAGAAAGATCCCAATTTTCAATTAAACCTACTCTTGAGGCATTTTAAATTCAATGCAAAAAAGAAACCAACAACGATAAAAAAAATAAAAAGAGAAAAAAAAAAAGAAACAATCATTTGTTGGTCGACCCGACAAAAAAAGTGTTATTAATGCGCCAAAACATCTTCTGCAATAATTCAAATAAGTAGAAAGCTTACCGACGAGTACTAAATTGAGCTTTGCACACTGCCAGAAAAGAAGTTGAACAATGTTAGATTCTTCATGGAGAAATAAATGGAAAACTATTCCCACAAAAAATTTGTAGAAAAGAAAAAAAAAATGGAAGTAACAGAATACGTTGTAAATTTGGAAGGCCTTGCCGACGCTAACGGTGACAAATGTTTCGGTACCGAGACGCTGTATAGAGAATGGCACGTGAGTCGTTATATATCCAATTGCTCGAAATGGTTCGAATATCCCCATTATTTATTCACTTTTTATTCAGAAACGAAGCGGAAAGAAAAACAATTAGCAGAGAAATACGTATACAACGTCTGGAAGAAAAACAAGAACAACGTCGCCGAACAAAGAAAGGGCGGCGGACTGCGGGGAGGGGAAAGACGGGGTTCTGGTTTGAAAGAGAAAACGGGAGTAGGGGTTTTATTTTCGAAACGCGCCTCTGAACATTTTTTAGGGTTGTTTGAAAAAAAAAAAAAAAAACTCTTCTCTTAAAATAAAATAAAGTAATTTAAAATTTGTGTTTTTAAAAAATGCTTAAATTCTAACTACAGTAGAGCAAGGTAGAAATAAAATAATTTAAGAATGAAATAATAGTTGGAAAAGAATTATATGAGTATAATAATTTTTATGTTTGATATGTATAAGAATTAAAAAATGAATGAAATCATCATTTTTCGTCAGATTTCAATCCTTGATAATTAGAAATGATTGATGTGAATATAATAATATTATTTTTTAAATTAAATTAATTTTTAGTAGAAAATGTTTATAAAATTTTGTATTCAACATATTGTGCATAAAATGAGTATGTTATAATTTCACTTTGTGTTAACACAAAAAATATATATAATGTGGATAAAATCTTATACTAGTGGCCTAATTGTTTCAAACCTACCTTATTTAAGATGAATTTTGAATTATAAATGAATTTCGAAACAAGTCTTAAATTTTAATTGTTAGATTTGAATAGCTTAGAATTTGAACCGTTAAGATATTGTATATATTTCTTTTATTTATTATATATATAGTTATGTGATGTGTATTTATATATATATATATATAAGTATATGCATATTATATATATATACGTAAACATAGATATAATACTCTTATAATAATAATATAAAATTACTCAATAGTTTGCGTTTTTTATTTATGTAAAAGTAACAAACATATCTAATTTTTTTATTTTTAAAAAATTAATATGCAAATAACTAATTATTAGTAACATTGCTTTTTTCATATTTAGAAAGTTATAGTAATATTATTTTTTTAAAATAATTTCTATTATTTTTTAAATAATAAAGTGGATTTAGGGGTTTGACGGTCGGGTCTTGAATTTTATCAATAGTTATATATAGAAGGATAATATTATTAAAAATAAATATAGGTTTATTCATGTCTAATTGAAAATAATTAATCTTATAGAGAGGACGAGAATAGCTAATCTCATACTTTTAGAAATGAGATTATTCCTATGACAATGGGTATTCTTACCATTAGATCATATAATTTATGTGCTTGTAAGGCTTAATGCTCCCTATTTTTTAAGAGATTTCGAATACGATCTATGCATTCTAGTGTATTAAAGTCATCTCCAAACCATAACTTTTATTTTAATGCATGCATTCTAGAGTATTAAAGTCATATTCAAACCATAACTTTATTTTAGTGTATGCATTCTAGAGTATTAAAGTCATCTCCAAACCTCATTCTAGAGTATTAAAGTCATCTTCAAATCACAATTTTATTTTAGTGTATACATTCTAGAGTATTAAGGTCATCTCCAAACTACAACTTTATTTTAGTGTATACATTATAGAGTATTAAAGTTATCTCCAAATCACAACTTTATTTTAGTGCAGCTTTTGCACAAAATTTAAATTTAATCTCCAATTTATTTACTTCAAATTTTATCTAAAAAGAATATTCCTTGTTATTTTATTTACAATGATTATTTTATTTAATCAAATATCTATTTATAATCTTGTTAATACATTGATACAATTACATATTTAATTTATATTTTATATTTAATAATTAATATGTTTAACTAATATAATATAATTAAATATGATAGTAAATTAAATAATATACATAAATAAATTAAAAATTTAATAATAAAATTCAAACAAAAAAAGTAAAAACATGATATTAAATCTGATAAAATACAAAAAAGAAAAGTAAATAAAACAATTAAATTTTATTAAAAAAATATATATACATATAAAATATAAAAAAAGTAACTTTGTGGAAAAATATACAATTAAGGTAAAATATGAATAATAATATTATTTTTTAAATAAATTAATTTTTAGTAGAAAATGTTTATACAAATTTTGTATTCAACATATTGTGCATAAAATGAGTATGTTATAATTTCACTTTGTGTTAACACAAAAAATATATATAATGTGGATAAAATCTTATACTAATGGCCTAGTTGTTTCAAACCTACCTTATTTAAGATGGATTTTGAAATTACAAATGAATTTCGAAACAAGTCTTAAATTTTAATTGTTAGATTTGAATAGCTTAGAATTTGAACCGTTAAGATATTGTATATATTCTTTTATTTATTATATATATAGTTATGTGATGTGTATTATATATATATATATATATAAGTATATGCATATTATATATATACGTAAACATAGATATAATACTCTTATAATAATAATATAAAATTACTCAATAGTTTGCGTTTTTTATTTATGTAAAAGTAACAAACATATCTAATTTTTTTATTTTTAAAAAATTAATATGCAAATAACTAATTATTAGTAACATTGCTTTTTTCATATTTAGAAAGTTATAGTAATATTATTTTTTTAAAATAATTTCTATTATTTTTAAATAATAAAGTGGATTTAGGGGTTTGACGGTCGGGTCTTGAATTTTATCAATAGTTATATATAGAAGGATAATATTATTAAAAATAAATATAGGTTTATTCATGTCTAATTGAAAATAATTAATCTTATAGAGAGGACGAGAATAGCTAATCTCATACTTTTAGAAATGAGATTATTCCTATGACAATGGGTATTCTTACCATTAGATCATATAATTTATGTGCTTGTAAGGCTTAATGCTCCCTATTTTTTAAGAGAGTTCGAATACGATCTATGCATTCTAGTGTATTAAAGTCATCTCCAAACCATAACTTTTATTTTAATGCATGCATTCTAGAGTATTAAAGTCATATTCAAACCATAACTTTATTTTAGTGTATGCATTCTAGAGTATTAAAGTCATCTCCAAACCTCATTCTAGAGTATTAAAGTCATCTTCAAATCACAATTTTATTTTAGTGTATACATTCTAGAGTATTAAGGTCATCTCCAAACTACAACTTTATTTTAGTGTATACATTATAGAGTATTAAAGTTATCTCCAAATCACAACTTTATTTTAGTGCAGCTTTTGCACAAAATTTAAATTTAATCTCCAATTTATTTACTTCAAATTTTAATCTAAAAAGAATATTCCTTGTTATTTTATTTACAATGATTATTTTATTTAATCAAATATCTATTTATAATCTTGTTAATACATTGATACAATTACATATTTAATTTATATTTTATGTTTAATAATTAATATGTTTAACTAATATAATATAATTAAATATGATAGTAAATTAAATATACATAAATAAATTAAAAATTAATAATAAAATTCAAACAAAAAAAGTAAAAACATGATATTAAATCTGATAAAATACAAAAAAGAAAAGTAAATAAAACAATTAAATTTTATTAAAAAATATATATACATATAAAATATAAAAAAGTAACTTTGTGGAAAAATATACAATTAAGGTAAAATATGAATTTTTTAAATATTTTTAAACATAATAAATAATTCTATAAAATTTATTAAACATAAAAAAGTAGAAAAGGGGCAGACAACGCAACTACAATACTGTGTAACAACTCCAAAATAACATAGGAAATAGAGCAACGGTTGGAATGAATTTTTTTGGCCAAATTAACGCCCAACCCTAAATTTAGTGCACGGTTGGATTTGGAAAGATTTTAAAGAAAGTTTACACACAAATATAGAAGGTTAGATAGAGGAAGCTTTTGCTAGGTATTTTTATAAGTGTGGTGTATTAGAAGAGATGTAGAAAGCCTCTTTTTACCGGTGGATAAAGTTAATCTCCAATATTAATTTTAATAAGTAGAAAGTATAAATACATGTAGAGAAAAAAATATAAGAATCTGTAACTCATAAACTTTCTAAGTGCTGCATAGTAATTGAAGAAACACTAATGTCATGTTTTGTTGAGGCAGAAAGTAAATGAAATACGAAGAAGAAATTATAAAAAAAAACTAATATTATATTAAATGTATAAAAAGAGTGAAATATAAGTTGATGGATAAGAAAAGTTTATGAGGAATAGGAATTAAAACAGGAAGTATAAGAAATTTTAATTTTTTTTCATTAAAGATTGAGCATAAAATATAAGTATAAGACTCCAAATATTTAAAAAAAAAAAGAGAACATTTTAAGTTAAAAAATCTTCCAAAATAGGAGTAAAAATGTACCAGATAAAAGATAACGATTACCTAGTTAAACCATACAAAAGTAGAATTTATCTAATTATTAAAAAAATTATTTTAGAGATCAAAATTAATTTTTGAGAGAAATTATTGTAGTTAGCCCCAAAATATAAATCATGATTAGGGTGTAAACCAATGAAATTGAAAATGAAATGTTGGAACTAAGAAATGGAAGGTCTACCAAGCAAGCCAACCCTATCGCATTTCCACAAATTATGTCTGCCATATATGTCTTGATAGCCATACAGCACTAGCCTTGCAATGGCTAGCATGGCACATCTAGTCAACTGACCCTTTTATAGGTTATTTTTCCTTGTACTTTTAACTTATAGGATGTCTTTAATTTATATTTCATTGAAATAAATCGATGTGGTACTTCTACCTCATTTATTGTATATTCTCTTCTTGTGGTTGGATGACTATCTCACCCTTTTTCAATTAAGATATTTTTCGTTTAGGGGTCTTTTTTTTTTGTTGCTTCCTTGATATAGAATTCTTCGTCCCAAGAAAAAATTAGCAATGTACCAACAAGTGCCGTACACTCCCAGGAAATGTAAATCAAGATATTCAAACTGAAATTTGCAAACAACTATAATAAACATCAAAAAGTGTGAAGAGTGTTTTGTTTAGGGGAAGTGAGTGCTATGTTGTGTTTGAGTGTGTTTGAGTGGTGGTGGTTGGAGATGAAAGCGGTGGTTGGAGATGAAAGCGTAATACTTGAAAAAACTTATATAAGAGTTTAGAAATTTTTGATACCAACCATTGTAGTTGTAAAAGTCTAAAAAAGTCTTAACATGAAAAATGTGCAAATCCACAAATCAACCTACATAATGTGAGAAAAAACACTAGCTCCGTACTAAGGAAAACAGAAGACAATTCAATAACATTGGAGTGTTTACTGATATGTGCAAATTGTCTTTCCCAAATTATCGGTCGATCCACTTCTTGAGTAGAAGCAATTTGGGAGCCCATTCTTTTGCTGCAAAGCCCTCCATGCTCCCAAAACTCATTGAACCTAAAATAGTGCAACCCATATTAAAGAAGGCAAAACCATGCGAGTTTTTCAATTAGGCAAACCTGATGATGGTCAAGAATCAAGCATATATATTGAAATTTGATATTATGGTATTGCAAATTTTTAATTTTACAGCTTCTACACGATCTGTGGAGAAATTCACCCAAATAAATAAATAAATAAACCGAACAATGCTAATCCACAAGTAGCAAAAATTCTAATGTATTGCCTTAATCTTATTTTATCTGAAAATTAAATCAACATGAAAAAAAAGGCTTAATTGGAAACAACTAGAATGCTCATAACTAAGCAAATCCATTGGATATAATTAATCTCCAACGTTCATTTCAATTCAAGAAGTAGGAAGTATAAATAGATGTAGCATTTATGAGTGCTCAAAGTGCAAAAGAAAAAGTCTACTAATTTACTCACAAGACTTATACTTTATGTGCTTTTTTTTTTTTTTTTTGGATAAGCCTACTATTTATGAAAGTGTGAACAAATTAGCTATTATTTTTAATATCAATTGATAAACTCAGAATTAAAATCTAGGATGTCTGTTAATCAAATTGATATATAAAGTGTGAAATTAATTCGACATTTTATGGTCAATCAAATTTTAATGAAATGTGAACACTGTACAATCTTGAATGATGAATTTTATGAGTATTATTATTATCATTATTTTTATTTATTTTTAAATTATACATATTATTTAATAAAACTCAATGTATATTTCATATATACAAATATTTTAATTTAAAACATGTATAATTGTGTTAATTATAAATATCCATAATTTCATTCAAAAATTTGAACTATTTGCATAAATTATCAAAAATTTGGATAACCTTAAAATTGCCACTAAAAATCTTATAAATTATAAGTGGACACCGATATTTGGTACCTTGGTTAAACCCTTGCATTGGCCCTTAGCAAAACCCTCTTTCTACTCTCTCTCTCTCTCTCTAAAAATGACAGCAAACGACGCCGTCCTTCTCCGCTCTTTGGAGCTCCGCCTCCTCCGATGCTCTCTGCCGTCCGACTACCCCTCACGGCCGCCGTCACCCAGCCAATTCTCTCCGCCCGTTGCTCCCATGTTTTCCCACCTTTACTCCCTCCTAAACGACGTTGTGGCTCTCATCGAGTCAGGTTACTATCTCCAAGCCCTCACCTCCTCTCCCGCTTCTCAAGCCCTATTTTCCAATCTCCAATTCGACTCGTCCGAGTCCGCTAACAGCTTTTACTCCGAGACACTCCCCGACTGCGTCAGCTCGTTTTTGAATATTAATGGCAATGAAGACTCAGTGGAATTGGGTTATAAAGCATTGCTTGTGATGGCTGTTGGAGTTGCTGCTTTGCTTGCCTTCACTCAGTGCAACTTTACTGGGTCAGTCACTCATAATGTCTCGTTCGGTCGTAGCTTTGTTCATTTACCAGTTTAGGATTTTTCTTTGTTCTAACCCTGAAGTTATACTATGTCTTTGTATTTAAATCTCTGATGTAATGCGCCTGCAGCTAGAAAAGGTAGAGCTTTTGGAGCTTTAAGTACTAGATCATATAACATGTTTTGCAGCTTGTGCCTTGTACTTCATTGCGCCTCCCTTATCTGTTTTTACCAGTCTAAGCTAGGATCATTACTGAAGAATGGACCGAGTTTATAATAGAATTAAGGGTACAATTCATCAAATTGCATTTCAGAATATGCCAAGTATGCTCTTGGATGTACCTACTTGGTATCAAATGCAATCTAATTTGTTGAAAGATTATTAGCAGGGTAGATAAAGAAGAGTTTGGCGAGTGGGGTCGGTGACATGTACTATGCATACTTTCTTAAAAAAAAATTCCGGCGTGACTGCACTGCAGAATTCATACATGGTTTTAGGAGAATAAATCAATTTTTGATTATTTGACTTCATATTTTCTACGTCAATTATGTTTTAGACCCTTATATCTTATATTTCTTCATTTAAGGATTTTTGTGGGATCAAAAGAGCAAATTTCGGCATCACAACAAATTAAAACTTCCATATGTAGTGATTTTTTTTTTTCAAGTCAGTGACCCTGCTCCTGCCTGATTATTTGATTCATCTAAATACTATCTTTTGCTCCTCTAATATTTATGTTTATAAGTTTATGCATCTTGATTCTTTATTTTCATATTTTCCAGTAAAATTTACTCTTTGCTTCATTCTTTTTTAAAATGACAACAAATAGGCAGTAAATACGGCCATTTTCAAGTGTCAGATAGAAATTTTGGTAAGAAATGTTATTTGGTTGATTTGAATCAAAATTCTTTAGTCAGAGAAGGAAAAAGTTGCTATTTGCTTTCTTTTCCACTACAAATTGCTCTTCAAATGCTTATTGTCCCATAGTTTTACGTATATGATGTTGCATATGCCTAGTGTATTTACCCACTCCCTTTCTTCGTTTTTGATTTTGTAACTTGATATATTTGTAATTTCAAATATCTGAATATTATTACATTTTTGGTGGTGTAATCAGTGTCTTGAAAGGCATGCCCTGATATGTGGGTTATATATGAATAACAAATTACCAAGAAATATTATGGAAGAAAACTTTAGATTTAAATACCAAGAAATATAATTTCCTTTTGTTGTAATTTCTTATATTTCTAAATTATAGCAAAAGAATTCCTAAATGAACATATGTGTATATATATATATATATATTTTTTTTTTTGTGTGCGGACCTATTTTAAATGATAAGCTAAAGTGAACCTCCTTTTCTATTGTCTGCACACTCGGTACAGGCCACTGGATAACGTTCCTTTGATGCCGCTTGTGGAATTATCGATCCACAAGGATGAACTAGGAGGTGGTGATTGGATGGAGTGGGAAGCATGGGCGCACAAGGAACTAATGTCTGTTGGTTCTGACTTGCGTGCAAAATTCTCTAATTTGCAGGTACTTGCAGCTTTTATTCTTTTTGTTATTTTACCTTTTTCAATTAAACAAAAGACATTCATATTGTTCACCACTTCTTTAATACTATTCATTATTGTTCAAATACATTCTGTTTTCTATCTTTAATATCAATTGGAGAGATTGTTATTGCTGTCAGGGAAATTATTCATGCTTATGAGTTAAACTATCTGTTTTCCTTTTCTTTTCACTTAACTTTTGTGTCTAAAGGTAAGATATAGACATTTAATTTTCAGCTGTATCTCTCTTCAGTTCGTGTATTTGTAGGCTTTGAACATCATTCAGTTAAAATTTTCGGAGGTCCACTATGGACAGCCTATGTTAGATTTTGCGTATAGTCATCTTATCTAATGTTAATATACTCAATATTGATTGTTACATTGTTTCTGTTTCTCCCTTGTATGTTGAACTGACAATATTGCTTAGGTATTTATGCTCTTTTAGGTGTTTCTTTTGTCATTTCGAGGCATACTTTTGGTGCCTTATCTTACTAATTTTGTGATAACTCTATTTCCTCTCTTCTCCAATAATTAGTAGTATATGAATATTTCTGTTTTTGTCCATTTATCCTTTTTTTCTCTATTAATATTATTTTCAGAATTTAGATTTTTTTCTCCCTGACTGGCAAGATCTGTTGCATATATTATTCCACAAGTTCCCATGATTTTTCTAGTTCCATCATTCGTAATATTTTGTAATATAATAACCAAAAGAAGAAATAACCCTCTGAGTGGGATTGCACCTTATCAATCTGAATTTTTAAATTGGTGTTATCTGGGAATGCTACATAATGTTCATATTATGCATCCTTTCAATTACATCTATAAAACATAGGCTTTTCTAAGCTCAGTCAAAACTTGGATGGACCCATTTATTTTTATTGATGCTGCTGCTGTGCTGATGATGATTTTTATCGTTATTGTTATTTCCTTTTTCCCGCAAAAATGACTATAATCTATCTTCTACTTGGCTCTTGAATGGGATGCATCTGCAGTCCCAATTTCTTGTTTTTAAGCTTTTAATGAGAAGATGACATTGAGAGTATGAATTTGATGTATATATTGTTGGCAATCTCAAAATTTAATAGTAATTTCACTGATCTTATGAACAATTGGAACTGTTGGTAATTTCTTTATAATGCTAAAACGATACTTTAGTGACCAGTCTTGCTAAGTTTCTTCGTTCTGACTGAAAAATCTTACAGTTTTGGCTTCATATTTTGAGTGACCTGTTGTTTGACTTGAAATCATGAACTGATAATTATTGCTCCCAAATTTTCCTTTCCATAATTAGCTGTAAATTTGCTAGTGATTTGGTAAGTTGTTAGCATTCTCCGTTGGTTCAGAAAGCATAAAAGAAGTATGTTGTTTCGTGCTACTTCTTTTCCATTTTCCATTGAATAGTATATTGGTTGTGGCTTGAATTAACTGTTAATGTCCATTCTTGTCTCTTCTCTGCTTTAATAGGATTGAAGTTTTTATGAAGAATTATTTAGCTCTGATTGAGTCTTGAGTTAATCTCATTCCTATGTGATTCAATATTTTCGAAATTTGGGCATTATGATGTACATGTCCTCCATGTGGATTTGTAATTACAATATTTATTTTTATCATACCATAGACACGCATTCAGATTTTTTATTGCTCGTTGAATCTTATGAAAAAACCTTGAACTATTTCTGTAAATCTCTCTGTTTCTGATAATATGTTAATTTTGACCTTGTTATTCCATTCAAGTCGTGATATTAATATTTTATTACCAAAACATAGGCTCTTGAAAATTTGCATTTGTGAAGTGGATTAAGATATTTCAAATTAGTGACTAAATTTTTGGAGTTCTTTCACCTCTCCAGTTATTGAATAATATATCATGAAGTTTTTGTGGCAAAAAATAATTTGATATTATGGTGAAACTTGTATGAATTATTCTTGGGTTTGGAATGGAAATGTAATTAACAGTTTTCAAATGCCATCGAATTTGGTTATACATGCTCAGTAATGCGTAAAAGTAGAGTAACACTTCAGTTCTATTGTTTACCTAAGGGAAACAATTTTATCTTGTTGTTTATGTAAAGATGATGAATTGCTTTTATTTGACATATTGCTTTTTTACCTTGGTAATTAGCTTGGTTAATCTGCAATCCACCACCGGGCTTGATTCCTTGTTTAATGCGTTTTTTCTGTAAAATCCTCCTATTTCAGGTGCCTTGAGTTAAATTCTATCACTTGCAAATAAAACCCAAATTTCGTCAATCCCATATAACCTTTATAATTCAGGAATAAACATGTATCTCATGGGCTAAATAGGCGTGAGAAACAGTATGTCTTTGAAGTTTTTTATTTTGCCATCCTTTAGATTGATCTTTTGCATTTGTCCTCGAGGGAAGGAAGCATAAGCCAAGCCAGCTTAACTAATGACTGGTCCTTGTTACCAAGTTGGTTCCGACGACTACAACCTAGCCTTTGTTCTTTTCATTCTTCGGCAACAGAACCCAATGGTCAATCCTTGAGCTAGTATGTTAACCCCTGAATCAGATTGGAGCATATGGCCCAGCTTTGAATGAGAAGGGGGATGGGACCCTCAATCAATCCATAAAGTGAATAGTTTTGTTATTGGCATCAGGGTTTGAAGAATTAGAAAATATGGAAACCAAAAGATCAAAGATAGTAGTTAAATCTGCTTATTCGATTTATCTTGGACTCCAAATATTGTGGGTGGTGGATTTCTTCACATTTATGAGTATGGTACATGTTTAATGATATCATTAGTGACATCCAGAACTGAATACTATCTGCGTCCATAAACAATGTATATGAAAGTTCTATCCTCACTCATGTTTGCCACATTTACTCTTCGCATATGATGCGTGTGTGTGTGTGTGTGTTTCTTTTTTCTTTTTTCTTTTTTTTTTGATTTGAAATATTGCTTTCGTTCTTTCACTTGCAGTACTTAATTCTTGGAAAGACTCTGCTGATAAGGATGAGAGATGTGCTATTTGAAGGAAATTTTTCTTCAATAGATGGAGTAAGAAGCATTACATGGTGGTTGGCCAGAGCTTTGTTCTTGCATCAGAAATTGTTGGATGAGCGCTCATCTTTTCTTTTTGATCTGTTACAAGTCTTTACTCATGAAAGTTTGTTTTATCTGGGCACCTTAGAGAAGATAAAAGATTATTGGTGTGCAAATGAAGATTGTTCAACTATTCTATCGATGCTTCATTTAGAAGTGGGGATACTGGAACTTTATTATGGGCGTGTAGATACTTCCAAGTGAGTCATCGTGATATGTTTTATTATGTACCTAATATTTTCTAATGTCATGCATTGGCAGCCAGCATTTGAGATGCTATAAATTGTAGTTAAATGCAGAAGATGATGGTAAATGTCTTGTGAAAAGTTTGAGTGAGGAAATTTGATGATAATAAATGAGCATAGAAAGCATTAATGATCTGTAACGTTGTTTAGCTTGTCAATGAAGCTAAACTCATAAAAGTCTAAAACAATAAAAAAGTTATTCTTGTATACAGACAATTAAAGACAAAAAGCTTATTCTTGTCTGAAACGTATCTTTCTGCATTCTAAGGATTTACAATTTTCTTTCCCAAAGCAAAACAACAACATATCAAATTTATTGGCCACCCTTCTCAAGTTTTGAGAAGTGCTATGTGTCACAAGCCATAACCTAATGCATCATACTAACTACAAAGATTCCCTATTAAGCTATTTTACCTAGAACTAACAAGTTATTGTGTTTTAATCAAAATATTTCTGCATTTTTGCAAATGATTAGGTGTCAATAGATTTTCTTTTTGGAGCTGTAGAGCCATCACTTTATTTGGTTTTTACTGGTCAGATCTCGTTCAGAAGCTGAATTATTTAAATCTATAATCCTCATTTTACAACATGTTCATATCTAGGAACTCGTGTAATATGAAATGCTGGAGAACACCGTTGGGGTTGTTGAAACATATAAAATTTGTTGCATAAAATAATGATATGTTCTAACATAGTGAAACTATTGAATGAGTTTGTGTATCGCTGGTTTGTATTTTAATAATCAAAAGCATGAGCTTCTTTGGTGGTGGTGTGCAAATCAATAACCCTACCCATCGCACCTCACCCCTGTGGGTTCTTTTTCCCTTTTCCTTCTGGTTGATGCCAATTCTTTACTCGCCCATCTTAATTTCTCCTGCATAATAAATTCACAAACACGTAAATAGGAGTCTCATTTCAACTCCTATGATTGATGCTTTGTTACCTCATGATACATTATACTATGTAATTTATTTGATGTAGGTTTCCTTATTTAAGGAGTGATTTGAAATGTCAAAACCTTTTAGATGAGCCTGCATGCTGACTGTCTTCCATGATAAAAATGTTGTATTTCAGGCTGCATTTTGAATCAGCTGCAGAGATGTCCAACTATAATTTTTTTGTGAGTGGGGCTCTGGGTTTTCGAACTATTCATCAGGTATATAATTTACATGTATCACTTGAAATTAGTTGGAAATCCTTCTCTCCCTGCATCCACTGATGATTATTGGGTACAGGTGGAACCAAAAGCACAGCTTCGTCTTGTTGCTGGAACAAATGATGGAGATACCTGTGTGCCAGTAAGCCACGATTCAAGCATTACTGACAATCCTCAACTTCACCAACGTTCTGAAACCTATGAAGCATCTGATGTATTGATGACCCCTAGATTTGTAGAAGATGAGAGACATTCTAAAAGTGTTGAGCAGGATGTTCAATATCATGCTATTGCAGCCTCCCAATTGAAGGCAATACACCAAGCTGTGATTCTGGCGCAATGTCTTTCTATTGAGAAAAATGCTCGTAATGATGAATTGCAAAGTATGCTGGATGTTCTTTCTTTAACGCTGTTTGAGATCTCAGTTTCTTGTGATTTATTTTTCTTTTTGTTCTAAGAGAATAGACCTAAGTTTCAGTAATTAATTGAATTGTTTCACATGCAAAAAATCCTTAAAAAATGCAACTGATCTATCTTGAATTAGTTATTATACTGCACTTTAACCACCAAAGCTCAGTTTTTAATATGCTCATCAAGTCCATGCCATCTAAGTCAAAACTCTCCACTCAGTTAGCTATTCATAGTCCAATAAAGAAGCCCAAGTTGATCTCTAGGAGGAGGTAGGACAGGTGAAGGGGGGTGGGGGCTTTTTCATTGGTGGTTGCTGAAATGAAAATTTTATTGGGGTTGAAGAAGGGATTGAGTGTCTCTGGCTGGACTTTCTTTGCAGTTATTGAAAACATTTCATTGAGATATCTTTTCACAGAATCCAATTTTATTTGTCATGAAGCACTATATATTAGTATTAACTACTCAGATAAAATGATACTGGGATTGCTCTTATGTCATTTATGTGTGTCCTTGGGTGTTTATTTACACTTGTATCCCTATCCCGTTTTATACTACTTCTATGCTAAAGGGCGGCAAGGTTCTATAATTCACTTTTGAGAGGATCTATAAATAGTGACACACCTCATCTCTTGATTATCCTCACATTAATTACCTATTACCTCTCTAAGGCATTTCTATTTCTTGGTTTGTAATTTTGATACTGCCCCCACTTGGACATATTAGTTATTGACGTGACCTCATAGTTGGGAGGTGGAGGATCTGGCGAGCTTACTTATCAGTTGATTCATTCTTGCTTCTCCTTTTCCATATGTTAGGGTTTCTAGTTTTGACAGTTCTGGTGATTTTGTTTTGTCTTTCTCCTCGTATCTTGTGTAGTTCAAAACTTTTTATAGTGGTTTTCCATTTGATAAACTAAGCCCCTTATGATATAGTCATTCGCAAGGACTTTTCCTTGTAAGTTAAAAATACTAGGATGTCTCTTTCCAGAACTTAGTTTCTAGTAGGTTTTCTAGCACATTGAAATGTGTTGTCAAAATAATGAAACACATTTTCACTTCTCTTGCATTGTACTCTATCTAGGAAGATATGGTTGGGATTGGTTGCTTAGGTGGCATTTATTTAGCACTTAGAGAAGCAAAAAGGAGAGAAGTAACTGGTGCTGATGTTGTGGTTCCATGACAGAATCGAAATGTACACAAGACCAAGCTTTGAGTCATCATAATTGTCAAAGCTGGCAACCTCCATTAACCACGAATGAATTAATAGAATGAAGGTGGACTTATAGTTGCAATTAGGTTCACGCTGATATCAAAATTCTCTGTGGAGATCAGAACGAAAAATATTATGACCCTTTAGCTATGAAGTATTTCTGAAACCAGTAATCTGAAATAAAAAGAATGTTCTGAGTGCAAATGAGCTCGAGAGGACGTAAATAGAGGTAGCACCTGATGGCTTATATCAGAAGACTATTTTGAAGGATGTTAATAAGGCAGTACCAAGATAACTCATAAAAGTTATAGAATATTCCGAATCGACCACTGAATTGTCTGTCACACTTCAGAGCATATCTAATTCATTACATTTATATTTAGCTGGAATCTTATTCATGCTGAATATTTTTCTTTACAGAGTGGGATATGGCTCCATATATAGAGGCTATTGATTCTCAGGATTCATCTCCATTCATTGTGAGCAAAAATTCTGCTTTCTGTTGCTACATATGGCTTTTCATTATCAAGATGGTCTTCTAATATAAATGCTTTTTTTTGTTAAAATTTTATTTTCATGTCTATGATGTTTGGTGTGTTTTTAGCATTTGAATTGGTATAGATACAGTCATATATTACAAAATGTAATATCTGAAGAATGAATTTTAAATGGCTGCATTCATTCATGAACTGAACATGATTTTCATGTTAGATTATTGTTTCATCTGAAGTCGGACTTTTTTTTTGGTCCCTATTTGGAGCTTCGATGACAATACTAGTACTCCGTCCACTAATGGATATGCCTGCGGAGTCACATTAACTGTACAATTCAAATGTCTCAAATCAATGTGATGCATTGCAGATTCGTCAACTCTATGGTACCAAAATACTGGGTAGAGTATGATGAGGGTTTATTTGATGTACCTTTTTTTTTTTCTTTTTATGTGCCTTTGTAAGTAGCAATTTGGTGTTTTTGAAGATGCTTTGGATGCATCGTAGATGGGACAGTTTTGGATTCAGTGACTTCTGCAACATTTTAGAAGTGTAGCAGGGCCTAGATTTGGGAGGACCAGTGAAATGTTGATGTACTCATGCATACTGCAACTTCTTTAGCATTCTCAAGAAAAAATGATATCCTTTTATAGGTTTAAGTGATGCCTCTCATTCCAAGCAAAGTGGCTTGTGTGGTCTAATAGTCTTCATTTATGTAGTTACATGGAAATTATGATAGGGGTTAAAAAAACTTTTTTGTTATTGATGTTCAAATGTGGTAATCCAATGCTATATGCTGTTTAAAAGAAACAGTTGGGGTGCAGAAAAACATTGATATGGAAGTTTATGCGGTAAAAGGTGTAGATTGTTGTCCTTTGTTAGTGGGAAAACGTAAGGTTGTCTTCTGGAATATATTAAACTTCTCATATTTCTTCGATGGACATTTATCTGATTTATATGCTTGCTGTATGCATATTGTTGGCCTTGTCATTAAAAATACCAGTTGAAGAACAAAAAACAGTAGTGTTTGCCTAGTTTCCCTGTTCTTTTCCTTTTCTGCCATTTCGGAAGATAGCATTCCTTTGTCTCTGTCATCTAGGCTGAGCATTTTATACTAATTGATCTTAGACTTCTGCTGATTCTGACCATTTTATTTTTCTAGCTTCAATGTAACTGCAACATATTACGTGTCCGGTGGGAGTCAAGTCGTGGTAGAACAAAGCAGCGTGCGTTGTTGATGATGGATAAGCTGGTACATTTTTTTTGTCACTGTTCTTGTCAATATCACAATTGTGCTCTATGTTATTATCAATAATGTTCTCATTTTTAACCTGCCTTTCTTATGTGCTCTTTCTTCTTAGTCCACATTGAAATTATGCTAGTACAATGTTTTCCATTTTCAGTCTCTAGTGGAGTTTGTGCAATGGAAAACAATTCTTTATCTTTCAACATATCAAACTTCATTCTGTTCTCTATTTTGATGGTTTTATTTTTGATAAAATTATCTCTTCATCCTTTTAATTTAGGAAAACTGTCTATTTTCAAGGTCTCCCATTTTTTCTTGACAGAGAAATATGGCAAGAAGATCTTGTTTATACGTACGAATTTTATATGTTCTGCTATTAATCATTTATTGGAAGTCACACTTTTCGTTTTTTTTTTTTCTGTAGTTGGTGGAATAGTTTTGTGCGGTACAATTTGAACTGATCTTTAACAGTGGTTCATTGACTTTGCTAAGTCAAGAGCTGGGACTCTTTGAGGCTAATTAAGTGTAGAAAAAGGCATGTGAGTCTAACTGAAGATGGTATCAGTAGTATGGACAAACAATTTAAATCTGTAGGAAACTTGATTGCTGTCTGTTAAAGAAGGGAAGATTGGTATCAGAAAAAGAAATTTGAGAACTAAGAGTGAAGGAAAATTGTCTCTCTTTTATTTCCGGCCAAAACAATATTGAATTTTTTTTCATTTGCAACAGTTTTTACTTTCCTGCGATGTGCTTGATTTGATTTTCCATGAGATATTTATTTCCACGCTGAATGGCATATAATACTCCATTAGCCAAAATTATTGCTCCTATTTCCTTTTTGGGATGTCAAAAAATAAGACTCCCTTTCTTAAAATTGAATTTTTCCAAAAATTACCCTTTTGCTTATTTAATACCACTAACTCTCAACCATTACTTGTGAGGACAATAGTGTAAAGATACTCAAGCTTTTATTTATTCAACTCATCTAAAATTTTGTGTCAGGTCAAAAGAGTAATGTAATATTGGGACGGAGGGAGTATGATCATATTTAACTGGCATAAAAACCTTGCTGGAGCCTGACTAAAGTGGTGCTTGATATATTGAATTTATAATGGATGAAGATGGCAATGTAATTTATCTAATAATGGGAGAGTCTATCTGTGTAGCTTTGCCCGTTGCTTGCACAATATGGGATAATTGTTGTAAATAACTTTATTTTGGACTATCTTTGCCTGCAATTACATGTACATTTACGGAATTTATATAATCTTGCAATTTTGTCCTATAACAGGTCGAAGGCATGTACAACCATTCTCCTGGAGTTGCTCAAAGATTATATTACTGTTTTGGAGTTAACATGCCATCAATTCCTGCACTACGCAAGTATGCTGCTTTGTTTGTTTATTGTTTCCGATCATTTCCTTAAAATTATCTGAAAGGAAAGGGTTATTTTAAATCCATTTGGCTATAACAGTGCATTATCCTGTATATTATTAGATAATACTTGGTTTTCTCACTAAGCGACTGCCATCCAACTCTTTACCCAGGGAATATGGTGATCTTTTGGTGAGTTGTGGCTTGATAGGGGAAGCTATTAAAATTTACGAGGATCTTGAGCTATGGGATAATCTGATATATTGTTACCAATTAATGGATAAGAAAGCAGCAGCTGTTGAACTCATAAAGAAGCGCCTATCTGAGAAGCCATCTGACTCAAGGTTATGGTGTTCACTTGGTGATGTTACCAATGATGATGCTTCCTATGAGAAAGCCCTCGAAGTATCTGGAAGTCGGTCTGCCCGAGCACTCCGATCTCTTGCTCGCTCTGCCTACAACCGGGGAGAGTATGAGAAATCGAAACTCTTATGGGAGTCTGCAATGGGTTTGAATTCCATGCATCCAGATGGCTGGTTTGCGCTTGGTGCTGCTGCCTTAAAGTCTAGGGATGTTGATAAGGCTCTGGATGCTTTCACACGTGCTGTTCAGCTTGATCCTGAAAATGGAGAAGCTTGGAATAATATTGCTTGTCTACATAAGATTAAAAAGAGAAGCAAGGAGGCTTTCATTGCATTTAAGGAAGCACTAAAACTGAAGCGAGATAGCTGGCAAATGTGGGAGAATTATAGCCATGTTGCTGCAGATATTGGAAACTTTAGCCAGGCAATGGAAGCTGTACAAAAGGTGCTGGACATGACTAAAAAGAAGAGAAGTGACTCTGAGTTGTTAGAAAGAATTATGTTAGAGATTGAAGGGCGAGCATCAATTAGTCTTTCCCAGTCTCATATGCCAACCAGTGATAGCAATCATTCTGACCCTATCAACGTGGACTCAAATGTTGCTACTGCCAATGAAACAAGGGGTTTGGAAGTTGACTCTGCCAGAAGTCGAGAAACAGAGAACTTGATTGAATTGCTTGGAAAAATCTTAAGACAAATAGTTCAAAGTGGTGGGAGTGCTGACACATGGGGATTATACGCAAGGTGGCACAAACTGAAAGGGGATCTTACAATGTGCTCAGAGGCCCTACTTAAGCAAGTTAGATCGTACCAGGGATCTGATTTATGGAAGGACAGGGACCGGTTCGTGAAGTTTGCTCATGCTTCCTTGGAACTTTGTAAGGTGTATCAAGAACTTGCTTTGCGTGGCACCAGTCGTAGAGAACTGTTTGCTGCTGAGATGCATTTGAAGAGTACAATTAAACAGGCTGTAAATTTTTCTGACACTGAAGAATTTAGAGAGCTTGTAGCTTGTCTTGAAGATGTGCAAGGGGCGCTGAAAGCTCTCTCATTACCTGGTGCATGAAGCTTCTAATCGGCATCTGCTGCTAGCTTGTTCTGTATGATGTATGCCACTGAAAGGCTGAAAAGATGTTAGCTAAGTCCAGTTAGATTAAGATTTTGGATCGCACATGGATTCAGCACTGAGCAGCATATTACAGAAAGTTGAGAATTCCCATGACCTGAGCTCTGGGTCACCAGGTATGCAGCTAAAACTATTTGTGTTTTCACAAGTTATCTTTAATTAATTGAGCAACTTACAAACAGAAGTGCTAGTTTGTTGTTATATAAGGGTGGTTTATGTATGCACACGGTTAAAATGACAATATTAAAATGTTGTTAATATATCACACTCAGTCGGTAAAATACGCTCAAGTCAATAAACTATACTTTCCTTAATAGTAGTCTTATGTAATGAACCTCCAATAGTCAGTATTTCCATTGTGGATTATATGACTTTTTTAAGATAAGTTATGGATTATATAACTGGATACACTAATAGTACATTTCACATTTGCTCTCTTTGTAATATCATTTCATGCATGAATCCTTGCTGTTTGTCCTGTTTAGACGCATTCGGAATTAAGTTGGTTTGTAAGAAAATGGAAAATATTTCTAATATTTGCTCTAAACAATGCAAAAATAGAACACCTTTATACAACTTGACCATCTTACAAGAGAAATTGATCATTTTTGTCCTCTTTTGCTTCTCTGCCTATTCGATTCTGCCTTTTCTGTTCTGGAACTCCTGAAGAAGATCCAGTGCTTTTTCTCTATTGGAAAACAGAATGCTCATCCACCATCTCTGGGGTGACTGCTCTCATGTATTTACTGTCAGGGCATCATTCCCACGCATCGCACTAACCCAATACACTAGAAACACAAAAAGGCAACACCACCAGTGCCACTTTCGATTTTTGTTCAGGAAAATATGACAAATACAGATTAAAAACCTAAGTATTCCCTACTCTGTTAGTCGCCTACTTGTAAATCGACTAGGGTGGGTGGGTGGGTGGGGGGGATCACATTGTTCAGTCATTGGGTTATTGCTGAGTGATTCTTAATTTAAACTTGATTGTTGTATCTCAAGAATATCTTCCTCTTCAATCTGTTAAATGGTCTCATTGCCTCACAAATAACTCTATAATGCAACAATCATTAACCAAGAGGATTTGTGTTGTGGAACTTGCTTTACATGGATATATAATCTTTTTATATTCAACATTCATTTACTGCTATCTCATTTTAATTTTATCACACTGATCAATGCAGTACGAAGGCCATGAGATGTTTTTCGTGGATGCTGCTTTAGATATCTTCGTCTGAATGCTGATTAACAAATGATACCTTAGATATCTGGCTTGTATGATATTCCAGAATTCTTGAGGCTCTGATCAATCATTTGAAAGAGTTAAACACTGAATCACAAACTATCATACACTCTTTCTAGAGCAGCATTGGTCAACTGAGGATGTTCTTTCTCGGGGTTTCTGATATCCTACATGTTTTAGCAAACGCCTTTGTCTGCTATGTGTTTTATTTCCAAAGCTCTTACTATGTTATCTTTGATTTCCTACATGTTTATTTCCAAAGTGCTGACAATGTTGTAAATACATGAGAGTAGTCACCCCAGATAGGGGTTTTTTCTTGATTACGCTACTTTTCCTTTAGATCTTTGTTCTACTTTGTTTCGAGGGCTGGCCTTCGGATGTTCTATTTGATGAATTAAATTCAAATCCAAATCCAAGAAGGATGTCCCCTCCCCTCAAAAGTTAAGAACAGTGAAGATTGATTTTCTACCGTTTAAATTGGAAGTGGATATTTCGATCTTGCAATAAAGCAAGTAATATTTCTGCAGCATTGAGCAGAAAAGCGCATGAATCTGTTAATGCAAATATTTGACATTAAGGTAGTATAAGAAGTTTTAACCAGAAGAAAAGCACCAAAACTGCTTCGAAGCACAAACTTGAAGACCACCTAGGCCCTTCAAAGAAATACAGGCAGCAACAGAAGTCCTAGACTGAAATAGGTGCATATCCCACAAATCAGCATGCACAATGTGAGAAGAAACACGAGCACGGCATCTAAAGTGGACTACAGAGAGTAAAAACAATGATGAAAAGTTGTATTCAAAATTGTGACCAAACTTAAAGAACTAACACAATCTCAGAATCATAGCTCACAAACAATGTCCCCTATTGATATAGTTGCTATTTCTTACTTGTCTATAATAGACTTCTCTCATAGCGCTAAAAAAATTACTTTCCATTTCTCTCATTCAACTGAACCAAGTTTGTGCATAATAAGCAACTAAGTTAGGGATATAAACAAATCGAGTCGAGCCGAACATATTATTTTATAAGTTTGTTTAATTTTTTATTAAGTTTCATAAATTGTGTTTGACCTTAATTTGATAATTAATCGAATCGAACGCGAATTAAGCTCGAGTAGTTTAGTTTATTACACATATTTTATTTTTTATTTTTTTACTAATTTAATTGAGTTCGAGGTGAATTTTAAATCATGTCGAACGATAAATATATTTAAGTTTGATTTATTAAGTTAACGAATCGAACTCAAACGAGTTTTTAACAACCGATCTCGCGTCAAGTATAAATAATTTGATTTGTTTTTCAAGTTTTTCAGCTCTAACTAAAATTTTATATGAATTGCTTGAAATGTTCAAATATTCCAAATATTATTCACCTTTCTCCTCTTACATACAATCAATTACACAGCTTCGGTGTGAGGAGAAGAGTGGAGGGTCCGAGAAGTTCTTATTTCAGACAGCTACGGGTTTTACAAGAGAATGGGCATTTTATTTAGGGAAAACTACTATGTGAACATTTTCTTTTTATTTATTTATCAAGCATTTTTTGTCTGGTGGAAGTACACAAATGCCCTTAGTAATAATTCTATTTCTCAGAAGAAATTCATTCATTATTCCCATAATATTAAGTCAGGTAACTCTTTTTGACTTAGGTTAAAACTTACAAGGATTCAATTGTACGGTATAAGCCTACAAGGCAATATTTTTATGGGCAATTTAATTGTCAATTGTCAATTTATTTAAAAAAGTATATTCAAGTTGTTATAGCATATGTCACATCTATATTAAATCTTCAAAATTATTTATTGATCAATCAAATTATTTTATCTCACAAACTAATGAAATATCTTCAAATTGATCATAATTCTCATAGTTGAAGCATCCATATAAAATGAGTCATTGAGGGTGCATCTCTACATATACAAGTATTGTGGAATACATCAAGCATAAACTATTTAAATAAGTCATTGGAAGTGGATAATACATTTGAGTAGATCTATATATCAACATCGTCTATGACAATTAATTTTTTTTATAATTAATAAGTAAATTTATTGTAAGTTCTATAATATTTTTTTTGGTGTAATATATTGATTCCATTCAAATTTTTGTAATTAGGAAACAAACTCAATAAATCATTATATTCATTAACTGAAAAACCACATGTTATTAATAATTTTGTCTCAAAATTAAAGGAAATATAAACAAGTTAGGACAAGATTTTAAATATTTAATTTAGATACCCAATATGAACTAAAAAATCAACTATGTCACATGCTAGAATGAATATTGTAACTTAAAAGTAATATAATGTATTAGTTCCAAACTAATCTAAAAGTTATGTTTTAAAGTCGTTTTAGAATGTTAGGTATGGTTGTTAGTTCAAAGTAATTCAAGACCTATTATGATAATATAAGATAAAAATGGGTCATTTTCAAGGATTCAACTATATTTTCATAAAACGTTGGAATCCTGTATATATGTTTCATAAATAGTAATGTGATAAATTTTTTTAATTTTTTTATTAATATAATGATTTATTTTTGAATTATATTTCTATTTCAATAAAATTACATTATACTAAATTATTTTTCTATTTTTTCATTAAGTTTACTCTATTGATAATCATGACACATAAATGCATTATTTTTATAAAATAATTAAAAATCTTGTATCGATACACTTTCAAATTAATTGTAAATTTTAATGACGAATGTTATTATATAAATATTTTTTTAATTGATTAATACTGTGAATTACGAATTTTAATAGCTAACCAATAATTCCCAAATTCCAAACTTGTTAGTATGCCGTGAACTAATTAAGTTTTTCTTTACTCAAAAATGAAAATATCCAAACAGGTCATAAAACGCGCCAGAGTGAAGCTTTAGCGATTCTTAAGTCGCACGTTTGGAATCAACAAATCGCGTTTTAAGGGATGCACAATAAACTTTCATATTGGCTACATTTCTCTGTTTTTCATTTTTAACTTTAATTGGGCTTACGTTTTTTTTATTTTAATTGGGCTTTCTTGAATTGAAGGCCCACTTTTAAGATAGGACATTGATGTCATTTCATCTATATAAATAATTCCACTGCAAAAAAAATACTGAGAGACTTCGGATAACGAAAAACCCTATTGCTTGACCCGGACTGATTAGCAATGGGAATTCTATCTTGGTTCAGCAAAGGCAATAACAACACTAAAAAGGAAGAAGCAGCTCGGACTTCGAAACCCGACCCGAAACCTGAATCCGTGGAGTTGCCGGGCATGAACGGCGCGGTGGAGGTCCGAAGAGCCGACCCTCCGGTAGCTGATGTCTCAGTTTTCGAGTTCGGTTCGGTGGCGGCCTCAGCCGACAAGGTGACGCTGGCTGGGTACTGCCCCGTCTCCGACGAACTCGAGCCCTGCCGATGGGAGATTCTGCCCGCGAGTGGCTCCGATGCGCCTCAGTTCCGTGTGGTCTTTTGAGTTGTAAAAGGAGAAATTAAGAAAAGGGGGAGAGACATAAATATGTTATTTAGTTGTTCAATATCTTCTTTTTCTCCATTCCCTTGTAGAATACTTGAATTTGGTTTATATTTTCTGGTGATGTTATATCTTATCAGGTTTCGCTTTTGTTATTTAATTATGTGCAAGCTTATTATATTTTGCGTTAATTTGCATATGTGTGCATGTAAAAACTGCATATTTATATTTGGAGAATTGTTGCTCGTAGTTTTGTAGGTTGTAATTTGCTTATGTGTAATGATGTCTTGCTATGTGTTTGTGTGTACTTAATCATTGTGTCTTTTAAACTTATATTTTTCTGGGAAATGTTGTGACAATTTCTAATTGATGCTTGGGATGATTCATTTAAATGAGCTCGAGATGGATGTATACCCTTATATGGAATCTGTTGCAACTTAGGGGGTGAGCTTTTGTGTGGTTGTGTTGGACTGTGCATGTGATGCACAAATGTGCGGACTGTGCTTTGTTTATGGAATCTGTTGCGACTTAGGTGGGATGGGCTTTTGTGTCGATGTGTTCAACTGTGCATGTGATGCACAAATGTGTGGACTGAGCTTTGTCTAGTCCAATGTTCTTGAATCAAGTAGAAGTCATTGCGAACAGCAATTGATCTGTGATGAGCTGTGGCTTGTTCTTCTTCCCCTGGTGTATGTTCAATGGTTGCTGATGTTTAATAACTAATGCAATTGATGCAGTGCAGTATGTCTAGGGACCTTTTGAAGTGGTTTTACTTTAGTGTTCTCCATCTTCAAAAGCATCTGAATTTAGTGAGTTGCGAATAGGAATTTTTAGGGTTAACTTTCAAGTTTCAATGAACTTCTCTGTATCAGAATTTGTAGACAGTATTGGCATTACAACTGCCAGTGAAAAAGTAAATGAAGCAGTGCAGGTCCCTTTAGAAGCAAGAATTGGGTTTGTCTTCCTGGTGTCCTTAAATTTCTAATCTCTTGAACCTGTTTGTCGCTTTTGTAATTAATTGTGTAGGGCATTTTGGTTTATTGCTAGGAATTTGATATTTTCAAAATTGAATCCTAATCAGTTCAGAACACTTATTTTACTATGTTCAACTGTATGCATTCCTCTGTCAGTAAGAGCATAGTGAACGTTCAGAAATGGTTATAAAAGGGTCTCTTATCCAGTTCAGTTTCTGTTGTCTCAAGAATTTTGGTGCATTTGTAGAGTTTGGATATTTATGTGCTTAAAAAAGAGTCTATAGATGATAGGAAATGATGGTGAGGGATTGTTTCTTCCTCAATGGCTTCATCCATGATGTTTGGAACAGAGGGACCATATAGGAAATCTAGGATATCAGTTGATGTGCAGTTTGATTTGCTGAGCTGTTGTGGGAAAATATTAGTGCTGATACTTTGTGAAAACATTTGTGGTACAATTGATGTAACTTGAAATGTATGTGCTTATCTTTGCTTTCTCTGTCTTATTAATATGAAAAGAATAAGAGAGCATGCTTCATCAATCATATGATTACAGAGGTGGAAAATTTGATAAACTGGTTGCATCTCAAAGCACCAA
Organism: Paulownia fortunei; assembly: GCA_019321725.1. Lineage (NCBI taxonomy): Eukaryota > Viridiplantae > Streptophyta > Magnoliopsida > Lamiales > Paulowniaceae > Paulownia > Paulownia fortunei. The sequence continues at coordinate 22,971,753 of CM033108.1, read as the reverse complement.
GCGTTGTGGAAAATATGAGGTATGGTAGTGTTATGTCTTTCATTCTATCAACTGAAATGTATAAAAAGGCTGTCTTAATGAAGAAGCTAGGAATGCAGATGACAGTTATCAATGCTTGAGACAACTTCCCGGGTTAGCTGATGCAAAGGTTTTTGACAAACTGAGTCGCCCATCGATCTTTGCTGCCAAGAATCCCCGGCTGTTCTTTTGTTTCACTTTGTAGTTAATGCCCAGTAGTGCAACTTCTGGAATTGAAGTCAAATATTTCTAGTGCCGTTTTTCTTGTCTTTTTTCTAGTCCGATTCCTATTCTCAAATGTGAAACTCTAAATGTAAGATCCATGCTTGACTTTGCAGAATCATAACATTTTTGTTGTAATGATGTGGTTGTGACAAGAAATATGACTCAGATTAATACTGAGTTTAGTTTGAATTAGTAGACCTGGGCAGTCTCAGCTTCTTGAGCCTTTTCGAAGACAGAAATCAAGGTTCAGAATATATATGGAATTGGGCAGAAGTTGACCAGGAGGGTGTAAATTCATAGGAGGTAAATGGCTAATTAAATTTCTCTGTGAAGTATTTGCTTGTTCAATTATTTTTTTGGAATAAAATGCAATTTATTTTAAAAAGATATAAAATTTAATTAGTTTACAAATATGTGCAATTTATTTTAATTGTTGAATAAATGATGGGATAAAATTTGTACCTATAGGCTGCGATTACTTTTCAGAATAAGCCTAGATTTAATATTTCTAGCATTTTTTTTTATAATTTTTGGGTTTGGTGCTATTTTAAAATTTTGCTAAGATGTCCCACACAAAATGAGATTCAATAATTAAGCCTGATCCAAGTTACCAACTGATGCAGAAATGTCATGTTTATTCTTAAAAAATCAATGTGAAATTATTGTTTTTGCCCTTCAGATAAATGATTTGGTAACTTCTTCATTGATTGGAACCCTCTTCTTCCCAATTCAATCTGAGGAGAAAAAAAGAGAGAAAAAAAAAAAAAAAACGGAGGAAGGAGGGATGGGAAGGTTGGCGGCGATAGCGAAGATGGATGAAGAAAAGAAAGTGGAAAACAAAAGGAGGAGAAATATAAAAAGAAAGAAGAAATAAGATAGAAGAAAATAGGGAAAATGAGAGGAGAAGGAAGGAATAAAGGAAAAAGAAAAATTTGAGAAGAAATCTATTTGCCATGGAAGAAGGAGAAAGAAGAATGGCCATGAAAAGAAGAATGAATAGAAGGCCATGTTGCACCTATTGGTGGAAATCCTTTTGCATAGCATGTAATTTCCTTTGTTTAAGATTATTGGATAGTATTAAGTTATTTTCCCTTCAAAGATTGAAAAACTGCCATTGTTTTTTGTCTTCTATTATGGTGTGGTTGGAAACTGATTTAGAAATTGTGCCTGGAATGAGAAGCATAATGAACAGTAAAAAATAATTATAAAGAGTATATTAGTCATATTATTATAATTTTATTCAATTATCCCACAAAATATATATTTATTTAATATTTGTATTAATATATTATTTTTACAATTTAATTAAATATACATAATATTTATAAATAAATTAATCTATATTCAATAATTTATCATATTTTTTTATCAATTATTTCATATCCCAATCAAAAAATATACGACCAATAGGCTATAAGAGTGGAACGAATGTATTCATGTTGTGGATGAAATTCTTGACAGCCATTGATTTATACCTATCACCAACTTGTACTAGCCAAGGGGCAAAAAGAAAAGGAAAGCAATTTATCCCAAAAATATATATATTATTTTATAGTTTCAATTGTTGAATGAATGAATCAATAATTATTCAATATGAATGATCAATAAATGAATCAATACAATAGATCTATTATGACATCAATCAATAATTAATTCTATACATTCATTACTAATCAACAAATTATAATCACATAAAGGAGAAATGTACTTACACAGAATTTACATTCAAAACTTCATATTTGTAAGATTTAAAACTTCAATTTTAAATCGTTAGATGAAAACCTCAACAAGCTAAAACCATTTTCAATGAGTATAAAAAAGTAAGGAAAAGCCCATGTATGTAACAACTCAATTCGTTGGTTTAATTGTTGTGGATATTTGAAGTTACAACACAACTATTGTTCAAAAGCTGACCTATAATCATAGTCTCACTAAAATTCTTGAAATTACTCAATTATAAAAATAATCTTCTTATAAATTAGGGTGATCACAATGTGTTTTTATTTATTTATTAATTTTAAATTGAATTGTTATATATGATTTTGACAAAAAATAAATTAGAATTATCATTTTGTAAATTAAAATTAAAGGTGCTATTTCGTGTGGTCTAAACAATTTGGGTGCGCTAAAACTTTTCATAAATGAATTTTTTTTATTATATTGCATTACTTCATTACGGAAATAGCTTTAAAATTTTACATCATATAAAAAAGATTGAGTAAAATATAATTATATCATTTGTTTTTATCAAAGAATTTATGAAGTGAAGAGTTTGGCAGGGGCACTTAATGATAACTTGTTTGATTTATAAAAAAACATGGTGATAAAGTCTAACTTTAATGTACTATGAAACTTAAGATGAATGAAAACTAGAATAAAATATATCATATAAAGGTTGGTGAGCACATTAAAAACTTAATTATTAAATTGAACTCAAACACTCATTGTTTTAAATAATTAATTATTAAATTAAACTCAAACACTCATTGTATTAAATAATTAATTATTAAATTGAACTTAAACATTAGTATAATTAAAAATTAATTATTAAAACTAAATTTATATATTGATTGTACAATTTTAAGTTTTTGGAACTCTAAACTCCATCAAACCACATGACTGCAGATTAGACTATCTAAACTGCAATTTCTATAGTAATTCAACAAAAATGATTCCATATGACAGACAATTGAGATAATTTTTAAAATTTATAACCAACCTTATTAGAAATTATTACAGCAACTTCCAACATATACTCATACCACCTTAATGGTGGATGGATAGTTTGAACGTATAAGAATTGAACAAATATAATCGTAACGTGGATGACATTTTGCATATTCCTTGATTCATACCTATCGTCAATTGGTACTCGTCAATGTCATTTGTCAAGAGAGCAGAAGTCACAATTAGTGTTGGTTTAAGTCCACTACCCGCCATGAAACTGATTGAGAAACGTACAGGGACTTTTCATTCTTATAGTCCACAAATGTTTCCACTTCAAAAAATCTTCAGTTCTTTTCTTCTTTTTCTTCAAGTGTATCTTCAATGGCTATGCTCTCATCTTCAGTTTCAGCCAACCTTCTATCCGTCTGTATAACTATTCCACACTCTACCAAAAAACTTCCCAGAAAATTCTCACCCTCAGTTGCCTCTTTAAGCCCTTCTTCTTCTTCTTCTTCAACAGGGGCTTCTCATGAATCTCCATCAGCCACGAAAATTGAAAATTTTAGTGTACCCGCAAAAGGGTCATCCCCAAAAGGGCCGTTTGTTGAGTCCTCGAAGCCGCCGGAGTTGCCATACAGTTATGCACTGGCAAATCCGAATGGAAACCCGGTCGTGCGATTTGTACAGTCTACTGAGTCTACCATTGAGAAGGTATGTGAATTTTTTTAATAGCGGCTTGTGGTTTTGCTGTAGATTTTTTGCATCATTGAGAAATGGATTGCTGTTGAATTATTGTGACTTTGACAATCATAACTCCATGCGATCTGGGAAAAAAAGGAAAACTATCTGCAATTTGACAACTAAAAGATTAGCTTTTTCGAGGGCTAGAACTCGATATTTGAGTGTGTAATTATCCTTAATAATTATTTGGAATTATTAAGACAGGTATTAACTATTAAGTAAAGAGAAATTATGCCTCTTGTCTGTTGATCATGTGGTCTTGCTGCACATTCTAGTAGCTTGCATGCATGAATTTCTTGATCAATTTATTCAGATTGCATGTCAAGCATTTCCATTCTAGGAGATGAGTTGGTTGGTTAAGTAGTCAAAAGTTGGACTAGTTGATGTAAAAGTAATCTTTTAAACCATTCTTGGACGAAAAATGGCAAAACATGGTATGCCGATTGACGTTCATGCTAGCAGAATTGAGGTTATGGGGATGAAAATGCATTTCTTCACTTTCATTATGTGAGAGTGAAGTGGAAAAAACGGCATCAATTAATTGACCAAATATTTCCAACATTCTCATTGCAATAACTAAAAGTTTTTATCCTTAGGTCTTCAGAAAACCTGAAATTTCTATTCCTAACAAAGTTGTTATATACGCAATGGAGATAATGAGCTGAAAATCAAACAAAGTCATCCTCATGCTGTCATTTGGCTTTGTTGATCGATGAAACTTTGCAAAAACATCATATAATTTGATTCTGTCAGCTTAATTTACGATTCACCCCTTTATTTTGTTAGTTATTACTTTCATTATGTTACTTTTTAGCTCTGATGTGTAAGAGAGTGCTCTTACTTGACATAAAATGGATGCCCTGTAACCGAGATTGATATTAAGAAATATCTTTACTTCAACTTATTTTTGTCATTTTTAAGTTAATGCAAACACAGACATTATGTTTTGATCTTGGATTTTGGTGAGGAAAAAGAAGAGGAAAAGGAAAATGATCAAATGATAAAGCAAGGTACTATCATTTTGAAATAAGGAAAATATTTTCCTTAGTGTTTTCCGCACTAAAATCCAAGACCCCAAAATAACATTAATATATGATTTTTACTTGTTGCCATGTTTTAAAAGTTCCACCAGTTATCTAGTGACATGTACTGCAAATAGGTTATACCGGAATAAAACATTTCTCAACTTTTAGCAGTATAAGTTTTTGTGGAGACCGGGAAACAATTGGAAAACAGGCTAATGGAACTGTTCTTTTCTCAATTTTCAGAAGGATAGCCTTTGAGGACTTGATAAATGAAAGCAATATTGACATCATGTACTAACATATAAAATAACAATTAAAGAAATTTAGAATACAAAACTTTATTGGATATATTGGTCAATTATATTCATTGTAATTCAACAATTGAATATGAGTTTGTACCTAATTTTACCAAATACTGTTTTCTGTGAGAGTGATGAATTTCTTCTATCTGTGCAGGTCATATTTGACTTTCGCTTTTTGGCACTTCTGGCTGTTGGGGTTCATTAGCAGGTTCTCTGCTGTGCTTTCTCAATGTAATTTCACGTATCCCTTACACTATCTGATTTCACATTATCGCAATGATCTCCTCAATCCTTGAATGTGAATACTTCTATTTTGTTCTTTTATATTTTTTAAATAATTTAAGAAAACCAAGCTAGTTAAATTTCATAAAATGATGCTCACCATTTGAACTTCATGTGCGTTTGATTCATTATGTTTGATGGAATTGTAACACTTTGTTTTATAGTAGTAAGGTATATACTCCTGATTGCAATATATGCAACATGATTTATCTTTTCAAAAATACCCCTGAATACAAGACATTACAGAGTTGCAGAATTAAATGAAGTTCTGGCATCTTAGTGGCACAGTTGTTGTTGGCCTAGGCTTCTTTTTGCTCTATCCTTTGAACCAGACGTGGGAAGGAAAGAACAAGGAATATATATCAAATATAGAAGGCTCATCTGCTGGTACTATTGGCACATTGCTCCCATGTGTAAAAAATAAATGTTATGGGCTGTCACATAGTTGGAAAATCCAGAGTTAGTTCAGATTTTCAAGTCAGAAAATCCAGAGTTAGTACAGTATGATCAACATTTTGTCTGCCTGGTCTGTGCATTTATATATAGAATGCTGTTAACACACCAATGAAGGCAATGCATCCTTGATCTAGGGAACATATATAAAGAATAAGTTAAATCCACTTATATTCTTATAAGGATTAGGAATTTTTTCTATTTCCTAATTTGTGGACCATTATATTTGCTCTTTAAAGTGTGACTAATATTATGAGCTGTCTTTAAGAACATGGATTTTGAAGTTATTGACAGTTTTGATATACACTTTGGTTCACTGCTTGCTTCAAGTAAAACCTTCCTGGAATAGAAAATTAATTTAGACTTAAGTAGCATGATTCATTTCTTCCCTTCACTTGGAGTGAGTCTTGCCTTTAATTCAAAATATAAAATTGGGCATCAATGAAACTTTGGTTGGATTATAAAGTATATATTATTTCCATGAGTCCTTGTATTCCATGAGTCCTTCACAATGATCTGTTTCAGAATGAAATTTTTGTAGGGATGCGTCTACATATTTGATGCATATAAAGTATACTGGACAAGCTGCGTCAAAGGGGTCCATTCTGGCCAAATGGTTCTACGATTAGTCGAAGCTATTGGTGAGTTTCTTACAGTTCTTGGAGTTGCAAAGTTACTTACACTGTAACTAGCATAATTGGTTTTGAACCTGTTCGGCATTATCTTGCTGCATGGTTGAATGTTTAGTTTCGCCTTAGTACAGATGTAAATGAGATTATCTTGTTCGACCTTATTGTAGTGCATATTTGTCTATTTTCTCTCGTTTCTCATTGAATGTTTAGTTTCTCCTTAGTCCAGATGTATATCTTGCCGGAACTGTCATGTTAATATTCGGCATGGGGTTGTATGGATTATTCATTTCAAATGTGCCTCCTGATGTACCTCCCGCCATTGACCGTGCACTCAAGGGATCTTCCTTATTTGGCATGTTTGCTTTGAAGGTAATTGTGCCTGTCTCTGAACTGAACCCTGTCACAACTGTCTCCTTTTTGTGTCAAATTTCTCTTCCTCTGCTGCTGCATATTAACTTATTTGATTTTGACTTATTCAGAGGTTCTACAGAATTCCATTTTCATGCCTTTTTTTCTAAGGTTCTCAAAGGACTGATCTTAGATAATCTCTGTTTATAAACCTCCACGTATGCTATCAATATCCTGTTTGGATTGGACTACTGATGCTGAACTTGATTATTTAAGTATTCAGTTGGGAAGCATTGTGAACGTAGCAATATGTAAGAATTTTAGTCTCCCTAACCATACACTTAAATTAAATCCAGAAGTGATCAAATTCATATTCTATTTTTACGTTAGAACAAAGAAATTGTCGACGTACTTCCTCAAACTGATTTCAGCATACAGACTTATTTCTTTCTTCCGTTCTTTCCTTTGTGCTGCCTGTAACCAGTAACTCCTATCCACCTGCAGGAGAGACCAAAGTGGATGAAGATCAGTTCACTCGACGAACTGAAGACCAAAGTAGGACATGTCATTGTGATGATCCTTCTAGTAAAGATGTTTGAGAGGAGCAAGATGGTCACAATAACAACTGGGGTGGACTTATTAAGCTACTCTGTATGTATATTCTTGTCTTCGGCTTCCTTGTACATTCTTCACAATCTGCATAAGTCGGAATCAGATTAGCAAAAACAACTTTAGACATTGCGGAATGTTATGTTGCATGCACAGATTTTTATAGGCAAGCAATGTAGTATTCTGTTCACAACTTAAGACGACATATGTATGGCCATTATACTTAACGTTTTCTTGCTCTTTATTTAGCACAAGGTTTCTCTATGTAAGATCCTTGCTATTCATCTCACTACAAATGAAATTTTATCAACTTATCTGCAGCAGGCCCTGATAAATATATTTATTCACAGAAAAATAAAAAATACAGCAGAATTCCATTACTGGAAGCTGCAATAAATATATTTATTCACAGAAAAATGAAAAATAAATATTTGCGTTTGCCGGGAGTCGAACCCGGGTCTATTGCTTGGAAGGCAATTATCCTAACCGTTGGACTACAAACGCTTGGTTGGTGATGATGTTATATTACTTTCCTAAATGTAAATACTTTTCAGGATGTTGTGATAATTGACTAATTCACAATATACAAATACGCTAGTATTACTGGAAAAAAAATTCAGTATGGTAACCTTTTAAATATTCTCTTACAAGCTTTTATTAACATGGTCATTTCCAATAATCAACAAAGCGATCATTGGTTCCTTTAATCGATTTCCATTTATATTACTTGCCAAGAAGCAAAATGCACATAATATGAGCCTTGACCCCTCCATGGACTCTAGCTCTTAAGAGATCGATTAAATAATGTTAAGACCTTGGATTTTAATTATAAAAAAAAAAAGGAAAGGAAAGAGAAAAAAAAAATATTATCATTTGAAGAGAGCAAAATATTTTTTTTTCAGTGTTTCATTAAGACAAGTTCGCTTATCCGATGAAAATCCCTAGCAGTCCACAAGCACCAGTTACTTATTAAGAGACTGCAAATGGATAGCTATTTAATGAGGATACAATAAAGTTTGCTTCAATCATGAAAATTTAGTACTAGAAATTTATATAAGATATGCAGTTGGTTTGGTGCCTACTTGGGGAACCTGAGCTTCACTACTAAATGAGAAAGGCCTTGTACTCTCCTTTTACTCTTAGTTTTCTATTCTCTGACTTCCATATTCTGCAAATCAGCAGCTCAGTCAGGCACCCAAGAATTTGATTCAATGTCAGAAAAAACTTTACAAATGTAGTGTATACATTGTAAGCATTTCAAGGAAGCTTGTAGTCGAGCATATCCCTGATGTTCAACCGAATGGAAGGCCCCATTGATGAGCATATATGGGCACTTTTCCAGTACACTCCTTTTGCACCTGATGGCTTGTTTGTTTCCACTGATTTCTGCAGGATTAATGAGATTGATTCAATTATGTGAAGTATAAATATGCATTTAGATCATAATGGAGTTCAAGAAAAAAATATATGAGTAAATATGAAAAACGAAAGGGATTTATCCACCCTACCACTGCAGCGAGAAAGTTTATAATAAGATCTTCCTCTGAAAAATCTGCCTTTCCAAAAGGTAAGTGAACAATCCCAGTTTTATCAGCTCGGTATTCGACTTTCCCTTTCTTGAGTTCCTCTATAGCCTGCATTTGATATTTATCCAACATTATACAAAATCTTTGAGAGAACCAATTGATATGAAACTCATACTAGCTACCTAGGCACATAAATAATTGATCTCAATGGTGCAAAGACAATGATCATGTGTTTGTCACCTTAATCCAAAACAGCTGGTGCATAGTCTGTGCATGATCTGTGCAGTACCTTTTTTGGCAAGATAGTGCATTCTGAAATTGACTATCGACTAGAATAGATAAACCATTAGTACAATTAATACTATACCTGCGGTAAGTTTGTAGTCACTGTACCAGCTTTTGGATTTGGCATAAGTCCTCGAGGTCCTAGAATCTTTCCTAGACTTGCAACCTGATGCAAGTAAAAGAGAATGTGAATATAAGAGCTCAGATCTCGTAGAAACCAGAAGATATTTCACATAAAACTGAGGGCAAAGAAAACAAGAATCAAGGAAAACAATTTCAAGAAATAACTCTCAAAGTTTGCACACACACACACACACACCGCGACAAACCCTCTATAGTGAAGGATTCAATAGCTGACCGATGCAAAGTTTCCTTACAGACTTCACACGCCTAACTAACTTCTGAAGTTAACTTTTCAAAGAGTTTAGACTTAAAAGTAGGGCTGAATTCAGCTTATAGATATCAATTCCATGTATAGAACAAACGAGGACGGATAGTACAAATTTCCTAAATTGAAAACTTAACCAAAAATACAAATACACACACAGTTTTCCTGCGATAGTTCGAACTGGTCAAATTACCCCAACCATACAAGGAACAACACTAGTTTTGTGTAATCGAGAACTAAAATTTCACCATTGTCAGTTGACAGGTAATTAACATACTAGCTTTATTTATTCTATAATTATCTCACACGAAAAGCATAATCAACCTTATTCGCAGAGGTTCTAATTAGAACACAACCATATAATGATTCTTGAAACAGTGGAAGAGAGAAGTGGCGAACGAAGAGTCTATGTAAATAATGGGAATATGATAAACAAATCCACACCTTAGGTATCATATCTGGTGTTGCAATTTATCAAAATCCATGAATCCTCCTTTTATCTGTTCTATCAAGTCCTCTCCACCAACTAAATCGGCTCCAGCATTTTTCGCTTCATCAAACTTTTCACCTGCAGAAGAAAATCAACTGCACAACAATGAAGCTAACGAGATAGTATAAACAGTGTCTAATATAAAGATATGGAATAGGAATTCAGAAACATTCAGATTTACAGCTGAAGAATTATGATCTCATAATGGATCTTGTTGTGGCAAATTTGACACAATGCATACAAATATGTTGATAGAAAGGAAAAGTTGCAATATTTCCCTTTTAATAAAAAGCAAGTTTGAATAACAATTTTCTGTTTTTTCATCTAATTTTTCGGACACCAATTCAAAATTGTTTTCACACATGGTGCACAAAATCTCCCCAGTATATACATATATATATGTATGTATGTATGTATGTATGCATAATGCATGCTCAATAAACTAAATGTTTAGCTGTGTAGTTTATTAAAGAAACTAACTAGGTTTAGTAGGATAATGATTATCTATTTCCTCTAGATGAATCACCAAATTCATGAGGAAAGTTTGGTAAGATTTTTGTTGAGCTCATTGACAATTTTGTCACTTTATTTCCCATTCTGCTAGTTATAAGATTTCTTAAAAAGACCCGCACAAAATGCAAGGAATAATACATCAAACCACTTTACTCTTTAGGTTTTCAGTAAAGGCTCCTATTGCATCGGTAATGAAAATTTACATATTTATTTACAGAAAAGATAAAAACTTATTATGGGCAGATCAGACGAGACTCGCTGCTGATTAATACGTGTATATTGGTTCGATATTTAATCTTTAGCAAAGTGTCTAAGCATAGTAAGTTTTCATAAAAGTCATCAGCTAATAAAGATGAATGGGCAGAAGAGTGTTTCATAATCCCTCAGTCATTGCACTCTCAAGGAGAAACATGCTTTTGACTGCAAAGAATGTGTATCTTTTGGCACATATAGATAAAAACATAAATGGCATGGAATCCAACAAATCAGGAAAAATATATCAAAGTACCTTGAGTAAGAACAGCAACTTTAACAGTCTGACCAGTCCCCTTGGGTAAGTTTACCTACAATAGACATTTCATCACAGCACTTATCAGACAATAATAGCTTAAAACCTTTCTTTCGGATTGACCAAATAATATCGAGAAACTTACGGTTGCCCTCAGTTGTTGATCATTATACTTTGGATCAATGTTAAGGCGGAAATGGGCTTCAACTGTTTCAACAAACTGTGTGCTTGCTGTTTGCTTGAGCAACGATATTGCTGTTTTTAGGTCATACTCCTGTTTGTTTTCCCTCAATTTTTGAATTTCCAAAAATCTCTTCGATCTTGTCTGTTAATTCCAACATAACAGAAAATCATGACCATGCGACAAGTTGAAAATGGGAGTCAGGAAGTCCAATTTACTTGGAAGCTTAGAGGAACTCAACAACATTTGGGTCCAAAAACCCAAAAATAAACCAGCTTAACTGAAATATATTGACTTCCTCAGCAGAAGAGTTTCACAAATCTATCATATTTTCCCCTTAAACCCGATTTCCTCACCAAACAACTCCTCCCTGTCCCTTCTGTCCTGGCCTGCCACTACACTGGTCAACCAAATGCAAGAAAACAAAGAAGGCATGCAAGATCAAAAGAAACAAAGAGAAGACAAGTAAAGCTAGACACGTGCACTAATAAGACACACAAAACACACACTCACACACAGAGCCCAACAGTGTGCATCAAGTGGGAGCCAAGTGTTCCTTTTGGTTACAGAGCACCAGACTTGTAATACAGCAGTAGAATTATCAGAACCCAACCCACCTTCAAATCATGAAATTCTAAAATTTCTTGACATTAAAACAAGAATATTCTAATGCTTTGTCGATTGCAATTCAAAGGATCTGTAAAGAGTATTATGATGGGATAAAAAGAAAAAGGATTAAAGGAAATGAACCCTCCATTATTTTGGTTGTTATACAGCAAATAAACAGACATATGCGATCATAGTGCACGTCATAATTTGAACTTTGCAAATATAATAAATACCAGACAACGATAACTTAATATAAAAAATAATCAATACTAAATCAAAGATAGCATACAAACTTGGCAGAAAACACTTCAAGAAAGGAGTTTACCACAAGAACCACATATATCTGAGGAGGAATGTGGTCAATAGAAAACAAATCAAGTAGTAGTTCTTATCTCATTTTGCAACATGCTTAATAGAATATGTAATGAAATTTGATTATTGCATTTAGCAAATGAAAATCAGTTAAGCCAAATTAATACACCGCCAACCACATAAGCACTAAAATAAAACATAAACCTACTTCTCTGTCTGGATATAAATGTAGAGAATCAAGAAATCAATCACAATATGATTTTCCTTACAAAGTGGGCATTGTTTAGTTTGAATTTGATTGATGGGAATGATTTTCATTAATACATTTATACATGTATAATTTCAGCTATATATAGGGAGAGAAATGAATGTCTTATACCATTTTGGCCATTTTGTCCATATCCGTGGATACAGGTCAAAAGGCCGAACCTAGTGCTCTCTCCACATTATATTGATTCAAATCTTCACAACAAATTTTAGGATCAACAGAAACAAACTGCATAATCAAAAGAAACCCAACTTATCAAAATAATTAAAATACAACTAAGAATAGTAATTTCAATAACAACCCAAAAACTTAACTATCTTTTGGAAACACACAAGCACAACCCACTTATTTAATAACTCAGAACATTGATGCTATGAACTTCAATGACAAATTTCTGGGAGCAAAAACTTAATCATCATGCCCAAGAAACAAATCCAAAAACACGGATTTATTTCAGCAAGAAACAATCTTTACTATACATACTCTGTCTCTCTTTAAAGGCAGAGCAGCCTTGCCTTTCTTGGGCTTCGTGGCAACTGCCACTGCGCCACCATCATCCCCATCATCTTGCGGCTGCTCCAAAGCCTCTTCCGCCAACTCAGCTTCAGCAGCCAAAGCAGCAGCCACCAGTGATTTCGATAAGCGGACATTATCAGAAACCCTGCTGCGCTGAAGCACCAATGGATAGAGGGAGAAAGTTTTACTGGAATTGAAGAAGAAAGGCGGTTTGAAGGAGAGAGAAGTGGCGGCGGTGGAGGAGTGGTTGAGCTCTTGAAGATGAGGTGAGGCGACTGTGAGAGTAGAGGATGGAGCTGCGGACGCCATGGTTGTGTGCTGAGTTTTATGGGCTATGAATGGTTATGTGATGGGTTGGTTTTATACATATGCCTATCCATTTGGAATGTGGTGATGAGAGATAACGAGCTGGTTTGGTCATATACAGAGCTCTTGGCCATTTTTAGGCATCGCATATCTATTTCAAAAACTTGATTCTATGATAGAGGTAGAGAATTTTTTTTTTTCATAAAATAAAAAAATAATTTTAAAAATACATTTGAATGAATCATTTTATAGAAATGAAACATCTTTATTTTTCTATTAATGTGTTTAAATTGATGTGATCACCTTGTCGCAAACGTCACAATTGAGTGATCTCATTTTCCAGAGAACAAATTCATAAATGGAGATTTCTATTTAATGAAAATAGGTGTTTTTTTTCAAATCCTCAAAAATTAAGTGGGAGGAAGTCTTCTGAGAATTTTAAAACAGAAAAGCCAAACAAATTCATTTTTATGAAAAATATTCTTTGAAACACATCTTTTGTGAGAAGCGGTTGACATCCAGGTGCAATTATATTTTTAGTATTTCTAAAATTAAAAATATTTTTATTAAATTTTTGGTAAAAATAAAAATATATTTGAAATTGTTATATGGAAATGATTATTTTATAAGGTTGCAAATGAAAATATATTTGATTTGTGCTTTCATGCCAGAAAAAAAGGAATTTTCTTTAAAACTTTTATGTTTCAAAAAAATATTTTTCTATGTAATAATAGTAAGAGCGATAATCCCTTCAATTTCTATTAGTCAAATTATGTTGGGAGGATTGATTATAATTTTGTTTGACGCGAGTCTTATTATTTTTTTTATGAAATTTTAATTATTTTTAAATTAGTAAAAATATTAATCATATAGATCTACTTTGATCATGTTATAGATATGAAAATGACATCTATAGGTATAAAAATGGATATTTTTAATTTTGACTAAAAAACTTAGAAATAAAAAATAAGTTGTAATTTTGTTGGAAAGTGATAAAAACAAACACATTTCAGGAATTTTAAATAGTATAAAATAAAAAAAAAGTACCTTCTAAAAAAAATAATAAACGGGCTCAAGGCTGTTGAAAATGAATTTTGTTTTGTTAACGCGGCTCTATCAACTATTTCTACCAAAATGAATTTCTAAGTTCAACAAATAGCCCAAATCACAAATGTTTTTTCTTTCACTTCTCACCTCTCACTGTTTCAACATAGTTGTTCAATTTTGTTTTTCTTTTGTTTTTTTATCTTGTCAGTTTTTCAATAATCCCAGTGTTTCTAAATTTTCAATCATAGCATATGTTGTTATTTAATATCATTTAATTATTTTTATAAAATCCTAAACCTCAAATTAATCATGTTGTCATTTACTGCCTAAATTAACTTAAATGCACTTTGCAAACTTAATTTATATTTGTTATAATAATTTGATCTCTAATCACATTTTCAAATTAATTTTTTATTAAAATACCATTACATGTTTTTTACGCCCCCCCCCCCCCTTTTTTTTTTTGCTCAAAAGCCAAACCAAATGTTTCTTAATATTTTTCCTATTCCTATCAACACTGAAAGCACAATAAATAGTTGTAATTTGCTACAAATATTGTCTATGGCAAATCGTAAAGTTAATATAGATATATAAGAATTGAAATTCAGTGTTCGAGTGCCCAACTCCTGTTATTTACAACTATTTACAATTATTATTCGCAATCACTTAATTTGTTATTTATACTACTATCAACATTATTTGCATATTATCATTCATGTGTTTTTATCATCGACAATAATAATAATAATATTACAATATATATATATTTTTAGTTTTTAAGTGAAAAAAAGTAGAAAAAATTATATTTTTTATACTGCGGTCAATATTATTTATAATAAAAATATTATTATTTGTGTGTTGATTTCAAACCTTTTTGTTGACTTTTAATTAGATTTTCAAAATAATTCACTTTGGAGTGAAATGTGATTTACCCTAAAAGGATTGACTCAATTGGTTGAATCACCCTATTAAGATAATTATTGAGGAGCACCATTTTTCTTCTCTTTTTTCTTCTTTGGTCCTTTTTTTTTCTTGTAACCATCATCAGTTTGGACCATGAAAAAGCTCCAAATGATTAATAGTATCTTTTCAGAGCAAGATAATTTGGAAAAGTGTAAATGAATGATGACCACAAATTTTGTATTGTAGGTTTACTAATCATCGTCGTTTACTAAAATAAAGAGGTGAGCGTTGATTCCCAATCTTTGCCACCCTTTAAATAGTGCATTTGGGTCGTCAAGAAGAGCACTAACTGAATTGTAAAATACAGAAATGAACTGGACAGTTTCAGTCAAGTTGTACTTTCTGGAGTAGGAACTGGCGGTGGCATCAGAAAAAAGGTTTTTTCAATTTTCCAAATCAGGGGAAATCAGTTGACTTCATCTTTCTCTGCTCGAGTCAACTGTCTGTAGGCCTACACTTCTGTCGTAACAGCCCTACCACTCACTGCCCTTTTTCCACCACTTCACCACCACCGACTGCCAACCCCCCACCCAAACACAAAATACGGCCACCACCACCACCACTACAACCTCTCTCTCTCTCTATCAAGGGGAGGAGGAGCAAGGGAGATCAATACCTTCTTGATGGCAACCACCACTTTTTCACACCTCACAGCTCAATTCTTTATAACTCCAACCCCATATCCAAACCACCACCACCACTCCCCCTCATCCCTCTCTTATCCATTCTTGGCTAGACGTTTCTGCAAAACCTCTCTCTCCACTTACCCACCAAAACTTAGCCCCCTCCGCCGCCCTCGCCGTGCTTCTTTTGTCACCTTCTCTGGAAGCGGCGGGGGAAGTGTAGGTGGAGGTAGCGGCGCTGGTGGCGGTGGTGCTGGTGGTGGTGGAGGAGGAGGAGACAGTGAAGGAGATGCAGGGGAAAGAAACAGGGCGGAGGCGATCATGGCCTTGGCTGAGGTGGGCAGATCATTGGATAGCATTCCCAAGGACTTGGCAGCTGCCATTGAGGCTGGGAGGATTCCGGGTTCGATAGTTTATCGTTTTTTCGAGCTTGAGAACTCTCCGCTGCTCGGCTGGTTGCTCAAGTTTGGAGGGTTTAAGGAAAGGTTGCTTGCAGATGATCTTTTCTTGACTAAAGTTGCCATTGAATGCGGCGTTGGGATCTTCACTAAGGTTTCTTCTTTGTCTTAGGTTTGGTTAATTCAGTTATTGGTTTCTTTTTGCCCATATTGTCATTAACAGCATATAAAAGGAACTAACTCGATAGTGCTTTATCATTATAGTACTTCTAGTTAGAAAGTGGAACATTTGTTCAGTAAATTTTCATTATTAGGAATTATCATAAGCCGCCCCTTAAATCACCAAAGATCCCTATTTTCCGTTAAGTAAACCATTTGATTATGACTATATTCGCATTCTGATATTAAAATTTGATAAAGATTAAATTTGAATTAGAAAAGTTAACACACCTCCTTTTTCTTATTTCATTTCTTTGGACTTCGAAAGAATTGTAAATAACTCCATTATGTTTTCCCAAGTGGCTGTGGTTCTTGGTCTAAAGATGCATTTGAATGTTATTTTGAATTTCTGGTTTATGGTTGAAGGATGAGGTATTGGAAAGTTGGCTATTGCATTGAGCCCAATCTGTTGGGATGAAAACTGGATGATTGATCTAAATGAATGTTCTCGTAATTTTTGGTAGACGGTCTTCTATGTAAAATGTTCTACCATTTTCTTGGTAGAAGATAGCAAACATGCAGAGATTTGAATGCATTGTACATGAGTTGAGACAATGAAACTTTGCGAGTTGATGAGTTTAATAATATTTTTTGATGTCCAAAACTGATGAAATGAAATTTCGTCTGTTTGTCATTTTCATTTTTTTAAAATTATTTATCAGATATAGGGTCTCTTTATCATGTTTGTCAAATTCCAAATTTTTGTTAGTTAAATTTTAGCTGCTCTACACTTCACATGTTTAGGCCCTTATACAATCTTGATAAATCATGCAATCAGACTTGTGATTATGTTTTATATTTCCTATACACCTGCCAGACTGCTGCAGAGCTGGAAAAGCGTCGAGAAAAGTTCACAAAGGAGCTAGATTTTGTCTTTGCTGATGTGGTATGCTTGTTTTGACAGTATTTGATCTTGTGCAATTCTAGAAAGAAAAAAGGCTTATTGCATACTGCATTGCTTTTGAAACCTTGGTATGGAACTAAATCATTCCCATTTTCCCCTATGGACATAATGCAACAATTTTGTGCTCAAATTAAATACGTTCATATTTTTCAGAATAATATAAGACATGGAACTTTTTTTTTACCTGTAAAATAGGCTACTGGATATTAACAAGAACCAATTCGAAAATTATTTATCAATTTTGGCATCAAGGCCATCTGTGCACTAAACAAATGCTGATTTCCTTTTTATACTGCCTTTTGGGCTACCGATAAAATCTTGCGTAATCTCATAGGGAGCTTGACCAGATGTATTGCTTGTTAGGATTTGTTACTCTGTGTAGCATGTCAATCATCTACCTTAGATACGAGGTAAAATTGTGCTGGATAGATGGCCAAAATTCTCATTTTCTGTTATGGTTGTACTTGTGAACATAGTTTTTGTACACGTGTGTAGGCACACGGGAGAACACACTCACATAAGCGTTTTTTAACTTATGGTAGTGTATTCAAGATTTAATCTTTTCCTTTCCCTAAATGCGTCTGCTGTTAACTTTCACGGGCCCAGTTTATTTTTCTACTTACTTTTGAGTGTTAATTTGTTTGTTTGGGTGAGCTAACTTTATATGATGTTGCTTTTGATTACCTTCTTGTTTTCAAAATTTTCTGATAATCTATGTTTTAGGTAATGGCCATTATTGCAGATTTCATGCTTGTTTGGCTACCTGCCCCTACAGTTTCTCTCCGACCATCATTAGCTATAAATGCTGGAGGTCTCAACAAGTTCTTCTACGGGTGTCCTGATAATGCATTTCAGGTTAAGTAGTGAAGTGGTCAATACATTTTGCTTTATTTTGTAAAGTCTTGTTTCAAGGAAACACAGGAAGAAAAAATATGTACATGTTGGTTACTAAATAACTTTTGGTCCTGTTACAGGTTGCCTTGGCCGGTACATCTTACTCACTTTTACAAAGGATAGGAGCAATAGTGGTATGAAATTTGTTGATTTAAAAACAAATTCAATGTCAAACTTCTAGAATATGGATTGGATGAATCTGAGAGTGTTCTGATCTCTCCTGCAGAGGAACGGGGCAAAGCTTTTTGTAGTTGGGACCGGTGCATCTCTGGTAAGTTAACACTTCAACTGGTGCAGAACTTCTTGGCATGGCTTTTAGATGCACTATACTTCTGGATGTTTTACCTTCACTTTCCCGTTCTCTGAATTTCCTATTGGAATTAGCAAATTTGATTATAGATTGACAGGAACCATGAGTGAGATGATTAACACTTTAGTCATTGAATTTTACAGGATGCTAGCCTTATATACAAGTTCTATGGGTGGGCTCACTTTAGTATAAAATAGATTCCAATATTGTGCAACCGAAAAGTAACCATGAAATTTTTGTCACTGCAATGAAAGACAGACTAAAGATAATAAAAGCATATTCTGGTCCCAAAGACAGACTAAAGATGATAAAAGCATATTCTGGTCCCCTGTCTTCGCGACCAAGAAAATTAACAGCTGTCAAGTGCATTAATATACCAACTGAGATTAACCATTATCGTGGGGTTGGAGGTGTAGTCCTGTATATCTGTGAGTTCTGGTGGTAGCTGAAACATAATCAAGAATTGTGCTAGGGCATCATCTCCTTGTTTTCAATTTGACACCTGTGCATCACTATACTGGACTCCTTAACAGTATGATTCATGTACTGTTGAAGATGTTATCATGTCTTAGTTCACCATGTGAATTTGTCCTCTCATTTTGTGTAGGGAAGCTTTTGTAAATCATTAGTTAGTTTGTGCAGCCTTTAATTCTTAAAGAAAAAAAGATTCATTATTCTTTTATTGTCTCTGTCTAGCAATGATACTTGGTGTATTATGGTTGAGAAGATTCTTGTGCTTTTTGTAAACAACATCCTTTTCGTACAACCTATGAACTTGCTGCGGCTGCTCTCTCTCTCTCTCTCTGTGTTTGCGTGTTGTGTGTTGGGTTGAGGTTGGAGGCAACAAGTGTGCGCCAGCGATTGGCATGATTCTTATTCTAATGTTCAACAGTTTTTTTTTTCCTTTTCTATATATATAGTGGACAGAACTGCTATTTAGTATGTTATCAACTTGTGTGTTTAACAGGTCGGCACAGGTGTAACAAATCTGTTAATAACTGCACGAAAGGCTATTGATAAATCTTTCGCTGGTGAAGCTGAGGACGTTCCCATTTTATCAACAAGTGTTGCATACGGGGTCTATATGGCAGTCTCAAGCAACCTTAGGTATGCAATTTTCCAGGAATGTTGTTGCTTGATATGTTTTCAAAGCTGCTTTTCCTTAATATCTATCTTCTTAATGTTTCCACCTTTATATCTACCTCTTATATTTTAAATAACAAGTAAGCTCAACTTCAGTTTAAATGTTCAGACAAGTTAATTCTGGAAAACCCTGAAACCTGATGCACCATTTTTTTACAACCACCATATGTTTTCAGAGATTGGATTTCTGCTTCTTTTTTGGCAGAATACAGAAAGCATAAATTGGTTTATTTGATCTAATACCATGCAATTTCTGAATAGATTAAATCTAGTGCCTGACCTCTTACAGGAGAGGGAGGCACTAGCTATATATTGACCTGCCCCTATATTTAAATAAAAAAAAAAATCAACGAGTGTTCAGAATCAATTTACTACTAAATTGGTTTGGAGCATTGGAATTGCTTTATCTTTATATTTGTTATTTATCATGATGGATTCAATCATTGTGTGTCTTCCCTCATGTACGCACCAAGCACATTTTCTCCTTGGTCCACGGAGATAAGATGTAGGACTGGAGCCTACAATTCATGATGAAATAAAGAAAAAGTGCAGTGTGCCTGAATCTAACTAGGTTTGGGGTGGTGGAAGAACTGGATCAATAAGAGTAAGTTGTGATACGTCCACTAAAAAAAAGTCCTTTTGTAGCCAATCATCTATTAAGAAAAAATGATAAAATGATAACCTTATAAAGAAATAATAGTAACTTCGTCCCTGCATCTACCATTATACTTGCAATAATCGGCCATAAGATTGCAATTCATAATGGTAAGGAGCATTTTGTTCATATCTTAGATCTAAGAATTTACTCATCTTCCGTAAAGGAGCCAAATGAAAACCCAAGTTTCGTGTGCAATTTTGAATTAGAGAAGTTCAAAGTGCTGAATTGATGTCGACTATAACCCTTATAGCCTTCCATTCTAACGGTGTGGGTTCTATTCCCACTACCCGCTTATCTTGTTTTTTCTAAATATTAATTTTATATTAATTTATCAATATATTTTTGTTTTCAAAGTCAATTTAAGATATCTATGAAACCTAGTTAGTCTGCCAAAAACTTGTAGCTTAAAACTGAAGATAGTATAATTACACTTTAACCCTCTTTGAGGATACATGCTCCTGTTGTGCCATCAAATGGGCTCTCTATATGCATTTCTTGTTGGTGAGTGGAAACCACATGTATTTATGTGCAAGTGTGCTACCCATACTTGGTAAAAAATGCAACTTTTGACACTTTGTGGTATATACGTTTTTAGATTACTCATTTTTGTTGCATCTTATTCTGACCGTAGATGATGCAGCATTTGCAACTTGGCAGGATTATGTGTTTCTTCGAAAGAGGTCTTAGATATATCAGAGATAGATATAATATGAACATGCATAAAACTTATATTGAAAAAATTGCTTTGTAAGGAGTCCCTTAGTGGAAATTTCTTTATCAGCCATACTTTTTTGGTAAATTCTATCACGGAAGATGATTTGTTATGCTGCTGCCGCAATTTGTCCGCTTTGCTTATTTATATGCATGCTATGTTGTATAGGTACCAAATACTTGCTGGAGTTATTGAACAAAGGATCCTAGAACCTTTGTTACACGAACAAAAGCTCATACTCAGTGCAATCTGCTTTGCTGTCCGAACTGGCAATACATTTTTGGGATCATTAATGTAAGATTTTCATACTTTGCTGTAAAAGCACCTCTTATTTTATTGTAACTTCTTAGGATTCACATATGCTATCCTCGCAGGTGGGTGGATTATGCACGGTGGATCGGAATCCAAAAGATACGTGAATAGGATGGATGGATGGATAAACATCGTCTAAGATGATTTTAGTTGTCAAATGCCTCATTTTACAGATTTGTCTTTTGACGTTTTTATTCATTTTGTGACTCACATTTTAATGTTTTCAAGGCAAAATCTTGCTATAAAGACAATGGTTAAGGAATTGAACCTTTGCTTGTTAAGTTATTTTTGTTGCTTGAGCAGTTGAGGCTGCATCAAATTGTATTTTCCTTTCTTTGTATACTCCTTAAAAATATAAGTTGTACTCAGATTTTTTATTACTATTACATTTAAATTGAGGCTCAATTTTTTTTTGTGATTGTTGATCTCCTCAAGCCCCTTACTTGGCTTCTTCTTCTTTTTTTTTTTTTTCAGATTCTATTGTCAAACTGAAGGAAAAAATAGCCACATTTGTAGTCACATGTGGCCATGCAATAGATACCACTTTTGGCATGTTTATTAGAAAACAAAAAGAAATAGATCAAACTCAAATTAATTTATTTAAAATTCAAAATGAAGATAAAGTTCAAGTTCTTTATTAAGTTCTCGAGGTTGTTGCAAACTTAATGCAGTTTATTTACTTTTTCTCGAAACTAGAAAAAAGTGTAGTTGTATAAATATTACATATATATATATATTAATTTTTAGAAATGTGCAACAAGAAGCTAAAATTTTATTACTTTGAAAGACAGAATAAGTGATTAATTCTATTAATAGCTCTCAAATTAGTGATTATCTTACAATCACAAGTAAAATATCAATTGTTAATAAATAAAACATCCAAATACCAGAATTAAATAAATAAAAAGAGAGAAATTACAATTTAAAAAAGAAACATGACTCATTCGGCTCACAGAATTCGATTAATGGTCAACTGTAGTGTGGCGCTTGGATTCTCAATGGAATTTCTTTTTCATTTCAATTTTGTCCTCTAAAAGCCTCACAAACATCACCTTCTCCGTTGAGACATTCTCTAGGTAGAAGTGTCAGTTTAAGTTTTCTCTTGAAATCCTCTCAATTATTGACTCAACAAGTACCTCATTGTATATCGGCATGCTTCCTGACCCACTACAAAGTAGCGGTATTGATGATGTAAAGATGATTCGCTAGTTAGGTTGAGTCCCTTGAAATATTGCTTTATTCATCACAAGAAGTTCTCGACTTTCTTGGCGTCCCTCGTGCCATTAAACCCCATCGGCTTGGGTAGTCCACCCTTGGACTAGTAATGCCAGCTTCCCCGCTAGCAGTGGCCTTCTTGCATAAGGTCAAATCTTCACGCATCACCTCGATGCTAACTTGTAGGGCTAGGATGGTCATCTCCATCTTTGTGAGTAGCCCCTCTTAGAACATGTTAGCGTCAAACACGCTTGAACGTTCTCTTTCTGTGAGTCAAGTTGTTTAAGAACATGTCCTTCAAATGTTTTGATATTATGCTCGGCCCTCAAATGTTTTGATATTATGCTCGACCCTCTTGAGCCGTTCGCTTATTTCGCCCAGTGCTCTAAAGAAGTGCCCTCTCTTGCCTTGTTTTGGTCTCGATTTTTCTTTGATTGTGTTTGAGTGGATTCCCTCCCACGATTGTCAGTCAAAGCTGACACAGCCTCATCATCTGCTATCACTTGCAACTTCACAGTACTTTATTTTAACAGACTCTAATACCACCTGTCACGGACTTGGTCCCCTAACAATGAATATGCGGCCTTAGCTTGTTCAACTGCCTTATTGCTTGTGTGTGAAAAAGTGTTAGAAGATGACTTAGAAGGCTAAGAACACTTAAGAAAATAGGATAGCTTATATGAGAATTTTTATTCACTCGAACTCAATTCTTAGCTTGGATGGATACAAATGAAATCTTTACTATTTATACCACTCTTCTCCTCAAAAGGACGGTGAAGATTAATTTGATCCTATGATTGGGAGAGACTTTCTACAGTTCTCTATGGAATATTTTAAGTAGGTGCCATTAGATATTTACAAAAGAGTTTTCTACAATCTCTAAAGATTCTTACAATATCTAAAAGATTCTAGAATGGTGTGGTTGAGCCTCCAAGCTTCAAGAGTTTACAGTGCAAGTGGTCTGGGCTTGTGATTTAGGAGTGGAGCAACGCACATAGCTAGTAGCTGGGGGCCATGATCATGGGAGCCGTAGTAGCTAGGGGCTGGTCACGACAATAGGGTAGGTGGTGGCTAGTGTCATGGGGGCTAGATTGTCGGGCTGGGATTGGGTGTGGAGGTTTTGGGCTTTAAGAAGTTGTGGTGGGCGCCATGACAGGACTTGGTGGTCGAGTGATGAGTAGGGGTTTAGGATTGGGGTATAGAAGGCTGGGTTGGCTTTGCGATAGGTTTGGGACCTGGTGGTGGTGCTGGCAATGGGCGGGCGACTAGCGATGCAGTGGTAGGTTGGTTGGAAGAGAGTATTGGTGGTTGGCCTAGGAAAAGGAAAAGGAAAAGGAAAAGGAAAAAATAAAGAAAAAGAAAACAAGAAAGAAGAAGATGGTAAAAAACGGAATGAAAATAAAATATACGAAAGAAAGAGTTAAGAAGAATAGATATAGTCATTTTAATTCTTTGCAAATCGAGTTAAAAATTTATGTTAAAAATATTAATTATTAACAATTTAAAAACAGAAGAGATATTTTATAGGTTCATAATTTTTGAAATGCTACAAAAGTTAAAATTTATAATATTATTTAATAAAATAAATTAGAAATAATCATTCTAGTATAAAATTAATTTTTAATGAGCAATAAAATTTTAGTTAGTTAAACATATTACTTTTCAAGTAAATTGAAAAATAAAATTATGTTATAAGATTACTTACAAATTTTATAAATGAGCAAGAATTTTAATTAGTTAAAAAATTTATTTATTGAAGTAAATTAAGTAATTGACAATGTAATAGTTTTTAAATTTTCGTAAATGAGTAAAAATCTTATAGTTATAAATAGGAGTATTACTTAGCAAATTAATAAATAGACAATGCAATATATAGCACGTTTAGTTTTTTACGAATTAAATTTATTATTTATTGAAACAAATTATAAAAAATAGAAGATACATTTTGTTTGCAATATTTAAAAATGGTGCAAAGTTTTTAATAGTTGAAATAAATTATTTATCATAAAAAATTGAAAAAGAATTATATAGACCATATATAATTCTTTTTCATGGAAATACATGGGTTTTGTTTTTGTTTTTGTTTTTTGCAATTTTCCATAAAATAATGATATTTTTAATTTAAAATATAATATGTAACATATGGGAGGGGTATATTAGTCAATTAATTATAGATTTTTTTGGTCAAAAGATGACAATTCAGTATCATTTTCGTATGTCCAACGCGTGTATGACAAACACCCTTAGTTACTGATGGATTGAGGGTTTTATGTTGATTTTTTAATGTTATAGGGTTTTTAGGCTGTTTTTTTTTTTTAACATGGGGCTTATTTATTGTACCCTTGAATCCAATGCTTCAAGTCACAAGAAAATCGAAATCATGACCAACCATACTTTGTCCAACCACACTTTGAACGTCATCTGTCCAAATGAAAGTTTATGAATAAAATAAACAAATACTCGAAGTGAGATCCATCAGTATAGTGCTTCGACCTCCCTAGGCCAGATAGTATTCCTAAGTTTGTTTATTAGCTTGAGAAAGCAATATCACATCACATAACTAGAACAAACACACCTATTTTTTCAAAAGTTGAATGATGGGATGTTAGGCATATAGTCAATTGCAACCAAATTCACTTGTCCTCTTTTATCCCCTATTTCTAGTAGTAAAATCATGTTACATTTTAGCAATATTTTCATAACCGAACAGATGATCAAATCAATTTTGTTAAAATTAACGGTTCAATCGGTCGGACCGGTTCAACCGATGGTCGGACCGATTTAATTAAAATTAATTATATTTTTTTATTTTTTATATAAAATAATAATATAATAGATTAATTGTTATGTAATACATTTTAAATGTAAAAATAAATAAATAGTTACATAAAAACACATATAACAAAACATAAAATTCAAATAATCACATAAATATAACAAAATATCAAATTTAAACCTTTATAAAAATTTAAAACAAAAAATTAAAAAAAAAACATAAAAACCGGTCAAATGATTTTTGATTAAAACCGGACTGGACCGACCTCCAATTCCCGATTAAACCGGTTGAACAAGTCGATCCGGTCCAATTTTGAAAACATTGCATTTTAGTATCCTTGACTATATTTAAATACTTCTCAACCACTTATGTCTTAAAGTAAGACAAAATATCCAAAACAAAAAATATGGTAAGATCAAACAATTGCTTTTGTTCCTATATATTTATCAAACTTTTGGAGACACAAATAAGGTTAAACAAATTGCATTTATTGAAATATTTGAAAATACATACTGAAAGCTATTGAATCCCCGACCTTATTTAAATACTTCTCCATCACTTATAAAGGCCTTTAATGTAAAGCTAGGGTCTCAAAAATTGACAATATGGTAAAATTAAACAAATGCTTCCATTCCCATATATTTGTTAAATGTTTTAAGACATAAATAAGATTAAACAAATTACATTTATTAATTTATTTTACTCATGTTTAGAACCATGGATACTGAGAAAGCAAATATCTTTGATTGATCTAGTAAGGAATATATCTAAGTTGCACAAATAAGAGCCTAGAAAAATATATTCATGGTTAGGCTTCAAAGATTACTCCTTTTCAAATATCAATCTAAATCCTAGTCTATGATATCAAACTTAAACTTAAAGGTTTCACCTTTTGGTGACTTCTTCCTTTCAAAGTCTATAAGCAAGGAGTCCCCGTTAAGACCTAATTTTTAGTTATTAAGAAACCATCTCTTGTAATTACGCACAAAGCTTAAGCTAAAAAGGCTTTTTGTCTAACATAAACTTAACAAAATTATAAGTACGACAAAATTTACCATTTATTGTTCCTCATCCAAATCATAGTTTACTTCATTTAAATAATCCCTTAGTATTCCTAAGATCCAATATACCTCATATTTTCATTTAATAGGCATATGAAATCTTCAAAATTGCTAAGGACCATTGTTCACATTCCAATTTTCAAAAGTTGTTATTACATTACGTTCGTTTCGTTATAAAAATCAAGAGCTCCTCACACTTTTCATTTAATAGGCATATGGAATCTTCAAAATCCCTAAGGTCGAGGAAATCCATCGTTCACATTCCAATTTTCAATAGTTATTACTTACCTTTGTTTCGTTGTAAAAATCAAAAGCTCCAAATTCTAGGGTAAATGATTACCTTAAGATTGATAGAGTAATTCCTTGTATAATATTGGTAATCAATTATATTGATAAAACTTTAGCTCATAGGGAAGGAAGTTTGAGAATGAACCTCTAAATACACCTTATTGGTATTCTTTTCTATAGTTTTGCACCTATTCTTGATGTTACGACTCTAAAGGTGCTACTTGCTTGGGGCCATCTCTTATACCCACTGGATAAAGTGCTACATGCGCAGAAATGAAAAAAATAAACATTTTATAAATATTGACGAAAGAAATTATGTCTCTCCATGATTTATCACTTTTGAGCAAGTTGTTCGTCGCCTAATTTCAGGTTGCACTTGATAGATTTGGAAGCAATTCTCATGTCCAATGCGCTTGTGGCTAAGGGCATGAAACCCTCAATTATTTTTCTTGAACTCATTAAACTACCTTTTTTTCTTCTGCATAGACATTACTCAATTTAAATAACCAATCAACCAATTAACTAATCCAAATTTTGAATAAATAAGACCAAATTAATTAATTTAATCATTCCTCTAATTGGACTTATCATAATTTAATTAGATACAATTAATTTTTGATTTAATCTAACTCTAATTAATTGAATAAACTATTTCACTAATCCAACTCTTCCATTATATTATCTGAAATTAAAATGAACTTATTTGACTGAATGATACATTAGTTTCATGAATAAACTAGTAGTAAGCTCATATTACTTATGATTGAATCAAATTGCATCAATAGTTAAATTTTAATTAATTATTTTGGAATTAATCTCATCTGTCTAGAATATCTACAAAGCATGATTACATAAAACAATATGTCATCATACCTATATCTATAAGACCTAGATAGATACAGGCAAATGAGGTAGTGAACCTTTCCAATTACAATTATCATAATCATCTATTGTCTCAATTGAGCCTAAGGTATAGGGTATAAAATTATTAGTTTAAACCATAATAGCCTAATTACTATATATCAATTCCTATTGCATGAATTTATTGATACAATTAGGAGACCTTTTCTTAATTATCATATTACCTTGGCCAACGAATCCCAAGTCATGGACTATCCCAAATGTAGGACATTCGCTCATTTATCAAGATGGCTGGTGAATCTTTTGGCACTCAAAAACCTTGATACATGACTGATTGCACTTAAAATAAATTCTTTGTGATTTTCAGGAATCAAAGTATCAATTAAAATACAACTGCTCATGCAAAAGTTTATCATAAGGACTAAGGTTGAATGACTAGTCTTGTATTATCATAATACAAAAAATTCTTATCTGATATTGGGTAATTTCCAATTAAATTTTTTTACTAGGATAGTTAAGTGAATTTGATATCCGCTAAGCACCCACATATATATATTATGTCAAATACTGATATTTATGAAACAAGACATCCTCTTTTCAATCATACAATCATATGTGCAAGTCTATCCATATCATTGATATCTCATCTCAATAATTCTATTACTTCGAATGATTTAAATTGAAAGCCTTGAGGACATATTTCATTATTGACATCTCTATACACAAACATATTCTACAGTAATGTATGTTTCAAAGACTTTATAAAAAGTAATAAATTAAATACATGAAGATGAAGAGTTGTCTTTCTCCTAATGTTGAATGAATAAGAATATTTATACAAAGAGTATATTTTTGGCCAATCTAATTGTCTTGTTGAGCACTACTCTAGCACTAGCAGCCACCGATTGTATTGCTGCAATTGTGCAGTATAGTCGCGCACTGCAGCCTAATCCCAAACTAGTTGCTGCTGATGCTCCTTACTCTCAAATTGTCGCCTGAATTGTCTCCCTAAGATTCTTGATGCATTCATTGCCACTAACGCTCCTTGGTTTCAAATCCGCTGCCTCAAACCATTGCTGACAACCCTCAAACCAAATCACGAATTGTGTTAGGGCTTCATCTCCTTGTTTTCTTTGAGAAGTGTGCATCACTGTCCTGTATTCCTTAATGGTGTGATTCACGTACTATTGAAGATGTTTTCATGTTATATTTCACGATGTGAATTTTTCCTCTCGCTTGTGTGGGGAAGCTTTTGTAGATATTAGTTAGTTGTGCAACCTTTTGTTCTTCAAGAAAAATTAAAGAGAAGTGTGCATCACTGTCCCGTATTCCTTAACGGTGTGATTCATGTACTATTGAAGATGTTTTCATGTTATATTTCACGATGTGAATTTTTCCTCTCGCTTGTGTGGGGAAGCTTTTGTAGATCATTAGTTAGTTGTGCAACCTTTTGTTCTTCAAGAAAAATTAAAGATTCAGTATTCTTGCAATATCACTGTTGCTAGCACTAATGGTGTATTATGGCTGAGAAGATTATTGTGCTTCTGATATTTTGTAAACAACCCTTCGTACAAACTTATGAAGTTGTTGCTCTGTGTGTGTGTGTGTGTGTGTTGGGTTGGGGGTGGGAGACGATGGCACACAAGTGTGGGCAAGAGATTCCATGATTCTTGTGGCATTCAACAATTATTTTTTTCCTTTGCTTGCATACATGGTGGCTATTTAGTATGTTATCAAGAACGTGCCCATTTTATCAACAAATGTTGCATATGGGTCTGTATGGCAGTCTCAAGCAACCTTAGGCATGCAGTTTTCCAGGAATGTTATCTATCTGCTTAATGTTTCCACCTTTATATTCTATTTTTTCCTTTAATATGCTAGTAAGGTTAACTTCAATTTAATGTGCAGACAAGCCTGAAACCTGATGCACCAACTTTTCACAAGCACCATATGTTTTCAAAGATGGATCTCTGCTTCTGTTTGGCAGAATACAGAAAGCATAAAATTGATTATTTGATCAAATGCTATGCAATTTCTGCCTGGAGTTAATCAATCTATTTTAATTTATCAATTTTTTTTTTTTTTTTTGTTTTCAAAGTCAATTAAGATATTTATGGAAGCTAGCCAGTCTACCATAAACTTGTAGGTTAAGACTGAATATACTGAGACTTACATTTCAACCCTCTTTGAGGAGACATGCTCCAGTTGTGCCATCAAATGGACTCCCTACATTAATTTCTTCTAGGTGAGTGGAGACGACATGTTTTATGTGCAAGTATACTTTGTAAATATTGCAACGTTAGACACTTTGTAATACATACATTTTAGATTACTCATTTTTATCACATCACATTTTGTGCATAGATAATGTGGAATTTGCAACTTGGCAGGGTTATGTTTTCCTTCGAAAAAGGTCTTAGATATATCAGAGATATAATATGAACATGCATAAAACTTTAATGAAGAAAACTTGCTTGGTAAGGAGTTCCTGAATGGAAATTTCTTTACCAGTCATATATTGGGCAAAGTTTATCATGTAAGCTTATTTGTTACGATGTTGCTGCAATTTGTTCGCTTTGCTTATTTATATGCATTTTATGTTTTACAAGTACCTATTACTTGCTGGAATTATACGAACAAAAAACTCTTATGCTTGTTGTCCGAGCTGATAACATATTTTTGGGATCAGTAACGTAAGATTTTCATGCTTTGCTGTAAAAATACCTGTTCATTTATCATAACTTCTTAGGATTCACACATTATGTCCTGATAAGTGGGTTGATTATGCACGTTGAGCTGTTACAAAAGATACGTAAATAGAATGAATGGGATAACTAGAAAATACGTAAATAGAATGGATGGGATAAACACCAACAGATGTGGTTTTAGCTGCCGTATGCCTCATTTTACAGATCTATCTTTACATTTTTACTCATTTTGTGACATTTTATTTTTCCAAGAGCAAAATTTTCCTATGGTAAAGGAATCGGATCTTTGCTTTCTTCTGCTTGTTAAGTTTGCTTGAGGAGAGTGCAGTTCCCTTTTTTTGTGTACTTCTTCAAAGTATAAGTTGAAATTACATTTCTGATTATTATTACATTTAGATTGAAGTTTTTCGCATGATGGTTGATTTCATGATCTATTTTTTTCTAATTATATTGTCGAACTATTAGAAAAATTGATCATAGTTGCAGTCACGAGGCGTGTTTATTGAAAGACAAAAAACAAAAAATAAATTAATCATGAATGAAACATTGAAACTCAAATTAATTTATTTAAAGTCAAATAGAGATAACGTGTAAGTTCCCAACGACAAACCTAATGCAATATATTTACTTTTTCCTTTTTTAAAAATAGAAAAAATTGTAGGTGTAAAACTATTACGTATATATATTAATTTTTTAGAGTTATACAATAATAAACTAATTTTTTTCATAATCACAAGCAAAATATCACAAGTTAATGAACAAAATATCGAAATATCACAATTAAATAAATAAAAAAGAGGGAATTTGCAATTTAAAAAACATGATTTATTCGGGGCTACAAAATTCATTAACATGTGACACCATCATTTTCAACAGCATTTCTTTCAAAAGCCTCACAAACATTACGGTCTCCATTGAAATCTATTCATTTTCTTTCAAGAAAGCAGAAGCCTCTCCAATAGTACGTGTTCCTATTGGTTCAAGAGTTTTTCAAAAAAAGAAATCTTTTACTATAAAATTTTAGTTTTTATTAATTAGTAATACCTTTAAAAATTATGAATTCCAACCATGCCTTTATTTTGATTTTATTATTATTATATTTAAAAGGTGATGGTTCACTATAAATCTGGAATACCCTTAGTTTTTACAATAGATTTTTATTTTTTATTTTTAATTTATGATAAACTGTAAAACAGAGCCTTATTCATCATGGTTATTAAACAATCTGCCTTGAGCATGCTTAAGTTCAACTAGGCAATTGAATTTACTTTCATATTCTAACATCCAAATTAACTGTCAGGAGTCCTCCAAAATTTATCTTCCATTAGCATCAAGAAAGGTCCACCAATAGCCTTTCTTGTCTACTTTAGTTAGAACCAAAACAAGTCTCACAAACTTGATTACAAGAGAGACTGCTCTTTCTTGTGCAGAAATTGTAACTTTTTGGATGCTTTGGCACTGGTGTCATGGGGCTGCAATTAACTGTCATATGCGCAGAAAATGATTATCAAGAAGAATTTCCACCCAAAGAGTACGACTTTCTATAAATGCCATGAAAGATTTACCTTTTTTCACGTAATATATATTCTCAAACTTACTGTGAAATCTGATTTTCAGCAACGTCAAAATGAAATGCAGTTCTGGAAATAGTAGTGAGAAATGAAGAATTGAATGAAAAATGAATTTCATAAACGAATTAGGATTGTGGCTGATAGATACAGTGATAACGCAAAACCTGATCAGGTTCACCAATTATACTCAGCAATATTTTACTGTACAGTCATCTGTTACAAGATTAGTTTATGCATGCAGGACAGGCTCAATGAAAAGATAGGCCATTGTCATGCTCCAAACTCACTTCCCTGGGAAAGAAAAGGTCGAACATCCAGGGCAGCCAAACTTACGAGATGAATGGATAAACAAACTGGGGAATATTAGCAGGCCATCTTTTTGATCAAATCAAATGCCAACGATAACTGCCCAGAAATTAGTATGCGCTCAAGGTAAGAGGAATCAATCACCTTGGCAAAAGATAGCAGATGAGTTCTCTGTCTGCTGGAAAGTTTTGGACACGGTTCAAAAACCATGCAAGCAGAAATGGTATGGATCACATTTCTCACTGAGTAGTTACACTCTTTGCAAGATTTCTAGGCTGATCAACATTGTGTCCCCGTAGTACAGTTAGATGATATGCCAGAAGCTGCAATCACAGAAAAAGTGTGAAGAAAAAGTACGAGGCACTAAAGCTAAAGCTAAAAGTCAAACTAAATTATTAGAAATGCAAGAAAGTTCTCCATTTCAAATTCAATGCATTTCCTTATATACCAGACCACATAAACGTTCCTGACAAATGTTAAGCGTTCAAATGTTCCTGATGCTTCTTCTCTCCAACTTCTTAGAAACTAATTGCAGCATATAGAATTTACTTAGTCTAAGGAGTGAAAGAAAAGAAAAGGTCAATAATGGATCCCAGGGAGATACAGTTAAACAAATCACTAACTTTCTTTGGCATTAATCTTGAACCTGCAAGGTTTTTCCCCTCCCCATTCTCTAGCTGAGGGAATAGAAGTTGATCATATGACAAAATAAAAACATTAAACCCCCGAACCATTGGTCATTAGCACATTTCCACCTCAGCTGTCAGTTGTACAACGTAACTCCCCTATATTGTTGATTTTCTTAAGATTGGCAGTGCTTTTAAGCACCGTCATATTCTGCTAAGAAACCGAACATGACAAACACATTTTTAAGAATGTGACCTATTACCCACTGATATTAATCTCGCTACTGATACTCCTATGTTAAGTATTGCCATCTGTAAGCATCTGCTCCTTAAATGACTCTGCAATTGTACAAAATACGTCCAGCTCGCTTGGAAAGTTTAATATATCCTGAGTCATGATCCTCCATTCTGACTTGAGGCGTTGCAAGGATACAGTACATTATAGCAAATAAACCACTTCAGAATTTGTAACTTAAAGGCATCAGAAATCACCATAAAAGTTAAAAATGAATGAGCAATGAAACTTGAAAGCCACAAGAAAGGATCTTTCGAAATATAAAGAAATACTCTTATCTATTTAAGGATGTTAATATCTACCTCTTCCCATGCATGACCTTCAACAAAAGTTGAAATTTCAAACAATGACCAGTATAAATTTGAAGCAATCACAGGATATGTGAATATAACTATGGCATTGTCACAATCCACTAGTGTTTGTGAGTTTATGTATTGATCCATATCATTAAAAGGCGTACCACGTGAAACAATCCCATATGTATCACAGAGACTACTTTTGACAACTATGCTTCAAAATACTTAATTGGGACCTTTATATCTTGCATGGAGTTGAACATACAACCACAAAATGAGGCACCTCACACTCTGGACCTAAACTACATAATCATTTCATTTCTCAAAAGCAAATTTTAATAATTATACAGACTTGCCATTAAAAGACACAAGGTCTATATTTGTCATTTTAATGTAAGACCGTTGGATGCACTAATGCATCTTTTTCTCAAATATCAATGCCCTCTACCAGCAGTCCGAAGATTTGCATATTCAGTTAAACACCCCACAACCTTTAATACACTATCCAAGAAAGGAGTGTACCCACATTACCTGCAAGGGAACTATGTTAATTACAGGCTGTAGGCAGTCCTCAACCTGAGGAACTTCAATTATAAGGCAAGATCCACCGACACATACAGATGCGGCATCTCCTTTAGTGCACATCACTATAAGTCGACCTTTCCTAGCGTGAAGTTGCTGAATGACTGACTGTTGTTTGCTGTTCATAAGAAGAAATCTTAGAGACTAGAGTTAAGAATTATATAACAGTAATCAGACTTCTTTACTAGGAAAAGAGTAACCTGAAACAAGCATCACGGGTAGCAATGACAACAATTGGGAGAGTTTCATCAACTAATGCCAAGGGACCATGTTTCATCTCACCAGCAAGTATTCCTTCACTGTGCATAAGTGCCACTTCTTTAACCTTCAAGGCACCTTCCAAAGCTGTTGCATAGTTATATCCTCTTCCAAAAACGAGAAGTGATTGCTCAGCAATCAGTAATTTGGCAAGATCTTTCATTTCCTGGTCAAGCTTGAGAACTTCTTTCACTTTGCCTGCAATTCATCAAAAAAACAGGGCCGTGGTTAGAACACACATATGTCCTCCAAAAGAGTTCCTACTGTTGTACATGTGGGACAAGCAACCAAATTAGACATACTTGGCAAGTCAAATAGACCATCTATTGTTGCTTCCCTTCTTGCTTGACTAGATATTGTGTCATCTCCAATTGCAAGAGCCAACATAGCCATGACTACAATTTGGCTTGTGTATGCCTGTTCATGAAAATATGTAACGAAACTAAAATCATCTGGAGACTATTGAGACACAGAAGAGAAAATATCATGTACCTTGGTACTCGCAACACCTATCTCACAGCCAGCATTTATATGAACACCGCAGTGGGTATTCCTTGCAATTGCACTGCCAACAGTATTGGTGATACCAACACATAATGCACCATTCTCTAATGCATATTCCAATGCCTGTAACGTATCAGCAGTTTCACCTGATTGACTAACAAAGACAGTTGTATCTTCTCTATATATAGGGCCTGCCTGTCCAACAGATCACTAGCAATTTCCATTGTTACAGGGACACCTGCAGTACAGCATTAATTTAGGGTGCAATCAGCAAATGAAGTCTCACCATCAATGGTAATCATTGCCAACACTAACCAGAAAGTTCTTCTAAAATGGGCCTTGCAGCTAAAGCTGCATTATAACTTGTGCCACAGCCAATGAAAACGATCCTTCTGCTTCTCCTTATGGTTTTGAGATGATCCTTTAACCCTCCTAAAAGTACACTCTTGGATTTGCATGATCCTCCACGTATAAGTCTCCCTCGCATTGTTGTTGTAAGAGATTCTGGCTGTTCATGGATTTCTTTCTGCATGTAGTGCTCGTACTTCCCTTTATTAATTTGTTCAACCTCCATTTCCAGAACCGATAATGCACGTTGGACAGAAGCGGGCCTTGTTAAAGTTCCACAGCGTTCACCTTTAACATGGTCAAACTTGTAAATGGATGCACCTCCATCCTGGAGCCACCAAAATCAATAAAAGTGAAGCCCACAAATCCAGTGAGAGAAAAAAGGGGAAAAAATCCATATATTTCTCCATATGTGTGTGCATGCGTGTGTGTATATATATATATATATATATCCCTGGATTTGTAGCAAACATGGGATCTTTGCTATTAACCTAGCTAATCACTGCACATGCGGATGTTGGAATGTTCCTTTCTGTCATCAGTAAATGACTCATAAGAAACCTATTTGTTTTACAATCGAATATTTGCATAGCACACTTGTAAATATTCTTTTCTAGGAAAAAGACAAAAAGACAAGACGAAAAAAAAAAAAAGACCTTACATTTCTTCTAGATAATTTGTAAAATGTTATAATAATTGCAAAAACTTCATTTCTAACTAATAAAACACACACTGCACATATTCAGAAAAAGAAACATCAATATCCTTGGGGAGAATCTTTTTCTAAGCACAATGCTCACATAAAATGATAAGTGTCATCTAATCTTCATATTGGTTTAAATGCTTTTTCTAAGTACAAGAGCAAACAATGTTAACATATTGTGCAGCCAGAAAATAGATTTTGATTTTTTAAGTTTGAACATGCAGGAGGTGGCCCCTGGTTTTTCAGATATTAAATCAGAGAAGAAATTTTCAATAAAACTACAAAAAAATTAAGAAAATGATTTTAGTTTCCATTGAGGGATCTAAGCAAGTTCTCTGTATCTATATTTTATTTTAATGTCCGACAAAAATATTAGGTGATACAGCACCCAAGGAATTCCATATGCATGGAGAGTTCCTAAAACTATTGAGAACCTTCCAACCTTTGAGACAGGCATACCCTGAGGCCTGATCATGTTACGGAGTTAAAGCATCATAAACAATAATGGCAGATTCACTATACTGAGATTGTAAATCCCATTTATCAAGTTTTGGCTTGTCAAAGATGAGCAAAGGAATTAACATAACGAAACTCTTATTTTCCAAAATTTCCCTCCAATTTACTCTACCTTAACAAAAATGAAAAAAACAAAATAATAATAATAATAATGATGAAGCAAAGAGTCATCCTGTTCTCCCATTCACCACAATATGATGAGATAGGAACCAGCGCCACTGGACATTAGATGAAGGGCTGCTGGAGGCAGTGGCTACAGAAGGATCACAGAAGTGGTTGGTTCATGATATGCTTCTCAGGACCTTCAGAATTCTAACAAAATAACCACCATGTGATACTCTTGAAAAGCTTGAATCAGCTTATTTGTCAAGGGAACCATTGGAATCACCTAAACTATAAATTGTAATCAAACTGAAAAAGTACCTTGAGATGAACAACTTCACCATCCTCAATCACCAAGACCTTTTTTGTGTGCTCCACCAAAGCACTGGCATCACTTGACAGAAAGAGTTCCTTTGGATGCCCATTTCTTGAAAGAAATTTACTGTCATTAAAAGATGCTCCAATACTGGCCTCTTCATTTAACTCCTGCAATAAGAGGGGTCACTTTCCAAGTATACACTTAACATTACAACACTCTAATCTTCTTTTGACTGAAACAGCAAGCTTGCCGCATTCAAACAAGCTTGGAGCTCCAAAATATGAACACTAAAAAGTCCATAAAAAATACTCCATAATACAAATAAAACTGCCTTGATCTGATTGAACTTCATAGCCCAATGACGAGCTTTGAGTAATAAACCTCAACTAAAGGATGCCCAAATGCCACATGACCTTCCCATCCCTTCCCTTCCCCTTTCATTCTAACGGCAATGATACAAAAGCTATAAGGGCATAGAGAAGAAACAGAAGACACTATCACCATTACTAGAAAAGAAATTTTGAATGGAAAAGAAGAATCCTACAGAGCAATAAAGAGCAAGGTACAAAAACAGACAAGATGTCCTCATTAAGTAAAATTAAAAATATATAGTATATCCTAATAAACCAAATGAACCTTTCCTGATACTTTTTAGATCAAATAGAACTATCTCTAAAAAGCTGCAGAAGTATTGACCTACTGTGATAGAGAAGAGTAACCAATTGCACATCAAAGTAACAGAAAAGCTTTACCCTCAACCATAAAAACTTGCCTATATGCTCTGCATCATGACCTCACATCAGTGCAATCACCATTCCTCATTGTCCATGGAGCCTATTTTGGATGATTTATGGGCCAGTATGTTAAAAGATGCGGTAAAGATTTTGCTAGAAGATGCTGCTATAATGTCTATATTTATGGCTTCATGTTCAAACTGGGATAAATAGTTTTGTCCTGTCCACAGAAATAACATGATGCTCTTCAAAATCAGTTTGACTCTACTACACATAAATGTACAATAAGGTTGTGTGCTTCCAGTATACACGTCCAGGCTCAGATTATGTGATTTGAGAATTATTCGATTTAAAATTCAACGAAATCTTGTCTCTAGAGCAAAATTCATGAATGATTCAGGAATACCAGGAGCAATATATTCACTTCTACTAATAATATAGCTCCATTAAATGTGAAAAATTCAGCATATCGTTCAATATTCTAGTGCCAACAAATTCATATGAAGTTCAGAAACTATTCACTGTTTTAAAATAAGATACCGAAGACTTCATCATTCAGCAAATTAGAAAAAATTGGTACCTAATTCTTTAATTTTAAGAAAATAACAAGTTTTAATCGAAAGACCTCCCCGAAATTCTCAGACTTGTTACTAAGCTCCTCACACATCTCAAAAGAGCATATGGCAGAATTGTCAACAACTGCACGTTTTAAACAAAATTAAACTATAAAAATATTACCTAGAAAAGGCTAAAACAATCATTTTAAAATGTATTAAAGAGCTCATTGTCAAAAAATATATGAAAGGCGAGACATAGAAAAGAACTAATTTTCCACAAAACACATATGACATAACTTTGCAGAAGGCCACATTGACAACAGTATTAAAAAGATTTTAAGAGCAAACTTCAATAAATGAACGGATAAAGTTGTAAAGTAAATGTTTTGCAAAAAGAAAGGGCCACATGCAACTTACTTTTACGCCAAGGAGCAAAGGACTACCATGTTTGCATGCAATCAATTCATTGGGATAATGCCGGCTTTTGAAAATGAGAGCATATGCTCCTTCTAGATGCCTCATAACTTCAAGTACAACTTGACTAAATGTCATGCTCCTGTCACCTACACCAAACAGTTGAATAATTGACACTCTGTGAACAAGTAGCAACCAAAAATTTTCTAGTATAGAAGGACAAACTAAAAGAAAATACAGTGAATAACAAGAAACCTCTTAAATTCTTTAGAAAGAATCTAAGTTAATCCAGGAAAACCAATGAGAATAAAATAAAGGCAACATAGATGTGTCTTATACTATTCACCACAAGAAGCACAAAAAGATGGCAAAACAAAGTTTGAGAACCCATACAGATGCATTGAGGTTTCAGGACAAATTCTTTATTCCTAAAAGCAAGTGTATATGCATGCTTTAGATATACCCTAAGTACTTCAAGGAAATAAGAAGAGACATTTCCAATGATAAGCCATTACCTCTCTGGATGCTTTAATATAGATAATAGGCAATCAAGAGGAAAACAATGTTACTTTCCTTCGCTAAACCAAAAGGAAACATGGGAAACACAATCTGAACTTAATTGAGGGAGAGAACAGAATGACAAGAAACCAAATATTGGAAAACAATACATTTGAGTACAAAAGGTCTAGTTATTCAGCCAACTAATGAAACTGAGTCAATTATCAGTTTACTGATGATTAAGGTGCTCAATCAGCATCCTGTTCGGAAAGACATGATGCCCACAAACAGAAAATAAAACTAGCATTTCAGTATCCAATCAAGTTATTAACACAACATGATTCCAATTTCCAACCCAAGCATGGTATTCCAGTAAGTTAACTTCCACAGAAAAGATGACATAAGTTGGTGCAGGGCCCTTTGGCCGTAAAGCTACTGCTTAGTTCTATCTCACTAGAATAGTAAATGACTCTGCAGAATTCCTACCATCTTAATGCCTTAGAGTCTCTCTCCATGTAATTCACCTCCTTAGTAGGGCTCCAGGTTTTTCCCTGGAAGCAAGAAGAATGGAATATGTGAACAACATGAGTCTTTTGGCATCCTAAGCCTTGCTGGCTCATTAGAGATAACACTTCCCAAGACACCCATTTTTGACACTGAAGCTGAAGACCATTTCTACCCTATGGAAACTACTAAAAAAGTGTGCTCAGCTCTGCTGAGAGCATAACCAAGATAGCAGCAGAACTTTAAAACAAAAAACTCCATGTGACCCTCATATACGATTTCTAAATTTAATGAAAACCTTCGGCAGTCAAGAGAGAAGTTCAGAAAATTACTAATAGAAAATATCTGTCCTCTTCAGAACACAGAAAACTTTCATATTCCTCATGCTCTCAAGTCTCCTCCTTTCCCTCATTTATGATGCTCTCAAACCCAAAAATTATGTCACTCCTCCTTTATGAACTTAATCCCACTAATTAAACCATTGCAAGTAAGCCTTCTAAGCCAACATCGTCAGTTCCATTCTTGGCTCTTCTCCAAAACCTAGTCAAATTCCAATTTTTCTGTAATTATTTCCTTCAATTGCAGTGGTTATTTGGTGTTCTTACTTACTAAATATATTGTGTGCCAACAGAGACAGTCAAATTTGTGGGAACTTTCCAAATTTCCCCACATGATCTGAAATTCATTTTTCACCTCCAAATAATATCAGTTTGCTAACTTTGCTACAGTAACTTTCTTGTCATTCGTTTAAATACAATTGCCACTGTTGGTATCATGTGGCTTGAGCGTTATGTTTTGCTGCAAATGAGACACCTATGCTCAATTTGCTTATGAAGAACTATTTACTATAATATTCCTCCTAAATTACGTTATGTGCAGAATTAATGAAAAATGAAACCATTACATGCAATTTGCACCCCACATCTACGAATAATGTGCCTCATTATGCACTTAAGCACTAGAAAGCCTTGGAGACTTGGTGCACTTTGCCCATTAACAACTACGCAGGGAAGAAGAAAAGGGAAATTAAATGAAAAGGCACTAGGCATGGGCAACATACCTTCTTCATTCATATTATCAAAGATCAACTTTGCAAGCTTTGGAATAACTTCTGTATCTGTTTCAGATTCAAAAGTGAAACCATGTCGAACTAGTGTCTCTTTTAACACCTAAAATACCACATAATACGGCATTAATGCATGAATGAGAAAGAGGCCATCTAACAAGTATGAAAAAAGAAAACTAGATTTTTAGAGCCAAACATAATTACTATCCAAATGATAATTCAACTAATAAGAATTCAAAGAGACAAAAACATTATGAGAAAACAAAGAATTGCACTGATAAGGAGACACGATACAAAAACTGAGGGCATAGAATACCCCAATGCAAATGAATAGGAAACAAACTATTAAAAAGATGTCATTTAAGTCTAAAAAGCAGTCAGCTATGATATGGAAAACAAGCAACTTTATATATCCCACATCCAATCCCCTTTTTTTGGTCATGACCTTTAAGAAAATTAGCTACCATAGCAAGGGAGAAACTGCAAAGAAGAACATAAAAGAAAGCATAGTTGAACAAGGCTATTTGTCAAAGCTCCACACCACCCTCAATATTTGCTTGCACCAATGGGACGCGAGAACTTATATCAGCCAAATATCTATTTCCATGAAAAATAGATACCTGAACCTCGGATTTTTTTTCCCTGTAAGGATGCATCAATGAACCAATTGCCAAATTCTCTTCAGTTTGTAACATATAATGATTCTTTCAGCCAATAGTAATTAAATTTTATCTAAAAGAAGTAACACTCATGAAGTAACTCCAGTGTTTTGGCTACTGGTTTAACTATGTGCTTTCCTAGTTACTATTCATTTGCTATCCAGCTGCTTCAGGATATACTCCAACAAACTGTACCTATCTTCATTAAAAATAGATGTGCTTAGCACTAGGAATTTAATAAGTAATAATTCTCCTGATGAGTATTCTTATTTTTCATCCCTTTTACAACGATGTCAGCTTCTTCAGATAATTCTCTCAATTCTGCCCCAACGAGCCTGTGGGTTGAGTTTCCCCATTGATTCTCATTCCTGTATCCCATGTTCTCCTCTATCAAGAACTTAGAAGATTTCATAAACAGGAATTCTTGTTAGTCATCATCCTATATAGACATCCACCTCATAAAATCTATTGCACCTAAGTTTAAGACATCAAACTAGCATAATCAAGCTCATAGCCCCTGTCGTGAGTGTCTAACATGTCAATTGGCTTCCCAAGCTCATAACACCACTTGTGCCAGTCCAATTAAAAAAAGTATATTACTGGCAAGGAAACATTGTTAAAAGATTTTAGAAACGCTGACTTTTATCAAACAACAATAAGAGTTATATAGAATATAGGAGGCAGCAGCAACGACCATATTCATGCAACAGACCAATTAAAAGAATCAATGTATTTTCATAATCAGATCATATCAAGATTCAAAAATGGCAAACCAACCTCATAATTGGTTATAACTCCATTATGAACAACCAAAAACTCATTTCCTGAATCAGATGTCTGAGGATGACTGTTCCTTGGAGCTGGTTCCCCATGTGTAGCCCAGCGAGTATGTGCTATTCCAGAGTGAACCGAGAATGACTCTTCCAAATTTAAATCCATTGCAGCAACCTCTAAAAATATGAAAATGAACTAGAAATAATTACCACCACTGAAGGCAAAAGTAAACATGAATCACTCAGATTTTAAGCAAAGTAATATGAAGAATTTAAAAGCTCTTAAGATAACAAGCTTGATGGAAACACTGTAATACTTGCTCCTGCAGTTACAAAGGCCTCAAATGTTGTATTAAATGAATCCAACTCATAGTGTACTTATACTAAGCCAGCCACCCTAACTGCATGAATCACCATTTTAAAGATTTAGCATCTCCTTTTGTAAGATCTGGAACTTGTTGTTGCCAAAAATGCACCATAACTCACATACTTATGCCTGTTATGTTATGTTACAAGCATGTTCATTTCTGTATGCTTACAGCTGAAATTTTGACACAGACTTTCCATAAAAGAAAAGTAAAATCTACCATAAGTTCGAAAATGAAAAAAGAACGTGAATGTGCAATAAATGCATTGCATTAAAATGAAAAGTTAGCTTAAAGCCTAAGCTTAGTTATTGACTCCTAAGCAAATATGTGCTAATCATTCCTAGATAGCACAGTAACTAAATGCAGACCATCAAAGTTAAGTATTTATAGCATGTAAACAGTGGAAATATGTGATTGCACTTTTGCCGCCATGATACTCATCAAGAATTAGCACAAAAAACATGAGTAAAATCAAAGCTGCCAGGGTTTCGACCATGAATAAAATTATATGAATGGCCTAAACTCATAACAGGAACAGGAAAGCATACGCTACGCGCACAAATGCAACAAAAACTAATAAAAAATCACATGCAAATTTGAAGAAACGACCAAGAAATCCAAAAACATAAGACCACCAAATTTTTTAACTCCAAGTCATAATAAACCCAAATAATTCGATGCCGAAAAAATAAAAATAAAAAAAGAAATGCTAAACCCAGATCACCAAAAGTACTACACACAAAATAAATTCAAAAGCTATTGATATAAATATAATATTTACTTTCGCGGCTGTCTTAGATAATTACCTTGGTAGACAGCTTTGACAAGTGAGTGGATATTGCCTTCTTGCCGGAATACGAGAGGCGGAGGCGCAACATTGTAATCCAAATTCAACGAAGCATCAATAGAAATTCCGGCGGAATCATAGCCTCTGTACTCCAAACGGCGGAGGCCATTGAAAAGCACTTCCATAATGTAGCGTCTCTCCCTGCTGACGTTAATATTTACATATGCAAAAATCCCACACATAGTTGTTCTCTTCTGGGCTTTCGTCCCTTTTTTGTTTGGTTATTTTGCTCTCGTTCTTCCCGTTCGTTCGTGTTGAAAGAATTGCAGAGAAAACTGCGAAGTATATAGAGGACGGAGGAGTAGGAAAGGAGTGGGAAAGCGAACACATTTGACTTTTAGTTTTTCCTTTGGGTTTTCTGAGATCTCTTTTGATTTGAGATTTTGTTTCGACAGATCAGTTTGGGTGTTAGAAGTTTTTGACCAGTCGGGGGATCAACTGATTTCAGAACTTTCTTGCCAAGTGTACCCTTTAGAGTTGTCACTTGTCAGTATGATAAGTCTATCTGTTTGTTAATCCTTTTCTTCTTTTTTTCCTTTTATTTAAATCCCAAAAGATTCTTTTAATTTTTAATTCAGTCCCCACCCTTCATGTTTTTAATTTGCACTTACATAAATTAATTTAAAATCCCAAAAGATTCTTTTGATTTTTAATCCAATCCCTACCCTTCACGTTTTTAATTTACACTTCCTAAATTAATTTAAAAAATACAGAAGATTAAAGATTAAATCCCAAAAGATTCTTTTGATTTTTAATTCAATCCCCACCCTTCACGTTTTCAATTTTCACTTTCTAAATTAATTAAAAAATTTCATTTCCCACCTCCCATGAAAAAGTCTTAAATGCCCCCATCCAACAATGAAAATCCCACCTTTTATCATCATTAACACTTATTTCCCTCCCTTTCTCCTTTTTATTTTCTGAAAACAGCCCATTCATCATCTTCACATATTTTCTCTGTTCATGTTGTGAGCCACCGGCCGCCATTACTAAGAATTTACTTTCCTCATTTCTTTTTTATCATTTGCCACATTTATTCAAACTTCCATTTTTCTCATCTTTATTGAATCCATATCTCCATTGCTTCTATTGTTATTATTTTGTCCATTACAACCACCTCCGCTTTCGATTTCTCAAGCACACGACACTTTGGGCCGCCAATTTCTCGAGCACACGCACCTAGACTATTGATTTACTACCAATAATCTCAAATTTTAAGTATTTTTGTACATTACTTGAAGGGTTAGATATTTATACTTTAATTTATACTTAATTTCCGTTAATATGTACTTTATTTCAATCAGGATCATCATTAGGTATATTTTGAAACAAAAACTAGGCATTTGTGTTAAGGTCTCACTTGATATGTAGACGACTGATTTAAGAGGTTTCATGGGTCTTTTATACCATTTTAAATCATTTTATATTTTAATTTAGTTGTTGATTGAGAAAAAGTAAGCCTTAGTGAAAGTGTAGTATTGGGTGCAAATAAATGTCATTTTACACATTCAAGCATGCAGTATCAAAAAATAGAGTTATGGTATTAGAGGTTCAACTCTGCACAATCGAAAGAATTGAGTATTCAAGAAACACCTATGCAGCACTTTTACAATAAGTGTATGGTACTAAATCTTTAATTTTTATTTTTATTTTTTTGC
This sequence comes from Paulownia fortunei, assembly GCA_019321725.1. Lineage (NCBI taxonomy): Eukaryota > Viridiplantae > Streptophyta > Magnoliopsida > Lamiales > Paulowniaceae > Paulownia > Paulownia fortunei. Next base: position 22,926,953 of record CM033108.1, on the reverse strand, counting down.
AAAATCTATAACGTATTTTCATAAAATAGTTTTTTAGTCATAGAAATGCTTAAAATAAAAGAAGTCTATCTAGTAGAGAAAGGTGTCTTGACGAGGAGAAGGAAAAAAATAAAGAGTGAATATGGTTATGAAATAAGTGCTAATAATAATAGGTGGAGATTCATAAGATCTGTATCACTCTCGCTTCCAAGAATGTAAAGAATCTCGATAAAGTTTGGGCTACCTACACATCACCACTAAGAAGTCTGTGTGATGAATACTAATATATTAGGATAGGTTCAAGATAGCGGGTTCCAAAAGTGTGATTGACCTTTTGAAATTCTAAGTATTGTTAAACAAATTACTAGAGCATTATGAACTTAGTGCAAAGGTTGAGGTTAGAAAAGTAAAAATGCCTATTAATATTCTAAATATCACCATTAGGAAGTCTTCACCTGTTATGTTATGTTACAAGCTCTAGTTTGACAAGCGTATGATTGATTTTTTCAACTCTCTAAATGTTGTTAAGCATATTATTTCAATCACTATTGAACCTGGAGTAAAAGTTGAGGTTATCATTGATGATTTCAGAATTCTCATTGCCTATTTTATATTTCTACTTTTGTTACTTACACTATGCTTGGACATGGGATTATAGTGATAAAAACACTAAGAAATTTTTTTCCACACTTCAACTTATGAAATTTGTGTTTTAGTATTTGCACTTTTTTTTTCTTTTTTTTTCATCATCAAATTTCTCGATCCAAATATAGCTTTAAAGTTCAAGACTATTTTTAAATGTTTAGCTTTTAGAAGCTTGGGCTTGTATTCACAGCTCAATATTATAGATAATTTTGTTATTATGGGAGGTTATATAATATGGATGGTTGATCGATGTTATTATTGATAATTGATATTATAAATATCTATATTTATAGATTAATGCAGTATTGGTTCTGTAGGAAAATAAATGTTTAACAACTTTATTCTGAATGTACTGTATATATAAAGCTAATAATACCTTACATAACTCGTGAGAATCAAGTGTGCTAAGTGCTTGAAAACACACTACTTGCACCAAATCATATGTTCTCATATAGATCCATGCTTATATGTACCTAGAATGTAAGAAGTCATCTTATCATGGTCAAGCGAGAAAACCAACCAAATTCTACATTATTTCATCCTTCAACAAAACATACCATTGCACTTTCAGTAGACACGTAGTATACTATTGTATAATAGAACATTTCATACCACTGTTATATGTACTCAATATTGTATGTATTTTAAAGCCTAACTTGCTTCAATATGTTATGCACAACAAAGTAAATTATATTATTTTGCATACCTCAAGAAGTTCATGTGTGTAAATACAGACCTGACCACGGGCCGGGTCCGGTGGCTGACCCGTGGTCAACGGGTCAAAACCCGTTGACCACGGGTCCGAAAAATTCGGACCCGTGAACCGCCGGGTCAGCCCAGCGGTTCAGTCCGGGTCGGCCCGGCGGTTCAAGAAAAAAAAAAAAGAAAAATCATTGGCAACGGCTCTCTTGTGGCAACAGTTAAATTTTTTACCGTTGCCACCAAAGTCAAACGGTCAAATTTTGACTGTTTGACTTTTTTTAATTTTTTTTAATTTTTTTTAATTTTTTTTATTTTTTTTTAAATTTCATCTATAAATACCCATCAATTCTTCATTTTTTCCACACTTCAACTCTCAACTCTCAATTATCTAATTCTCAATTCTCTAATCTTCACTCTTAATTATTCATTCTCAATTCTATATTATTTTAATTCTTTCATTAAATTTTTTTCATATTTCATTTATTTCATCTTTAATTATTTATTATTCAATTCTATATATTAAATTTTTATCATTTATCAAAAAATGGCCGGTTCAAGCAATAGAGGTAAGGCAAAGATGCCCGCAACCAAGGTTCAACATTGATTGTGAAGTTGAGTTAAGTGATGAATAGCAAACTCACTTGTATACTATTCAAGAAACAATGAGTGATGCTCACACTCGATCTATTCCATCTCTCAAATCTTCTATTTTTACTAAACATTTTGATAAAATGACACTTCCAAATGGAGAGATGCGAGCAAAGTGTAAATATTGTTCGCAATCTTACAAATTTCAATCCGGAGGCGGTTATGGATCCTTGAAAAGACATGTGGAGAATAAGCATCCAGTAGAATTTGGTATTGATCATACCCAAACTCAAATGCCATCATTCGCTTCTTTCGGCGCCGATGGAGGTAATGATCTTTCTTTATTTAAATATAATGATGTTAGATGTAGAGAAAACTTAGCTAGATTTATTTCTGTTGAACATCTTAGTTTTAGTTTTGCAAATAAATTCTTTTTTAATGAATTAATTCAAACAACATATAATCCGGCAGCTAAAGGTGTTCCACGAACCACACTAACACGCTATGTAAAAAAATTATATAATAAATCTAAAAAAGAATTAAAAGAATTATTAAATAATGTAAATAATAAAATTTCTTTATGTAGTGATATTTGGAGTGATCATTGGCAAATACATTCATATATGAGTATTACATGTCATTGGATTGATGATTCTTGGACACTTCAAAAAAGATTACTTGCATTTAGAGTTTTTGATAGTCCACACACAGCGGCAAATATTTCACAAATTATATTTTTAATATTAGAAGAATATAATTTAATTAATAAAATTTTTTCAATATCATTTGACAATGCTACAGCTAATAATGCTAGTATTGGTGATCTTAAAGTTGTATGTGAACCATCAATTGGTGGTAAATTTTTTCATATTAGATGTATATGTCATATTTTAAATTTATGCGTAAAAGATGGCTTAAAATTTTTAAATAATCAACTTAAACCAATTAGACAAGCATTTTCTTATTTATGGACACATCCACATATTAATAAACAATGATTTAGATTTTGTAAGGCTAATGGTGTAAGGCCTAAAAAATTTCCACGGGATGTTTCAACCCGTTGGAATTCAACATATAGATTATTAGAAGAATCTATCGACTATAAAGATTTATTATGTCAATTTTTTGTACAAATTATTTCTACTCCTTTTCATTTATATCCACATCATTGGACAGTATGTGAAAAAATTTGTAATATTTTAAAAATATTTAATGATGCTACTTTACAATTATCTAGTGTTTATTCCCCAACTTCTCATTTAGTATCATTAAATTATTGTAATATTGCATCAGTTTTACATGAAAATATTAACTCCCAAGATGAAAATTTAGTAAATTGTGCTTTATCAATACAGTTGAAATGGGAAAAATATTTTTATGAAATTCCAGATATTAATTTAATTGCTGTTGTTTTTTATCATAGACTTAAATTAGATGGTTTACAAGACTTGTTATTAATTTATTACAATGCTTTAACACGTAATGAAAATGATTATAATATAGATATTAATAATATTATATTTAAAATTATAACACTTTTAAATAAATTTTATAATGAATACAGTTCCAAATATGGTCCACAATCAACTCAAGTTGATATACATAAAACTAGTAGTAGTAGTGGTTTTAAACTTACGGCAGCACAACTTTTACTTAGGGAACGAACCAAACGTCCTCGAGGATCCTCAAGTTCTAGCCAAGAACTTGAGAATTATTTTAATATTTCATTTGAGTTTAATGATACAGATGACGATGGAGAGTTTGATATTTTGCGATGGTGGTCGCAAAAGGAGCAAACGTATCCAATTTTGTCCGTGATGGCGAAGGAGATACTTGCTTCACCTGCTTCAACCGTTGCAGTGGAACAAGTTTTCAGTGCGGGAGGTAATATTTTGAGTGAGAAACGCTCAACGTTGTCTCCCGAAAATTTAGAAGCCCAAGCATGTCTTGATGATTGGATCAAGACCTCAGTACGAAGACAAAATTAGCCGGATTCAGAGGAAGATCAAGAGGAGGACACAGATGGAACAACGACGGGAACGGGTGGGAGTGATTGAGTCACGCCACTCCTAAGGTAAGAAGGGTTAAAAGGTAAGAGAACTACGTGGGCTTTGATTCCTCTATACCCTAAAAGGATACGTAGGCAACTTAAATTTAAGTTCAAGCTCATTTTTATTTTTAAAATAATTTTTAATTATATAATTTAAATTTTTGTGGATATTTTTTTTAAAATTTAAGTGCAATTTTTTTTATTGAAATTTAAGTTTAAACTTTAAGATTTCAAGTTGAATATCTTTTTTTATATATTTATTATAATTAGAATATTTGATACTTTAAATTTTAGATAATATTTTTTTTTCAAATTTAAGTTAAACATTCATTAAATTCAAAAATTAATGATATTTTTTTTTAAATTTAAGTTCAAAATTTTTCATTCAAATATATGTTTAAAATTTCAAACCCTTGTTTTTGTTTTACAAAAGTTATAATTTTATAAAATTAATAGTTAATTAAAAAGTTACAAATTTTCAAAATATAGGTAAAAAAATAAATAAAAAATTCAAGGGTTGGAACCGGAACCGGCGGTTAACCGGAACCGGCCCGACGGTTCCAGAACTCGGACCGTAACCGGCCTTGACAGTTACGGTTAAGAGTCGAAATTTTCTTGAACCGTGGAACCGGCTGTTTCTGAACCGTGGTCAAGTCTATGTAAATGTTTAAAAAACAAGCTACTCACACCAAATAAGTCATATTCTTATTGGAACAGATATAAAGCAACATTGAATTTGGTAACTCTTATTTACTTAAATGTCCTTCCAAAAGCTATGATGCATGATTTTATTCATCTTTTAAGACTAGAAATTTATGTTATCATAGTCAAGTGAGAATAAAACAACAAAACTTACATTATTTCCTCGTATGGAAAAAAATACCATGTATCTTTATATTTAGCATCCACTACTGTAAAAAGTAATACAAAGTGAAATATTTAGGACCATTCTATAGAACATTTAGTTCCATACTTATGTTCAGTAGAGATTGCATGTGTTTTAAGACCTAATTTGGCTCAATATATTGTATACAACAATTTTAATAGAAATGATAGACTCATACGTGTAAATATTTGAAAAAAACTACTTACACTTGATACGTTATGTTCCCATTGGCCTTAATGTAAAGCAATACTGAATGTGGTAACTCTCATTTCTTAAATGTTCTTTTACAAGCTATGGTTCATGATTGTGTTCATCATAGGACTAGGAATTTATATTATCATAATCAAATAAAAAAAACAACAACTAATAATCAAATAAGAAAAAAATATCTAATCCCATCATTACTTAACCCCTTTAACAAAAATACACCATTCTTTACATTTTAGTACCTTCAATTTAGTAAAAAAAAAATACTGCAATATCAAATACAAAGTACTATACTTATGTGCATTAGATATTGTACATGTTTTAAGGCCTAATTTGCTTTGATATGCCGTCTCACTTATGAGTAGATAAACTATCTGAGTAACTTGTTATTAATCATATTAATTAATGGTGACTATTAGAAATAAATGATGAAGTAGACGCTCTACAATCGAAAGTTACATGTTTAGTATCACTCCCTTGTGCACTCAAATTATTGCAAGGTTGAATACATAGTACTTTATTTTGAACTGTACTAACACTTAATTTCAGAACATATAGTGCAAATATGCTAATACAAATGTACCCACGAGTACAACGTACAAATCCGCCCCACTTGAATAAAAAACTAGCCATCATAGCCTTCCAACACATACTCATATAACCGCACAAATAATACAAACAAAAATAATGCAAATATTACAATACAAACAGTGCAAACAATGATACAACACAACATTATCAAATTTACATGTCTATCAAATGCAAACAACTTTTAGTAGCTATAATGAGTTGATGAGCGCAAACAATTCAATTTTTGGAGGTTTGTTGGCATGTCTCATATCTTTTTTTAACTAATCAAGAAAAAATAAGAAGAAATAAAAGATGAGTTAGTAAGGACAAAAGGTAAAAAATGCATAAACATGTTGGTAAATATATAATCAAGATCAAGCAAAAATGAACAATGTTAAGCTAATAGTTGATGGCTTCGTTGCAAGTACAACTAATAATCCAAATATCAAAATATGATTAGATCTTTTGTCTCCTTCTATGGCCTAGCTGAGGTCGCAAATATGCACTAATTACAGTGCCCTCGTTACTTAATATTAATTACTATTTTTATCTTGTTTCACTTATGTTGCAAATTGTACTAAATAGTATAGCTTGTATTTCTATTTTGAAAACAGTTTATTGTTGTTGTTCAGATATCTTTTTAAGATAATTTAAGTTTTTGCTAATATCTTGGAAAATATTTTTTTGCAATAACATAATTTTTTTTGGATTAAAACTGCCAAACCCCGCAATGGGCCTTAACTGCACATTTGATTTTACTTAACAAAATCATAATTTAAAAATAAAATTTAGTAAAATCGTATATGACAATTCAGTTTAAAATTATTAAAAAAAATCACAAAATCTCACCGTGATTACCCCTATTCATTATCATTTAAAATCACATATATTTTTTTGATGGGCAGCCAACTATCAATCACAATGTGATAAATTGAGGATCCATTTTTGTCCACTTTTATGCAAAATGAAGGTAGACTTCCATTAGAATATTATCACATGAAGCTCCTAATAACTTAACTTCGTCTCATTGCCCATTTGTAGACATATTTTCACAGGCTGATGGAGTGTAGAAGTTTGTGTTGGTGGTGACAGACTGGCAGTGGTGGTGATAGGAAGTATGGCAGTGGAGGTGGTGAAAACAAGTACAACGTGCAGGGAAGTGAACGGTAGATGGTGGCTGTGGTGAAATAGGGTTGAGGAGACAGTAGCAATAGTGATGGTAATTATTGGTGGTAACTGGCGATGAGATTGAGGCTACTTAGTTGATGGCTTTTGGCGGGAGTAAATATATTGGGGGAGAGGATTATGTTTTATCTTCAAGAAGAAAGAGGGAAAAGTTAAATGGGAGGAGTGAGGTATTTTTGGTACTTCTAAGTGGGTAAGAAATTGACCATGAAAAAAAAAAAAACTTGTATGGAATAAAAACTACAAGAGTAATAGATGGAAAGTAACTCAAAAGTGAAAATTGGCCCTTAGATATTTAAAATAACTTACCCTTTATTTGTTATTTAAACAAATTTGATGATTCGAATAAAATCTTCTTACTTGCTCACATATCCTTCCTAATTATTTGATCAATGGCCAAATGAATTTGTTTACCAACTAACGTGATAATACTATGATATTAAATTACAATGCAAAAACTTAGGTTGTATTTGGATTGAAGATTTTGTGAGTTAAGAATTTTTTATTTATAATAATAAATCCATTAAATTGAATTATTTCAATTTAGAATGGATTTTAAATTCTTTAGAGCTAAATGCAATCTTAATTAATAGAAGGACAATCATATTTTAGTAAAATGATTAATGTTGCAGATTTTACGAACGCAAGTGCAAGTTATCGTTAACAAGTAATAAAATGATGAATAAATATCGTTTCCACAAAAATTGAGATTTACTAAATAACACAATTATGTCAACTCTGACTTTATTTGAATAAATGCAAGACGGTGTTGATGATTGTAAACTAAACCCAATTAAACTAAACTAACAATAAAAAACAATTAAGGATGAAATTCAATAATGTAAAGGCCTAGGGTTCATAATTTCGCCATAATTAGTCCAAATTGAATAATCTATCTCATCAATATCAATTTATTTCTCAAGTAATAATCGAGAATCTCTAAACTATCCACTAGCATCTCCCAAGGTTTAACAAAACTATCATAAATTGTTAACCCACTATATTTCTATATGAATTATAACAATCAATAATTCACTAGGTTCTATGGGCCTCAAACATGACTATACAAATTATGAAAGTATATTTCTATCTCACATATAATTTATAGTACTTTTCACAATGAAGTAAACACATAATTCACCTCCCAGATTCTTATAATTAACAAATCATCTAATTAGTGATCAAGTAATTAGAAGCATTAAAAATAATGAAAAATACTCAACCCGAAAAAATAAATCAAGAATTGAATTGATAGAAATATTCAAACATCCTAATTAGGTTATATCAAAACATCATAAAATAGAATTAGCCCATAGCCATAAGCATAGAATCCATATACAAATTTATGTTCATGGTAAAAGAAAAAGAAAAGAGAAAAAGGAAAAAGAAAAGAGAAAAGAGAAAAAGGAAAGAAGAAACTCTTCGAATCTTGAAGATGGAATCCCCTTCTTGAATCTTCAAACCCTTGACTTGTTTTTTCTTTTATTTATCTAAGTCTCCTCAAGCCCCAAGAGAGCCCCAAAGTTTTTTTAAAAGTTGGCTTTTATAGTTTCTCACAATTAATGTTCAAAATCTAAGTAAAAAATCGCACTTTTAGATTTTAAACACTCCGTCTGCAACAACTTCAAATGGCACTCGGAAGTGTGGTTCCTAGGCACCATGTATTCTATTTTTTGCGCTTAGGCCCTCCGTATCAGTGCCTAAGCGCCATTTCTCAAATTGTAGCGCCCAAGCTCACATAGGATTATTTTTCTTGTAAGCCATTTTTAAGCTCTTTCTAGTTTGAATTGACTTTTTATATCTTCTAATGAATGATATCTCTATATTTTGGATTTCTATAAACACTTGAATCAAATCGATATAAAATATGTGGAGAGAGTTATGCCTAAAATACCAAAATATGTCATACTAGAAAATTTCAATCCAATGATGAATTTTTAACCTGACTTTTCTTATTGAAATCGAAAGAACTGAATTTTATGATAAACATAAAAGTTGTAGATTTATCTCTTGAATTTCCAATGGATTAAGAATCGAGTCAATATAATATTGGAGAAAAGAGTTATGATTAAAATACGAACACTGCCATCAGTAGCACCCCAATGCAGATTCTTCAAAATTTCATCCAAGTTTTTGTTTCTTTCCATTTTCTTCTCATTTTGTCATTACCTACAAGATTTCAAACTAAATGAACAAAAAAGTAACATAAATACTTGAAAACAAATCAAATATTAATAAAAAAAATATACAAATTATTGGTATAAAATCAACTCAATAATTAACTACATCATTACATTAAATATTAAATATTAATTATAGAATTTTCAATAATCAATTAATTACACCAATAATAAGACAATATTATCATATCAATAAACACGGCACTTGAATCCAATACCTCATATTTAATTTGTGAGTGTTGGAGTCTTATCTGCTCAAACATTTAAATCCAATGAAACTTGGGACGCTTGTGCAGATAAGTAAATAAACACTAATAGCATGATTGGGGTATGCAGCAGTGAAGAGGGAATGAAATGATTTTCAAGTCCATTTTTAAACATATAATTGGTATAATTTAATATTCGGAATAGTCATTTTCATAGAAATCATCATTCCCCAAAAGCATGGGATAAGTCATTTCTACCCTCCCAATCAATTTAACCAATTCTCAATGAGTTAGGAATTAACTTATATTAATTTTTGACAAAATTATCATTTTGAACTTAACAAAAGTGTTTGATAAAACTTACATATGACAACGGTCGGGTCTAGGATGAGTTTGCCAAAATCCAAGACCCAACCCATTAAGATTTTTATGGACATGAATTCGGATCCAAACCCGCTCCAAACCTCAGACTTAGCAGGTTGAACCTATTAGACCTACTTTATAATTTTAGAATATTAGAAATACATACAATATCGTCATAACTTTTTAAATATAAAAAAATAATGTTATTAACAAAGAACAAATTATTTATAAATGTATATGTATGTGTCTTAATTATTTAAACTTTTACAAAATTATATATACGTGTCAAAAAATTTAAATGTATTTGTTACTTTTATAGTTTTAAGTATTTATTAATTTTATATTATTTTTAATTTATAAATTACTCTATTTATAAATTATATATGAGTATATATTTGACATACACATATTTTTTCACATATATAAATATACATCATATGAATACATACATAGTCTAGTTCAGATTAGAAAATTAAAACTTGAGACGCGTTTGTGGTTTCAAAATTCACCCCACGTAAAACGAGTTCTAATTTTACTAAAACTCATTTTCCATCCCTAATAAAATTAAACAAACACAAAAGATCCATCATTATTATTTTTATGAAAAAAAATGTACTATATATATGTTTTGTTTAACGCCGACTGGAATCATAACAAATTTATTTATGCACAACATACTAAATGATAACGTTATTCTAAAAATTTCTACTGAATGACTATTTGGTTATTAAAAATAATTTTATTCTCTTACTACCATATATTTCTAATTACCAATCTTACCATTGGAATCAAGCGATGAATGCAGATTTTATTTCTTTCACATACATATCAAGTATAAGAATGCTATATTTATATCATTCATTTTCTTTCATCATTTCATTCATGTTTAATTCATATCTTACATATCAATCACCCCGAGAATTTAGGAATAGAATGATGATGGAAAATGAATTATATGACTAGAACATTCCTATACTTGGTATGTATAAGGAATGGAATCAACATTTATTGATTGATTTCAATCCCATAATTGATAATTAAAAATGAATGTTAGAAATAAAATAAAATTATTTTAGTAATCAAATTATCCTTTAATATTTTTTAAAATAATAATAATTATTTAATATGTTATATATAAATGGATCTATAAAGGTTTTAGTCGGTGTGACAATATATACAATATATATATATACACACAAAATCTCATACACGTATAAATTTTTGTTCACAAAAATAACAAAGAACCAACAAATAAAATCTTTGTACATCATCTTTTTTATGGCTTAGGATTTTTTAAGATCTTTGACAAAACGATGAACTAACAGATACGAAGAGATGGAGTTTTAACATAGTAGTTGGTGTTGATTGTTGGTGGGATTGGGAGAAAAAGTTGAAGAAGACGAAGTACACAGATGATGAATTTTTTTCGTTGGTTTAGATTTATTAGGGATGACAATGAGTATGGGTAAAATTGAAAACCACCTCACTTATGACGGATTGAAACCACAAAGGCTTCTCGAGGCGAGTGTTGAATTTTAGTTTTTAGACCCAAACTCGACTCAAATCGGATTAGTTAAGATATTACATATATTTTTTTGTTTATTGTGAGTGTATTTATATGATATATATATATATATATATATATTATATATATATATATTATATATATATATATGTGTGTGTGTGTGTGTGTGTGTGTGTGTGTGTGACATATAAAATATAAATAATCTTATAAATTTAAAAATTGATATAAAATTAATAAGTAGTCAGATAAATACAAGTAACAAATATATTTAAAAAAATTATTATTAAAATAAATTAAAACATGTACATATAAATTTATAAATAAATAATTTTTTTGTTAATAACATTATTTTCTCATATTTATATGACGATAATTTTTTTTAATTTATTATTATTTTTAAAATTATAAAGTGAGTCTAATGAGTTCAATCCATTGGGTCTTGATTTTGAAGTGAGTCGGATATAGGTCCATAAATTAACGGGTTGAGTCTCGAGTTTGACAAACCCAGTCCCAGCCCCGGCCTGTTGTCATCGCCACATTTTATCAAATACTGTTGTTAAATAAAAGAGAATAATTTTATCAAAAAAAAATATATATTTATTCCCGATTGATTGGAATGAATGATTTCATGGGGAGAGAGGGAATAACTAATCTCATGCTTGTTGGAATTTCAAAATAGTAATTCCTATAAAAATAAAAATTTCTAATTCATACAAATCATTTGAGAATGTACTTGGAAATGTAATTTCATTCCCACCCAATTCCTAGAAAGAAATATTGTGGTAAGTCATTAATTTTAGTAATATACACATTTCTAAATCATTCATTATGTTTATACCCATGTTTGAAAAAATTAAAAAAAAAGAATAAATTGCAATATATGTTGCACGGTTGCTCAAGGAAATTTCTATAAAAATGAAAGAGCAATTTTAACTTTATTTTTCCTGTTATTGGTTTTTACATTATTTTCTCTTTAGTTTTTTCTATAAATATATTCCTAGTTTTTTTAGTTTTTAACTGATCAATACATGCTTAAACCCATGGAATTTTCATCTATACTAGGTGTTTTTTTTTTATATTAAATGATAAAATCATGTCATATCAATAAATACCTGCTATAACTTTTAGGGACGACAACAAGATGAGTTTATTAAAATTCGATATATGTCCTAGCCTGAACCCATTGGATTAGACTAGTTAAATTCGTTAGATCTATTTATAATTTTAAAAATATTAAAATATATTTTATTTTTTTAAAATATAATATTACATAAATATTATATATTAAAATAAAAATAAATAAAAAATTAAATAGGACGAATTTGATACTAGAGAATTTAAAAATAAAAAATTAAATCAACTCAAACGTATTTATAACTTTAAAAAACTCGCCCAAATAGAACGGATATTGATACTTTCTACAAACCCTAAACAAATCCCGTTACTACAAAACGCAAAAAGTAGTGGACCAGCCGGCTCTTTATGAACACCTGAACCGGTTCATTCTCCCTCGCGACCAATTTAAACCTTCCCTAACTCTTGACACAGAGTAACCCTAGAGCTAAAGGAAGAGCTTATAAAGTATAAACCCTAAAATCGAAATTCATAACCCCTAAGAGAAATAGGAAAATGACGCAGAAGGGGAGTTTGTTCAAAGGACAGCAGAAAAAGAAATCAATTCCTCCCAATCGACATGGCAAAGTCTCTCACACTCGAAAAGGTAATTCGCATGATAAAACACAAAAGCGTATGAATTTACACCTATATTTGTGCAAAATAAATCTGATTTTTAATGTGTTATTGGATATTGAAGGGAAGAGAGTGGTAAAGCCATCGAAGGTGACCAAAGAGATGGACGCTGACAAGGTATACTTTTTCATTTTATTTTATTTTATTTTTTGATGACTCTTTTTTAATTGATTTTACAATCATGTATCATATTTTGAGTTAATATATATTTTTTGTTACTATTTTTTGTGAATTTTGTGCGCATGTGATGTCTTGTTTACTTGCTTTATAAGTACAAATTTTATTTCTTTTCCGAGTATTATATGTTGGGTATTAAGAAAATGCATTAAGATTTGGTAGATTTGAAATGGGTTTGGATGTTTTTTGTTGTAAAAAACAATTCACATGGAAGTATTGCTATGGTTTTATTTGGAGGATTTATGTGGTCTGATAATTAAATAGCCTTCCAAATACTGTTCAACATTGCTAGCAGTATTATTATATTTTTATGATTCTTGGATCTTTAGATAAATTGATTCGTTCACCCCCCCCCCCCCCCCCCCAACACACTCATTTTGAACATTGAGATGTGAATTCTCTCTCATGACTCTAAACTTTTTTTCGTGATGAAGAATTTACCAGTGGAGAGAATGAGATAAAACAAAATACATAGAAGAAAATACAATGTGACTTGACTCTAAATTTTTTTTCGTGACGAAGAATTTACCAGTGGAGAGAATGAGATAAGACAAAATACATAGAAGAAAATACAATGTCAAAATCTCTCTAGCTATGTTACACCTTTTGGAGCTTCCGCTCTTAAAGAACCATTTGCCTTGGTCTGCAAAGAGGAAATATGAATCTTTACAGATTGAAATATGACAATGATAACTGCAGAATGGATCTGTTAGTTTGTGCGACACCAGAACTTTTTACTTAAGATACTATGCCCCTTTCAAATTCGTGGTTATGCTGAGTTTTTCATCTGTCACTTCGAAGTTCAAGAATTCTTATCCATAACAAGATCATTCGTATTGGATATGCTGGACATATGTAACCAGGTGAAATTTTTTTAGTATATTTTTCAAGTGAATCAAAGGTAGAAAGTTTATGATAAGCCTTTGAGTTTTGTATCTGCTCACCAATCAAAAAGAAAAACGACACATCAATAAATATCTAGAATGTGCTCCTGGTGGGGTGTCATTCAGGAATGCCTACAAAGGTAATGGATTGTGCATATAAAAAGGAAAAAGTTATAGTCCTTAAGTTGGGAATTTGTTATTCTCAGCTTACTGATTGGTTACATCATTTAATTAATAGTTGTCGACAAATTATCAATTGAGAGCATGGCATGTCTTTATGTGAGATCTGATTTACCGAAACTCCTAAAAATTAGGAGTTACTTCAGATTTAATATATTAAATGCATGCAACGGTCTTTACAAAAATGTTGAAGAGTGGAAGTTGGTGGGGTTTGTATGATTGTTAAATATTTCTCAATTTAATATCATATAAAACATTAACCATCAGTAAAGGCCCTATTTAAAGAGACTAGTTAGTCTAGACTCTAGAAGAGGGATTGTGAGGTGATAAGTTGATGGGCAGAGGATTAAGATGGGCCAGTTAGCAACTATGGACACCTAACTTTTGTACATGGAGTCACCAAGGCTACTCTTTCAACAATATGAGATCATATAATGATGGAAGCTGAAGTCTGAACTCTCTGAACTCTTATATGTAACTTCTCAGTTTTAGGCAACTGAATTGATTTATGTTGATGCTTGATTTTCCTCTGCTTATATAAATGCATCTGTTAACAGCCTTCTTATTTTGGGGTGTCAGGAGCTGAGCAAGTTTATAAATTACTGCAATGAGGTAAAAGCGGCAACAGTTGCTAATAAAGATGGTGGTCAGTTAAGTATTGTTAAACCTCAGACAGATTCGTCAAGTGGTGCCAAGAAGTAGATGGCACACTGCAGGCATAATGAGAATTTTGTGAGTTGTAGAAGCACAATTTTACATTTGTGTGCATAAGGATAGTAGTCTTGGTAAATTCCGGTTGCCTTTCTACTGATTTGTTTGGTTACTTTGTGGCTGGGTGCACTTGCGTTGCAAAAATGTCTGTTATATACTCAGAATTGATTTTCAGATTTAGCATGTCTGAGAAGTTTGAAGGGATGAAATATTTGATACATCGTTTCGTTGATATTGCTGAGATATGATTCTTACTGAGTTCATACCTGTGAAAACTTATTGATCTGATTGCTAATCCGGTGAATGAAAGAGCAACGGATTATGTAAGGTTTATCCAGTGCAGTCTAATTGCTGGCAAGTGCTTGATTCCGTGATTACCTTGGTTTGAGAGGCTGCAATAAGCTTTTGCATGTAATCATGTTGGGGGATTCTTTTAATCAAACAAATGAAAATTTAGACAGTGGGTGTATTACAATTTATTCTAAGAAACTTAAAAAAAATGTTGGTAAATAATCACTGCAAACTCTTTTCTTCTTTTCTTTTCCCTCAATAATCTAACATTTTACAACGAGTTAGAAAATCTGTCGACATAAAATGAAAGTAGAATTAGGATAAACATCTGCAACATTAAGGAATTAGCTGAAAGTTCTAGCTAAACAAATTGTGAAAAATCATCATTAAACTATTCTTGCACGAGCATTTACTTCAGAACAACTTTTGTAATCCAACGTTAAAACAAATATTTGCCTCACATATATCTCTTTCAAATCTAAAATTCAACAAATGCCATTCTAGTAAGCAACTGAAACAGGCGAATATGTCATCCAAGGTTCTTCTCATTGTCGTTACCAAAATTTGGAATAATTGAAAGTATCTTCATTTTCTTGCCTGTCTTGATTCTTAATAATGAATAGATTGGGTAAAAGACAGTTTGATCCTGACCTACGGAAAACAATTCAGGTTCTTTTTGGGGGATAAAAATGAAACCAATGGAATTAGGGCATACCAATATGGTTTTTTTTTTTTTTAATAAAAAGACAAGGTCCGCAAGGAGGGTAACAACATAGTAACTCTTCTTGTGCATGACTATAATAGTTTTTCATCACTACGAAATATCCGAATTTAATCATAAGTATTGCCCAAGAGAACTGCATGTCACCAAATATGTATAACTTTCATGGGTGGTTTGGATGCAATTTCAGTTTTAGCTCGTCTTGGTTGGATCCAAACTTAATTCATCTTTGGATCCAACAAAAAACACAGGCCAATTTAAAAATAAAAAAGAATTCAACTATTAGGTATTTGGTTTAGAATTACGTGCATTAGAAATAAATGACATAAGCAACCCAAGAATATTATTTCTCTATTATTTTAAAAAATAAAACATTTTTTTTTTCAAATATCATGAATACAAATAAATATATAATAAAAAATCTTAAAATCATATAAATATACAAAAAATATTAAATTTTAAAAACATGAAAACACTAGTTGGTAACTAATTAAATATATCACTTAACTTTTATTAAAAAAAGGATTTGGAATAAATTCATTATAGAAAGGATTGTTTCCGATTGTTTCGTGTTTTTTAAGTCGTTTATATTTGATTTTAGCAAATAACAAAGTATAATTTGAGGATGATTTTTTTATGTATCTCTATATGGATCTATATAGGTACACTCTATACTCTCTATATATTTAACGAGAGACAAAGCTGCACAAAATGCAAAGTAATGGTACCAAAATATAATTTTTTCTTTTAAAAATTTAGAGTCCCTCCACGTAAAACCCTACAACATTATGATTGTAGTTTGGTGTGGTTAAGGAATTGAGTAATATTAGGTCAGTCTGCCATCAGAATTTTTTTGTACTTGGATTGGCAGCTAAATCTGTAGATGACTCGTTGTCTGAATGTGTCCATTCAAAGTTGCACAAAATGCAAAGTAATGGTACCAAAATGTAATTTTTTTCTTTTAAAATCGAGAGTTCCTCCATGTAAAACCCAATAATATTATGATTGTAGCTTGGTATTATTAAGGAATCGAGTTCCCTAATTTGAATATTAGGTTAGTCTGCCATCAGAATTCTTTTGTGCTTGGATTGACAGTTGAATATGTAGATGGCTTATTGTCTAAATGTGTCCATTCAAAGCTGCACAAAACACAAATTAATGATACCAAAATGTAATTTTTTTCTTTTAAAATCGAGAGTTCCTCCACATATAACCCTGCAACATTATGATTGTAGCTTGGTGTGGTTAATGAATCGAATTCCCTTATCTGAATATTAGGTCAGTCTGCCATCAGAATTCTTTTGTACTTAAATTGACAACTGAATTTGTAAATGGCTCGTTGTCTGAATGTGTCCATTCAAATCTGCACAAAACGCAAAGTAATGGTATCAAAATGTAAATTTTTCCTTTTAAAATCGAGAGTTCCTCCACGTAAAACCCTGCAACATTATGATTGTAGCTTGGTGTGGTTAAAGAATCGAGTTTTCTAATCTGAATATTAGGTCAACCTGCCATCAGAATTCTTTTGTACTTTGATTGACAGTTGAATATGTAGATGGCTCATTGTTTAAATGTGTCTATTCAAAGTTGCACAAAACACAAAGTAATTGTACCAAAATATAATTTTTTCCTTCTAAAATCGAGAGCTCCTCCACGTAAAACCCTGCAACATTATGATTGTAGCTTGATGTGGTTAAGGAATCGAGTTCCCTGATCTGAATATTAGATCAGTCTGCCATCAGAATTCTTTTGTACTTGGATTGACAACTGAATTTGTAAATAACTCATTGTATGAATGTGTCCATTCAAAGCTGCACAAAACGCAAAGTAATGGTACCAAAATATAAATTTGTTCTTTTAAAATCGAGAGTTGCTCCACCTAAAACCCTGCAACATTATGATTGTAGTTTGGTGTGGTTAAGGAATCGAGTTCCCTAATCTGAATATTAGGTCAGCCTGCCATCAAAATTCTTTTGTACTTAGATTGGCAGCTGAATCTATAGATGTCTTAGTTGTCTGAATGTGTACATTCAACACACAGATTTGGAAGTTCTTGCCGTACATGGCATTCATAGAACAAGAAGCCTATGGTTGCTGAAAGTAATGAAGGGGTGAGAGCGTGAAAGGATGGCTCCTAAAACTGGAACTGTTTTCATAAGAGCTAATTAACATATGATGCAGAGATATCATAGAGAATTCCCCAAGTCTAGCCATCAAAAGCAAAGTTCCCACCCCAGCTGGTAATGATTTTGAAGGATAAACAGAACAAAATTATCTATACCATAACAATTTAATAGACAAAACAATGCACCATATTTATGTATTATGACCCACAACCTTACCACAAAAGCAGAAACCGGATTAGGCGATCTCTTTTAGCCCTGCTGGGAACCAAAATAATTGATGGTTACGGTACGCTACCACCTTCCACAACAAGCACAGGTTAGGAGGAGAAGGAGATGATCCAAGAAAATTTTTAGAAGTTTATAGGTGTACCTCAAATAGCACATATAAGAAGCCCAAAAATTAAAGAAGCATATCTCAAAGCAAGTGTTTTGAGTTCCAATTGAAGGCAGAATAAATTCCAAATGCACGACTGCCACTAAAGAAGCAACGCCATCCCAGTCCTTTGGAAAGGATATTATTCAAAGATTTTCATCCTCGAACATAAATTTTTCAGTGAAACAAGCTTAGAATGGGCAAATACATTAAACAGCATGTCCATCATAATTATTCGAGCTTCCATTACCCCATCTCCACCCGCAAAAAGGATTCTTTCAGTACATTTTCCATACATCCAAGCTACCAAAACAGACCATAATAAGTACACAAGCAGTGTGCGCTGATGATTCCGTTTCAACTGAATAGGTAATATAACAAAATTCTGACCACTGAATTAATTCTAATCACTCCGTTTTGTTCTCTGCTGATCCAGGCTTTTCATCTGCTTTCAAGTCCGCAGAACAACACCCACCACCATGGTGGTGGTGGTGGTGGTGGTGGTGGTGGTGGTGATGCTTCTTACCCTTCAATTGTTTTCTCATATCATAAGCATCTTCCCCATCGGCATAATATTTTGCCTCCACATCATGAATCTTGTACCCTAATGTTTCAGTGTACAAATTAAATGCAGCCCTGTTACTTTTCCTAACATGCAGTGACACATACTCTGCCCCATACACCTGTTAAGAACCAAAACACATGATAAGTCAGCTATCAAAACAGATAAAAACTAATATCCTAGATCTACTCCAACTTGCCACAAGTTTGTCTCAAAACAAAAGAGAATACAGAAAGCTACCTAATGACCCATTAGGAAAATAGCCAACCTTTTCTAATTTACAATTTCCACAGCATAACACATTCAAGAAACCTCATGCAAAAAAAGGTCAACAACCAACAAAAAACTCTTTATTCCAATTATATTTTGTAGAAAACTCCAACTTTTAGCACAGAAATGAGATACACATGACCACATGCTTAAAACTAAAGACTTTCTTCTAAGTGCAAGCACAGTTAAGTACTTTTCTGCAGCATTATAAATGATGATACAAGCTCTTGTCGGACATCACAAGTCATCTCTAGTTCTAGTTAAAAATACAAAGGAAAATCATTTTTCATGCTTTTTTTAAGGGCAAACATGGTTGACATGCCAGTATGAATATAATTCTATGAGACACATCCTAATTTGCACACTACTCCATTTCCCTTTTTCATGATATTAGACTACTTTCAAAAAAAATTAAATTAGAATTTATTTTGCCAGAAATAAGTATGTAGTTTTCATCAATTTCTTTCTTCTTTTCAAGTTCTTGTAAAATGCAAGATTCAAATTGATCTTTGTTGAAATCACCTTAGGATAAGAGTAGAAGTTATTTTCCCATTACAATACATACCTCCAAAAAATTCTAAAAGCATATTTAAATCAAAATAGATATTCAAAAAGTTGAAAATTTGCAAAAGTCAGGATGGCTCACCACAAAGTAAGGACAAATAAATCATTTTATGCAAAAAAGCACTACAAGGTGATCCAAAACAAATTGTCAAGTATCTGCAATCCACCAATTCCTGGTTAGTTGATTTCAAATACTCAACTAACCAAAGATAATAATAATTATTATTACTCTCATTATCAAATAAAAACAAATGTATTTAAGAAAAAAAAATAATACTCGAGGCAAAATCCTACTTTCACAGCTTGCCAGATTGTCAAATTAATCAAATTGTTTGGTATCCAGGAATTGAAGCTGTAGAAATAAAAATAGCGATCCTTCAATTAAAATTAAAATTCCCATAGCCTGCCAAAAAACCCACAATAGAAAGAGACAAAAAGAAAAAAGAATCCGAAAATCCACCACCGGACCTGTTCCATGGCGTTTTGAGCAGCAGTCATAAGTTTGGTAGCGAGCCCGAGTTTCCGGTGAGTTCTGAGCACGGCAAGAGAGGTGATGTGGCCGTGGCACTCGGTGGTTTCCTCCTCCATTTTCGCCAAAACATAGCCCACAATCTTGCCGTTGTAATCCTCTGCTACGTAGAGGAGCTGCGGCCATGAAAGAATGTGGTAAAAGTAGTACTTCATCTGATAATTCTCCGGCAGGCAGAACAAATTGCATGCTTGCATCGCCAACAAGTCATCCACTGTCGCCTTCCTGATGCACACCATGGTTACGCTAATCTTTTGGCAGGCAAAGGATTAGGGTTTTGATTTTGATTTTGGGGAATGGTGGTGGGGAAGACTGGGTTTTGCGCGTGGGGGCCCAGGTATGTGTGTGTATATTAATGAAATCATTTGTATTAACTGTTTGGCTAAGCTTACAAGTTTATTAAAATATTTTATAAAATTTTGTTTGATGAATTTATAAATTTCTTAAAATATTTTATAAAAATATTTAGATATGTTTAAAAAAATTTAAAAATATATTATAAGATGTTTGAAAATTTATAAAATGTCTTAAAATATTTAATATTTTTTTTAGCACAATAGCTTATAAGATCCCAATATAATATATTTTGGTCTTATAAGATTTTTTTTTAAATTAAGGAGTATTTAATTTATTTTTAAGATATTAACAAAAATTTCTTTATATTTATTCATATTAATTATAAATTTTTTGTTATTTTTTTATAATGTTCATGATCTTATTTCATTCAAATATTTCAAGGGTCTATTTTTAAATTCAAGTTTAGCAAATAAACTCTAAAGTTTTAGATTGATGAAATTATTAAGAGATAGAGCTTATTAGCTCCCAAATAAAATGTTAAAATCTTCTAAGTTTCTTTTAAGAAAGATAAGAGTTCCTAATTTACTTTTAAGTTTTAGTTTGAACAATTTACCTACAAACTATCTTAAAATGTTTGAGAATTTTTATTAAAAGTGTTTGGTGAAATTTTTAGGAGAGGAGTTCTAAAGTTCCCAAAAGAAGATATTAGCATTTTATAAGTTCTTTTAAAATAATAAGAATTCTTTATTTATTTTTTAAATTTTAACAAACTCTTTTAGTTTGAATAGAACTTTAAATAATTTTAGCCAAATATGTCTAAAATGTTTGAGAACTTACAAAATATTTTAAAGTGTTTAGTAAATTTTTTAGTAGAAGAACTCATAAACTCCTTTAAAAAGAAAAAGACTTTCAATATATACAATATATATTATTTAATTTTAATAAACTCGTTTAGCACGGATCATGTTAATTTCATAATTTTTATTGCCAACATTTTATAAACTCAATTATCTTAATTTATCCATACATTCGAGATTTTATTTTTAAGATTATTGAAACACTTTCTTAGTATTTATTTCATAGGAGCTAATTAAGTGTATTTTTTTCAACCAATTTATTAAAAATAAAGCGGTGTTCGTTGATTTATTTGGACTGTATTTTTCAACATTTTTGCAACAGTAGCAGTTTTGTAATTTGTTAACACAATTGTATAGAATTAATCATTTAAAAATAAAATTTTATTAAATATATTTGTTTTACAACCGATTTTGTGAAAGCTGCCCCAAACCTTGTGGAGTCAGTAATTTTCATGTGCAATAATTGTTTATGATGTGGTATAGCAAAATTCCTTAATTTTGGCATTGCGCCGTAGAGATTGAAACATATATTTTTTCAATCTTATAATTTAGAATATTTTGAAATTTGATTGATGTAATAATTTTTCATATGGAGAAGTTTGAGAAGAAATTGACCAAAAAACACAAAAATGCATCTTTTTTGTTGAACTATACATTTGTAACAATTTACCAAACAAAGAGAAGTAGTAATCGTAATGATTCCAAACAACATGATGAGTTACTACTATAATTATTTTTTGTCAAAATTTTAAATATAACTCAATCCGACGCCTTAACTTTTGTTTTTTCTATTTTTAATTTGTTTTTAACATTGATCCTCTATTAGGTGCCTCTTTTAAGCTATTCCTCTCTAATTGAATCACTAAATAAAGGTAGTTGACATAATCATATATCTAGAATTAAACCAATTTGCGTCCAAATTGAAATTGAATCTTTATTAATATAGAGGTGAATTACAAAAAAAACTACCCTTTAAATTTGAGTTATTTACAAAAAAAATTATCTATGTTTGTAAATCATAAATATTTTTAATTTACAAATTACACCTATTGAGGGGATTTTTGTAAAATAAAAATAAATTTCAATGGGATATTTATAATTTTAAAAAATAATTAATTTTTTTATAATTAAACTAAATTTTAAGGATAGTGTTTATAATTTACCTTTAATATAGAGTTGTTAGGTTTTTCTACATTTTACAGTATTTTCTACAAAACAACTGTGACCTTCTATATAACAACAACAAAAATATTATATATTAGTTTATCTTAAAACCATTATATGACAAGAGTAAATTCAATTAAATTAGCCATTATTCATCCAACAATAAAAAGCAATAGTAAAAAAGACTTCTTTATACTAACTCATTGCGCTTTGCATTGTGCAACAATCGGGCATCCTATGGAGATCGATGGTTCGAATCCCCAAATGTCACTTTAATCTTCTGTGGGTGTACTCATTGGTGGATGAGTTATCGGACCCCAATCTTTGTACTCCATGTGGAGTATGCGACTGTATCCTGAAATGAGCAAACGTGCCGAATATTTACTCTGAGTATGTATAAGTTGTTGGCACGCCAGTATTTACTCGATCGTCGAATCAGAAAAATGCCGACCACTTTTGAAATTAGTCAAGTCAAGTGTGAATACATAGATTATAAAAAATAAAATTACCAAAGTAAATTCTCTAGCACCTTCATAACCCTTATAACTTCATCATACGATGAAACAAAGATAAACATCCATTCCCTTAGGGATGATAATGGGGGGTTCAAATTCAGCCCTATAATGAATTTGTCCCATTCGAAATAGGTTTAAACCTGGTTAAACGGGTCACGAAGCGAATAACAGGTTCGAGTTTTTAAACCCTGATGGGTTCGGAGTGGGTAACGAGTCTTGTTGAATCCGTCCCGATATATATATATATATATATATATTATTTTTAAAAAATATATATTAATTTATTTATTTCCCATCCTATTGTCAAACCCATCTCCCCACAAACCCTTCAATCTCCCTTTATAAAGTTTGTGTGTTTATGAATTTATTTTCTCTATTTTGAGATCAATTATTTTGAAATTTTTATTTGTTATGTCATTTTTCATATTACTTGGCATTTTAGCTTAACAGGATTAGAATATGATATATGGGATTTCAATGATTTTTTACAATAAATTTTTGTGGGTTGGCGAGTTCAATGTACTCGACGGATTTTGAATACAACGACGGGTCCTTAATCGAGGTAGGGTGGGACGGATTTTGAATCTAATTTTTTCTTAACGGGACGAGTTCCAAATTTGACAAACCCTTCCAAACCCGCCCTGTATCCCTTATATCCCCTATATCCCCTTCTTAAGAATTACACACAACTTTTGTACAAACATAGAAATACAATTAGTTTGCAAAATAAAATTACACCCCGTTTGAATCTAGAATTTTGGAGATGCAATTAGAGAAAAAAGTGGAAAGCATTTATTTTTGGTTGCTAAGTGGTGAGGAAAATAACCATTGAGGGAATATTATGTGCAATAGGCGAAATGAATCAATATACAAATACCTTCTGAGATTTGATCAAGTTATTAAAAAATCTTGAAAGTAAATTTTTCATTATAAATTCCTTGGACAAATTCCACACCATAAAAAGCTGATGTTATCGTAAAAAGCATTGAAAATCTTATTTTAATTCTGATCATTAGTTTAACATTTCAAACCCAAAACTATCATTCCATGTGAGAAGGATATGTTTGATATTATAAAATAACTTAAGAGTCTAAATGTAATATTTTCAAATAATTATTTAGTAATTTAAAATTTTCATGCTTACTAATCTTTTTTACAATCCTTTGAATACAAGTAGAATTCTTAAATTTTAGTTCTTTTCGCTCTTTCTTAAGAATTTTTAATTGTTCAAATCATATGAAAGAAAGAGATCGATTACTTGTCTCATTTTCTGATAAAATTTCTAAGTTTCTCATATTTTTACACCAATTTTTGACATTTAAAATAGTTTCAAGCTATAATTTTCTCATACAAAAGAAAGAGAACTTATTTTTTAACCAATTTAATATTTTTCTCATAGTTAACCAATTTATCTTAACTTTTTGACATTTAATAATATTTTTAATTAATGTAAGTTAAGTAATAAATTAGTTTTAGCTATCAACTATATACATCACACGTCTGCGTGTATATATATATATATATACATATAGATATATATCTATGTATATAATAAAATTCTTCGATGGATCAATGCAATCAAAAAGGAAGGGGTGAGAGCATGACATTCAATCTCTTACAAAGAAATTTAAGAGAAAGCATTGTTTAAAATTAACAGTTTTTGATCGAATTTTTCCTTTCAGCTGGTTGTTTATTGGAGGGACAAAAAATTACCCCCCACTCTTTCCAGTTATTTTTTTGGCTGATAAGTACTGACAGAGAGTGTCAATGTAATTACACGAATTAGAGAATTTTTTGATAACTTAAACAGCCCTCAAGGTATATCAACATAATTGTCCCAGGAAGTCTAGTTTTTCTCACAAAATGGCATGGAAAACACAGAAAACTGTGGAAAAAGTCATCAAGCCTTTATGTACCTCTACCTCCAATCTGTCAACCCTTCCCCGTCTCTCTCACTCTCCGCCTGGAAACCATGGCCAGAGCACCCCCAATGCACTTGGCTGCAACGTTCCTAGTGGAACCATGGGGATATTTTGAAGAATATTGTGGTCATTGAACAACCATGCTGAATTTGGCTGCAACACTCCTGGTGGTGCCGTTGGTATTCTTTAAAGAATGTACATAAGAATGCGGTTTAAGATGGGAGATACAACAGCTAAAGCACACAAACATTAAACCAAGACCAAAGAGTTAAAAAAACTCAGAAAAGAATTTCGGATGCAAGCAGAGTCCAAATCTTTTAAAAACACCAAAAAAAGGAAAATCTCCAAAGATCTCCAAATACAGGCATGGGGCAGTCAGAAAAACATCAGTATGATTAGAAGAAACTATTGACACACTGAAAGAAAAATTACATGAAACCTCTAAAAAGATAATGTGATCAGAAGTTTGTCATTTACTACTGAACTTCCACACTTTGATGTATCTGTCACTGTGAGTGGTAACAACTTTCTGCATTCCAACAGCCAAGCACGTTATAGGAGGTCGATTTGGCATGAGATCAATGCGGTCATCTTCAGAAAGCCTTATTGCTTTCCTTTTCTCAACAACTCCATTCTTGTGTGTTGAACGATTTGATATGTTGCTATTTTCCTCCATGATGCATCTGGACAATACTTCCCCACTATCCTGATCGACAATTCTTAACACACCATCTATTCCACCAACCACCAATGTTGATTTATCATTCCGCAGGTGATGCATAGAATAAAGCACATTGGGACTAACTCGTGTATCCCATAGTCTTCTCAATGTTCTGCAGGAAACCAAATAGATTAATAACTCCATTGGGTGTTTTGTTATCATAGTGACAGTGAGATGAGCTGTCAACCAACACAAATTAGTCTTTCTCTCTCTCTCACACACACACACAAACACACACGCACACAAATAAAAGAAATTAAAAAGAAAATATGGAATGTGAACTGACTCTAACATACGATGATCAGTTTTATTTCACTAAGCACACATTAAGTATAGAATAAATTACAATCACACTCTATGGGGTTTTAGCCCAATTAAAAATACCCCCTCATTGTTTCAATAATTACATCTACACTGATGTTTTGCTTCGTCCAACAATCACTACCTTTCATTAGTCGCTGACAGAGATTTCGGCTGCATCAACCAAAAAGTCGAGCGATTTTCAAATAATGCCCTTCTCCATGAGGGAAGACTTTTTGACTGATTTTTATGAATAATAATGCCCTTTGCGCTTATATATTATCCCCTTTCACAACCACAGAGGGGTAATTGTAATTCATGAAAACAACAAGGTGCGTCATTGTAACAAATTTAAAATTTTTTAAATGTGACTGTTCATAGCCGTTGCAATTTTGCTATATATACACTCCATTATTTCTAAAATTTGCTCACTACATTTAGATGGCCTCATCATGGAGCACTTCTTATACTAATGCTGATTGGTTAAAATTTAGGAAAGATGATTAAGTGTACTATAATAAATGAAACCACATGTATAATAGGATTTATTAGTAAGATGATGATAGTATTAAAATGAAGTTTTTGTGAGCAATATTTAGGGGCAATAATTAACTAATAAAAATATTTAATTTTCTTTGCGAAATTGTTTACTGATTGTGAGAAAACAAAATCAAATCAAAACCTACATTTTATCAAAAATCTATACATAAAACTCAATCAATTTTTTTGGCCAATTTTTTTTGGTTCCCCGAAATTTTTATTTTCGTGTTCATTCCGGTTGGTTAACCAAATAGCTACACTCCCTACAGTGGCTGAGATAGAGAGGATCTATGTAAATAGAAATTGGCCATGGTAAAGGTAGGGGTGGCAGCCGCATCGATATCGTAAAACATTTGAAAAAATGATCATACTGTGCAGGAATTTTATTGTGAAATAGAAAAAAAAAAATTGGAGAAAGTAACAAGAGCTATGTAATTTGGAAATAACAAATGTTTAACTTTACAAAAAAATAAACAAAATTATGTTCAAATATAGCGAAAATAATGTCTATATTGCAACAATATCCCTTTATGATATAAAAATTATACAGACGCCCAAGTTTGTTATCAATACATTACATTAGCACCCCTAAGAATATATAAATATTACATATACTGCCTAAAAAGCCAGGGGTGAAAACGTCAAACTACCATATACATCTCTTTACAATCAAGGGTTAAAAAGTCAAAAAATATATTTTTGATATAATACAATGATGCCCCTTATAATTTTTAAATAATACACAGACCCCCTATATAGTTACGGGGTAAAAGGTCCATTCATTTTATCAATTAATTTTTTTATTTTTGAATTTTTTTAATCACAATTTTTGTAGGGGTAAATTTTTTATTTTGTCGATTCTGTTTGGGTTCTTAAAGGAATAAAACATAAGTAGGTGTAGATGTAATTTTTCCAAACAACGGGGATTATTTGTAATTAGGCCAAACCTCAATAGGTGTAGCTATAATTTACCCTTTTGGTGTACTGTGTGCTTGGTCCAGTATTTCTGTATATGCCCTTTTACACAAGACAACATTTCTGAACCACATAAAAATAAATAAAAAGTACAGCACTCTTCAATCTATTTTCGTGAATGTTCATACAACTATGATTGGACAACATACAGTAAAACCTTATAAATTAATAGCCTTAGGACCATATAGTAAAACCTCTATAAATTCATACTCGATAAATTAATAACCTTTATTATATAATATTTTTTATAGTCCAAACTTGGGCTAATAGACTAAACTAATAATTTCAATGAATTAATAAGATAATACTTTCCTGAAAAGCCCTTAAATAACTTTGTGGTCCAATTCATATCATATATTACTAATTAACTAAAATTACAAAGATAATTGACTGTGATATCTTCTTAAAATGACTATATTGTAACTTATTTGTTCTTAAAATTTAAATTAGTTGGTTCTCATCTCTAAATTTTCTTATTGCATCTAGAAGTTGTGGGGTTGAATTCTCGAATTGCAATAAAAAATTATGAAGTGTTGTTGATGTTTCCTTGCACATAACAGGCTCCATAGGTATTGATTGTATCATCCTCAATAGGATTCAGTGATGTTAGCAACAATTTCTTCTAAACTTGAAACCTCTGAACTTGCATCATTTTCACCGAGTAATCCAAAAAGGTCATTTACATCCATTCTATCACGGTAACCCAAATCTTTGATTATTGTCTCATGTTCATGAATGCCTTCTTTATCTAAGGATTCCAATTAGTTCTATGAGGCCATTTCTTCCACAGAACAAATTTTGTAATGTCGAAAATAATTCGCTATTGTCTTTGCCTGAACATTTGTCCAAGCTGAGATTGCAAGATGGATTGCATCCAAAACATTTATTTTTTCTGTATTGGTTTGCCCCAGTTCAAAGCCCTCCAATAAAATTGTCTACAGTAATGCATCTTGAAATTTCATATTATCCCCGCATCACATGGTTGGACTTTTGATGTCATGTTAGGTGGCAAAAAAAACATAGCTCAACATTTTGTAATCCTTCTATCACCAAGAAAACTTTCCTCCCGTGCATTTTTTTGTCAAGCCACCCAACATATTCCTCAAAATCATCCCAGTCATCCATAATCTTTTGTTGGCACGATATTGACAATTCAAGCTGTTCATGTTTACATTCTTGAAACAACGTGGTTTTGCATACTTTGCAATGATCTATAGAGGGTTTTTTTCTGAGCCATCCTCATTACAACAAACAATAATTGTGAGCCTTTCTTTGTCTTGTTTTTTTCCTTTAAGTTGCTTTGTTTTCAAGAGAGTGATCAGGTTGTAACCTATAAAACAATCCTGTTTCATCCATACTGAAAACATCTTTCATGACGAACTGATTTATTTGTTCCCTTATGGACTCCAATTTCTTCTCCATGTCTTGCATATCAACTGATCCACTCCCCCCCCCCCCCCCACCAAAAAAAAAAAAAAAAACGAAACGACTTAATACCATGTCTTAACTTGAACTTTTTCAAGCCAACCTTGAGAAAAGTTGAATTCTGAAGTCTCTTCAGGGTTTTAATATTTTCAGTCTCTCTTGCCTTTTCCAAGATTAGCTCTTCTGTTATACTGTTATATTGACACGATCTTGGTATTGAAGAAACCACTCATAAGCAACCTTCTCCATGTCTGGAAATTTTGATGATTTTTGCCACTTAGCATGACCACCTTTTTCTAAGACAACTAAAAGATTCTCCAATGATTGCTTGCTTGAGTGTAATTGGTATTTTAAGTTGACTAACTATCAAGTGAAATTTTTCAAAAACCCATTGCTACAATTTTTTTTGAGTGCATGTCTCGCATAATGGCAGGCTTATTTTTTGAACAACTTTTAGATGGAAAGCCATTGTAACTATGAAATATAAAAAGACTTTGTGTTTGTTTATATAAAGATCACTTTTAATCTAATTCATTGAATACATTTAATTAATTTAATGCAATAACAATGAATTTAATTTTTTGATTAATTCATTGTATATTTAGTTGATTGAATTCATATTCAATTGATTAGATTGGTAAAATACAATGAAATTTTAATTGAATAAATGTATGTTCACACTTGGACTAATTAATATTCAAATGATTAAATTGTTAAAATATAATGAATTTTTAATTGATTAAATGTATGTTCATTGAATTGTAAATAAAATTGGATTTATTCATATTCGATCGATTAAATTGGTAAAATACAATGAATTTTAGTTGATTAAATATATGTTCACTAAATTCTATAAATTAATAAATTATTAATTTATCGATTAACTAATACCTCTTTTAATTAATTGATTTTATATGATCCTAAGCCTATTAATTATAGAGGTTTTAATGTACATTAATCAACTAAAAATTCATTGTATTTTACCAATCTAATCGATTGAATATAAATAAATCCAAGTGTTTTACAATTCAATGAACACAAATTTAAGCAGCTAAAAATTATTGTATTTTACCAATTTAATCAATTGAAAATAAATTTATCCAAGTGTGTTTACAATTTAATGAACATACATTTAATCAACTAATTTTTTTTTTACCAATTTAATCAATTGAATATGAATTAAATACCATTTTAATCAATTATTAATTTAGTGATTAATTAATACCTCTTTTAATTAATAGATTTTATATGGTCTTGAGCCTATCAATTTAAAGAGGCTCTACCATGCATTTAATCAACTAAAACTTTATTGCATTATACCAAGCTAATCAATTGAATATGAATTAATTCAAGTGTATTTACAATTCAATGAACGTACATTTAATCAACTAAAAATTCATTATATTTTATCAATTTAATCAATTGAATATGAATTAATCCGAGTATGTTGATAAGTCAATGAACATGCATTTAATCAACTCAAAATTCATTGTCTTTCACCAATTTAATCAATTGAATAAGAATTAATCCAAATGTGTTTACAATTCAATATAGTAATATTTTAAGAAAATATTATATTCAATTAGATATGTAATTTTTGCAAATTATTAATTTATAACATGAATGGGACTACAGAGTTATATAAGGGTTTTTCATAAAAGTATTATCTTATGAATTTATTAAAATTATTAATTTAGCCTATTAGCCTAAGTCGGGATGATAACAAATTATTATATAATGGCGGTTAATAATTTATCAAGTAATAATTCATAGAGGTTTTACTGTTTATTGAATTGTAAATGCACTCTATAAATTAATAAATTATTGATTTATCGATTAATTAATACCTTTTTTAATTAATAGATTTTCTGTAGTTCTCAACATATCCGTTCTCTCAACCAGAATTCAGGGATACCAAGCATCCATAGAACTAGAACCAAGGAATAAAAAGTGAGAAAGTTTAAATTCTATAAATCAAATAACTCCAAAAGTATCCCAATATATCTCCCATTGTCTGCCAAATTCCTACAAGCTTTATGAGGTACAGATTCATATTCTTAGTGAAGGAAATGGATTTTGACAGATTGCAACTGATTTCGATGATTTGCTATTTCTTCAATGGAAAACATCTACAGCTAAAGACAGAAATTGAAAAACAAATTCTAGGCAGCTTAGAAACTTCAAAAAACTGAGCATTACTATGTTTATTACGCAAACTGGCTACAAGCTACTTCAAGTTATTAAAATTAAAGCTCAGTGATGTAAACTCAGCATAACCTGAAGGAACCAAAGTGAACAGGTAAAGCAGTCCTTGACATGCATACCTTAGGTCCCAACAAGATGCATAGCCTGTACTTGATCCAGCAAATAGTGAATATGAGCTTGGGTTCAAACATAAAGTTTTAATGCCTGCTCCAAGAAGTGCACAAGCATTGTTAAAGATCGATACAAACAGTTGTATAGCAATCATTAACATTTTAAATTCTTTCTAACAGGAATCTTTCCATCTTATTAATCAAAATTGAGAACACAAGGCCGAAAGTGCTAGATATTGCCTAAAACCAGGAATTAGCCTAGAATACTTGTGTGGAACTTGACATTAATCACAAACTTGACACCTGTGCACATAAACATGCAGCATCAAGGTAATTCTATCTCATGCAAGCTCCAAATGTTTTCTCAATTACTATACAAGTGAAAGATGCAGGGTATGCATTAGGGAACTGTTAGGTGAAATATATGTACCACAAAGAATTTTAAAGGGAAATTTCCAGCAGAAAAACAAACTAAGATGAAGTTAAGGATTTGTCATCAAGCAAAAAAATAATTTTATGCACCAAGTCTGCAAGATGATTTTCAGAGGCATCAATATAGCAGGACATTTATGAACTAGGAGATATGATTAAAAGGGGTGGTGAAAGTAAAGTTTTTCGAGTTAATGATAAAACATAAAAGGCGGAATCCAGAAGTATTAGATAGCATCTGGTTCTGAATTGGAATTTGGAGCAAATAGAGCAAATGATAGAGCTGCAAATGGTCTGGGGATAAGCCAAACTGACAACACTGTGGTACCAAGGCGTGGAATCAGCCTACAGCCACCTTGAGGTTAGAAGCTAAATGAAAAGATACAATTTACTGCCTGGTTTTTCCAAAAGAGGTTTTAGTGGAACCCATGAAAAGACTATCTAAATAAATTAACACCACACTCACAAGGTTTTAGAGAGCTGCCTTCCTAATCTCAACAGACTGATATACACATTTGTCTAGGTTATAACAATCTGCCTTGACCAACTGTTTTCTCAAAACTTTTTCAACACACATGAAGTCGAAAAAATATACTAATGCAAGTGTTTTGCAAACTTGGCAAAGTACCAGTGATGGGTACAGAAGAAAGAGAGATATTACTATTTTGTTGTCCCAGTTCACCATTCAGCAACACATGCCAGACATTCAGCCAAATAAACTGCAGATCTACTCCGACATTTCAGAAGGAAAATATTGGGAAATTTTAATGTGGTTGTAACTTTTTAATAACTGATATGTAAAAGATCCCACTATAAATAACTGAAACATAGAGTATCTTTCTTAGCCTTCTTCAGACTATAGTTTTTAGGCTGTGAACTGTCCTGTGCCCCCTCTAAAAGGTTAACTCTCTAAGTAATTAAAGTTATCCAAGAAAGCAGCATAAAGTTCCTACAACTGCCACAGAGTTGGCCATAGAAGGATCAGGGAAGATATCCAAGATGCAAATTCGTTTGTCAGTTTGTCAACTAAGGGGCAGAGAGTTCAATAAGGGGGCTAACCATGTAATATAAATAACAAACAAAAGATCGTCACCAAATGAATGAGCATTCTATATAACAAGTTCTATCATAAAAACCTGCAGAACCAGTTGTGTCCAAGGTAGCCACCCGCTGATCTGATGAAAGATCTGATATTGAAATACTACCAAGAGATGAACCACTGACAATCAATTGCTCATCAGTGAAAGATAAACTTGATACTGCCCCAGGATGCATCCTGCAACAATAATACAGAAAACAACAGAAATGTAATGTAAAAGGTATTTCCTTAAATCACAGAATGAGAAAGCTGTATCAATCCACGGTTTCATCACTAATAATATAAGAAGTGACTTACATAACTGTGAGCATCCTATTTTAGTGTAATATATAGTAAAACCACCCTTTAAAATATATGGTGACAGCAACCTATACAATAAGATGGGGCCATATGGGGCAACAACAATTTCAAAAATGGTGTTTGAGAATGGTAGATCACCAATGATTGTGGTCATTAGAGAAAATCCAATGTAATTAAATTAAAGTTTGGCATTTGGAATACATTATCAGTGCTTGTCCAAAAATGTCAATAATTGCAAAAGAGATAAACGTTGTCAGGCAATATCCATCTGGAGAACAATGAATGAAACCAAGTTATGGACATCACCACACACCAAGCTGGAAGAGAAACATGCGAAGCTAAGCTAGCCTTTAAAATAATTCCAAAAAATATTAAAAGTTGATCAAAGGCGGAAAAGAAAGGAACTCAAGCAAGATATATACTTGATTATTTGTGAAATCTTTCTGCTGTACATGTCAAATACACGGACTTTCCCATCCTCACACCCAACCACTGCCTGTGGGTCTACATAACTGCAAACAAGGAAAATTCAAAATGGCCCTTTCAGCAAAAAGTATTTTGCACATGTTGAATTAATGCAATAAACTACATTATTACAATTTATGAAGTGTAATATTCAACAAGGTCAGGTCCCCAGTTAATGAAAAAAAAGCCACCATTTTGTAAATGATAATAAACAGAACAAGAAAAAGCAAAAAAAATTGCAGAGTGTCACTCCCTGTCATTTTGCCAATCAATGTGCAACAATGGTTTACGATATTGGTTTATAGAATACGTTAACGTTCATCCAATCAGTACAATTAGATATGTTATCAAATAGATTACACTCAACATCACTTATACAAAGTGATAATGGCAAGCTCCACTACAGCCGTCTAAATGGCTCATCTATAGTCACACTGTCTCTCATGGTATCAGTAAAGTTTTACTTGGATACTGATTTCAGGAAGGAGAAAGAAAAGCTACTTAAATGTTTGGCCCAAACAAAAGTATGAGGAATCCAGCACAAAATTTCCAAAGATCAGAACTGAAATAATTCATAAACAACTTCGGAATATTTTGCTGTCAGTCAATGAAATACTGACTGCATTTTAGACTTTACAATCATTGATTTTCTAGAAGGCATACAGTGCTTAGAATTTTAAGGAGTACATGTAACAAATAGAAAGAAATATCACCCACCGCATACACAATCCCCTGGTAAACAAGCCTTCACGTGAGGAAAATAGATCTCTAGTCCCAACGCGCCTCCATATACATATACGAGTCCCCACAAGACCAACAACCTATAGGATAATAAGCAAAGAAAGCCCAAAGGTTATATGCAGTCAGTGTTCAGACTAGACTCAAATTTAACCCTGTTCATTGAATTATATAAATCCCAGGTGAATTTTTCCTACTTTGCCAAGGTGACGCCAACAGGCAAAAGATCCTAAGTTTACCTTCCCATTCTAGTCTTCATAAATCCAAGCATATGAATTGAATCATTTCAGTAAGCCATATAATATAAAATTAAATAACCTTTGAAAACCAGGTATCATTGCAGGAAATCATAGTTTATCATGTCAGGAAATCATGGCAATTAAAATCACTGAAGCATAAGCTTATCCTTTTCACAAGTCACAATAAGGCTGCACAGCATATGTTTACTAATAATGTGGAACTTGTTTTAAACTAATAATGTGGAAGCAACTTCTCCTTCAGATGCCGCCAGCTGCTCAGGCACCAACCAATGGAACTAGCAAATAGTAGAGTTTAACCAAGCTTGAACTGAGAGAAAGAACCGAGGGCCAGATTCATCTTGGAAGGAAATGGGAAGGGCAACAAGTTATTGGTTTCACCATGATAAGCATCAAAGGTGATTTCAAGAATGTGAGATTTGTAAATTTGACATGCATAGGAAAGTAACACGAAATGATGTGTGTGTATGTCAGATGCCAACAATGCCGTTTAGAGCAGCGACTTCTCATGAACTGAAAGTCAAACAGGAATGCAGATGAAAATGTCTGCTTTGGCAGCACATATGAAAGCATATAGCAGGATGATTTAAGTTCATTTTGCGCCAAATACATATTTTTTCTTTCAAATCCTTCCCGAAGAGTAATTAGCCGAACAACGTAGTAGTTTTAAGATCAACAAAATGGAGCTAACATATATTAACTGATCAATAGCCATATAGGCACCTTAATCCCTAGACACTAATATTCTATTCATTCACTTAGAAGCACCAAAACAATTTTCCCAATATATAACTGTTAAAATGAAAAACAGGAAATTCTGCCGCTGAATCATTGTCCGGTCAAAAGAAAGCTGCAAAAGAAGACTCAACAACCCTCACATGGACAAGGCATAAATCGTTTTGAGTATATATATAGACTTCTGCTACAGTGCAATGAGCACAAAGTATTGAGATCATTCTTCCATGAGCCAATTTCAGTTCAAAAGACACACACCATTTTCCTTCCAGTTAGCTATGAAGACTTCTGTACCGTTTGGATTTGGAAAACAAAGGAGGAGTTTCTTTAATGGATTTGTTTATCCATACCAATTGAACACTGTCCTAAGTCATTATAGGTTTAAGTAAACCTTCATAAGTCATCAAAGAAAAAAATCAAGGATGACACTTGCAGTCCAGGAGAACGGAGATAGCACCACTTGACATTTTGAGAATCAAGGAACAAAATGTAACTGTCATAAATGAACCCAACGATGGTTGCTATGGAGTAAATATATTTTCTTCTTTCCACACAGAAGTCCCATGAATCCTACAATACATTCTAAAAGAATCATGTGTATCACAAGGCACAATTTTTCGGCCAGCACTTTGCTTACTGCACCATTTCCTTCTTTCTTTCTGGGATTGGAAAGACACTATGTAAGAACATTTATAAAATGGGTTGCAGAACATACAGAAAAATATTGGAAGCATCAAGAAGTTTATCATTACCTTCCCCTCATCAAAATCAAAATCAATTAGTGGTGCTTTATCAGGTAGAAAATATTCATCCAACCTTTTGCAGCTCTCTGCAGACCAGAGACGCATCACCTGTCATTTTTAGGAGTTAACAGTATTATCTGAAATATGTATACGCAGTCCCAAACACCATGGAGGAGAGATAAGTACAATCATGCACATGCACAAGGCAGTGGACTCATTTCGGACAAATACAATGATCTATCAGCAATTTGGTGCAATACAACATGTCGATTCAACTCAACCCAGCAAAAAGCATGAAAGAACATCTATGATGCAAAAAGAAACAGAACCAGAATTTCGCATTATCAGCAATTCTGGATTTCTTTTTGTAAATGTTTTGGGAAGATTTCTTTGGGGAATGTTGTAATACCCGAACCTCTCACTACTCACCTGACCAAATATGATTCATGCATTACATGTTAATTGCGTGTTATTTGCATTTATATTGACATCATATAATTCATTTTATTTTATACGGCGTTGTTAATCATTAAACTTAATTTTGAAGCTCTCGCGTGATATTGATTATCGAATCCCCTAATCTAAATGGTCAATTCTACATTGGTATAAGAAGAAAATTAGGTATCAATATGATGAATATTACTAGGTTACACGTTATAATTTTTAAAAGTGTTAAAGGTGTCACTAGTAAGTTTATACAGTTTAATTTGATTTGATCAAGTTATTTCAAAAGTATATATTTGTAAATTAGCATACTTGAGATATTGGACATGATATAATGTGATTTAAGTGTCATATTACAAGATTAATATGTGCATATGATTTTAGAAATGCAAACAAGGCAATCATTTAAGAGTCGGATGCTAATCGGTTTAGAGATCGAATGAACGATTAAGAAATTATGGTAGAATTTATTATCCGATCGTACGGAAATTAAAATAGGTTGTAAATAGATAAATCAATAATGAGAAACCCTAGATTACAGCATATAAGGTGTGTGTAACATCAGATTTGAACCACCACTTGACACCTCAAGCTTTGCCAACTCAAGTTATCACCTCAACCTTTCTTCATTTCTATCCTTGAACCATGACCAAAAACCATTTTCTGAGCTATTTCACCTCCAAAACCTCCATATTAAATTTTAGAAGTTGCTCCCAAATGATTCCAAGTAAAGAAAAAAATGAAGGAAGCAAAGGGAAGTAAGGAGGAGCAACTAGAAGTTTAAATTTGTGCATAGGTGAGCTTAACTCGTGTTTTTTTATTTAAGTTCTTGAATTGTTTGAGGGTTTATAATTTTTAAAGACTCTATTATTGTTTATAATCGTGTTAAGATGTTATCTATGGTCTTATAATTCACAAAAGAGGGATTTGTAGTTACAAAATCGCAATAGAAATCAATAGGGACAGAAACTGTATACTTGCTGGTTTTTTATTTTTTAAAGCTTTATATGTGTATAATAACTTGATTAAAACCTATATATTTCACCATATATGCGTTTATATATGATTTTAGGTGATGTATGTAAGTTTGGAGAGGTTACAAATTGAAAATATGGTTTGATATTTAAAGAGACACTCAAAACTGTTATGATAAAACTTACAATTTTTGTGTTGTCATAAGTGGGCTGGTTTTACTGAGGTAAATCAGTGATTTTAAGCAATTATAAAATACGATTACATTGCTCTACATGTTAGCTAAGTGTGATAAAAATTTGGGAGTGATTGGATATGCTTAAGGATGTCAAAGTTAACATGCAACTAAATTGGACAGCAGGAAAATATGAAAATATGAATCAGTCTCATTTGATAACTTAACATGTTTCAACCCAGACATGTTGCTATTGAGTGTTAACAATTAGGTACATGCCATTAGAGTTATAATACTTCAATTATATGATGTTTATATGTATCTAAGATGAGAAATTAAGGTATTTGAGGGGCTATATTAGGTTCTAGTTTGTGAAAGTTTGATTGTTACCTAGATAGCTTGGCGTTTAAGGTATTAGTATGAGATTTTGTGCTTTCAACTTGTCAAATTGGGAATGGTGCTTGATGTTGGGTAATATTACAGGCTATTTTGCATCTAAGGTTGAAGAGAAACACTAAACAAATCTAGACTAAGCCACCAACCAAGTGAAAGGTAAGTAAAGATTCATTTACAACTACAATGTATAGACATAGTAAATGTGTGATTTATATATAATGTCATAAATCATATGTGCATGGCAGATGGCTCATTCATGTCCATTGAGCATACATACATGGGCATTGACACATGCATGCATCATATACGAGCATTGTGATAAATCTTGCATTGCACGGCATGATTATGAGAAAGAAAAATGTTTTGCTGACCACTACTAGTGCACCGAAGCATGCATAGATTTGTATGGATTTGCAGGTTCGCGTGCATGGATTTGCATGCTTATATCATTATTGGCCATTAAATTATGACGGTGTGCATAGCTCTTTTTCGGTGCATGGGATAGCAGCATTAGCCAGGGGCCCAAGAAAGAAATGATTTTGGAAGAAATGTTTTGATGCATCGAATTACATTGTGGGCATAGCATTTTGAGATGTATGACTTGATATTGTGGATTATTCTTTGACATGCATAATCTTTACTTGTTGAGCGTTAGCTCATATAGTTTATGCGTTGTAAATGAGCATAACGAGGCTTGAAACATCTTTTGCTGGCTAGGCGGCTGTTGGAGTTCCTGCAGGTGTTTAAGGGTATGTACATGAATGACGACTTGTTGGGCTATTTTGTTGACTTATTATATTCTGAGTCTGTTGTATTATATTTTGAAACTGGTATTATATTTCACTTTTAAAACTTTACTGTAAACAAGTATGTAAATAATGTGATCATCGTGGGTGTTGTGTTTTTATATAAATATTAATCCTGTTATATACAGGACATATGTGAGGAAGTATTTTAAACAGGAGTGTGCGTGTAAAAAGTGATTTATCTTTTCTTAAAGTGTTACAAAAAAAAAAAAAATATCGCACATACACACAAGTTCTATCATATCAAATTATATTTTATATATATAGTTGTTGAGTAGTGGGTGTTACAAATGTGCGGACTGTACAATTGGAACTACTGATCTGCACAATCGGACATCTCGTTTGGTTGAAAAGCCAATGGATTGCAAAGTTTGACCAATTGAGTTGACAGATTTGACATTTCATTTTGACAAAATACTTTTGGTCTACTTGTTTTCACACATGAAATAAAGTGTGTTTTCTGAAAAATAAACCTTGTTTCTACATGGGTTTTAGCCTTTTGAAAAATATGGTGTACGCTTTGAGAATAGGGTTGAAAAAGGCATTATATTTTGAAATATTTCTGAAAACAATTTAAAAAATGAGTAAAACATACATGTTTTTGTACTGATAAAACCAAAATGCTTTTGAAAAAGGAACCCAACATGAGTCTTGCTTTGTCCCTTTGTCAGCCGCATATAGTATATTGAAAAGCATTAGGACTTTGAACATACACATTGAGAGCTAGACTAAAATACACATTCGCATCTTAATCAAGATCAGAACCAAAAGTTTGGTTGTATTTTAGTCATGAAAATTTGACAATCACAGGTCACAGCTAGATCAAACTAGATTTCAGGAAGCATACTCTCAAATCCATGAAGGATTCCTATCAAAGAAGCACATGAGTTTAAGAAATAAAGAGAGTTTTTGGTTTCATAAAGCACAATAGCATAGATTCATAATGCATTCCAAAGCGTATCAAAGTTAGGCACAGGATCCCTCTTCCTTCCACTCCCTAGAGTGAGGAAAATTAATAGGAATCATACAAAAGCATTTAGGACATCAGAAAAAAACAAGGGAAGCCTCAATTGTATGTCAAAATTAAAATATTTAAAACGTAGTTCAGGTAAAGTTCCCACTATTATGGCCCACAAGTTTTTACCTCTAATGTTCCATCATGTGTGACTTACCAGCTTAATGTGACTCTGCTACTTAACCAGTGCAATGACAATAGACTCATATCGCCAGATGGGCAGGAAGATCTGAACCAAATGAAATTTCAATAAATATTCCAGATGACATTGGATGATGAGGATTTGAACCAGTTTCCCATTACCATACAATACTTTTCTAGTTGTTTTTATTCCTTCCCTAAGTTTGTCGTCTCTCTAAGGAAACTGTAAATTGCAGAAAATTGTAGGAGCTACACAACGAAGCCTACTTCACATATTCTAGATTAACCGGCTTAAGTGGATCTCATAGAAAAATAGTAAACAATATACTTGCAAAACACTTCTATAATATATCTTCAACTTCTATACTTATATTGGTAAAGTAAAATTATTTAAGGAGTCTACTTCGTTAGAGTTCCTTGACTAACCAATGGTGTAACCATTTTTTACATTAGTACAGAGATCAGCAAGCTAAGATTTTAGCTTGAAAAAAATGAAGTCATCAACATGCATGAAAATATGATAACAAATTTAACAAAAGGAGAAAGAGAAGAAAATTGAATGTGAGATATGATTTAATCAATAAGGTCATGCAACAGCTAAAAAGCGAATGCATCCTACCTTATCTCCAACACCAGTGAGAATCAAACCCATCTTCATTCTGCACTTATTAAACCTACAAGGAAACCAGGCTGTAGAAAGTCATACAGAAAGTTGTGCATTCAACCACAACTTGAGTCCCAAAGAGATCAAATAAAATCTACAATATTTTCACAGTAATTAGAAAGAGCTTGAAGTCAAAAAAGGAATGCTCAAAACAAATTTTTTGACAATGTACAGAAATTTAGATACATTAACTCTGAAACTATTACTACCTAGAATTAGTCAACCAAAAGTATATTCCACTTATAGACGAAATGATATATAAGCCTAAAAGATATTTCAAGTCCATTATAATTCATATACAGATGGTAAAAGGGTGGTTACCATGACAATGTCTGGAGAGGAAAAAAAAGTTTACTTCAACAACAAAAGCAAATCAAAATATCAGATGTGTGACATTCAATATTTAAAATCCATTCGGAAAAAGTCAAAGTAATTGTATGGGATTATCATAGATTTCGATGGAAACAAAATATAAACAAAAAACCTGATTCGTAACATAATATCATAAAGTTAGAAATGCAAGTTAATAAGATATTCTGAAAAAGGAAAAACTAGTACAGAAGATATCCTAAAAAAATATGGAAACTATTTTCTGTACTCGAAGAATTTAACAAAAACTTCATGAATTCTATTAATTCCTATTTTATGTTAGCAAAGCTGCTGATTTGTTATGTCGAACTTGTATGTATTTGAGTCAAGGGCATTTTGGTCCTTCAATTGTCACCTGAGATATGTATAATCTAAAGGGTCTTAAATTAGTTGTTTATTCAATCCTACATGTATAAGGAATCCTAAGTTAATCCAAAAGAATACTAGTAAAGAGGGATGATCAATTTATATTGTTCCATAAGAGTTTATGTCATACATCCTAATGATATCCAGCAGCCCCTTGATATGACTGATTTCAAGGCAATAGTCATATCATTATTCAGAAATGATTTTCTTGCGTGAATCTGCCTAAAACTTGCCATAGTAAAGCCCTCTGTTTTCTTCTCTTTCACATTCTCTCTTTTACTTTTGCTGCAATTCTTCTCTTTCCTGAAATTTCAGCACCTCCAAAGCCCATACCACCCCTAGAACACAATCAATCAAAAATAGATTTTTCCCCAAAAGATTATTGTTCTAAGATACTCTTTACAGTACCTTCACTGATCTGAATTTGCCATCAAATGCAGTGCTACTGATCTATAATAATTACAAACTGGCTGAGGAAGCCTTAACTCGTCAAGTTGAACTAATTCCAGAAGAAATTCAACCTTATTGAAGCTATCATACAACAATTTTGGCCCAAAGTCACAAACTTGTAAGTGATTGCTTATTCTCAAATTCTGAACAGTTCTGGTGGGTTGAGCATCATTTCCAAAAAAATATAGAATAACAGGAACATTTTAAATAAGTTTGATTCTTCCTTGGAATGTAAAATCCCACTTTTTTAAGATCTTTTCCTTCTCTTCAAGTGTGGAAGGTATTGGCAACAAATTGTATTGAATAATTTCAAGCAGCATATGGTCGAATAAATGACAAAATCAACAAGCAATTTGTTGCTACTTGTGTTGCTAAACGCAATATAAGTTAAGCTTTCGAAGTTTTGGAATCAACTTAAAATAATCAGATACTCAATAACAATAGAATCGAAGAGATAAAATGATTTACCCTACCGAGTGAGCTTTCCACTGAAAAATATCAACAGGACCTTCTTGTAAAGACAATCTTTGTTGATCCATGGCTAGCTGCTCCATCTGTATATTTATTAATCTTTCCGAACAATTAGACGCATCAGAGACACTAGCAGAATCTGTCTGGTGTTGCTTGTGATACTGTATTTGCAGTAACTTCAGTTTATTAATCACTGTGCTCCTTCAACAATTAAAGAGAGGAAAAATAAATGATTATTTTACTGTCTATCATAATGTTACAAGTTGCATACAAATGAAATGAATTTAAAGCATTATCTAGTAGCTATCAACTTATCCATGGCGAGGATATTTTAACAGTTTTTCTTTTTCCCACTTAATACCAATTCCATTATTAGAACTACGCATAATTAATTAACTTTTTATTCCGAAATTACACAACCTCGCCGTCTAAACCATCATTGTTACT
Organism: Paulownia fortunei; assembly: GCA_019321725.1. Classification (NCBI taxonomy): domain Eukaryota; kingdom Viridiplantae; phylum Streptophyta; class Magnoliopsida; order Lamiales; family Paulowniaceae; genus Paulownia; species Paulownia fortunei. The sequence goes on along the minus strand of CM033108.1, from coordinate 22,884,217 downwards.
AAATACTTACATGAAACCTCCCCCCCCCCCAACCCCCCAATGTACACAAGAGGATTGAAATAATGAGGAAAAATAGTTTCTTTCTAAATAATTTTCATAATAAGTAATTAAAATTTTCAGAAGAGAGAAGAACCATGATTTGCAGACAGCAGAGCAACGAATTAGGTGGACGAGGTCGAGAAAAGCGAAAATCATGCACAGAACATCGTTTCCCAGGGCTTCGGCGGTGGTTGGTGCGGCACGGCGCCGCTTCTTCGCCGGCGGCGGCCGGAGGCCAGCTGAAGCCTTAGGGTCCATAGTTTTTTTGCCAGCAGAAAGCGTGCAGCTTTTTGTTTTTCCTTTGTTACAATTGAAAAAGAGAAACTTCACAGAGAGGGTCCAGAGGGAACGCGAACAATAGAAATAGTTGGGCCGTATAACTGAAAGATCGGAGGCCCATTTTACTTGGGCTTTAGCCATAGTTTATCAAAACTCAAGGCCCACTATACATTATTAAAAAAGTAACGAAGTTTCAGATTAAGGAGAAAGTGGATAAGGAGATTACTTATCCAATGTTTGGTTTCATTTTCATTCTCGCATTTTTCTTCATTTGGAGAGGAAAACGTGCTTGCCTTTTCATTCTTGCATTTTCCTTCTCCAGAGACAGAATGTATGTCTCTTGTATTATTTTGAAAATCATATTTCATTTTCTCGTAATATTAATAATTCAATATAATATTTAAATAATTATATACTATATTATATATTATACCGTTACTAATTACAACATAATAATATTGACAAGAACAGTTAAAAATATCTTTTACAACCACATCAAAATAACATTGACAAGACATCTACTATTAAAAATATTTCCCTAATTGTATTACATCTTTTTTTTTAATAAAATATCATTACACATTTTTATTTTTTTCATATTTCTCATCAAAATACATTCTCTCAAAATAATGTTACCAAAATAATTGAAAATGAAACTAAACATAACAAGATAATTTTTAATAAAAAAAATTAAGGTTTATACTCATTCCAATATCGAAATGATATAGATTAGAGTGCACAAATCGCATCACTATGTCAATGTGGTTGGTGATAGTCAAATAATCGAATTTCTATCTCAGATCTTTAGGAATATACTCCACTTTAGACCTTTAAATATATTCCGTCCATCCCAATACTATATATTTAAGCTTGATTGAACATGAACTTTAGGGTAAGAGTTGAAAATGTAAAAAATTAGAAAATCATTTGTAAAATTGTCTTCTTAAGAAATGATTGAGATTGGAATTAGTGGCGTTGTATTATTATTGTGGGGTTCGGAAAAAAAAGTCATCATAGGAATAGAGTCTTATTTTAGAACATTTGAAAAAAAAATGAGAGTTATAAATTTGAGGCTGAGGGAACATTAACTTCCATATGCCATTGTGCTTCTTTCTTTTTCCGAGAAAAAAAAAAACATTTACATTTATATTTGTTGATAAAGTCTATTCATTCGTGGAATAATTTGGATTTAATGGGAACTTAAAAAAAGAATTTCAAATGAATCAATATTAGGTAAAATTCAAATTCATCATCATGTCTCAAACAATAATTTAAAATAAAAGTTCAAAAATTTAAAATTTATTATAACATAAAATTATTCAAATAAGTTCAAGAATTTAAAATTTATTATAATTGATGACTCTAAATTAAACATACAACTTAATGAAAAAAATTATTATTAAATTAGACAAATATCCGTACATATGTAGGACTCGATTCTAATAGGCCAATGCTTCCTTTTAATTTAATAGTTTTGATACCTCAATCTTATCATTTAACAAAATCTCATTAGTCTGAGGATTACATGACTTCACCACTTAAACAAAATCTCATTGGTCATGTAACGTAAATTTAATACGAGTATTATCCATATTTTTTACTTTTAGTTATTTAACTATGCTATGCAGTCACACTCTTACCATTTGAGATTTCAAATACCCATAGACTCTTTAGCCTCAGACTCTCAGTTCCTCTCTTGTATCTTAGATATACATCGTCTATATGAAAGTATATACACTTTTTTAAATGTTTATTAATGAATATTGAAATAGAATTATGTTATGATCAAGCGAAATCTAAGCCAAATTTGGTTTCAAACTTGGCCTCAGTTTGTTTTTATTTTAGTGGGAATTCTTTTTATTTTTTACTATTTTAAAAATATAAATCATGTTTGTTTTATCCGATCTTATTAAAAATAACTCATTTTCTCTTATCATTTTTGCATTCAAAATATTTTCAAACCTTATTCTTCACATTTTCAAATATACTCGTGCAAAATATTAATCAACGTTTTCCATCAATCAACTCATATCTCCACAATCCTACTCAATATGGGCCTACAACTACCCAACTACTTTCATTAATATATTTTAATTAATATCTATTATATTAATATGAGATTTACAACTATTCACTAACTCTCATCGATATATTTTAATTACTATCTATATCATTATATAAGATATACAACTATCTACTGCCTCTCATTAATATATTTTTATGATAAACTACATAATTAATATGAGACCCACTATTCATAATTTACTCAAATAAAATATCTAATTCACATAAAATATTAACTATGGACCCCACTACAATCAAAATCACTTAATATTATATTCTTATATTTTAAAAATAATAAACCAACCATAATTTTATTTTCAACCCTACAAATTTTCTACTTGGAAACAATTATCGAAACTTCTTTCAATTTCATACGAAAATCAATAAAACTTCACTAGAAATGATGGGAATGACAATTCTCAACTAGAAAAAAACCAAGCAAACCTAAATTTCTAGGAATAGGTTTAACAGTTAAGAGCAAACAAAATATGTTGGGAAATAATAGAGTTAATTTTTTGAAATAGGGAGCTCTTTCCCAGCAAGGAAATGCATAATAAGGGAAAGGGCTCTAGCTGGTTGGTAAATAGGCACTTCATGTCCAGCCCCTCTAACTGTAGCAAATGTTAGGTTGCCTTCATATACTTGTGTATACCCACCAACCTGATTCAAATATTAAAACAATTAAAAAGGTCAGTTAATTGAATCCCAGATACCATTTTTATCCAAAAAAATAAATTCTAAAAAAAACAACAACTTTAGATAGATTAAAAATTAAAATAAAATAAGTGCCCTCAATTTATTTTTTTATGCAGACACTTACCTGTCCACCATGGTACCAAGGGAGCCAGGAAGTTTTAGGGGGGAGTTTCATCAGTTCAATGCAAAGCTTTGTTGAAGTAACTGGTATCCTTCCATCTATATCCCCACTACATTTGACACCAAAATTGCTTCTCTTAGCCAAGAATTCATGTACACACACACACACATCTAGTATGTGTGAAAAATATTATCGTATTGTATGATTAAATGAAATTATAATATTTAGCAATGAAGAAAATTATGAAGATATGTGGTGAATTACCTATATATCCAAACTCGAAGACCATTAGCGATAAAGTCTTTGAGAAGAGGAATGACAGTTGATGGGCTATCTTGCCATTTCTTGAGGACATCGCTGTAATTTTTCAGAGAGAATTTCATTCATCTATTCGGTGAATATGTTAAGTACAATATATAACTTAATATAATTTTTACTAAAAAAATTAGCGCACATCTTGTGAGAAACGTAGTGAGATTAGCGATCTTAAATTGATTATTACACAAAAACAAGACATTAATGATAATCAAGATGAGTTTAACACCTGCATCCCTCCCAATCATAAGGAATTTTGGTTACATTGGCATGGAGTGCCTCTTGAACCTCAGGCCTGTTCAGGTATGCATGCACATAATGGTCAATGCAAGGATCAACATTCATTGCCTGCATCATGGAAATTTTGAATAGGATTGATGTTGTGAGAATATCATTTTCAAAAATATTATATGCCGAAATAATAAATAATTAATATATCTATTTATCTAATTAAAGAATTGATATTGTAGAAAAATTATGACCCAGAAGGGGCAATAAAAAAAAGAAAGATAATATGTCTAGCCATGAAGAACATACATGGACTCAATTCCTAAAGTATTTATTACTTCATAAATCTCATTTTTCATTTTTCCTTAAAAAGGGTGCACTAATTATTCTAAAGAAATTTTTATTCAACCTATAAATTTCAAGATACATAAACTATAAAAATCAGTTCAATTTAAAATTCCAGAATTAACAAGATATAAATAAAAATAGTTGAAGCTCATTACTCACCGAAGTCTTCTTGGGGTTGCGAGTGAGGCTGGAATTAGAGCATTTTGGAGCGTAGATATTATAAATGTCGATAACATTAACGTTTTTATCAGCTTCATTAATAGCTATACTGCATTCATTTGATAGCTCGGTAGAGTATGGAGAAAAATCGCAGTAATCCAAAATGCGATCTAAAGTTTTATCAGAAATTAGAGCATGGCTTGCAAAATATTGATACATTCCCTTCACATCTGTCTCATCGTTGATCGCAGCATTTCCAATCTGCATTGCGTCAAAGAAATAGACATAAAGTTTATATTTATGAATGTGAAGTTCATATTAATTTGCAAAATGTTGTTACCTAATATAATGCATTATGTCACAATTTTTCAATTTTCGGGAATGTTTATATACCTTAGTAAGATAAATAAAAGTAAGCAAAAATATACTTTTAGTCCCGCAGTTTAGAGGTGTAGCAATTTGGATACAATACTTAAAGAAAAAAGTTCAAATTTAGTCTCATAAGTTAGCTTTTCGTTGTAATTTTAGTCATAAAGTTAAGATTTAGATGGAAATGTTGTTTGTACCTTTATGCCACCAAGTAGAGGGGGAAAATGGGCCAAAAACAACATTTTCCTCTCAAAATTTAACGTTGACAAAAAATTGACTTATAGTACTAAATTTAAATTCTTTTTGAAGTATGGAATCAAAATTACAATAACCAAAAATTATGAGACTAAAAATGCATTTTTTTTCAATAAAAGTAAAGGGGCTTACAATGATCCCTTTGAGATTGATAATAGTCTTGTTGGCCTTTTGATTGTGATACAAAATGGTCTGTGCCAACTGTGGTGCATAATGACCGGCATAACTTTCTCCAGAAATATAGAAATCTCTGTTTTTATACTCTGGAAATCTTTCTAACCAGTTCAGTAAAAAAATATAATTGTCAATGGTTGTTGTTCTATCTCCACCTGTCATAAAATCCGCCGTTGTGTTTGAATATGAAAAGCCAACCCCAGCAGGAGACTCTAAAAACAAGACATTTGCAGCTGAACAACAATTAAGAGTCAAGAAAATAAGAATTAAGGAAGTCGATATATGGAAGATTGAAAACTTCGATTATGAGCGAATTGAACAAGACTATAGACCATGGTTCCATGCAAATTTATTTTCATAGAGTGTTTTGCCATCACTGTGAACCCGGAAGGGTCCGAGCTCCTCCATTGCTCCATAACCAAGAGAAGAACAACCAGGCCCTGTTAAAGATTCAAGAATTGCAGATTATATTGATCAATAATATCATTTTACAAGGTAATACTGGAAATACTTATCATAGTTCCATGTATGTGACACAATGAATATGTTATTGCATCAAGACAATCCTAAAGATGGGATGAAATGTGGGGTTAGTCCAAGCATAAATCATTATATAACAGCTACAAATTAAAGTAACCTGTCTAGATCAACTTCAATTCAGATAAGCCAATGAAATGTTCTCACTAACTTTCAAGGAAGGACATCTGCTTTAAGTATTTGGAACAAAAAGTAGTAGGTTGTTAGAGGTTAAAAAGGGAACCAAAAGTACACTGAAAATCTTGCAATTTGGAAATGAAATACCAGTTAGAAAGGTAAAAGGGATGAATGGTCACTAGACATAAAAATCACACTTAAACAAGAACACAGAGATTTACATGGTTAACTACAAATGTATATAATATTTTGAAACATGTGAAGCTTTATATATATACGGCAATTCGGACAAAATCTTCCAAAACAGTTATATATAAGGGGCTCCTCCCCTTACCCCTAGACCCCGTTACAATCTCAGCATGGGGTCATTAGTCCGAACTAGAACTAATACAAGATCAAGATACAAATTGGAGAGCTAAAATTCAAGAAACTAATACCTCCATTGAGCCAAAGAAGAAGAGGCAATGAGTTTTCAGAATGCTGAGCTTCTACAAAGTAATAATAGAAAGCTCGACCAGCCGTTGGATTCACAGTAACATATCCACCATACTGCTTGAACTGAACCTGTGGCTGTCCAGGCAATCTCTCAATCCTATCATTCTCTTTCAGCCCTTCTTGTGGCTGAATCTTTGCTTCAAGAAAATAGGCACCTGCATTGAACTGGCTTCTGTCAATGCTTGTATTGGCCCTCAACTTGCTCTTGTAAATATGGGAAAGAGCTTCAGTTTGCTTCTTTCCACTGCTCTGTGGTATAATAAAACATGATAAAAGTAAAGTGGAGAACAAAAGAACCAGGGCTGCCTTATGTTCCATTGTGTTTTTTTGTAGAAAAACTTCAAAGGGAGAAAGGAAAGAAGAGAATTGGATGAAAAAAAATCTTACATTGCATCTTAAAATGTTACTCTGCAATATATAACAAGGCCCCAATATTATAGGCCTCCATAAATACTACTACTACTACTACATGCTTTATTCTTAGGCTAGCTATAAATAAATGTCTTAAGATACAGTATCTATATATTGTTGATATAAATTTTCTATTTTGTCGATTTTTTTTTATAATATGATTTTTTACAATTTAATTGGATAGAGATTCGCATATGCTGTGATCGTCTCGTGACCACCCATACATTTAAATGTGATAATCGTAAATTTAAAATGCGTGAAACAAATTATATTTGTTATGGCTCTTTGTTTGTGGAATAGTAGAAAAAGAAATTCAGGACAAGTTTAATTTTATTTTTTTTCACTGAAAATATAATTTCTTTTCAAGTGATAGCACTTTAACTATGTTAAAAATTGGATCAGCTTTTGAACCTTTGACCTAATAGCATTCATATTTGAGTTGGATATTAATTTCTCAATTTTAGTGAAATTTTTAGTTGAACCCATGCATATTCTTCTCTTTACCTACTTCTCTCTACGTCTTTCCTCTCGAAGCATCACTGTAGAATTCTAAGAATTTATACTATGTAATTGAGAAAGTAACTTTAGTAATTACCCATCGAAAAAAACTTATTATTAGTTGATTCGTATATGAAGTCTTGAATACAAATTCGTGGTTGAATTGAAATAAAGCTTGATTTCATTCATAGTTGTCCTAAAGTCTAAAACCTTAGTTAAAAATCCCATTACAATCCTTAATTTATGGAAAGTAAACTGATGGCAGGTCTATAAAAGTAACACCACACCAAAAGTCAAGCTTTGGTTGTAATTTTATCTAACCCACAGCCGCATTTGTGATTAGTATGCAGGCAATTTTAATAATTATATTTAAAGGCCCCTTTTGGAGGCAGTTTTATTAGTATGCTGGAGGTTATTATCATTGCTTTTTAAAGCTCATTTATTGAGAGGAAATTAAAGAGCTGTCACATGTTGTTTCAATTAAGGCAGTCACATTCTAAGTGCCTTCACATTAACTATCTCGTACAAAATACAACTATTTAAGAAAATATAGCATATTGCACAAGTTCAGTCCAAAGTAAAATCATACCATACCATAACAATTGGGACTCAAATATAAATTAAACTATTATATATCCCATTAATTTGTAAAAGCTTGTTTGAATACGGTTTATTCAACATAATAAATTAAATTTGAACATAGCTCAACTTGAAATATACTCGATTGGTAAAACAAATAATAAAATATGTGTAAAAAAATTAAGTTACACAAATTCAATCATATTCAATTCGATTAAAAGTCGTTTAAACTCGAATGGATTAATAATCAAGTTAAAGTCAAACTTATTCTTTGAATTTCGATAAAAATTAAAACAGACTTGAATTGTAATCGATTCGACTCGATTCATTTACATCACTAATAACAATGAAATAAACTCAAGCTCTTTAAGTATAAGAGCAGACCCCGACCACAGACGGGATCCAAATCGGACCCACCCCGTGACTGACCCGTGGTCAACGTGTCAAAACTCGTTGACCACGGGTCTGACCCATGGATCCATAATCGGACCGTGGATCCACAGGCCGACTCGAATTAAACCGTTGGGTTGACCCGACTGTTCACACAAAAAAAATTGAAAAACTGAAATAGTCCTTGCCAAGTCCAAATGGTCATTTGACCGTTTGGATTTTTTTCTTTTTTTATTTTCCTCCTATAAATATCCTTCAACTCTTTATTTTTTCCACACTTCAACTCTCAACTCTCAAATCTCAAATCTCAATTATCTAATTCTCAACTCTCAATTCTCTAATTTTCACTATTAATTATTCATTTTCAATTCTATATTATTTTATTTGTTTCATTAAATCTTTTTTCATATTTCATTTATTTCATCTTCAATTATTCATTATTCAATTCTATATACTAAATTTTCATCATTTATCAAAAAATGGTCAGTTCAAGCAATAGAGGTAAGGGAAAGATGCCCGCAACCGACGAGCAATCAAGGCTCAATATCGATTGTGAAATTGAGTTAAGTAATGAAGAGCAAACTCACTTGTATATTACTTAAGAAACAATGAGTGATGCTCATACTCGATGCATTTCATTTCTCAAATCCTCTATTTTTACAAAACATTTTGATAAAGTGACACTTCCAAATGGAGAGATGCGAGCAAAGTGTAAATATTATTCGCAATCTTACAAATTTCAATCCGAAGGCGGTTATGGATCTTTGAAAAGACATGTAGAGAAAAAACATCCAGTAGAATTTAGCATTGATCGTACCCAAACTCAAATGCCATCATTCGCTTCTTCTGGCGTCATGGAGGTAACGATCTTTCTTTATTTAAATATAATGATGTTAAATGTAGAAAAAAATTAATTAGTTTTATTTTTGTTGAATATCTTATTTTTAGTTTTACAAATAAATTCTTTTTTAATGAATTAATTCAAACAACATATAATCCAACGGCTAAAAGTGTTCACGAACTACACTAACACGTCATGCAAAAAAATTATATAATAAAACTAAAAAAGAGTTAAAAGAATTATTAAATAATATAAATAATAAAAAAATTTATGTAATGATATTTGGAGTGATCATTAGCAAATACATTCATATATGGGTATTACATATTATTGAATTGATGATTTTTGGACACTTCAAAAAAGATTACTTACATTTAGAGTTTTTGATAGTCCACACACAGTGTCAAATATTTCACAATTTATATTTTTAATATTAGAAAAATATAATTTAGTTAATAATTTTTTTTTAATATTATTTGACAATGTTACAACTAATAATGCTAGTATTGGTAATCTTAAATTTTTATGTGAACCATCAATTGGTGGTAAATTTTTTCATATTAAATGTATATGTCATATTTTAAATTTATGTGTACAAAATAGCATAAAAGTTTTAAATAATCAACTTAAATCAATTAGACAAACATTTTCTTATTTATGGACACATCCATATATTAATAAACAATGGTTTAGATTTTATATGGCTATTGGTGTGAGGCCTAAAAAAATTACACTAGATGTTCCAACCCCTTGTAATTCAACATATAGATTATTAGAAAAATCTATCGACTATAAAGATTTATTATGTCAATTTTTTGTACAAATTGTTTCTACTCTTTATTTATATCCATGTCATTGAACAGTATGTGAAAAATTTATAATATTTTAAAAATATTAATGATGTTACTTTACAATTATCTAGTGTTTATTCATCAAGTTCTCATTTAGTATTATTAAATTGTTATAATATTGCATCAGTTTTACATGAAAAATATTAACTCTCAATATGAAAATTTAATAAATTGTGATTTATCAATGCAGTTGAAATGGAAAAAATATTTCTTTAAAATTCCAGATATTAATTTAATTATTGTTGTTTTTTTATCTTAAACTTAAATTAGATGGTTTACAAGACTTATTATTAATTTATTATAATACTTTAAAATGTAATGAAAATTATTATACTTTAGATATTAATAATATTATATTTAAAATTAGAACATTTTTAAATGAATTTTATAATGAATATAGTTTCAAATATGATTCACAATCAGCGCAAGTTGATATATATAAAACTAATAGTAGTAGTAATTTTAGGCTTACGGCAGCAAAACTTTTATTTAGAAAACGGACTAAACGTTCTCGAGCATCCTCAAATTCTAATTAGGAACTTGAGAGTTATTTTAATTTTTCATTTGAGTTTAATAAGACAGATGACAATGGAGAATTCGATATTTTGCGATGGTGGTTACAAAAGGAGTAAACGTATCCAGTTTTGTCCGTGATGGCGAATGAAACACTTGTTTCACCTGCTTCAACTGTTGCAGTAGAGCAAGTTTTCAGTGCAGGAGGCAATATAATGAGTGACAAACGTTCAACGTTGTCTCTCGAGAATTTAAAAGTTCAAGCATGTCTTGATAATTGGATCAATGTCTCAATACGAAAACAAGGTCAGCCAGATTCAGAGGAGGACACAGATGGAACAATGATGGAAACGGATGGGAGTGATTGAGTCACGTCACTCCCTAAAGGTAAAAAAAGTTAAAAGGTAAAAAAACTACATGGGTTTTGATTCATCTATATCCTACGAGGATACGTAGGCAACTTAAATTTAAGTTTAAACCCCATTTTTATTTTTAAAATAATTTTTAATTATATAATTCAAATTTTTGCTAATATTTTTTTAAAATTTAAGTGCAATTTTTTTTATTGAAATTTATGTTTGAATTTTAAAATTTCAAGTTGAGCATCTTTTTATTTTTATTTTTATTTTTTACATTCATTATAATTAGAATATTTAATACTTTAAATTTTAGATAATAATTTTTTTTTTCAAATTTAAGTTAAAGTTTATTCATTAAGTTAAAAAAAATTCATTCAACTTTATGTTTAAAATTTCAAACCCTTGTTTTTGTTTTACAAAAGTTATAATTTTGTAGAATTAATGGTTAGTTAAAAAGTTACAAATTTTCAAGATACAAGGTAAAATAAAAAAAATTAAAAAATTCAAGGGTCGGAACCGGAACCAAAACCAGAACTGGCTTTAATGGTTAAGGTTAAGAGTCGGGATTTTCTTAAACCGTGGAATCGATGATTTCGAATTGTATCCAATAATTTTTGAACTGTGGTCAGATCTATATAAGAGAGTTTCCGATTTCCTATATTGCAATCAACCATTTTCGTTACTAGCCAACAAGTATTCTTGATCCATTAGTAGTAATATACAGGAAGAAACAATTTATTGACACCAACATATGATCACATATTACACACACACACACACACACACACACACACACAAGATTTAGAAAGAATTGTAACTGGATTTGTGAAGTATAAATGGTAAATATTTAATGTGGCAAAATAGCACTCATGGAACTTTTCTACTTCATGGTCCATATAGAAAAGAGACGGAACCACAGGCTGGACATTGTTTTAAATATTAATATGATTTGCGTTTCAATATAAAAAGAATTCTTCAAAGCATTAATTTTTTTTTTGAATAAGTAACATATAATTCTCTATGGCTATTATTACTATGTTTGTGCCAAATTAATAAATAATATTGATGTGTGTCATTGAAATTAACCTTATAGAATTTAAGTAATAATTCATTTCAAAATAATATTAGAGTGCTCTAGCTCGCGCTATCCAAACTAGGGTTAGGGTTAAAAGTTAAAAGCCACCACCAACTATGGTAGGGGTTGGTGTTGGAGCCCATGGTCCAGGCCTCCTATTGCTACATCGTCTGCTGACATAATACATACTTTTTTATTATACCTGAAAAATTAGAGAGAATAACTAATAAATAAAAAAAAACAAATAAGAAAATGCTTGCTGAATTTTAATTTCTCCATGGACCTCAGCCTGTGCAAAAAAATTGATAATGAGTGGAATTTTTAATTTCTTGAAGAATTAGGAAGCTCTGTCCCAGCAAGAAAATGCATAATAAGGGAAAGGGCTCTAGCAGGTTGGTAACTAGGCACTTGATGCCCTGCCCCTCTAACTGTAGCAAATGTTAGGTTTCCTTCATATACTTGTGTATACCCACCAACCTGATTCAAAAAATAAATAATTAGGATTTAATCCCATATTTTTTAATTTAAAAAAAAAAGAAAAAATAAATAAAACATAACCCTCAAATTTTTTATGTACACAATTACCTCTCCACCAAGGTACCAAGGGTGCCAGGAAATTTTAATGGGAAGTTTCATCTTTTTGATGGATTGCTTTGTTGAAGTAACTGGTATCCTTCCATCTATATCCCCACTGCATTAAACACCAGAAGGGCTTCATCCACATACATACTGATCTACATTTATTTATACACACACCTGTGTGTATTTATAGGTGTGATAGTGTTCGTGCACATGTAATATGAAAAAATTTCTAGTACAATATAATTACATGGTAAAATTTAAATTATGATATGAGTTTGATCGAACTCACAAGACAAGTATAATTATGTTTTCATGTGATTGATATTTTTCGATTAAACTATATGCTGATTAAAATTTTCTGATTATATATATATTTCAATTAACAATGAAGGAAATTATGAGGATATGTGGTTAGTTACCTAAATACCCAAACTCGAAGCCCATTGGCCACAAACTCTTTGAGAAGAGGAATGACAGTAGATGGACTATCTTGCCATTTCTTGATGACATTGCTGCAATTTTCAAAGAGAAGTACTTTCAGCTAGTTAATTTGTGGACATGGTAAAGCAATAAAAAGCATAAATCTAACTACAAATTCACACCTATTAGTATACATATAATTTTGATGTCATGCTTATGTGTGCATCAATAAGCGTTTTAATTTAAAATTAATGCGGATTTAGACATATATAATTTTTTTTTTTTTTATTTTGGGTTCAAATGGATACTTGATAATAAACGCATCGAGTGCGACATGAAACACGTGATATAGGCATTTTTTTTTTTCAAATATACGAGATTAGTCATTTTTTCTAAATGGGTTAATATACAAAAAATAGGACCATGATTATATCAAGATAAGTTATAACCTGCATGGTTGCCAATCATAAGGAATCTTGGTGACATTGGCATGGAGTGCCTCCTGAACCTCAGGCCTATTCAAGTATGCATACACATAATAGTCACTACAAGGATCAAGACTCTTTGCCTGCATCATGAAGTTGAATAATACAGATGTTATCTAGTTCTATTTATATAAAAATGTTAACAATTATGTATAATAAAAATAGTACAACCTCAATACTTACCGATGTCTTCTTGGGCTTATCTGTGAGGCTGGAATTTAAGCACAATGGAGCATAAATGTTATAAATGTCGATATGATTAACGTTTCTATCAGCTTCATTAGCAGCTACATTACATTCATCTGATTGTTTCGTAGCATTGGGGGAGAAATCACAATATTTCATAATCTGATCTGTAGTGTCATCTGAAATCAGGGCATGGCTTCCAAAATATTCATACATCCCTTTCACATCAGTCTCATCGTTGATCACGGCATTTCCAATCTGCATTTTTTGTTCCAGAAAAATTACATAAGTTATGTATATAACTTATGTCAATACATATTAAAGATGCATTGTGTTAGTATTTTTCAACTTCTATAATGTTAAAATGTATATAGTAAAATGGTAGCTAATCACCAACCCACTTTAGTGGATTCAAAATTCAGTATTGGTCAATTTTATGCCCAAATTTCTAATAGCACTAACTCACATAAAAAAAATTGTAAAGCAAGAAGTGACTTGCTCCACATAAAGTGGCTGAGGTTGGAATGGGGTACCCTGTTCGTGTAGATGATGGAATGGACCAGGCAACAACCGAAGGAGAAAAAGATGTCTGGTAGTCTTATCCTACAATACAAAATGTATCATGTAGCACATAGCTAGGCATGTTCTAAGGAATATATATGATAACAATGTTCAAATACTTACAAACTTAGTTTCAATTGGTATATTCTCTTCTTCTTTTTAATAAAAAAGTAAAAATATCATCTTTTGAGTAGAATAAGCACGACTACGCAGGAAATGACAACCAAAATATCCAAATAAAAATAATAGATATAAGTTTGAAAAGTGCATTTTTACCATCAAAACACAAATGCAAGAAAATGATTGTTACTTGTGATCGATCGACTTATTAGAGGATGATTAATGAAATTACAAGCTATACATACATATATATATATATAACAACAATGCCTAAGTTTAATTAAAAGAATATGAAGAATTAATCCTTGCACATGCCAATATTGTCAAGTATATGAAGCAGAAGAGACTAGGGCCCATGAGAATAATTGAGGTTTGGCCCAAACATTGTGGTCTTACTCATGAAGTGGATTAGTGATCCACATCACACTCATACTCCAAATCAAATAATTTCTCCATGTTCAGGAAAACGGCAAAATTTCCAATTTTCCACTCATTAATCAAGGGGTACAAAATTCCTAAGTGCATTAAAGTAAAGGAACTTACAATGATTCCTTTGAGATTGATAATAGTCTTGTTGGCCTTCTGATTATAATAGAGAATAGTATGAGCCAGTTGAGGTACATAATGACCAGCATAACTCTCACCCGAAATATAGAAATCCCTATTTTTGTATTCTGGAAATCTCACTAGCCAGTTCAATAAGAAATCATAATTGTCAGTGGATGTTCGTCTATCTCCACCGTTCACAAAATCCGCCGTTGTATTTGAATACGAGAACCCAACCCCAGCTGGAGATTCCAAAAACAAGACATTTGCAGCTGAAGAAAATAGAACAAAGAAATAAGGAAAGTCAATACACGTTATTTGACTGTTACGCCTGATGGAAAACGAAAACATCGATTATGGAGTGAATTGAACAAGATTATAGACCATGGTTCCATGTAAATTTATTTTTGTAGAGTGTTTTGCCATCACTGTGAACCCGGAACGGTCCGAGCTCCTGCATTGCTCCATAGGCAAGAGAAGAACAACCAGGCCCTGTTGAAGATTCAAGAATTGCAGATTATGTCAAGCATCAAGATCAAGTAGTGAAAGTTGAGAAAGCTCATCATAGGTCTATGTGACACTCTGAATATATTATTGCATCAAAGACAATTCTAAAATGTGGGATTGGTCCAAACATAAATCATTGTATAACAGCTACAAATCAAAGTAACCTGTCTAGATCAACAGCAATTCAGACAACCAATAGAATGGTTCAATATAAACTCACTTTCTTATTAATTTCAAAAAAATATTGTTCTTTTCTAGAAGGAAATGTGCTTTTAAGTATTTGGAAAAAGGGAGTTGGTGCAACAGGCCAGGGATAGGGGTCAACTAATGGGGTTTCCAAGAAAATAAAATATTACTAATACTCTAAGCCAATATTCTATTGCCAAAAAGATTAAAAACAGAAGCAAACTTTTGAAATACACTGGCACCTTTCTGTCTTGGCATCTTGAAAAAGAAGCAATCATTCTTTTCTTTTTTTTTCAAATTAGGTGTCTATGAGAATGATCATAACTTCAAATTAAAACAGCCAAAAATGTTGAAATTTAAGTGGGATTTTTGTCTTTAAATATGAAAATGTTACCATCTGAAAATGATGTGCCTTCTTGCAAGAAAGTTGGACAGGTAAAAAGGGATGCTAAGTCACTAACACAGAATTGACATGAAGAAGAAAACAATCACCTAATATGTCACCTAACACTAACACAGCCAAAAATTCAAAAAACACACACCTCCATTAAGCCAGAGAAGAAGTGGCAATGACTTCTCAGAATGCTGAGCCTCTGCAAAGTAATAGTAGAATGCTCGACCGGCCGTTCGATTCACAGTGACATATCCACCATACTGCTTGAATTTAACCTGTGGCTGTCCAGGCAATCTCTCAATCCTGTCATTCTCTTTCAGCCCTTCTTGTGGATGGACTTTTGCTCCATGAAAATGATGACTTGCATTGAAATGCCTTCTGTCAATGCTTGTATTGTTCTTCAGCTTTTCTTTGTAAATATGGGAAAGAGCTTCGATTTGCTTCTTTCCACTGCTCTGTGCTATAAAACATGATAAAAGTAGAGTGGAGAACAAAAGAATCAGGGCTGTTCTATTTCCCATTGTCTTTTTCCTTTTTTCCTGTTGAGAAACTTAAGAGGGAGAAAAGATAGAGATGAGAATTGGATCAAATAGTTTCTAAGTATATATCATTGCCCTGGACCTGGAGAAATACTTTGTCTGCATGTGTAGAAGTCTCAACAAACCTGGAGAAAATGTTTGAGATTGGATGATGGCAAAGTTTTTTGTTTTTGGACAAAAACCACCTCCCAACTTGTGCAATTATTAAATTGTTGGCCAATGGGATAGTGCCAGATCATTGATCAAGGGAGAAAATGGTCATTTCATTTGTATTGTGGTTATATACTTATACATATATACATATAAATAATTTATTTATCTTATAATAATGAGCATATTTTTGTAAGATTTTTGTTGCTAAAGAACATGGTATAACATGACAGAGTGGTGAATTTGTGGATACATTTTTTTTTTTTTTTTGGAGTGAATATACATGCACCCACATGTCACACATTATAGCTTGGCATGTTACTCTGCAATATAACAAGGGAAGGCCCTATTATTGACTTCTATACAATACTTTGCCTATTTCAGTTCACTCAGCAACAGATATACTATTTCTTAGGCTATAATAAAGGTTATAATCCTACATCAATACACTTATTTCCATCCTTCATAAAAAAAAATACATGAAGGGGTGCATCTCTATTCGGTGCATACTCTACTGATTGGAGTATGTATTTGATGGTAATATTTATGTTATACTAAATATATGGTACATCTAATGTATGAATGAAGGGTAAGTGTCTCATTTTATAATAATAGGATATTTGGATAATAAATTTATACTAAATATATATACACCAAGAGTAGCATCTACAATATCGTATTTAACCTATCATAATATCATAATTCACACTTTTCATGGGATTCGGATTAATCAAAAAAATATCATAATCTCATCTAATATATTTATGTATGTCGTAATTGTTTCTGCCCTCGATTTAACCTACATATAAATATTGTAAATATCTAAAATTATGTGAAAAAAAAATAATTTATTTATTTTTTTGGCTGACTAAAGAAAAGTGATTTTGATGGGCTTAAATTGATAATTAGGATAATTGATGGATTTAATTGATGCACACTGATTCATAGATCACAATTAAGGGGACCCGTTGTAATTAGACTCTCAAGTCAACCGTGGCATGTGCAACACTAATATAAATATTTGTGCGAATTTAGAGTATTAGTACATTATTGGCATGAGGAGTGATTGTACTGTACCCAAAAATGATACGGTTCCAGAAGTGTATCATTCTACTTGTCTAACGAAAAAATGTTAACAGTATTTCTTGGAAATTTCCCTACTTCCGGGGCCAACGGCACGCGCAGAAAAGTCACGAGGGCATTATAAATACGCTTATTGGGTGATTGGCAACTCTCTTGCAGTGTGAATTCAAAGTATAAAGTTATGAATTATTTGATTGTTTTAGTCAATATTTGTTTTTGATTTGGGTGTTTTGAAAAGTATATTTTGGGGAGATGAATTTGGATATGCAAACAAATCGAAGTGATGTTTAGTTTTATTTTAAAGGAACGATATATTTTTATTATAAATAATATCTATTTTTGAATGAATTATGTTGTATTTTTTAATATAAAAAATTAATATATATAATAATTAAATAATCTAATTATGTGAATGTGTAGTGGCCCAATTTGGGTTGAGAGAATAATAAATTTATTTTAGGGGAAAGAATTTGGCAAACGAATTTTCATTCCAAGAGAAATAAAATGCTTCTAACACACTGATAACAAACTTAGCCTTGGTGTTTGGAGAACATTGATCAAATATTGAGGTGATTTAAAAAAAGAGCACACAACTAATGTCACAATGTTTCGTCCCCAAATTCATCTCCCTGCATTCTCACAGTTAGGAATGATAATGGGTTCGGCCTAGATTCGGATTCATTTCGTTTAGAGTGAATTTGAGAAAATATAAGCGAGTACATGGCGGATCTTAATTTTTAATATTCAAACTCATCTCACTCCGAATCCGCCCTATTTAATTTATTAATTTATTTATTATTTTAATATATATGTATTTATATAATATTATATTTTAAAATAATTAATGGTATTATTTTTTAAATATATATATTTTTAACTTTATAAAACGAGTCTAGCAGTCTAACCCGAACTTAGCAAGTTCAGAGCGGGTCTCAAGTTTTCAAAAATTTTGATGAGACGGATATCGAATTTTGACAAATCCACATAATTGCCATCCGTATATCAAACATTTATCTAGGATTAACAATAAGTCGGATTTTGGTAGGATTTGTTTGGATCCGAAATTTGATTTGCTAAATTTTTATAACCTAAATCAAGATTGATAAGTAGACCCATTAAACCTATTTTATAAATTAAAAAAATAATAAAAAATATATTTTTAAATAATATTACTATTAAAACTTTGTAAAAAATCTATTTTCTAAAAAAATATCATATAAATATATAATGAATTTTTTAAAAAACAAAAAAAACAAAATAAATCCGGTCCGTGTCAGATCGAGTTTTAAAATACACAATTTAAATCCGATCCAAATTCGTTTCTACCGTTAAAACTCAAGCGGGTCTATTTTCAATTATTTCAACAGTGACCGCACTCAAAATATCACAAGGAAATTTTTAAACACATTGGTCATGTAATTAGTAGTTTTCAAATCCGAACCAATCTTATGTAATTAATTGGTTAGGTATAACCACACCGAATATGGAAAAGACTTTTTTGCCTTTTTTTTCCCCATATTTTTATCAAGGGACCAATCTCATGAAATTAAATGAAAGAATAACGACAAGGAGTAGTTGAGCAGTGGAGTATACCTCAAAATAATGGAAAGAATGATGAGAAATTATCATGGTATATGGGACAGTGGTGGGTGGTCCCCTTGTACCAACAGAAAAAAAGTGGACAAAAAACAATAGAATATACTAGGGGAGGAGCCTTCAAACTTCAAAGGGATGGCTTTTTCTCAACAAAACAAAAGGGTATCTTGAGTTTGTTTAAACAGAATTGAGAAACGAAAAGGATGATGCCTTTTTTAAGCTGTTTTGATTCTTGAGGAATTTGTTTGGATTTTTTGGATAAAGTTTATCATTTTTCCCAACCAACTCAAAATTACAAAAATAGGGTCATTGATTTTTTATTTTTTATAAATAAGGAATATCAATAATTAACTTGCTATAAAAGATATAAAAGATAAAGATAGATAAATGCCCATATACTTGATAAAATTCGCACCTAGTACATCCAAGTTTTAGGGGCGGTTCTTCTATTTTCAGAAAGAATCTTTTTATTTTTTACTATTTAAAAATGAGAAAAATATATTTATTTAATTCATTTTTATTAGAAATACCAATTTGAAATCTATTTTTAAATTTATTAGCATTTTACATCTTTTCATATACCTACTAATTTTTTTTTCAAATTTACTAACATTTCACATATTTTCATATAAAAAACATCATAAAATAAATAGGCTTTGTTTGGAGTCAGTTCGGTTCAAATTTCAACATTTATGCGAAAAACAATGGAACGTTTATTGTTACTTGAAAATATACGAGGATTGTGATATATATTATATTTTAATTTTGAGGGGAACAGTTCCTACTGTAAATATCATATCTTGTTTGATTAGTAATATCACATCATTATTTTATATTATTATACATAATAATTGAATGATATATATATATATATATATTATTGATAAAATAATTTGAATATATATAAAAATATATAAACATATATGTATGTATAATAAAGATGATTTTTTTTAAATATTTTAGGATAGATGAAAATAATTTTGGAGGATTCAGTATTTGAATGTTTTGTTTTATTTTTCGAAAATACTGAAACTATTGGAACTGAATGCAAACAAAGACATATATTTTCATTTGCAAACACATATAATTTACATAGAAACATAACTAATTCAAATATATTTTTATTTTTATAAAAAAATCTAATAAAAATATTAAAGAAATAAAAATGAATTTTAAAATAAAACAAAAAGGGCTCTTAAAGTCTCAATGTTTGCTACTTGATCTACGCTTTATTGGCATATCATTGAGTAGGTTTCGTTAGTCATAGTTGGTGGGTGGTCAATTTTTACCTCTTTGTTTTTTTTTTGAAATAGAGAATGCAAAACAAAGACAACTCGTTTAGAGAAGCGAAACACTTCCCTGCAGAGCGCATAGGCCAAAAAGGATAATAAATGGACACGTAAATCATAAAGGGTAATGGAGAATTTTTTTAAATCCCTTCATAATAGCTATATCAATGTCCCTTTCGCACAACAGTCAAATGTACACAAACAAACTATTAGTTGCATCAATGACTTGTATTTAGAACTATATTTTTAGATATGACTTAGAAAACTAGATTCCAAAAGTCCATGAGTTCTTAGAGAGTGTTTCCAATTGATTGTTCCAAGTGATTTTTAATTTTTGGTTTTAAAAAATAATTTTTATTTTTAAATGCCAACTTTTGATTTTAACTCGACTTAATTTGATTAGAATTTGAAAGTTGGAGAGGATAGGGGAGGGGTTTATACTTCTCTAATATTGTATTTGGATGAAATGATTTGGATTTGAGGGGAGGATTTGATGAAATGATTTCAAATGATTCATTTTAAGATAGATTTAAAATATACGGTAATAACTCCAAAAATAGTTCAAAATAAAAGGTTAAAAATTTGAAATTTATTGAATTATGAGATTATCCAAACAAATTCAATGGATTTGTTATTATGGATTTAAAATTTTTAGTTTCAAATCCATCATTTCAAATGAAGGCTAAAAGTGTTTTTGGTATTTTTGTAAATACATAACAATTTATTTTAATATTTTTAACTTCAAATTTTTTGCATAATTCAAAAAATATTTTTAACATTTTTGTCGTTTTAAATGAAAAACTTATGTGAAATTGTTTTTTAATCAAACGTTCTAACTTTAATTTTTTTTAGCTTTTTACTTCTTTTTTTTTCAAATACTAACCATTTTTGTTTCTTTCTCACACTTCTCAACAATCTTCAAATTTAATCACTTTTTTAAAAAGTAGAAATTTTTGCAAACACTTCCTTATCCCAGTAGTGAAGATTGAGGCTGCGAGACTTTACAAGTACATGTCTCATTTATATGGGCACGTTGTTTATTGTGATTTGTTGGTTATTAATTAATATATTAAATTAAATATAAATCAATACTGTAATAAAGTAATTCATTTATCTTATTAAAAAAAAAACTACTTTGGAAAAAGAGATTGTTTAGTGGTTAGTGGGCATTTGGGCACATGCGGATTTGATTCAAATTCATCTTCAGTATTGGATGTCAACTTTAATTTGAATTCATTTTTATGATTTTGTTTTTGAAAAATAAATGAATAGTGCATTTCTGTATACCTAGAAGTCAGGGTCAAGCAATATGCTATTAGTTGACAAAATTGTATTTTCAGTCCCATATATTAAACAGGTCAGTAAAATTAGTCTGAGTTGTTACTACGTTTGCATATTTAGTTCCATTACTTATAAAGTTTAGCACATTTGCAACAATTTTTCCATTTCCATTGACAATTGTAACAAAATTGGCACGTGCTAAAGGTGTGGTGAAAGATCGACAGAACAGAGTTAGGGCCTGACAAGGGTAGCTGTCCCTCCCCCCAACTCCATAAATATTTAGAATAGTATAATTTTTAAATGTTGTCCCTCAAAAAATTGAAATATTTCTTTTTTCATTATTTAAAAAAAAAAATAATTTCTTTGCCAAACTCTTAAATCTAAAATTTTTGAGTCTGTCCTTACATGCACATGCATTATGTATTCTACGCTACCTGTCATGCACGCATATGCATTATGTTTTCTACACTACCTGTAGGCTATAAGTGTTTTCGTAAACCATAAAATTAATATGTATTTACATACCTACATATATATATATATATGTCATGCACGCATATGCATTATGTTTTCTACACTACCTGTAGGCTATAAGTGTTTTCGTAAACCATAAAATTAATATGTATTTACATACCTACATATATATATATATATATATATATCCGTATATGTTTGTTTATGCATATATATATATTCAATTACATTGTACTACTTATTTATAGAATTTTTCCAAATATTACTAACCAAAAATATTTTCAAAATATTTTTTTTTTCCATTCAACAATAACACAATCAAATACAACCTCTTAAAAAATGTCACATAAATCATCATCATTACACTTTTTCTATTAAAAAAAAAACAAATCAAACACATATTTCATTTCAATTCTTAGTTCTCATAAATTACTTTTTCGAGTGACCAACAAACCGCAAACAGGAGAAAATTCGGAACCAATTTTTTTTTTCCATTCTTTTCCCTTATTTTCAAAAAAAATGAGAGAAACAATGAGAAAAGCCATCTCAAGTGCCATCCTGGGCCCAACATGATAACAGTTTGGACAGGAAACGCACTAAATGGGCCAAACTAATATAGATTAGACACCCGGAAGGAAGCCCATGCATATTGATCTGCCTTCTAACGTGGACTTCGAATCCAAATTCCCTTTATCAATTTCAGTATTTGGTTATTCCCAAAAAAATAAAATAAAATTGGGGATTGACATGTAACCAGATTTTTATTGTAAAGAAAGTAGGCGAATCCCAAATTTTGAGAAACTATGTAAGTTTATATTAAGGACATGAAAAAAATGTTCTATCCTAATTTGAGTTGCAATAGCTGTTGGTAAAATTTCTAATGCAATGTTTTCACTTCACATTGGAATCAAATCGACCATACGATGAAACCGAGAGTTTCAAGGTTAATATATTTTTTTTTATATGATTTCAACACCATAAGAGTACAATCACTTATTTTTAAAAGTAGGGCCCCTTAAAAATTCCAATTGCGTAAGATTTTGAACCCACTTTACATATCTTGCATTCATTAAAAACAATGTGGCACGTACGGAGAATGTTCTAGGCATTGGCCCTAGACAAAACAACAATGCACCAAGCGTTTGAACCCTAATATCCATGAAACCACAAGTTTTTTCGTGGACATTGGCTTTTGACAAATTCAATAAGATTTAGGAAATAGTTTGATGTGGTATGTATTTTAATGGAAATTGGATTTCTTAAGAGTCACTTCTTTTTAAAAAACTATTTGAATATTGGGTCATGTGTGTAACACAAACAAATTTTAGAGGTGTGGGTTTTCGTAATAAAAATTGTCTGATACTTAATTTACTAACAGCCCAGAGAAACATATTTCGATGAATTCGTTTTGGAGCGTTGTACACACTGTTCGTCATACTATGGGAACTGGCTATATCCGAAGTCGTTACCTTAACTACAACGAGGGGATGTTGAAGGGAGGACTAGTGATTTGAGTGAAATCGTAACAAGGTAGCCGTATTGGAAGATGCGACTGGATCAACTCCTTTTGGTTACTTCTAATATATAAATCAATAGTTCAACCCACACTCAAAGGTAGGACATTTCCCATTTTTGTAAGAACTTCCATAGCACAAATAATGGTATCTCCATTTATAGCATCCTTAAAGGCGTTGTATAAAGTGGAAGCTCCACGTATGGTTTTGAAGTCGAGTCTTTCCAACAATGGGGCTTAGGGATCGATATTAGTTTAGGTAGGGTGGTCGGCCTACTACGGGCATCTATAGGGATTAGTGTATGAGACTGTGATCCAACGAATTAAAAAAATAGTAGAATACTAATCAATAAAATGTACCATTAAAATTAAAAAAATGGTAACTTATGGGACTTTGGTCCGTTGGCTTGAACCTTTCTATCTATTGGACTTAAATTTACATTTTTGGGATTGAATTAAAATATCATCATAGTTGATGATGCAAGAGTTCAAACCCAAGGACCATTCAGTAATATTGGTCTTCCAAATCTTAGATCATCAGCAAATATACAAGAATAACTTAAAATTTACAAGGACACCTCTGATTCAAATATTTTGTTACTCACATATAAGTTGATAGAATTTGATTGGTAGATAACCATTGGCTGGTCTTATAGACTACGCTATTAGTTCCGAGGAGCACGAACTTATCATTAAATCTATCTACTCGCATTTAACTTTCGAAATGAAAAATAATAATGGTGTCCACAAAACTGAAAAATACTAAAAAAAACCATCAAAATAATTATATAATACTATAAACTGTATAGGTAATTTTTTTAAAAAGTCAAATAGCAATATTTTTTGTGTTTCTTGTCATTGCTATAAAAGAAGTCAAAAAATAAAAAAGTCTAATTGCAATATTTTTTTATGTTTCTTCATGTTAGATGGTTATGTCATTAAGCTTCTTCTCAGCTTCCCAATACTACCAAAACGTCGTAAAGGACGCATCATTGGTCACCAAAAACGTGTGTGATGAGTATAACATACACACGCAAAGGATAACAATGTTTGACCACCCAATCAGCCTTTTACTTTATATATATATACATATATATATATATATCATAATATTCTTTTGCATTTTGAATCTTTCAGGGGCTATATTTTGCTGGTTTTGTGCCCATTTGGGATTAAACAAGTGCTTATCCAAAGCAACACGAACACGACTTTAGGGTCCACTTGTTCAAAAAACAACTTAAGCTCTTACCTATATATAAGACCGCACACCAATGACGCACACAAGAAACCAAAACTTATTCAAAGCTTTGAACTTTTTCTTTTCCTGATTTCTGTTTGACATGGTACTCTTGGCAGAAAAACTTGGCCGTTCCCTCAAATTTCACTCCAGGCTGGAGATTCACCACCAGAATTCCCAAGCCTCATCGGCTTCCTTACACGATTTTCGGTACAAAACATTGAATTTCCTCAGCCAAATCCTGTTGAAACCAGGGAAGGGATCAGAACTCCTGTCCCTGGCATGGTTTCACAATTGTTTTGAGCTGATACATGTCACCAACAGGGCTTTTGCAAAGCTGGTGGTGGAAATAGACTACCCCATGAGCCAATGGGGAGGACAAGCCACGGAGGAATATCTCAGCTACAGCTTGAACTTGCTGGACATGCTGAACTCAATCACCTCTTCCGTTTCCCATCTAAACCAGGCCAAGATTTCCATTTTCCATGCTCTGAGCCTGATCGAAAACTCGCCCACTTCTGCAGCTAAATACCTGAAGAAAATCCAGGGAAGAAATCTTGGCAAGGATTTCAAAGTGGAAGGGTCAACTGGGATTGAAGAAAGGCCTGGTTCTGATCAGAAGGAATGTGTGATTCTTCAAGCTTTGATGGTATTGAAGAAAATCGGATTCTTGGCACTCGGTTTAGTAGTATCAGGTTTGTGCAGTGATGCAAAACCATACCTTGAAATCAGAAAATTTCCAGGAGGGTTTGATGATCCACTCAAGAAAGTCCTGGACTCTGGATTTGGCAAAGAGATGACAGAAATCCAGGGGCCCGTGGAAGAGGTGAAAGAGGTAAATCTTGCGGCCGAGCGCCTTTCTGCTATTCTATCTACTGGAAGATGTGGTGAAGCTGTCGGGGAATTGAAAGAAAGATTGGAGGTTCTGGAGAACTCAATCCAGGGACTAGAGAAGCAAGCCAATAACCTGTTCTCTGAAGTTTTAGCTACCAGGAATAAGTTGCTAGACAACATTCGGTTCATAGGACATAATCCTTAAAGCTAGAGCTGCTAGTTTAATTGTACATAAGTTTGTATAAAATATAAATGTAAAAAATTCTGTAACTAGATTCTTTTGTATTATGATTTGGAATACACATCTCAAAATTTGTATCATTTCACACGTGAGATTAGAATATCAGTTAGTTTTTCGGTTTATGGTTTTCGCTATGGTTCAAAGTATTGGTCGCCAAGCCAATCCTAGAAAATAAAACAATGTCTATTATTATTCGAATTGGTGAATTCATGTATCTTCAAAGTTAGAAAATATATGATTGGATCGGCTAATACCATGATATTATGGGTTGAATTGAAAGCCATGAAAATGGCCGAGGATGCAAATGAGACAATGTCTACAATACATGGATTTAATCATGTACAAATTTGAAGGGCTTTGTAGGTTGATAGATTAGGGTTTGACAGAATTACATTGGAGATGTTATATAACAAAGCTTACATTTCTTTCTTGAATAACTGCTCTTTAATATGATGTAGTTGCAGTAACAAATTTGAGAATCAATAATAATTCTTAATATTTTAAAATTCGTAAATCGTGTATTATTCAATATAGTTTGAAGAAAATTGGGCAAACAGTTGTTTACATAACAAAATTCATGATTAACGAGAATATATTGATACAAATTATGTAATTATTTTATAAAATAAAAAATTTATGAGAAAAAATTATTAACAAAAAATGTACTATCTAGTCAAATTACATGTATGTATTGAAAAAATATAAAAATAAGTCAATATAATGTTATTTATTAAAATATGAATAAATTCAAAAATAAATCGTTAATTAATGAAAAAATTGGGAGATTTTGTTACAATATTATTTATAAAAACTATATATACAAGATTCCAACATTTTATGAAAATATCGTATTTCATTCGAATCATTTTCTATAATACGGAGAATTTTGTTACTATGCAATTAGTAATAGAATTGCTATATTAGCAATATGTTAGTAATAACTACTTGTTGATGTAATTTCTAGTGAACTCTTGTATTATAAACTTAACCTAAGTAATGAAACATGTTTAATTTTATTAACATTTGATTCAATATTTCTTTCTCTAGATGAGTAATAATTTATGTTATTTATGTTTTTTTTTTATAGTTTTTTTTTCAAATATTTTATAATACATTTATTTGGCATCACCCGTTAATATTCCTACAATCAATATTGAATAACACCTACGAATATTATAATCGATAAAGCACAACTTTGACCATGTTCTCCCCTTTGATTGAATTTATTTTATCTTCTGAACAATATATATGTGGAATTATATTCTCTCACAACTTACAAACATTGTTTTTATAATTGGATTCATAATTAATTTTTTTTCCTGTTGATCAGTAGTTCAATCGATCGAATCAGTTTAATCGTCGATCCAATTAAATCTAATGAAAATTGACTATATTTTTTTAATATGCTACATGAAATAGTAATGTAATAAACTAATTATTATGTATAAGATAAAAATAAATAAATAATTAATTAAAAATATATCAAACAAAACTCAATATTCAAATAAATATATACATATAATCAAATCATAAAAAAATAGATTTAGACCGATTTGATCGGATTTTCAATTTTTTACACCCAAATGGACAGGAACAACCAGCGATTCGTGAGTGGATCAATCGAACAAGTTGATCTGATAAGATTTTCAAAACATTGCTTACAAGTTCCAACATGCATTTTAGAGGGTATTTGACTAAATTTATTTAAAAAATCTTATAAGCTCGTACATCTTATAAAATATTTTTGGAACTCATAAAATGTTAGATCTTATTTTAAAAATAAGTTGTTGAAGTATTAAATAAAATAAAATTATGAAGCTTTTAAAATATTAATAATGATAATTTTGTAATTAAAACTGTCAAAATTAAAGAAAATTGTTAAAATAAGATCTTATTTTGAAAATAAGTTAAGGTGAATGTACTGTTTTTTAGGAGTTTATAAGCTCTTAAATATATTTTTTTTAATTTTATAAGTTATTTCAAAAAAAAAATTGTCAAAAACCTTTTAATAGGTTATAAACTTTTAAATAACTTATAAAATATTTTGAACAACTTATAAACTCAGCTAGACACCCTCATAACATATACAAAAATTTGGAAGATGTAAATACACAAAATCATTGGTACCAAATCTGGATGCAAACTAAAATTAAGATTAATTATAATTATCTTCTCCCTAACATAGTTAAATTGTTCATTTCTTTCCTCTCTTTTTAATAATTATGAAACATCGCCTCTACTTTTACCACGAAACTTATTCTACTATTTGGATTTTGCACCCAAGATAATGATGTCAGCAAAAAAATTTAGCTGACTTCTAATTTTGCCCCTAACCAACTGCATTTATATTTCACTAATCAAAATAGCTTTGTAAGATTTTGAAACTTAGAGAGGATATGAATGTAATAATTAGATACAAAAAAAGGCAAAATATAATAAAACATTATTCCATAACTCATTGGATAGGCCCAAAAGTTAGCACTTGGTGGCTTTTTTATCGGGTTTTTTGATAAATTATTATAATTTAATAAAATAATTATTAAAATACTGTAAAATATTTTGGATTTAGGAATTTATGGGAAAGCGTCATCCAACGCTTTCATTTATTTATTTTTTAATTAGAAAAAGAAGGTGTTATACTAGGTAACGCTTCCCGTAGGCGTCACTTTCAATGAATGCAGAATCTGTCAATTAATGCATGATTGATCGAATTTGAATTGTAAAGCGTTACCCACAATAATACCTTCTTTGTAAAATATTTTTTTCGGATATGCAAAACAGGTTTACCAGCTTTTTTTTTCATGCGGTTCACGGGTTTCAGGACCTTTTTTCTTCTTCACTCATTCTTCTTCTTTTTCCGAACCATTTCTCTTCTCCCAAATTTCTTTCTTCATCTTCATTTTCTTCTTATTTTGTTTAAAACTTTTGTTCTTGTTTTCTTTCCTCACCAACCAACCACTCCACTAAGGCGGCGGCAACGACGACAATAGTGATGGCAACGACGACGACCAAATTTAAAAGGTAATTATTATTATTTTAATATTATAATTTTTAAATTAATTATTTAAGTATTAGTTTTTTAAAATTATTTAATTGAGTATGCATTATATTTTGAAATTAAGATGTTAAAAATTATTTTGTTGTTAATTTAAATATTAGAGAGATAATAACAGTTTTTTTTTATTAATCCATATTTTGTTTGATTTGATAATATGTTATATTAACAATTTATTCATGTTGGGACTAATTAAAACACCAATAACAATTAAAAATAATACTATGTAGGTACATCATAAAAATAAAATGTACACCAAAAGATTTTCTGTTAAAAAATATATATTGAAAATTAAATTTTATTATGAAATATAATATTTTAATTAATTATTAATAATTACAGATAGTGAATAAAATAAGAAATGGGGGTTTGAAAAATAATAAATAAATAAAATATATTATTATTTTAAAAATAGATAAATATAATATTTATACATAAAAATATAGTTAATAAATATGTTGATTAAATTAATCTAAGAAAATAATTATTTAAAAATCACCATTACAAAATTAATAATAATAGATAGTGATTAAAATAAGAAATGGGGGTTTGAAAATTAATAAAAATAAATAAATAAGATATATTATTATTTTAAAAATAGATAAATATAGTTAAAATATAGATAAATATTATTATTTTAAAAATAGATAAATATAATACTATATACAAATAATATAATTAATAAATATGTTTATTAAATTAATTTAAGAAAATAATTATTTGAAAATCACCATTATGAATTTAATAATTATAGATAGTGAATAAAATAAGAAATTGGGTTTTGAAAATTAATAAATAAATAAATAAAATATATTATTATTTTAAAAATAGATAAATATAATATTTATATACAATACTATAGTTAATAAATATATTTATTAAGTTAATTTAAGAAAATAATATTTGAAAATCATGTCATTTTATATCGTCCGCCGGTAAAGCTCAGACTACAGGCTACCAAGTTGGGGATGCATCTTTGATGCAATTTTTGGTATGTAAATTAATATTTGATATATTTATATTTTTGGAGTTCTTTTATATTACATATATTTATATTATGATTTTTTATATATATTTCAAGCTGATCAGTTAACCTCTCTTAGTATAAGTGCTCGGATGAGGCCTTGGGAGGATTTGACTGCAACTAATTCATTATTGGAGCGATATATTTCTGTTGGTGAGCAGGCCACGACCCTCCTCGTCAGCTAAGATTTGCCTTCACAAATGCTCTCGAAATAACCACAACCACCAAATGATACACAAACTAGGACAAATATGAGATGGAAGAGTCGTACTGAGAGGTCGAGTCGCTCAGTAGAGAGTGATATCACTGCCCTCCAGCAACAGATGTAGCCGAGCCTTCTACATTGCATGTGTCTCCTGATGATGTTTATAGGCCAATCCCATTATCAGAGGATTATTTTTCTTTCACTCTTTATGATGCGATAGCATATACGTACTCGCAGGTACAACTTAATCTTGGCTTGGAATTGCCTGGAAATATATCATCATGTTCGCAGTTTAATATCTTTCCTATTCCATTCCTCCAATGACATCAATGTATTGAGATCATTTCCATGATACCTCTTCATCGAGTTATCATAATACATATGTAGATGATAATTCACAAGTTGATGATATATCACAATATTTTGATAATACTGCACAGAATAGGGGAGAGAGAGCTAGAGGGCATAGGAATAGGTGGCCACGTGGTTGTGGTACTGACAGACATTACTGATTATTGTACATAATATGTTTAATTTGATTACTCTATTCATTTATATAATATTTTTTTAAGTGTTATTTAAATTTTATTTAAAAATCTAACTTTTATATTTACGTGTAAAACATTATAATTACATAAAATGTTAAATACACATAATATGAATAAATTACAGATATAAACATAATATGAATAAATTACATTAGTTTAAGTAAAACTACATTAGCTAAATTAAACAAAAAAGAAAAAAAACTTAAGAATTTGGTAAAGCTTCAAATTCGAAGCGTTACGTCAAGTAACGCTTTCAAATTGGAAGTATTACTCCAAATAACGCTTTCAATTTTGGTTGTTAAAAAAAAATATTGAAAGCATTATTCGCAATAACGCTTTGCCATAATTCCACAACTCCTGACCATTTTATGGTATTATGATAAATATTTTATTAAATTATAATATTTCGCTAAAAAAACCCTTTTTTATCCCTCTCTTGTATATATAGTAAAACAATAATATTTCTTGCATTTATCAAAGAACATTTGTCAAAGACAAATACATTATTCAAGTATTTCCCTAGTATTGTAGAATTGAAATATAAAAAAGATTCCTTCAAAAAAATGATTAAACCTAGTTTTATAGGAAAATATTTTTAAAAAAAATTATCCATTTTCTTTTCTTTTGGTTTCATTTTTTTTTTCATTTTCTTTAGTTCTTGTAGTGATACGGAAATCACCTTCTTCTAATGGAATGAACGAGCTAGATAGTTGCAAAGTTGTAGAGTTGATCAGTTGCGAACTTGATAGGTTGCTACCTACGTCACGAACTAGCGTTAGAGGTGTCGAAGATTGCCCGACAAAAACCCTTTGACGCTCAAATAAGTAAGTTGAATAGGTGAATTAAACTATAAACTAGAGAATGTTTAAGGTTTAAATAAGTGCATACCTTTCAATTATGAAATGAGATGATATTTATAGCGTAAAATAAAATATTCATGGGTTATCGGGCTTCTGATTCATCGAATATTTTTTTTTTTTTTTTTTACTTCTCGACCCACTCTTTTGACCCATATTATTTGGGCTAGACCTATCATAATATAGGTTCAATTTATTTAGGCTAGTACATCATGTAGATTTTGTGGTCATTACTCTTACTTCTTTTCTAAAGGTCGAGAGAAAAAGAAAAAAAAATAGGGAGAGAGAAAGAAAAATATAGGGAAGAGAGTAAGAGTTAGGGAAGAGAAGACAAAATAGGGAGACTATAGGATAGAGGCAATGGAGAGAGTGATAGAGAAGACGAGGCGACAATAGGAATAAATGAGGAAAAGGAGGGAGGAAGAGTTGCGTTTATAGGATTAAACTATTTATAATTGAATTTTATTACCTTAAAAAATACATTAAAATATTTTAAATACAATTATAATTTTTTATCTCTAATTATATAGAGTGATTGGATCTTGCTATTTCTCTTGAAATAGACTCAATCTTATGTTAGTTGTTTGGAATCAATTTAGATACTTCAATCCTATAAAATAATAAGTTGGAGAGGAATATTATAAATACACCTTATTTTTTTTTTTTCAAATGAATAAACATTTCCAAGACACCCATCATTTAAATAAATTGATATTTTATATATATATATATATATATTTAATTTAAAAGCAAAATGACCCTTTCATTTATCTGGCTTTTTAACGAAACAAACTTAAAGAAAGAGTTTCTTAACGAAACAAAGTTAGAAAAAAAAAATTCTATAATTATAAAAAGAATGGTAGAAATTGATTACTTAGTTTAAAGTGGAGATAAGTGTAATTAACCTTTTAAAACTATTATGAAAAAAGAATTTCCAAATCAATTTTGCAGATCCCATAAATAATAAAGTACAACATAAAAAATAGAGTGTACACAGGAAAATTTAGGATTTAAACAAAAGATGAAATATAATTAAACCGAATAAAAAATATGTAATTCTATGGTGGACAAGATGCAACAATTCCAATCCACTCATAGCCATTGGACTAGAGGATTGGGGTTGAAAAACACCCATCCGCTTATCCAACGGTCATCACTTATTAGCAGCATTGTTCCTGTGTATTGTAAAATCACCCATAAATAACCCACGCAAGGTATTACCTGATACACTAGATCATAGTAACATATTTTGGATTTGAAAATAATTGGTTAACTTTTAAAATTCGTAATTCAAGTATTATTTGAGTTATTTTTAAAAAAAAATCAATAAAATCTCACTTTCATTACAAATTTTGTCTTTAAAATTCACAATTAATTCAAAAATAATTCAATAAAAAATACATAATTATTTCATAAAATAATATTTATGTGTGAATATTATCAATAAAAAATATATAATCTACTAAAATTATATACACATATGTATTGAAAAAAATAAAAAAAATAAGTTTATATAATATGATCTTATTAAAATATAAATAAATTTAGAAATAAATAATTTTATTAAAAAATAAAATAAAATAAAATTGTCACATTACTATTTATAAAATATATATATACGGGATCTCAATGTCTCACAAAAATATTGTATTTCATTTAACCTATTTTATAAAATTTAAAGAATTTTGTTACTATGAACTTGCAGAGAGAGAGAGAGAGAGAGAGAGAGAAGCACGACTGAGAAAATTAGGTACTAAATTGCTTACATACTCAGGTGATCACCGGTGTAGTTTAATAATTTTTTGATTAATTTCAAATTAAATTATTATATATAATTTTATTAAATATTAATTTTAAATTACAACTTTGCAATATAAAATAAAGGTGTGATTTAAAACGATTGCTTGAATTTGACAATTTCAATCAAAAGATCATCTAAATGCAAAAAAGACTTTTTATAATATATTAACAAAAGAATTTTTTAAGATATTAATAAAAAATTAAATTAATATGAAAAGTTATTCAAATAATAATAAAGTATTTTCAAAATAAAAATACAAGGATTAAGTTTTCAAAATTAAAAAACTATAATATTTAGTGCATATTGCATTACAAAAATGAAATAAGATAAAAATAATAATTAATATTAAGTAATACAAGGTATTATTTTTATAACTTAGGGTTGAACCGATCAAACCAATATAATAAAAATTAATTATTTTTTTATTATATTATGTAAAATAATAATATAATAAATTAATTGATATATAATATATTTTAAAAGAATAAATAAATCAATAACTATCTTAAAAAAATATCGAATAAAACACAAAATTCAAATAATCACACACACACATATATATATATATAACAAAATATCAATTTTTTTTTAAATTTAAAAAAAATTAAAAAAATATATATAAAAACCAATCAAAATGATTTAACCATTTTTTACCGGTTAAACAGGAAATCCGGATATTTAAAGTTAACCCAACAGGACCGACTACTAATTCGATTGAACTGACCGATTTAATGAACTGGCCGAGTTAATTCAATTTTGAAAACAATGATAAGTCCATTGAGAGCTAAGATTAGGATTTTATTTGAAGTTTGTATTGATAATATTAAATAATAACTAATAAATTTAATTACTATTTAAATTAATTAAACAAAAAAATTCAAATATTTAAAGTTAATCGAACAGAATCAATTTCAAATTCTATTGAACTGGCGGATTTAATTCAATTTTGAAAACAATGAGACGAAATCCATTGAGAGCTAAGATTAGGACTTCAAATTCGATTGAACTGACCGGAGGATTAGTTCAATCTTGAAAACAATGATAAGAATTGAGAGCTAAGATTAGGACTTGGAGTTTGTATTGATAATATTAAATAATAACTAATAAATTTAATTAACTACTTAAATTAAGCAAAAGCCCATATGATTACTGTGCAGCTTTTTTAAGTTTTCAAACTATTGGTGTGGCACCACCTGAAAATACGATTTATGTTTAAAATTTCAAATCACGATTTTCATTGTAGATCAATATTAAAGGGCGGTGCAATGCGATTCAACGGGTGTTAATCAACCCAGCTCTACTAGATAGAAGTAAAAAGAAGTGAACTGATTAAGACCCAGCTCTATTAGATAGAAGTAAAAAGAAGTGAACTGCCGCAGCATCAAGACCTTACCCTATTTATGATTAAGAACCCATGCCTGCACAGGATATATTCTCAGGAAAAAAGGGAAAATGAAGAAATAAGCCTGCACCTCCATTATCTCAGTCATTAAAGGTGATACAGGTGAAAAGAAAATGTGTCTCAATAAAGTCTGAACAAACTATTCTGGATTAATTTCTCTTGTTCCTATATAGAACAGAGGAGGAGAGGATATAGCAAGAAAAGGATCACCGGAGGCGAATTTGAGTCTCAGAGGTGCCTGAATGAGTTTCACCATCAGATGTCTTCCTCTTCCGACAAATCCCATTTGGGGGCCTGGACAAGAGAAATTACAACAAATAAGAAAGATGAGAGGAAGTAACTCAGAAAAAAGTAGATTCATAAAATCTATTCTCAAAGAATCGAAAATGTCTTAATTATGACTCTTGACAGTAAATCTTGTGCAAGCCTGCCAAGGAGGAGGTTGTTTCGACGAGAACGAAAGTTGGCTAACAGCACAAATAAATATATAAGCTTCATGATGCTATAGAAGAGTGGAGGAACATAATTAATCCAAAGAACAAAGGACAGAATTTTAATGGAAACAACATACGCCAAGTGCAGGGTGGTGTCTGAGTCTTCATCTGCAAGCCCACCATTGCATGCCGTTTCAGGACTTCCAGAACCTTTATTGATGGCAGGGTTGCTCTTTTTCACTGTTGAATAGTACTCGATACAAAGTGGAGCTGGAGAACTGGTTGATGGGAAAAAGGCCCGAAGCTCTTCAACCTACATTTCATGTTAATCCAAGATATGATTTTAAGGACTAAGTCATGACGAAGAGACAAGAAAGCAAAGAATATTCATAGTGGCACAAAATGAAAGCCTGGTTTGCCTGTCTGCGTAATGTCTCATTTTCCAGCACGGCCCGTTGTTCCTGCAAAGAAGGGAAAAGCAAAGACAATGAAAGCCCGGTTTGCCTGTCTGTGTAAGGTCTCGTCTATCTTTGCAACTTTTATACCTTTTATAGCTAAAATTTCGATCATCAACATAATTTTGCTACGCATACTCAAATTTAATTCAATTTTCTTGGAAGAATTAGCTTCATTCCCACCGACGGAACAATAAACTGAAACAAATTTCTTACCTGCATTCTAGATTGTGCTAGTTGCTGCACCAATACCTGCTCCTGCAAATTTAGAAAATTATCTTATGGAACCAAAAATATCTTAAGAAACATAACATGTATCCAGAACCGGATATCTCACATTTCATTTAGCAAAACTAATTACTTAGTATAACAATTGAATGTAAATGCTAAACCTTTCTCTCCTTAATGCATAACAGCCCTTCATTTAGTTGTTGTTCAAGTGCACGCAATTCTTGTAAGCCCATGCCCGAGAAGTCTTTACCCAACAATCGCCTACACATGACAGCCACAGAGAAAATAAAATAGAGATTTCCAGAAAATTCGTGGCGAAATTCAGATTACTAAAGAAATCATACAGCTGCTTTAATTTGAGCTTTTCTATCTCCTCTTTGAGGACATCCGCTTCCTTGGATTGCTGCTTCTGGTCAAAGAAAAAGAGGTAATAAAAAAACAACTCCTCAATTCCTTCCCCCCCGAAAAAAAAAAGAAAAAAGAAAAAAGAAAAAGTTTTTAGTCATGGTGATCAATTAAAAATAATCAATCTACAAAAACAACCTAGAAATGGCCACTCTAAAAAAGATATACACTTCATCAACAAAGTTGAGCTGATGCATTGAGGTGAAGACTTCCAAAAATAACTAATCCTACACCAAGTAGTAAAAACATTACAAAAAATTTCCCCACCATAATTAGATGACTGCATAAACCTTTTGATAAGCTCTCTGTGTATAGCAAAAACAACATAAAAATCTGTCTCTTCTCCAAATTCTACCACCACTTTTCATAGATAAAAGTTTCATTAGTTCATCATAACAATGATATCAACCTTAAATGTTATCTCAATTGCTTATATTATTTACGAAGAGATGTACAGCTAATGAGGAGAGAGCACGAGTACATCAATAATATGCCAAAATCTAGTAACGTGAAATTAGCATACCTCTGGCTTGTATTCCCCTGCAGCAACCTGTGTAGCATCCAAGCATTTCTTGTATCTTGAAAGTATTTTCCTCATGCTGCAAATAATAGAGAAATTTTAATTATGAAGATGCACACAATGATCTTTAAGTTACTGCAAATACATCAGGTAAGATCAAGAAGATAGTCTTTACATCCTCTTTTTAACCCTCTTGGTATCTTTCAAACTATTGCTCTCACTTTTACTGGAGCTAATCCCCCACAATCCCACCTTATCCCCCAGAAAAAGAGGAGAATGAAAAATGATGACCAGCATACTTTCCTAGTTATATATACAACTGCCCATGTTATTTACTGACAAAATTTCCAGAGCTAATTATGCAAGCAGCAATGCACCATGACTCTTGACTGAATAAAATGTGTAACAAGATAAACACCACATATCAGCAATGCCCTACCCACCCCCATTGCCGTTCTACCCCATCATCCTGCCACAACAACCAACCACCCAGTCTGCAACAGCACTCACCTACGTCCTCATTTCCAATGGCTAGGGTGTGTTGAGGTTGGTCTTTTTTGATAACCCAGGAGTCCAAGTTTCGTCCGACTAATCACGGAAAATGGCGGCTTTCCCCCTAGTTCGTCCTCCAGGTAAATCTGGAATGGAGTCACAACTTAAACATACTAAGTGTGGACATGCCTTCCAAAACCCACAAAAAGGCCTTGCCTTTTAGGATCCCACGAGGGTTTGAACCCAGCATCCTCCATGAAACTCACCTTATACTTTATCACTGCGCCATACCCGTGGGGGCTATGGGGTGGGATTTAGGTGGATGGATAGGGGAGCTAGGTTTCAATTTTTTTTTTTGTTTTTAAAATAAAAAAATTTATGGATTGTTGGACGATGATGATGATCATGAGGTCAATGGCTCATATTTATTTTGAAAGAATGAAAGAGGGGCAAAATTGTCCATTCATTATTTTCTTCCATTTTTTTAAATTCAACTTCAAGGCATAGTAAAAACAAACATTTGTAAATTTCTGTTAGGTTTTTCTGATGGCATTTAGGTTTGTCTAATGTTTGCCAATTGTCGTGGGTATTTGTAATTTCAAAACTTAGATGAGTAGTTTTGGTAAATAGGTCAAACCTCAGGGGTGGGTTTTGTAACCCTTGATGAAATGTTAAGGCTAAATCGATTACACTAAGTGTACATCAACTAGAAACACAATTGGTTAACTAGGACACTCGTAACAAGTAATATCGGTTACACTAAGTGTACATCATTCATTAATCCCCTACTCATAATTGGCCAAATTTTATAATCTAAAATACTAAGAGAACAAACCATTGCCCCAAAAATTGTATTAATATTACTTACATTCACCATTTGACTCAAAAACAAATATCTTAACAAAGACTGTACACTTGTTTTATGGATCAATCGGAAATTTAAAATATAAGTAGAACAGGGAAATATTCATTTACAAATTTCTATCATGCTTAGATTTCGGTACTATCTGTGTGTAATGTTCCATCCATGGCCGCATTGCCTTTACAAACTTCCATTGGGAAACTTTTGCTTTCAAGATATAGAAGACACACAACAAGATACAAAAAGAAAAAACTATTACTCCAATCAATTAACAAGCAAACCATTATCTGCCACACCATGACTTTTTCCAATTTTCAAATCCTAAAGATTCCTAGGTACAATTTGACTCAGAAAAATCTGGTGGAATCTGACATACAAAATTATACTACTAAATTTTCGCAAGCATATTTCAACCAGCAAAAAATCAGGGCAGTCAAATAGACTTGACATTCATATGCAAATTGGAGCAGAGATTGAGGTCCCTTGATTAATCTATAAAGCACTTCTACAATAAAATTTTGCACCCACAGTTTGCATATTTGAAGCATAAAATAACCCTGACTGACTGAAAACCGATCAAACTCTGAACAACTTAAAATTAGAGTAATAACTGAAAGACTTTAATAAAGTGTAGATGAAGGGAAGATATCTTCTCATTAATTGGCACCAAAATAAAAAAATAATAATAATAACTAAAGTCTTTAATCACCCTAAAAACTCCAATTAATATCAAGAAAGCCAACATGCAAAGTTGCAAAACACTCAATCAAGACAAATAATTTAAAAATCAAAACCAATAAATCTACTTCAATTAGTTCATCACAACCCCTGCATTAAAGAAAATAACAAAAAAAAAATGAAAAAATCGAGTAGTAGACACATGCAACCACAAGAATAAATCCCCAAAAAACAACAGAAACAAATCTCAAAAACCAAAATTGAAAAGAAAAAAAGAAAAGGGCAGCATGCAGACCTGGAACTAGCAAATTCAAAGAGCTTTCCAGTGTTTGAAAAAATAATAACGGCGACATCAGCGTCGCACAGAACCGCCAGTTCATTAGCCTTCTTAAACAAGCCCATGCGCCTCTTGGAGAACGTTACCTGCCTGCTATTCGCATTCTCGATCTTCTTTATCTCGATCTTGCCCCGACCCATTTTATCTCTCCCAAAACCCACCAAAAATCAGTAATCAAAACCCCAAACAAGCAACTCCTCTTCGATCTCTCCTCTCCTATGCAAGTTTTGTGCTTTTTCTTTTTTCGCTAACTGAAAAAAGGGGAAAAACAAAAAGAGAGGGAGAGAGTTGCCAAAACAAGGAGAGAGAGAGAGAGAACGAATACAGAGAGGCGTTGAAGGGAGGGAGAGGGGGTATTTATAAGCCCACAAATGGCACTGAAACGGCAAGCTTTTGCATGGCCTACTCTTCTATACACTGCATGACTCTGCTTCTCCCTCTACTTGCCACATTAAGCTCGGACTTTGCTTTTATTGGGTTTTTACTGTGGATCCCACTTTCCACTTTTCCCATTTTCACATTCCTATACATACAAGAATTACTTGTACATAGCCAAGAAATCATCTCAATCTGCCTAGATTTGGTAAAATCTTGAAGAATCCTCATTTAAAGTAACCTACACATACTGTACAGAGAAGGAAAGGAGAGGGTGTCTGTTTTTGTATTTTCGTTTGACCCCACTTTTGGGGGGTTTTGGTCTGGTTTTTATTGAATTTACGCTTAAATTTTGAATTTTTCTTTTTCCTTGTCTATTTATTTATGAGTTGTTTATAATTAGTTATTCAACTTTGGCAAATAAGATATGAAATTTTGATAAATAACTCTTTTAGTTAAGTTGAATATTATTCAACCCTTAAAATAAGGGGTGGAATCAGCAGATCTAGGGTGGGCTTACGTCGAATACCCTCCAACTTTAATTTTTTTTTTAAATTAATATAAATTATATATATAAAATTATTAAATTTTAAAAAAAATCTTTTCAAAAAAATAAAAAATAACTCTTTATTTATTATTTAAAAATAAATAAATCTCGCATTCCTCATATTTATTTTCTGATTCCGTCCTTAGATGGAATGATATTTTTAGCCCTTAGATATTAATAGTTTTGACATTTATTGGTTTATATTTTTATTTAATTACTAAAATGTCACTTCTATTTATTTGTATAAATTGAGAGTCTAATATCTAAAAAAGTTTGTATACTATTGTTGAATATATTAATTTAGTAGATTAAATAGATTCCAAAAAAGTATTAGATATTAATTATATTAATTTAGGATTTTAAAATTTTAAAATATGTATCAATTTAGATTTCTGAAATTTTATAATTTCAAAAAGTTATGAAGAGTTAAAAAATTAAGCGAGTCATTTATTAGATTAGATAGAAAGGGCTAATCCACAATAATTATTCTCAGTTTACATGCTGCTAGAAAATCAATCAATAAAGTAATAAGAATACGTTTAATTTTTTTAATGAATTTTAAAATAATTAATATATCCAAATCTGTTATAATATGCAAATGAAAAACTAAATGGAATGAAAAGAAAGTCTTTCTATTAAAAAGAGTATTTAAATTAAAGATCAAAAGATAAAAAAAAAATGTAGAAGGAACAAAAAGTAATTTATTTTAATTTATTTCCTCATTTCAAAATTGAGGAAGCCAAATAATTACAATATTATTTAAGGAATTGAATTCATGTGTCCTTATCTGTTCAGCAATTTGTGGTTATTTAAAGTAGTAGTAGGCTACTAGGTTTCTATTTTTGAGTTTGAAATGCAAATCAAATTTATTTACTTGCACACAAAGTAATTCCCTTTCCTTGGCAATTGCTAATTGCTGTATATATATATATATATATATATGTATGTATGTATAGTAAACTAAAACTAGATGTTTACGTGTTAGTACTTGTACTTTCCAAAACACAACCAACTTCTTATTTTCCTTTTCTTTTTTTCTATTTGACCATAAATCAAGCAAATTTCATTAAGTACTTGATGAGTTGTGATAATAGTTGTGAATCAGTCATTATAATATATATATATATATATTTATGTATGAGTAATTAAAAAATATTTTTATTTTTTGTATATTAACTTATTGAATAATATTTATATTTTTAATGTAAAATATTTACTACATGTATTACACTTATTCTATATTGAAAAAAAATACTAATGCAACAAATTATAATATTTAATTAAAATTTTAAAACTATATAACAATTATTTTATGTATTAAATATTGAAACAAAAATAAAAATCTTAATAAATTATAAAAATACTAATTATTGTTAGATAATTATATCTAAGTTGTGTCATAATTACACATTAAGTAATATAGAAATACGTATAAAATATTTTTTATATAATTTAAAAATAAAAACAAGCACAATATACCCAATAATAATATCAATATAAGCAAGATTTTTGTTCCAAAACAATTCTTTCACATTCATGTTTTTACCCCATAAGTATACAAATTCATATATTATCTATTTTTATAATTTTTAATTGATTTTTTTTTCCTATAATTTTTATTAAAAATTTATAATACATTCTTCCGTATTAAAATTCCAATATTTTTTATTCCAAATTAGGGTTTGTTGCTTCTCTCTCTTTGTTAGTGACCTTTTTTTAAAAAAAAAACCAAGTACCTGATGAGTTTAACAAGTGTTTCAGCGTTGTTGCTTTGAATTCTCATTACATTTTATTAATTCTTTTATTTTTTTTCCAAACAAGATGATTACTGATTACCCTATTTATTAATATGTGCAT
The DNA here is from genome assembly GCA_019321725.1 of Paulownia fortunei. Taxonomy (NCBI): domain Eukaryota; kingdom Viridiplantae; phylum Streptophyta; class Magnoliopsida; order Lamiales; family Paulowniaceae; genus Paulownia; species Paulownia fortunei. Next base: position 22,842,195 of record CM033108.1, on the reverse strand, counting down.
CCCTTACAAGCATAATTAGAATATCTGATATTTTCTTTAATTTCAACAATCATTAGTTCATAATTTATTTGGTTTAAACTATTTTTCTGGTAATGATTATCAATACAGAATCTAGTGAATTTTCATATGCATGTATTATAGGGATTATTTAAATTTGGAAATATAGAAGAAATAAAAAATTTAAGATGCCACTGCATATTTTCCAATCCCCACTTGTCAAAACACTCTTTCCCCAAAGTTGTGGTTTTACTTTCTCTCCTAAAATAGTACAAGATTCTTCAAGTAATCAAGTTTTAAAATTATTTTTTTTCTTTAACCAATTTTTCTAAACTTGACCAAACATTTAAGTAAATTAAAGAAAGTAACTAATCATTTTTTTTTAAAATTAAAAATTAATCTAAACCAAAGAAACCCTTTAAATGTGCAACTATCTCTAGTCCTAACACCTACCAATCTATCTAACAATTCTAATGTTATATTTTAATTTGTTCGTTGTATTGCATTTTATATATACACATCAAGTATCTAAAATATTTTTATAATTCATACACAATTGAGACCACCCCGTCCCCCCCCCCCCCCAGGTCTTTTACATTGCAATAGTCATTGAATTATTAAAAAAAAAATGAATAATTTGCACCATTCATTCTTCCTTGATTCAATAATAATGGCCGACTCCATCCAAGAATACAGTCAGACACACATTTACTTCATTTTCCCTTCAATACTAAATGGAAGAAAATATTTTCTTCACAATTATGGTGCTGAAATTGACAAATATATCCTAGGCATATTTGATGCCAAATTGATAGAAATTGGTAAAAAAAAAAATTATATTATTTGTGAATTTCCATATTTTGATTTATATTATTTAATTTTATCAATATCCCAGCAAATTCAGATTCAAGGATGCTCCTTTCAAACTATTGATTGCTGACCATAGAATTTTTATTTTTTTCTATGATCTGCTTATAAGTCAAGTTTTGTTTTTAACAATTCAAAAATCTGATTCCAATTATTTTACTTTTAACACTTTCAATTCCTTATCTTATAAGTCTATTTTCTATGTAATAATGAAACCAGGTTATCATAATCTAGTTAACTATGTTTGTTTCAGATTATGATAGTTGACACCAGATTTTCATTTGTAATCTGCTTATGAGTTGGGCTCAGATTATAGCAATCCAGAATCTGATTTACATAATAATTCACACTGCTCTATTAATAATGATTAATAAAAATTATAATTTAAAATTTTAAACAAAAGTTGCACCACTGTGACGGCGGATTGAAAATTTTAAAAAACTGGACCACCACCCAACCCCTGTATAAATTAAGCAGGTAATCAAACGTATTACTTATTGCTTAATATTATTAATTGTTTAATGAATTATTAATCAACTTCAATTAAAATCCAAACTTTAACTGTTAACACGCAACAATCCTCGTTACTTAATATTAATTAATTTTTTTATATTATTTCATTTATATAAGGCAATTTATACTAAATATTGTAGCTTTTTGTAATTGTGAAAACTTAATCTTTATATTTCTAATTTGAAAATTCTTTATTTTTATTGTTTGTATATATTTTTATATTTATTTATTTTTTTGTCAATATCCTGAAAAATACTTTTTAAAATCACATGATCTTTTTTATTGATTAAAACGGCCAAACCTCCCACAAGATCAAAACCATCCTACTTTTAATTTTACTTAGTAAAATTATAATTTCAAATTAATACTAAACAAAATCAAATTAATAATTCAATTTGAAATTAATAAATAAAAAATCGTAAAAACGTACCAATCTCGCCCTTAACACAGACAATTTCATCTTATTCATATAATATTATATCTTTTTTTACCGTTGGCAATATTTATTGTCCATGAGGCTCCAAAATTTTTGGATTAAAATTTAGGGTGAATATCACTTTAGCCCCTCTATTCATGATGAATATCACTTTATCCCTTATATTCTTAATTGTCTCACTTTACCCCCTTGTACTCTCATTATGTTTCACTTTAACCCCTTATATTCTTTTTGTCTCATTTTACCCCTTATACTCTTAAAACAAATAACCAAACTACCATTACCTATTATTTTTAGTAAAATTATTTTAAAATATATTGATATTAATATATTTATATTTATTTTTAAATAATTTTTCAACTTGATTAATTAATACTTAATATTACATATAGTAACATTATTTTAAAATATTCTAAATTTAATACACTTGTATTTAAATACTAATAATTTTTCAACTTAATTAATTAATACTTAATATTAAATTTATTTCATATTTTATTATGCTTATTTTAATGATTATTCTTTTATAAAACATAATTTCTATTAAATTTTTATATGATAGAACTTTTTTTATTAGTTAATACATTTTACTTATAAATTTACTATTCATCATAAATATAAAAAATATATGATATATTTTCAAATCATATTTTGTTAAATAAGTAAAATATAAGTAATAATTTTTTATTATTAATGGATTATCAAAACGTTATAGAAACAATGTTAAATAAAAAAAAATCATTTTTAAGTTTACTTTAGTACTATTAGATAAGTTATAAAAAATATATTAATATCAACATATTTTAAAATAATTTCACTAAAAATAATAGGTAATGGTAGTTTGATTATTTTTTTTAAGAGTATGGGGGGTAAAGTGAAACAAAGAGAGTATAAGAGGGTAAAATGAGACATAATAAAAATATAAGGGAGTAAAATGAGATAATTAAAAGTATAAAGAGTAAAGTGAGATAATTAAGAGTATATGAGGGTAAAGTGAGATTAAGTCTAAAATCTATTAAACATATAAATATCTTTTATTCGGTAAAACTGTATCAAATAGAACCAAAATTTTGATTCACTTATATCTCGTACCGAATACCAAATCGAAATAAATTAATTCAATTTGGTAAATATCAAAATTATTTCGATCGATTCGGTACAAATTTCGGTATACCAAAATTTTTGTAAAAAAGAAGAATAAATAGTTAAAAATTCAGAACGCAAATCATCAAATCAAACAAAATCGAACCATTTCAGTTCAAAAAATCGAACTTATTTTGGTAATTGTAAAACTGAATTTTAAAAAAAAAATTATATAATCTACCATTGATATACACAACTAAATTTCATTTTTTTTCATTTATTCATCCTCAAGGAGAAAATATGAATTTACTAGCTTCCAAATTAAAAAAAGAAATACAACATGAATAATAACATCATTAAATGATAATATTAATTATTAGAATGGTAATATTAATTATTAAAATATATTTTAAAAAAATCAGTATTCTAGTTCGGTATATCGAACCAGGTACTGAATCAAATTCCAAAATATTAAAAAAACTCATACTAAATACCGAACTAAATTATCGGTTTGATTTAAGTATGCACCGAATCTTCAGCACAATTCGACCGATATACCGAAGTGTAAACACCCTTATTCAACATTGTTTTTTCATCATTCTTTGCCATTAGTTTGTTATGAATGAATACATTGAAATAATTTAATTAAAACTTTAATGTGATTCACAATTCTCTAAAAAAAAATTACTGAATATTGATTAGCCTGTTAGGTATTACTTTATTATTCTTTGTAATTAACTTGTTAATGATAATTATATTGAATTAATTATTAATCAAAATATTAATATTAATTACCACTCCTCCCGAATACTAATTAGCATAAATTAACCTAATACAGTAGGCTTTTTGCAAAATTGATTCTTCCAAAATAATTGAGTTCAGGATAAACGATTCTATGAAATGGTGACAGGCCAAAAATCTACAATTTTGAAAAGTAATTCTAACAATTCAAAAGCTCATTTTGAGAGCCCAACCACCCCACAAGCTCTTGATCAACCTCAAGATTAATTGTAGAAAACCTAAACCTAAACCTAAACTAAATAAATCTAGGTTCAAACCTAAGTATACTTGACCTGACAATTGTATCACATAAGCTAATCAACATTTTTATGCATGATTTACAAATGTTAAATCAACCCACGAGGAATGTGGGTCCAAACATCAATACCAACTGTAAACATCATATAAGACTAGAAGTTATACTTAAATTAAGAAAAAGTTTAGTATAACCTCGATTTAGCCGAGCCCGACCCTTTAATCACATTTGCCTTCAAAGGAATACGAATCAATCATATAGCAAATGTAAATCCACATGGGTTGTGTTGGCTTGACTTCGAACTAATTCGATCTGATAATTTCTCAGTAAATCAATAGGGCACAACTTTTTCATCAAGAAGTCCAAATAACAAATCATATGTTGTTTTTTCCAGAAAGGGCAAATTACCATAGCATTTAGTTCAGTCAAAGTGGAATATACACGTTTGAATCTGGAAGATGAGGCGAAATACGTTAAATTTGGCAACTGTACACACATACACACACTTTCTTGCAAATGTAAAGCAAACTAAATTCTCCTTCTATGCTATAAGTTACTGCTATATTCATTATTTAGCATGACTAGAAAGATTTGCAACAATTCAGAAAGTCGAAATTACTTATCCTTGTACTTTTTCTTTGTATCCAAAACAATATATTGCATTGGAAAATCTAAGTTCAAAATTGGGACAGATGTATGAATCACAATCAATAAGTCCCTGTTGTACCACTATGCTATGAAAGATAATCATTTATAAAGATGTGAATAATAACACCAAGAAGCAAGGATTTTCGCAAATGCATCTAGTAAAGAGATATGCAGATTCAGGCATCAATCTGTGTATGTGCATTGGCGTGAGAGAGAGAGAGAGAGAGAGAGATATCACGACAATGAAAAAATGTCAGTTGCCCCGGGTAAATCCATGAATTGCAAACTAAAAAAGCTTATTCAGCTGCATTTTGAGCTTGGACACATGCCACACCAGCGTGCCTGTGTGTGGCAAGAGAGGGAGTATGAAGACAGCAGGAACGTCTGACACTACTTCAGATTATCTAAGCGAACTCATGCATTTGATTTTATTTGTTCAAACATGAAAGCATTGGGCTAGAAAGAGGGAAGGGGGAATTATTTTCCAAAGAAAGCATGCATTAATGATATAAATAATTCAGCAATATAAAGAGTTAACCACTATATCCTCCATTTAACACCAGTTTGGTATAAAACACAAATTTTTGGTGAAGTTTAATCTAAGCTTGTAATTTCCGACCAACAACCAATTTTTCATTGTCCAAAGTCCAGACCAACCTTTTACTCTTTTTTCCTCTCCAGTAAGGAACTAACCCTACCCAAAGATCAGGAGCTAAACTGCCATAAAATGCCTGAAGATAGGTTACAAGTAAAGGAATTAATAACTAATTTTTTCGACACAATTCAGTGATCATTGATAACTTTGGTGGATAAAATCAAAGAAACCTGCGTACCACATTCTATTTGTTATCTCCGCATTGCGTCATTAGTCAAAGGATTTGCAAATTTGTCGCTGATATCAGTTGGTTCGTCAATCTTTTTACACACATAAATGAAATGAGAATCTGGATCTTCCAAAACATAATCTGCAGGGAGTAGACCTTTATCTGTGATAGGAACGGGCTCCAAGTGTGACTTAGAAACAGTGGATCCAGCAGGCCTTTGAAATCCAGGTCTAGCTGCAAGTGAAAAGGGATAAAACATTAACGTACAACACCATCTCCATTTCAAGCAATTACCAGCAAATAATATCTTTGCAAAATCCCAATCTCACGACTGATGGATACTGCATCAAACTTCCGTGAGGTGCTTAAAGTGCACAATTTACCAATTTTTCTCCTTTCGAAGTCAAACACACTTTACAATACATGCAACATTATTTTCTATAAAGATCCCTGGTACAAAACAGGCACCTTGACCGTATGACCATATGTTCATCACACAATAGATTTTCCCCTAATTATAAGTTTGATTTGGCAAGACTTCAGTGGCAGTTGGATCTTCGTTATTATATTTTACCGCTTAAGATCAAATGAGCTATTACTTTAACCCACTACTTCTGACCATATTAACTTTTAAATAAAATGAATATCACCACTTTGAAAAAGACTAACTGGAAAGGATAACTAAAGAAACTCATTAAAGTGCAAGGGCTAGCACCATCAACTTCATGACCTTTCATTGAAAGATCAGATGCAGCCACAGCCAAATAGAATATTTGCTAGTCTAGTCCAAAGACTGCACTTAATATGCACATAAGACCTGTTTCAAACAGAATGCATCTCATTAATATTGGAAGCAGGATGTTGATATCATTTTTTGACACATTGGAACCGACCCATTGGTCATGCTGGTCAGGATAAGCAGATTTTCAGCACTCACAAATTAGAAGATCTCTGTATATATCTAGCTACAAAGAATCGACGAAAAGTTGTAGTACGTAAAAAGATAAAAGGAAAATAGCCACAACAAGTAAATTCCAGATCAATAGCATCACTTTGTTGCCCTACTATGCAGTCATGAACAGCAAAACTTACTACATAAAAATTAGTATTATTGTTGTAGGAAGAAAGTAAATTGAAGTTTTCTGTACTTTTTCAGTTTAACCTGCGTCAACTTCAAATTTATGTCATATTTGTGTTCTATTGACACTAGACGGCCTCTTTATTAGTTGGAATCTTGACAGAAGTGGAGCATGAATTCTTGTGTTTGTAGTGGATTGGGTGGTTGCCGTTTGAGATGGGCACTGGAGGAAATGATGGTGCAGCGTTGTTGTCAAAGAAGGGAAAGGAGGGAGGAGAGCACTGAAAAGTGGCAGAGGGAAATGGAAGTAATCAGAGAATGTGGTCTTGGTGGTGGTCAAGTTGATGGGATTGTACACAGTGACGAGTAGTCGCAGTTGGTGGTCAATGATTTCTTATCCTTTTTTCCTTTCTTTATTCTTGACGATGTACTGAAAGTTATCTATTTGAAAAGTGAAAAGGAACGGGAACATTGGATGAAAGATAGATTGCTGTCATGCTCTGTAGGTTTCACCTCACATGTCAAGTATTCCAGATCCAGCGAAATCATCAAGTTCTAGCTTTAGGTTGGGGTTTGGGACAACATTCCTTACAAATGAACTGATTCTGCAAAATCACCCCTGCCATCACATGCTATATGATTGTTTCTCTCTTCAAAAAGATTAAATACACAAACCATCCATGTAAAATGTAATTCACTGTATGCATATGTGATTAAAGGCAAACTCTTCAGGCAATGCACTACAAAGCTCTAAAGGTGCTGATTTACATATTTTTCCGTATTTAAGGAGGACGAGTATTATATTTAAAGACAATAAATTACAGCAACAGAAAAAAGTCAAGAAATAATAAGGAATATAGAGAATGGCAAAATAATACCATGAAAAAAGTAATAACATCCTTGCACTAATGGTTCACCATATCAAAAGTTATACACTTATTACTTGTGTGATTTACCTCAGTTCACTGTTCTAACACAAAATTGATACTTATGCTTAGGAGACAGACTGCCGAACCAAACCCTTTAGCTGCAAAGGACTACCTTATTTTTTCCCTGATGTGGCACCATTGTTGAAGTGCAAGTCAAGACTATTCCAAAAAGGTACAAGTGGCTTGGACCTCGCTTGAAGGTGGACTTGAGTAAGATCTAACATTTTCTTTAATTAAAATAAAAAAAGTTCGATTTTGGATGTGCTCGTCTTTCTCTGAAGGCTTAAGCAACCAACAGTAAAACATTCATAGCAAATTATAGCAACAGTCTGGCAATGGCAGTCTAACATCAACTTAACATCACCAGAGGCAAGATACAGAAAACAACATAGTACTGTCATTCCAATTTCATTTTTCAACCCTACATCAATAAAGGCTAGAGACCGATATCTACAGTTTGAAACATGAGGACAGAAAAGGTGTCCCACAACTCAACCAAGAAACACATCTACAACAAGAAATCCCTTGATGGGCTTAAAAATGTATAGTATATCTTGAAATCTCAACCCAACAAAAGGAACTCGTATGTCATAGAAAAAGTAACTTACGTATGATGTACAGTTCAATTTTCCAATTGTAAACTGGTCGATTTATATGGGGCATCCGCACAGTAGGATCACCATATGTTATCTGCGAATAGCCAAGGCAGGATAATATACTTTGGATCACAACTTGATGTTAAAAACATACCAAGATAGAAAATATTCAGGCATAAACTTACCAACATATAAACTCCTCCAGGTTTAAGAAGCCTACAAGTGGAAAATAAAAAAAAAATACATGTCACCGGATAGACTAACCATTAAAAGAAATAAGTTAATCTAAAAAATATAAGAAACATCAAGATGATAACAAATTTAAATTTATGAGCGGCACTGAAAAGTCTACAAGTACTAGAACCTGCTTACTTCCCCCAACATTTGAGAAGCACTAATTGGAGCATCAGTACCACACTTTACATCCATGATCACAGAAAAAGAGAGAAGAAGAAAAGAAGTTAGAAGATTAAATAAAGAAAAGATAAAAAGAAGGAAAGACAAATATATAACTCACCATCAATGAGTCAAGAGTCCCTATTATGCAGATCACCAGGTCATGCAAAAAAAAAACGTAAGGCTAAATATATTATGATCAAGTTAGACCACATGAACATAATTACAAATTACAAAAATGCATATAGGAATAGGACATCCACTTACCTTTATCGATGACGCTATCAAATGAATCATCGGGGAAGAAACTCATATCTCTAACATCCATTTGCACATCTGGAAAACTTCGTTAAGGACATATAGCAACAAGTGTTCTGATATTTTTCAACCGGAAAAGGGAAAAACAGAAAATATAACATGACCCACCAGGAAGGCTCAATTCTTTTATTAAGAACCAGGTAAAGACATTTCAGAAAAATAAACAGACAAAAGCATTTGATGTTGCCTGACAAAAAACAGTACATAATGAACCCTTCACCATTGTATAACAAAAAACTTAAGTACTCATTTTTGCAAGGATACACTTCAATTGAGGTACATGCTCATACTTCTTTCTCATCATCTCAATAGCCACAGATGATATGTCGATGTTCATTATATCTTCAAAACCGTCTTTAACCATGTCCTCCGAGATAACTAGCAAGCAAGTTATATACTATCTTTTTAGCAGTGTTATAAAACACATACCACACTCACACATGAATGCGTACAACACAAAAATCATAAAACAGAAGCGGCGCTATAGCATTGACAACAGTCAATAAGTTAAAGAGAAACCATTACTATATGCCATGTATGAGACAATATAGGTAATCATGAGTTCAGTAAATAATTCATATTTCAAGATAGGACAATTATGGGGGGGTTACTTTTACACAGCAAAATAAGACGTTTCAAGTTTAACAATCATCATATCAAATTCCAGTAGCCGTAGGAAGGACCTCTATGTTTTCTTCTTTCCCTTCCAAAGAAAACTTAAAACCAAAACCCAAAATGACAGAAAAAAGCATCCTAATCAACAAATAAAGAAAAATGGCTCAAAAATCCCCCCACCAAACCCCCTTACCCCACCCGCCCACCCCACCACACAAAAAATCTGTTCCAAAATTTCCTTTCCGACAACTTCTTTCCTGAATCCCCAATAAAATTACATAACTCATCATATACAAAAGACAAATCATATAAACAGAAACAGATGAACTGTGGGAGTCCATTTCAAGGAAAATTATCTAAGAGAATTACTGTTGCACATAAGCGCAGTTCTATCAGCTCAATTCCATATCTTCTCAACACGCCATAACACAAATATAGCACAATAACACTGCAATAATTTCACAAAACCGAACACAAACACCGTTTCACAACTAATTTGAAACTTAAAATCCAGCAGGAAATTTACCGGCATTTCCACAACCAACCATGAGTACGCGCGAACTCGGGGATATATATTTTCGAATAAAGGGGCGGAGAGCTGAATAACGTTGGTACCAATCGAAGGAACCGCAGTTCGCTTCTTGTATGTAACGGGCATCCCAGTAGAGGGCGTCGCCGTAGTTGTAGGAGTTGCACGCCGACACGTCCCTAAACATGGTGGCGCTTGTGGCTGGCCGTGCGGCGGAGAAGCGGTGGTCTGAGGTTTGTCGTTGGTGAGTATGGGTTTCAGTTGGGGAATTTTTGAGAGGAGAGGAGTACAAGTGAATTCTACGCTTCGTCTTGTTTCTAGATAGATGGATAGCCGAGATATAGCGGAAGGTACAAGTCTTGGAGCGTAATGTACTTGTTTGGAAAAGTTCTGATTCTACTGAACGTTGACAGTTGCTGTTTACTGTTTGGAGTCGGATCCGGTCTTAATATTACTGTTTGGGCTGGACCGTGGATGGATTGGGCTTTAACAATATTAAACTTTGTGGTCAGTAGTGATGTGGGCCAATTCACAGGCCTGTATTGTGAATTTCAGACACCTAAATATTGGGCCTAGAGCCATTCGTTATTTCATTTTAGTGGTCTAAAGTCTTCAGGCTCCTAGGCCCGTTTGGATTCAAAAACGGGATTGGTAATATTAATTAAATAAAATGGGATTGCACGATAGTGTAATATGTTTTCAAAATTTATTTGAATTGTAGGATTAAAATATATATATTGCGAGTTGGATAGCAATCAATTTGATGAGTAAGTGGATAAACTATTGCAAATGTCGAAACTACCCTTATGGAAAAAATAATAAAAATGTGCAGATCTAATATTAGCTTTCTTCCTCATTCTACTATACACCATCTTCAACAAACATACTAAACCATCATATATGTGCATATTACTAAACGTCTAATAAATTTCTCTTGTATTCTAATGTAGTTTTGCATAAATCAAATTATCCAAAAATAAGTTCAAAAATAATTATTCTAGAAATCAGTTATTCATTCAGAAAATACTTCTCCTACTCAAAATTTCACACGAGTTTTGTACCTTGACGAGGAGTTTCACAATGTCTACCTAATTTATGTTTCATCCCTGCAAATACAAGATAAACATAGTCGCATTACAAGAATATATTTTAACATATATATGCTATGTTTTCAAATTGTGTCTAAAAAGGAAGAAGAAGGTTATTGCTTGGTTCTAGGGCTTGGGGGCTAATTTTCATGTATGGGCAATGGAAGATTTTATATGGGTGCAAATATGTTATTACAAATTGGTGGAGGGTTAAATTGGACAATTATGGAGCAATTTCAGAGGTAGAGTTTAGTTTCAATTTCACATGGATCTGAGCACATGAATTAGATTGTATAATAACAAGGGTACCCACTTGGTGCATAAACCTTCAAATGTCTGATTATTTACGTGGATCATGGGTTGATATCCATCATGCCAAGTGCTTTGATACATTCTGATTATATAGTTTTGTTAGACTTATCAATGAATCCAAACGCGGCCTGGGAGTATAGACTAGTAAAGGAGCCAAGTAGATTTCACATTTATATAAAAAGGTAAATTTTGTTCTTTATATTGTTTTCATTTTTTTTGATCGGGTATATGATGAAATATTTGCCATATTTTTTTTTATCCCCAAAACATAAATCCAAATCCCACGTGCAAATGGTTATACATGTATTTCTTTTTGGAGTGTTTTAAGAAAATATTTTGGAGAACTGTATTTTAAATAATGTATTGGAGAATGTGTAAATGTTTAGTTTTATTTTTGAAATAATTGAATTGTTGTAATTTTGGACGAAGTGTGTTTTATTTTATTTTAGATGAGATATTTTTTATTATATCTCATATTTAGTAGGATTTTGTCTGATTAATGGTATCATATCATTATTTTATATTATTATATTTAATACTAAAATTAAATGACATATATTTATCGAAGTTGTAAATGTACTATTATTTTATTGATATAATGATTTTAATGTACATGTAATAACTAATATATGTATATGTATGTATAGTAATGATAATATTTTAAAAATATTTTAGAGAAAGAAGAAATATATTTTAGAGAAAAAATGATATTTAATATCTGATTTTATTTTTTGAGGAATAAAAACTTTCCCAAAAAAAAAAAAAAAACAAAGCCAACGGTTGAAATTAAACTATGGTGGTTGTTTGTGAATCTTCTTGTAGGAATTCAATTGGATTGACATTAATTTTGATAAAACTACGTACAATAATAAAGTTTTTCTTTAAACAATAGCTATAATTTAATACGAACATTTATTAAAAAGGAGACTTTTTATTTTGCTATGTTGTTGTTTCCTTCCTAACCTTTTCTCTACCAAATACATATATCACACACACACACACACACACACGCACGCACGCGCGCGCGCGCACACACACACACACACACATATATATATATATATATATATATATTATATATATATATATATATATATATAATGTAAAGAGAGAGCCACACATCAATGTATGCATTAGTTATTTACTAACAAAATTTAAATTACTAAAACTCAAGTTTCTTAACTCATGTTATAAGATATTTGAGAATTTATGAAAAATTCAATTTTTCAAGCACGGAGATTACAAGTTTTTAAAATAAGATATGAGGATTTTATTAGCTATTTCAGTAAAAATCACATTTTTATAATTAATTTTTTAATTTTTAATTTAATATTAATAGTTTTATAATTATCTTTGTTAAAATCTTATAAATTCAATAATTTAATTTTATTTAATTTTTTAAAAAATTGATTTTAAATTAAAATTTCAAATTTTTATAAGTGTTATTTTTTTTTTCTTTTTTTTCATTTAAAAAAGGATACTGATTTTATAAGCTTCATAAATATTTCCCACATTTTAAACTTCAAAAAGCAGCGTCTTATAGTTCGGCCAAGTGGACTCATGCATGCAAGAGGGAAAGTGCCGCTTCCCTGCATAGCTCACACGTAGTACAACATCATGCATCCCACCACACGTCACCTCCCCAATTCCTCCGCCGCCGCCCGCCGCAGCTCATTAATACAGCCCAGAGGCTAGGGCTTTCTACGAAACTCCACTTGCTAAATTGACACACGCCGCCACTAATTGACGCAGAGTGCCAATAAAAGGGCAAAAAGAGAAATGCAGAACGGAGAAGAAGAGAGAAATATTGTGCGCCGGGGAAATGGCGAAGAAAAGGAGGAGGATAATACCCCTCTAATGGCGCTGAACCACGTTTCTAGGGTTTGCAGATCGGTGAAGGAATCGGTCGAGTTTTACACCAAAATATTGGGGTTCGTATTGATCGAGCGGCCGGAATCCTTCGACTTCGACGGCGCGTGGCTGTTCAACTACAGCGTGGGTATTCACTTGGTGCAGTGCAAGGATGAGGAGAAGTTGCCTTGGGTTAAGGACCGTTTGGACCCCATGGATAACCATATTTCCTTTCAGGTTTGGATTTATGTTTATTCTCCTTTCTTTTTTTTTTCTAACTAATTAGCAATTTGCTCCAATGTTATAAGGTGCCTATTGGTTTGGATCTCATCATCACTTGGATTAATCCAAAACATTCAACTGTATTTCAATAAAAATAGCTTAGTTACACAAGTCTTCACATAAAAGTTCTATCCCACTACCCAACTAATTACTCCCATTGCTAGAGAGGGAAAGAGTCAGATGTCCTCATTTGTTCATAATCTCAAGTTTTATATATATTTAAAAATTTAAGATATTGTATCCTTAAATTTTGAAATTGCCAAATTAATATATCTATCTACTAAGATTAAGAATTCTGGCTCTATTTTCAATGTCGATCGTAGCATAGCATGTGTAATAACACATTTTGTGGTTAATTATTTTCCTTTAAATGAAAATAAAACAATGAATGTTTTTTTTTATATGACGAGGAACCCATCTTCATCGCTGGAAGGTGTGCACCGGCTAAAATTCATTTTCGTCCGCTTTCATGCAATAGTCCGAAAACCATAAGAAAGGATAAGCCATATTAGGAAATTAAGTTTGATACGTCGGTCAAAAATCGAGTAGTGCAGGAATTCGAATTTGAAATATTTGACCTCAAATTTCTACCAACACCACTCGAATATTCCAGGAGGGACTTAAAATAATGATTGTTGAGATGCACTTCCAATGCATATTATCAAGTATTATCGAGTGCTACATCCAAGTGACAAGAAGTAGTCGGGTTAAGAGCTCTAACTACCATTCAATATAGGAAAGATCATTCTGCTGCTCCATTCCTTTTTGAACTCAATAATGGGCATGGAAAAGCTCTAACTACCATTCAATATAGGAAAGATCATTCTGCTGCTCCATTCCTTTTTGAACTCAATAATGGGCATGGAAACTTGGTGCGAGGCTAAGAAATCACTTGCTATTACTTGTTTTTGTGATTGGTCAACTAATCGTGTTCTAATCGTGTTCGAATACTTAAAAATCACATCATATGTGAGCTTGGACTACTGATTAAATATTTGAGTTTTGATTTACTGAAAATGCTAACATGTAATGTTTCTTAGTTCTAGCCCGACTCTTCCTCATAATTTAAACACAAAATTTTAAACCAAATCTCCGAATGAAATTTATCAGAAATATTTGAACACTAAATATAATGTGTTTTTTTTTTGTTTTTTCAATGTTTTGTTAGTGTGAGAGTATGGAAGACATGGAGCAGAAGCTCAAGGATTTGAACATAAAGTATATAAAGAGGACTGTGGGAGAAGAGGATGGTGCTCCATCGACCAACTGTTCTTCAACGACCCGGATGGATTTATGATTGAGATCTGCAATTGTGAGAATTTGAAGCTGGTGCCTCAACGCTCCATCGGACGAATAATGCTTCCCTTTGATAAGCATAATCCCCCTATTGAGTTGGGCAATGGGGGAGATACTAATGTGGGCAAAGCTTAGAAATATTAGACGACACGACGGCGTTGTGGATACTTGTATCCCACCCTACAGTCGCTCCACGTATTTTTTTTTTTCTTTTTTTTTCTTTAATTATAAAAATCAATCTTGAATTTGACTGACTTATCTACAAAATTATTTAAGTTTATATTTACATAAATTATGAATACGTCTTGAGTATTATAAACACCCATTGATATTTCTGACTTTATTCTACAAACTAGGTTATGCCAGTTGACATATCAACTAAAAAATTATTGTAAATTTTTGGATAAAATTTATCTCTAAAATTAGCTAATAAAGAGAGGGTGCGTAAAGGATTATGAACATTGCAATACCGGCGTCACTTTCATCGTCATTAAATTGTAACTCGGATACATGATATTTGCTCTAATACTATTTATTATAAACCTTTGGGTGAGATTTATTCAAAATTTTATATTTTTGACAATGAGATGTTGGTTAAATTTGATATATAGTAAGTTTATTTTGTAAACAAAAGATAAATAATAAGGGGTACCTTTGATTTATAAATTTAGTTATAAATGAGTCAAACTTTAGGATGGTTTTTGTGCTTAATCAAGGTTACAATATTGTTGTTCAAGGATTATGATCTAAGAGAAGGGTAATTGAATTATTATCTTAACTAAGAGAATTTAATGGATGGTTTCGAAATTGGACCAAATGTGCCCAAAATAATAAATTATGGACTAATTGTTTTCTGACAATTTTGCCCTCAAGATAAATACAAAGATGCAAGTATTCTATACCTATCACAATTTATAATAATTCCATGATATGAATATTTTTCTTGTTCTTCATGCCATTTGTTTTAAGTTTTGAAGTTGCACAATATGGTAAATTTAGAATAAATTTAATTAAATTTAAAATTCGTCCAAAAATGATAATGGGATGAATTTAAAATGAATTTGACTAAATTTGATATCAATCCACACTCGCTTCACCAAAACTATTATAGACTTGAGGCCCTTTTTATATAGCCAACATTGACCCTTCTTATATACCCATTCAAACCTCAGACTTGTCCAATTTGTTAGACCAGCGAACACCCTAGTCTAATAGAAAAACTAGAAGACATTGGCAAAAATGGAGATGAACTCAATCAGAATACTCGCATCCTCTTTTGTGTGTGAGGGTCTGCTGATCCTTCTCTCATGTTCTGTCTCTCTTTTATCAGAACTAGTAATTGACTTCAAATTCCAAAAGAAGATGAATCAAAATAGAGATGTAACCCAAGAAATGCTCAAAAAAATCTGAACTTGAAAGGACACGAACCTTTGAGGTAAAGGAAGCAGACCCAATACTCCAAGAGGGCAAGAAATTGAAATTAAAACCCAAAACAAAAACCCAAAGACTGAATCTTGATTTTGTAGAATTATGATGAATAGATGGTTTTGGTTTATGGGTTTCTTGAATAGGATCTCTCATAACTTGGGTTCTATACAATTTCTCCGACTTTCTCTTTTTCTCTGTTTTATGAGCTAGTTTTCAATGTGTGAAACTAACCTAAAAGTATTTATAGGTGTGTTCATTAAAATTCGTTATTTGTTTTGAACTCAATTAAATTTGAAAATTAAAATTTATTATTCATCTCATTACTCGTTTAGTCGCTTCAAAACCAATCGCCAATGAATCGAGTCCCGTCCGAATAAAATTCGAATCTATTATCATCTCTAACTACATCTCTTAATATAATTATTTTTTTACGGCATATCCACGGGTGAAATTACTAAAATGGGTATATAAAACCCCAAAATGGGGATGATGAAACTACATTGTGAAATTACTAAAATGGGGCAAGCTCTACTGAATTTTTTTTAGTATATTGCAACTAAGCATTTGGAACTCATTATATGTGGGATAAAATGAAACATTGAAGAAGGCTAAAGATATAGAACAAGAGGAAGTCAGAAAATGGAGACTGGAGGGACAAAATTTATTTTTTAAAAAAATTTATAGATAAATATATATTTTTAATTCTTTTAGAGGAAGGCAAAATTTTAAATTTCAATAACTTTATATATTAAATTTTACTAATTTAAAAAGTATAAGGAGTTGAGAGGCTGATTGTCACCACACACCCCAAGCTACATCCGCTACATCTCTGAACAAGAAAGTAGTATTAGTTTGTAACGAAGATATGAAAGAATAAATTGACACATGGATAATCACCGTCATTAATATGTACAGTAAAATTGAGTTCAAATTATTTCTCTTATTCCTTATAGTTAAATTGAGAATAAACGCAAGGTAGAAAAAGATTTTAGTATTACGAGTCATATTAAAGTACTTGATGTGCCCATAATGAGTTTGGTAAATTATATTAGTGTGAAATAATATTCATATATGATCCCACAAAAATGTTGAGATAACATTGATGCTTGCGATTAAAACACTGTAAGAAAGTAACAAAATAGATGATTTCTCCAAACTTATTCAATTAGACTTCAACCTATAAGATATTATCCATAAAATACTATTTAAACATGAATTAAAATGCTGATTTCATCGCCAAAGTTGGTAGTAAGAAAAACATATATAAATTGATGAGAGTGACTATCTGTAGCTAAATAGCATAACACAAATTGTTTGAAGCAAGATAACTTGCATGTTAATTTCAGATTGCTATGAATATTAATCATGAAGGAGTTTAAGGAAAGGCAGGTGGGGGTGTAAATTCTTTTGTCAGAAGAAACGTACATATAAAAATCTTTCTGGTAGTTACAATCATATATACAAAGCTTCAGCAATGAAAGAAGGAAAGAATTTTAAATAGAGACGGAGCCAAGAGAGGATTGTACTAGATGGTCGTTGTTCCTCTCATATAAAGTTTTATATTCACAGTATTGCTCTTAAATTTTGAAATTGTTGTATTATGTGAATCAAAATATGTATTTCGTTCTCCTATTTAAAAATTTTAATTCCGTCCCTCGATCAAAATATCATGACCCAATTTGTCAACAATGAGTTCTAAATCACACCAAAGTCCAGTATTTACCAACTTTTGTTCACACAAACTAATTCTTTTTCCTGTATACATGTAACAAATTCAGACTACCGCATAAAACAAATTAAATTACAGGCATTCTCTGCTGATAAATATCAATGTAATAACACCACTAATACAGCAACAACAAATTCTATGCATAAGTAGCCAAACTGTACTTGTTTTAGTCTTTCCATTTCTAAAGAACAAATGGTTTTTTTTCTTTGTTATTTTTCACATTGGAAGAGAGCTTCTTGACAGGCAAAGTTTGGGTTTCTGTTGATCCCCAAGATTATAGTCTCCCTCATCTTGCTCCTCAAACTTGGTTATCGACTGATACTCGACTTTTTCCTGAGGGTACAACTTGATCAGCACCAAGTAAAGAGTCATTGAAAGCATGGTTAATATGATCAAGTACAGGCCAAACTGAATGTTCACCAATGCCTTAGCACGGTCCAGGGCACGATCACCGTGGCATAGAACAGCATCATGGCCTAATTCCGACTTCAAGAAGCAACCTTTTGGTATCCATTCTGGTGTCCATAGCATGAACCCTGTGACTATTAGCCAAACTCCCTGGAAAACTACACTAAAAGCTCTCACAAATGAGCTCAAGAAACTTCTGGGATAGCCAATGGCCAAAAGGGTAGTGATCAGAGATATAAATGTGACAATTTGGAGCAGCCAGTGGTATTGGCCTTCAATTCCCATGTGATCAGTGGAGTGGAGGTGCAGAATCAGGAGCTGCTGCCCAAATGCAATGGCCTGGAGGAAATGCACAAGCCCGTGTTGAGCCGGGGGAGCAATTCTGTCGAAAAGAATGCTGAAAAAGGCGTAAACGAAGAAGGACAGGGCCATGATGGAGTGCTCAATGTGGCGGAGATTCTTGGAAGGGATGGTTCCATCGGGGGCTATCGGTTTTCGGCCGACGAAGAGCTCCATTGATATGAAGGCAGTGGTAACTAACATAATTGTGATGGGCTCAAAGTATCTGAGTCTTGAAACAGGGAACCATGGCAGAGTAAGGTAGGATTTTGGATGAAGAGAATGGAGTTTGATGCAGTTGAAAAGATGCCAAAGGCCAATTATCAAGAATGCAAATCCTAGTGATACATGTCCTAAGGTGCCCCCCATGTTGTCTTGTGGACAATGCTGCTAGTTTGTGATATTGTTTCCAAGAAATAAATAGAAAGGTGAGTGGGATGGGATGGGGTGGGGTGATGACATATATATATATATATATATATATATTATATATATATATATATATATATATATATATTTTGGATGGAGAAGTATGTTTTTTAGATCAGACCAATGAGTAGTTTACAGTTTGCATTATCATCATCTTGCCTTGTACTGAAAAATGATCCAATTTCAAGAACGAACTTCCTGCCAAAGAAAATTCTACTTAAAGGAAGAGTTACTTTCATTGCTCTCTGGAGAGGAAACAGGGAAAACAAAATCTTAAAGTGTTCTCATTGTATCTTCTGTATCAGAAAAAAAAAACAATAAGTTTAAGATAGTTACATTGAAATTAAATGCTTTTACATTTATTAATATATATACTTCTGTAAATTTTATATGAGTATTTAAAAAAGAAACAGAGAACTAAGCTAATAATAGTGACCGTAAGGATAAGTAGTTGATTAGGATCTAACAACGTAGGTTTTCATGAACAAACAAGAAAGTTAAGAACGTAATAAAAACTTAAAAAAGTATATATATTAAGCAGGTAAAAAACCTAAAACTTCTTATTTGTCTTCAAATATAAAATTGTAACTACCTTATATGATCAAATTTTAGGCATTTTATTTTCCAATGAAGCAATAGAAAATCGTGTTTATATTTTATTGTTTTTCTAAGAGATTCAATTAATAATAAATAGAATGATCGCCTTCTCATCGTTCCATATCACTTATAATATTTTTGCGTCCCGTGAGTCACTATTATCTATCTTATTATGAAATTGTACTTTCTACTCCAAGCACATTGCTTAGGTCTTTATGAATTAGGATCACGTAAAGTCCACAATATTGGTTGTGGCCAATTGTTTACATGTTCAAAGTGTACAAAATTCTCAATGTATATGTTATCATATGTGTTCACTTGATATTCTTGTGCAACAAGAGTGGAAATTCGATGAGAAAAGCTACATGATATATAGATAATGCAAAGATAATAGTATATGAAGACAATGATACACTTTAACATTAAAGAGGGAAAAATAAATAAATTAATGTGCGCCTTGAATTGTCGATACTTGAAATACTTTCACTTTTGATGCTCTTTTATTTTAAAATATAAGCATACGAGGATTGCAATAAAATCTAACAAAGATAATTTAAAAAGTA
This sequence comes from Paulownia fortunei, assembly GCA_019321725.1. Lineage (NCBI taxonomy): Eukaryota > Viridiplantae > Streptophyta > Magnoliopsida > Lamiales > Paulowniaceae > Paulownia > Paulownia fortunei. The sequence continues at coordinate 22,822,008 of CM033108.1, read as the reverse complement.
TTAATATAAACGGAGAATATGACTATAAATCGAGAATGTAAAGTGAAAATTACTCATCTTGATTCTAATTAACCAAATTGAGATTGAGAAAGAATAGAATTAAGAACACCATGAAAGTTCAATGAGGGCAAGGCCATTATAGTCGAGAGATGCTAATCTAACACCAGGAGAAAAAGAAGAGAAAGAGGGTACGAAAAGAAAACCTTGAGAAAGACAAATTGAAGCTTTGAATTGAGAATTTTGATAGATTTCGACAAAATTATTTTATTGAAAATAAAATGTAACACTAGAATCGAACTTCAAGTGATTGTTTCAAATATTACTTATAAGTTTTCTTCAGACACGTAGTAATTTGTGCTTAAAAACACGTAATGCAATGTAAAAGTTGCATTTGTAAATGAAACTTTAGTATTACATTTTCAAATGCAATTTTGATGGGTGAGTCTTAAAAATAATAAAATATAATATTCGTTTTAAGTAATCCTGATTAAAAAATTATAATTATTAGTATTTTATTAATTCATAATGTTTGAATTTGGAAATTTATTTATATTGTAAGTTGGCCTACAATGGCATTGATTTTGGGACAAACATAGCATAGCAAACAAACATTCCCAAATGACATCAAGATGTGGAAAGGGCAATTTCGTCCTTGCATACGTAACATTTTCGTCCTAGGTGGGACGATCTGATTGGTTAACTGACAAATCACTTAGGAGTGAGGAAATTACCGTTTTACCCAAATCCTCGTATCGAAACCTCCGAGCTCAGACTTCCCCTTCCTCTCTGATCGAAGTGTAAGTAACAGAAACAGAGCGAGAAGAAAATCAAGAACTAACAAGATTCACGAAACAATTTGAATAACCCCTAGAGAGGGAAACCTCTCTCTCTATTTTTCTCTCGATCTACATCCAATTCTTCGATTCATATTTGTGAAATTCTCCTTTTGATAATATCTAGATTGATTCATTTATAGGTTTATATGCGATGGCGTGGTGTATAAAGGGTGTGAACAGATCGGCGTTGGCGGCGTTCGCGCCGGACGGTGCGTACATGGCTGCGGGGACGATGGCGGGGGCGGTGGATCTGCAGTTTAGCTCCACCGCTAATCTGGATATATTCGAGCTTGATTTTGTGTCGGACGATCGGCAGCTGATCTTGGCAGGCACTGCCCGAGTTCTGAGCGCTTCAATCGGCTTTCCTGGGGGAAGGACCCGGGAATTCCGAGGAGTATTCGCTTGGCCTCATTGCCGGTGGCCTCGTCGATGGAAATATTGGGCTTTGGAATCCTAAGCCTCTGATCTGGTGAGTTTAATTTTCTGGAATTGCATTCGAGATTCCATTGCTATTGTTTCGGATGATTGGATAATCTTTGTTCTGTGGAATGTTTGAATGTCCCTGCATTTGATCAGTGTATGATTGGAGCTATCTTTTATGAGTTAGAACATCTGAAAACGTCCGAATATCGAATATTTTGAGTTATTTGATTGTTTTGATTTTATGAAATTGTATATATGAGCTGAACTGGGTCTCTGATTATACTTCTCTTCTTTCTGGTCTTTGTTTACTTAAAAGAAATTGAATGTGGGAAATTTGATTTTGGTGATTGATTTTGTTTTTATTCAAGTGGACAACTATTTTCTATGTAATACATTGTAGTTTCATTTGATTATTGCTACGTTTGGCAGACATTTTTCAAGTGATAAAGGTTTGAAGTACTTTGAGTCAATTCATATTTACCATTGAGCCAAGTCACTGTATGCATTATCAGTTTTAGTTGGATGCATGTGAAGAAAGGAAGTCTGGATTTTTCTTCTATTCAGTTTGTTCTTAAGTTTTTCTATTTTTATTTATTGTTGTTTGTTTCTTCGGGATACTATTTTAGTTTTCCACCCTTAGGTGATGGGAAAAATGCTTCTTATCCATTTCTATTTATTCTGTGACTGCTGTCCCATTTTCTGTCATTGTTAGCCCAATTATGGTCTTTTGTAGCCAAAACCCTGAGACAAAATTGGCAAGAATAAAAACTGTAGCTTCAATTTGAGTTCAATATGAAGTGGATATTGCTTTTGATTTTACGTTTTTCAGTTCTGGTAGCTTATTAAATTAGTTCTTTGTGTTCAAGAAATGGCCAACTTGGGCTGACTCCCACTACCATGATATGGTTTCTTATGATTTAGAGAAACATTTCTGATTTGTCTGTTACTATATATAATTTTTTTTTTATTTCTACTCCCCCAGTCCCAAAATTGTGGGGATAATTTGACTCGATAAGGTGTTTTAGAAGAGAGTTGAAAAAATTTATGTTTATGTACTTTCACATTTAGCCCTTAAAAGTGGCATCACATTATTACTTTAATTGAGAGGATACATTTGGAAAAATCAATTTTCGTTTTAGGAAATGGAGTTTTATTTTGAAATATCCCACAAAGGAAATGAGAGCAATGAACTTGGGAGAGATGGATTATTAGATATTTGTCCTGTAAACCAATTTTTTTTATAAAACATATGTGCTACTTGATTAAAAAGCATGTTTTACTGATCTGGAACAAATTGAATTTAGAAGAATCACTAGTTTGCAATTAATGGTTGAGGACTCTCATTTTCTTAACTAAAAGAGAAATTATTTTTACTCCAGAAATTATATTTTGTGTAACTTAGGAATTACATACATATACACAGAGGAAGATCAACTTGAATGAACAAGATGCACAAACAGCCAGCCACACCCAAAATAACATCTGCGCTGAAACAAATCTAATGATGCTAATCTGTATATGCAGTAGTTTTTATTGGTATTTTCCTCCAACTGTTACTTAGAAGTCTTCCATATTTTGGTTAAAATTATGTTCGTCGTTTTGTCAAAATATTAGTTGCAAGAAAACTTTTTATGAACAAGTAAGATTTTAACAATAGTTGTTGGCTTGGCTGCTTGCCTGTCCTTTGTATGCGTTGCCATCGCTAGGCAACATGTGTGCATTTTATTTGCATGATTTTGTGAGAAGTCCACTAACCTTATTATTAGAAGAAGGAAACTGGTAACAAGTTTAACAGGAAATTGGGATTATGATGTGCAAATTTTCTTGGTATGAGTGTAAATACCTTAAGTGCATGTAATGTGTTATCAATCAGGAAAATTTTGAGAATATTTTTCTGGTAAAAATTAAAATTTGCAACAGTTCTGGATGGTAATAAACTGGACACTTTTTGTCTTAGTAATTTATTTATTTTTATCTTTGGTAAACAATGACATTTGTACTTCATTGGAGAACTCTTATGAGTGGAGATGGTTTAATTACAGATTATTTTTTTTCAAAAAAATTTGTCGAAGCTAAACTGGATTTTATATATATAAACTTGCAATATTGATGGAGTCTGAAATAATGTTTGCAATTTTATTATGTTGCTCAGTTCTCAACCTTTAGTATGAGTACAGCATTCAATTTTGAACTGATAGATGTTTAGCGTGCAGCTGCACAGGGGTGTGACATTTAACGGGTTTATTCTGAGTATCATTTAGTGCTTGACAGTGTTTAAAATCAATGTATTTTCATTATGAGATCTTTTTTGCCATTCAATTGTCCACTATTGCTATCACACAGTGTGCTCTTGCTTCTTTTTGCCAGAATTCTGTTTTGGTTGCATTATTTTATAGTTATGTTTGACTTCTGGATTAAAATAATACTCCCTCTGTCCCATTTTTGTAGGTCCAAGTTGACTCGAGAGGGAGTTTTAGTGAGAGTTGAAAAAGTTAAAGTTTGTGTATCTTTAATTACCTTTAAAAATGTAGTGGTTAATTGTTAGTGATGTAACTTTAAGTGAGAGGATACTTTCGACAAAAAGTTTTCATTTTAGGAAATGGAGTCTTATTTTGGGACATCCAAAAAATGAATGTCCCAAAAAGGAAATAGAAGCTATAAATTTGGGACAATGAGCAGATAATTACTCAAATGATTCTCTTCAAATTTTATTTGACTCTAGAAACCTCAGTTTCTTCTGTTATTGCAGTTTGTTATTTGCTGCTGTTTTCGATTTTTCTTGATACATTTATTGACTATTAGTGTTATGATGTTTTTCATTTTTCCAGTTCCAGCACATGTAAAAAGGGTTCTGATACAACTGAGAATGCTCTTGTTGGGAATCTTTCAAGACACAGAGGGCCTGTAAGTTTGTGCTCTTTTTATTCCGCATTCTCTATGCATTTTTTGCCTTTCCACTTTAATTGTGTGGGTCGATTTTGGTTTATCTTATACTGCTCAGGTTCATGGTCTAGAGTTCAATTCTCTTTCTCCAAATCTTCTTGCTTCTGGGGCTGATGAAGGTGATATTTGTATATGGGATGTATCAAAACCATCAGAGCCAAGTCATTTTCCACCACTCAAGGTATTCAATGATTAATATATATGGAATAATTTTTGCGGAAAACTATTACCAAGAAACTTTATTCTGCTAGTTTCCATATATTTGTTAGACATATATTTGCCATATGACTGAATTTCTTAGTTTCCGTATATTTGTTACATATATTTGCTACATGACTGAATTTCTTGGTGCCTTTGGTCACTTTGAGAGAGAGAGAGAGAGAGAGAGAGAGAGAGAGAGAGAGAGAGAGAATTGGAAAGCAGGGTCATTTCGGATATGGCATTCTATGAGAATTGGAAAGCAGGGTCATTTCGGATATGGCATTCTATGAGAATTGGAAAGCAGTGTCATTTTCTTACTAATATCTTGCTCGAGAAGGGTCAATAATTCTAACATGCTGATAGGACATTCAAAATTGCTGGCTCCAAGGATAAGAAAACACCTGGTTTCAAGGTGTGTTTCAGATGAAGAGGGGAAGGGAGGGGAATAGGATTAATCGTTCCACTTGGGAGGGTAAGGGTTATGGGTACAGATAACCCTCTACATCAGGTACAAAGAAGGAGAAGAGAAGGAATGGAAAACCCAACCCTTCTTTTATTTGGTATCATTGAAACAAAAATAAAATCCCCATTTGTATTTCAAATCAATCTTTCCTCCCTCCGCTATATTAGGTGAGATTATCTCACCCCTCCTCTTCCTCCTTCCTTCCACCTTTTCTTCCTACCAAATAGAAAGAGAGATGTGTAACCTTCGCCCCAACCCCTTCCCTCATCCAATCCGTCCTCGATCCTCCCATCCAAGCATGCCCATAGACATGATAGGAAGAACACGATACAATATAATATGCCTTTTTAAGGTTTAATTCGTCATGGAAGAAAGAATTTATTTTTGAATTAAATAGCTTGTCAAACTTGAGTGTCTTAACAATTTTGTTCTCATGTCAACTGCTTGATGACTTTGCCAGCTTGGGTTTTACCTGTTCAAACATGTAAGCATGGATAACCGTGCATGTGTAGTATATGCCTGGTGAAGTTCTAACTCCACTGATAAAAACAGCAATAACCCATAACAAGCTGTATACGTGGCAAAATAAAAATAAAAAATCAATTATTTAGTGCCAGTACAGATATCCATAAAAAAATGTAAACGTTGAGCATCTTCTCCATAACCATACAAAAATTGTAAATGGAATTTTGGTATACTGTGCTTACAAGATCTTCTCAAAACTTTCCTTTAGTATTCCTCTGGAACCACTTGCACTAGGCAATAGGCTTACAGCTTCAACATCCTCTGTGTTTCTCTCTGACTGTCTCCAGACCTCAAACTTTAATGCTTGTGCCTGAAATTTGCTGAACCTATCAAGTATAGATGTTTGGTGAGCATATGTACTAAGAAATAATATGATAAATCTATCACTTAGAGGTTTAAGAATTTTGCAAAACTGTGAGTTGCTCCATTGATATTGTTTCTTTATTGGAGATACTATTTACCATATAGCATGTAAGCACAGAATAAATCATGAGAGTAGATTAATCACTCATTTGGAGCAGGATTATTAATTTCATAAGCTGTGTTGGGGCAAAAGTATTTGGAGCTTTCTTTTTGGGGTAATTGTTTACATGAAGAGATAAGATTATGACAAACAATGACTTAAAACCAATGAAACAAATTATAAGGTATGAAATATTTGCAGTTTTTGGAACACAAGGAATTGAATGGATAATTAAAAATATGAAAATGGCGAAAACTAGATAAGAAATAGAGAAAAGAAAGAGGAAACCAGCAGAGTGGCAGGGAAGATTTCTTTCTTTCTTTTCATTTTCTTTTTCTTTACTTTTTGACAAGAGGGTGGTTAACTTTTAATAAGAAAACAAACAGAAATCCTTGATAAAACCAAAAGAGAAAATATAATTTCCTGTGAGAGGCTTATTGGTGGCATGGTACCTATGCAGACCTTTAATTCATCACATCATTAATTTCACAAACCCACATATATTCTTTTAGAACCCTGAAGCGCTGTAGCTCAATTTTTTGACCCCTCACTCTTGAACCTGAAATTTCAGTCTAATGTGCCTAAGTTTTAGGTCCATTTGTTGGTCATTTTCACATCCAAGATTCGATAATGGAAACTCATACTTTTTGAACTGTTTCACAGGGTAGTGGATCTGCGACACAAGGTGAAATTTCATTTTTGTCCTGGAATAGCAAGGTTCAGCACATACTGGCCTCCACATCATATAACGGGACAACTGGTAAGAAGGACGCTTTTCAGTATGACTTATGCCCTTGAATCTTGCATTTTGCTTTGGAATAATAGGCATATATGTAATTTCAGTGGTTGGGATCTGAAGAAGCAAAAGCCAGTTATAAGGTAAAATGTTTCCTATCAAATGTGAAGCAGGGTGGTCCATATTTCAACCATTGACTATGGACAGGATTTTCTCCCCATGTTCTGATCTTTATTATGCCTACATTGCAGTTTCTCTGATTCAATTAGAAGGAGGTGTTCTGTCTTGCAGTGGAATCCCGACGTTGCTACTCAGCTCATTGTTGCTTCAGATGAAGATAGTTCACCTTCTCTCAGGGTAATGAATGCATTTGCCCTTAGTTAAGCTTCTTGTGTAAATGTCATATCTCAAATCTACTCAAATTTATTTTCATTATAATTGGCCGATTCTCATGTTCAGCTGTGGGATATGCGGAATATAATATCTCCAGTTAAAGAGTTTGTAGGGCACACTAAAGGTAAGTTTGTTCTTTTGGGGTTTTACTTCTAACATTTTACAGACTTCTAATTTCATTATTTTTCTTGTTGATTATCTCATTTCTGATTTCCCAATTATATTGTATCTTTTGTAGTTTTTCATAGTTTGAAAGTGGAAATGGTCAATCTTTTACTATGTATAGTTAACTTTGTTGATTAGCTATTCTGATACTCTTGTCATGCACCCTTTGATCATTCATTTATTATCCAAGTTCCTTCTTTTAGGCGCAAAAATTATTAACGTTTCAGTGTCTATCATATCTATTTTCTGGGCTACATGAGTTGATTAACTCTCATAGAAACCTTCTACGAAAAGAAACATGGAAAATTTCGCATTGATGTATATCGGTTTCTCTTTGATTGATAACATAATTTTGTTTCTTCTTATTGATCTTGGAAGTTGGAGTAATAGCATTGAATTTTTTCAAAAACATATATGGTGCATGAAAACAGTTCTGATTAGGCCAACTAAATTTCCTTCTGGTCTTGTAGAAAGGGTCAAACTTACAGATTAAACCCCTTGACTAGTAAGATTGAAAGATCTTGGTAAGGCTTGTTGGCATCAGGCTTGAAATTTACTTGAGTCGTCTGCTATACAGTAAGGTAGAAATTTGATCATAAATTATAGAGATAGGTGGGAGATTTCAAAATTTGATCCTGGATGATCCATGCTACCTGGATGAACACTTTGTGTTCATTTACCACCACAGAATGGAGAATGGCCAAGGGACTGTTCCAACATCAGCATGACTCTGTACACATCAGAGATCACTGTAGCAAATTTGTTTCCAATTGCATTTCTGGAAATAATAACATATAGTTCCCTCTATGTGTGGGCCCATTTGTTGGAAACCTGATATAAAACTTAAAGAGTATCAAACGGCTACATATGTCCTGCACTGATGTAGGAAAAGTATTTATTGTTGCTGTCACTCTCTCTCCCTCTCTACCTTCTTATATTTACTTTCACTGCATACTTGGGACAACTGATAGGACCAGATTCTTTTAGCTGTCCGCATCTGTTACCCTTTTTCTTCCCATTTGTTTTCTTTGTTACTTTTAATCACATCTTCAGTATTTTGATGACCATGCCTTTGATTCATTGATAATTTCTTATTAGTTTTACCTGTACAGGAATGCATTTTAATTTGTATAATTATATATCTCTTGCATTAGGTGTGATCGCGATGTCATGGTGCCCCATTGACAGCTCTTATCTGCTTACCAGTGCCAAAGATAACCGTACTATTTGCTGGGACACTATATCTGGAGAGGTGAACTTTTTATTGCTTATTTTTCTCTGTTCTTTGAGCTGGCGTTTTGCCACATATGACAGTGGTTCAATGAAATTTTTTCTGTAGATTGTGGCTGAATTACCCACTGGAACCAACTGGAATTTCGATGTGCACTGGTATTCTAAAATTCCTGGAGTCATATCAGCATCTTCATTTGATGGGAAAATTGGCATTTATAATATAGAGGTTATCTCCTATCCCATGGAACTAAATTTGATGCTTTGTCTGATCATTCATGAAGATTTTTGGTCTGAATGACACAGTACATTACAGAAAGGTGGACTTGCATAACCTTCCAGTTTTTTCTTTTTAAGTAGCTTCTAGGGTTAGCATTTAATGACAGACCTTTGGCATTACACTTTCAGTATATCTACCTCATAATGCATCATGATAACCAAATTGAGCTAGAAAAACCTCATTAGTTAACTACAGGCATTTTATGGCTTCTTAATTCTTTCGCCTCGTCAAGATGGAAGTTATGGTTTCACAAAATGCAGGCATAGAGTCACAATGTTAATATGTACTTGATCGAGTTTGTGCTCATATTCAACAGAGCGTGAAATGGTTATGATAGTAATTCAAAATACTGAAAAGTTCTTATTATTTTGTTTTTTGGGACTTGCTTGTTAACTTTTCCAACAATTGTGGATTTGTCTTTCTGCCTTGTGACTCTGATATCCTTTTTAAAATGCAGGGTTGTGGTCGATATGGTCTTGGAGAGAGTGATTTTGGTGCAGGTATAACATTTCTTAGATGGTAGAAAGTTAGTGTTTTCTGATCCATCTCCATGGGAAACTGCGAGTTTTAAATTGAATGATTAGAGAAGAAATCCTGTTCTGATGTTGCAGGAGACAGTTTGTCTTTAGCAATTAAATGGTCTGAAAGGGGAAGAAACTAAATTAAGTGTAACAACCAGCACTAGAGAGTTGCCTGGGCAGAGAGGGTTCTAGTTATGTTTGCCGTTTTCCTTTATTGTTTCGATATTTTTCCAATGATTATGATGAGACGGTTGTGATAGTAAAGGTGTCTAGTTGCTCATTACCCAATTTTCGGGCATTTTATTAAAGTCATTAGTTCTGTAGGACATATTATAATAATTATTTTTTTTTGCTCGTTATTCTTCCTCCAGCTCAGTTTCTAATCAGCTATCGTGTCATGTGGTATTAATTTCTCCTTGCACTGTTAATTTAGGTTTTGGGTTATTCTTATACATTTCATGTCTTGTGCAGCATCATTGAGGGCCCCAAAGTGGTACAATCGTAAAGCCGGAGTATCATTTGGTTTTGGAGGCAAACTTGTTTCATTTCACTCTACCGAATCTCAAGCTGGATCTTCGGAGGTATCCAAAAGAATTTTAATTGTTGATTTCTCTCAACATATTTTACATTTGTGTGACCGCTACTCCTTTCCAGATCTATGTGCACAACTTAGTTACAGAACATGGTTTGGTAAGTCGATCTTCTGAATTTGAAGCTGCAATAAAAAATGGGGACAGATCAGCACTGAAACTTCTGTGTGAAAGGAAATCTCAAGAATCTGAGTACGTCTTATATTTTCCGGACTTATGCCATTAATAGGGTGTGAGATAGGCGATATCAACTTATCTTAAACTTACTATTTCCTGCTCAGATCTGATGAGGAGAGGGAAGCATGGGGCTTCATGAAGGTTATGTTCACTGAGGACGGGACTGCAAGGTCAAAGCTTCTTTCCCATCTTGGTTTCAGTCGGCCTGCTGAAGAAAGCAATACTATAAATGATGAATTGTCTGAGCAATTGAATGTTCTTGGTCTAGATGAGAGTCTGACTAATAAAGAAGGAATATCTGAGAACAAAGAATCCTCCTTATTTGCAACTGACAATGGGGAAGATTTCTTCAATAATCTTCCTAGTCCCACGGCAGATACCCCTTTGTCGACGTCTAAGAGTGAATCTGTCATTGGGGACTCCTTAAAGGAATCCCAACCAGAATTAAATGGGCAAGAGGAGAGTACTGATCCTTCATTTGATGATGCGGTACAAAGTGCTTTGGTCGTTGGGGACTACAAAGGGGCAGTTGCACAATGCATATCTGCAAATAGACTGGCAGATGCTTTGGTCATTGCTCATGTTGGTGGTGGTTCCCTGTGGGAGCGCACACGTGATGAGTACCTGAAGACAAGTCGTTCTTCATACCTAAAGGTGGTAAACAACATTGTTTGAATTGCCAGTTCGCTGAAACTTTTTCTATGTTTTCTGATAATGAGTCCATCTCTTGTTACTGGTTGTTTATATGGGTTTCTCTATATTTGTTGTACCTCAGATTGTTTCTGCCATGGTAAACAATGACCTCATGAGCATAGCAAACACAAGGCCCCTAAAATCATGGAAGGAAACACTTGCTCTATTTTGTACAGTAAGTCTCTTCTCTCCTGACAAAGTTGGGTATATTATGTTTCAAAGCATGGTCGCATGCTATGCAAATATTGACCAATCATACTTTATATTCTATTTGTTCAAAGACACCAGCTGTTTTTACTTTCTGGAGCATGTAATGCACTCAATGCATACGTCAATGAGTCAATATGTCATGAGTCATGACATCCTATCATATAAGTCCATATCTCCTGCTCGATTTTCTTGCATTATACTTTTAAGAACCCCAGGTTGTCAGAGTAGAGGTTTTTTTGTCAATTTCATGTTAGAAAACAAAATGTGTGTGCTCTGTGGTCAGAGATATCAATAAAGAGATCTATATAGATAGGCATATAGGAAACAGATGGATAGATGAGTATTTGTATTTTTGTGTCTGGTTTTATGTGATGACACAAATTTATGGTCAAGCATAATTTAAAGTTTCGATCAGTGGGTCATGACCTGAAACTAAAACAAGATCAGATGTGCGGGAATTGGTCATAGTTCAAGCCTTTGAGACTTGTCTGTGAAAGGAAGATTTGGTGTGAACTATGGCAGTATTAATTTTGGGTAATAAACGACTCTTAAAGAGAGTGAATGTCGGGTCATTTGTACAGCTTACGTTTTGCGATGCCATGTCAGCTCTCACATTCATAGTGAGTGAAATGACTTACTCTCCTGATACTTGAGCATAGTTTGTGGTTACATGAGTAATACTGTCTATTCATGTTTGAAAAGACCAAATTGTCCTTCCAAATTGCCTTTTGGGTAATAAACGACTCTCAAAGAGAGTGAATGACGGGTCATTTGTACAGCTTACGTTTTGCGATACCATGTCAGCTCTCACATTCATAGTGAGTGAAATGACATACTCTCCGGATACTTAAGCATATTTTGTGGTTACAAGAGTAATACTGTCTATTCATGTTTGAAAAGACCAAATTGCCCTTCCATGATAAAAATGTATTATCAATATGTATAAATGTATCTGTGTCTCTTTGTACACACTTATTCTCATTGGCATAATAGTAGAATGAATAGAACTCCAATATGTGATTCTGTCTCTATGCGGGTATTTGGTGCAAGCTATAATGCATCTTGCTCGATTGATGATTATTTTTTTATATTGTTTTGCACATTGCTATCATTCAGTTTGCACAGACGGATGAGTGGACTCTATTATGCGACACTCTTGCTGCTAGACTCATGGCTGCTGATGATACAGCTGCGGCAACACTGTGTTATATATGTGCTGGAAATATTGATAAAGCAGTGGAGATGTGGTCAAAGAATCTTACAACAGAGCATGATGGAAAACCCTATGTAGACCGTCTCCAGGTAAGCATGCATTGATTAAACTTCATCAGACGACAGTTTATGTTAGATGGAATATAGACTTATATGCAATACTTCTATTTTTAAGGATTTAATGGAGAAGACCATCGTCTTTGCTTTGGCTACTGGACAGAAGCGATTTAGTGCTTCATTATGTAAGTTAGTTGAGAAATATGCTGAAATATTAGCAAGTCAAGGGCTTTTAACTACAGCGATGGAGTACTTGAATCTTCTGGGGACTGAAGAATTGTCTACTGAACTTATGATCTTACGTGATCGTATAGCTCTTTCAACCGAGCCAGGTGTGTCTTTATGCCGTTTCTTGCCATATTCTTCTCCTTATGAGATTCCACCAAACTAGGTTTCCAGTTTTTGTTGTCTGGTGAGAAGTTCCCACAAACCCTGCACCCCAAACCAGATTGTGCTTTAGATTGTTATGATGTGCCTTCAATATCTCTGTATGGCCATCTGAGGAAGCATGTAAGGCATATTGAACATATGCATGTTCTCTAAAGCTGCGGCCTAACAGCTTTGATCCTCATTTGGGGGATTGAGATAATGTTAATCTTGTTTCATGGGTGGAGTAGGAGAGTTGAATACTTTTGCCCCATGCATGACATAGATGGAGTATCAAATTTGTTCAAACAATTATATTACATGAGTGTTGGGGCTCTATCATGGCTGAGCATCCTTTAAGTTGTTTAATCAAGCTATTTCAAAGTTATATCTCTACTATCGTCTTTTAAAAAGTAAAACAACTTGAGCCTAAAGGGCACATCCTGTGCCCAGCAATGCAGGAATGGATGTGCTAAAAAAGACATTTTTGCTTGAGTATTAGCTTGTCACTGAATCTACTTGCTCTCCCTCTTGATAGGCACACTTTTATTTTTCTCCCCACAGTTTGGACTATTGTTCTGACGGCCACAATTCATGTTAGACTTTGATTATTAAATATCCCTCTGAAGTCCAATGTAGGACCAGATAAGGAACAATGTCTGAACTCATTGTTTGATTTACCGAAATAAATATATTTTCTGTGTCTCTATATATTGGGATATAAATAAGCGATGGTGTCTTATGAATGCATCATTGTAGAACTTCTTTTTTATTTGCTATCATTGTTAGATTTACTGAAACATATGTGAGTCTATATTTAGCACTATCTACAAGTAATGGAGCTTTGTGAGTGCATCTGTTACAGTGATTTACTTGATACATCTTTAACCCTCTATACGCTATCTTTATGTATCCAAATGCTGCTTTTTAATATACTTTGCAGACAAAGAGATTGAGAAGACTGGGACTTATGAGAATACTCAGTTACTAACCGGACCTGCATATGGTGCTGATCAATCAAGTTATGGTGTTATTGATGCCTCTCAACATTATTATCCGGTATATACTTCCTGCTTCTCAATATCTGAAATGTTTTTCTGATTCTCACTTTAAATATTGCTTTCATTTTTTCTCCCTCAGGATGCAACACCATCCCAGATGCAACCAACTGTTCCAAGCAGTCCCTATAGTGAAAATTATCAGCAGCCATCTGCTAATTCATTTGGTAGGGGGTACAATGCTCCTCCCACATATCAACCAGTTCCCCAACCTAATACCCAGCCTGCCAGATTTGTTCCTTCTCCGGCAATTCCAGCTTCAATGGTGATAGTCCCATATGATTTATGTTGTCTATGAAGTTGATTCTACATGTTGGTTTGGACTAGTGTTGCTATTTTTTGAAGCTGATTCCCGCATATATATGTATTTTCCACATCCTTACAGGGAAACTATCCTCCACCTGTTAATACTCAGCCTGCTGTGAAATTTGTTCCTGCAAACCCTCCTTTGTTGAAGAACTTGGAGCAATATCAGCAGCCATCATCTTTGGGTTCCCAGTTATATCCAGTATGCTACTCCACCTATAACTTCGTTTCATGTTTTAAATTTGATCATCATTCTGAGTTTGCCATATGTCACTTTCATAGGGGGCTGTTAACCCTAGTTATCAAGCTGGTCCTCCTGGGGTTGCTGCATATGGTGCTACCACATCTCAAGTTGGACCAACTCTGGGGCAAATGATGCCCCAGGTCTATACTCCTACTCCACCATCTAGAGGTTTCATGCCAGTGAGTAATTCAGGGGTTCAAAGACCTGGGATGAATCCAGTGCAACCTTCTAGTCCTACTCAGCCTGCTCCAGTGCAACCACCTGTTACTCCTGCTGCTCCCCCACCAACTGTGCAGACTGTTGATACTTCGGATGTACCTGGTAAAATTTCTTTCTCCTCATTTGATCTGTGTTAGGAATTATCTGTAGCCCTGTGCTTTACATGCTTTATTTCTAAAACTAGATGAACAGATGGACTGAAATATGATTGCCACTACTCTCTTAAATTTTCAAGTTATTTTGGTTGACAATGGGGAGTGGGCAGTATTATTCAATTTGGGATTGAAAATATTCATTCTCTTTCAAATTCATGTCGGAGGACTACCATGTTGCTCAGTGCTGCAGACTACTAAATAAGGCACAAGTAAAATATTGGACCCATAACCTGCTATGCACAGTGGATAGATCCTCAATTAGTAAAGGAATTAGAAAAACTCCATAATGTATTCTTTAGTGGCAAACATGGGAAATACATTTTTGGTGGGGCTGAGACAAATTAACAAGAAGAATGGTATGAGGACTGAGCATCCCTCTGTTGCTCCTTGCATGTCCCAGTATTAGGCTATTAGCATTTAGGTCTGCAATCTCTTTCCAATTGATGTTCATGTCAAAGGATACATGTAATGAGACCAAGTCCCATAACTTTCTGCATAGGATAAGCCTGTCTGTTTTAAGAATTACTGAAACATCATAACTACTCATTTCACATACTCACATGCTTCCGGAGTATGGTCAGTACGTCCTTCTACATTGACTTGATTTTACTTAGACGATTTTCGTAGCTAAAGTAATGCCAATTAGGTCGAGCCAAGTTTATTCTGGTTCTCTGGCTCTGAGGATCGAGACAGAGCTTGGTCCACAAAACCTAATGAAGAAAGCTAGCTTAAGCAAAGCTTGTTAATTTTTCTTCTTTCATATGCTTAATTATTTCTCTCACATTTATATATTAATTCCCCCAAGTATGCTTTTCTTGCCAAGCACATATCTATTTATCAGATTTTCTTATGCCAATTTGGAAGAAATATTATGCTTTATCTTTATGATTGGGATTGAGGCTCAAAATAACTTCTATTTGCTTGGCTCAACTCAGAGAAAGATATACATATATATCATATTCTCTCTGGGTCTGTAATTTTGATGATTCCTGATAAGTTTATTTATTTTCACTAAAGAAACTTCACTTCATCCATTCAGCTTCTTATTATTTTTTGAATCTGCTGCAGCACAACAGAAGCCTGTTATTGCAACTTTAACCAGACTTTTTAATGAGACAACTGAAGCTTTGGGAGGATCACGAGCAAATCCAGCTAAGAAGCGGGAAATAGAGGACAACTCAAAGAAGTTAGGTGCCTTGTTTGCAAAACTCAATAGTGGAGACATATCTAAAAACGCAGCTGAAAAGCTTGTACAACTCTGTCAGGCACTGGACAACGGTGATTTTGGTGCTGCCCTTCAAATCCAGGTATCCAAGAAATCCCCAACAGTTACTTTTTCTTTATTCATATGTGATTGAATTGATATGAAACTACACTTTACATGTTATTGATGTGGTATAGGTGCTTCTCACAACAAGTGATTGGGATGAATGCAATTTTTGGTTGGCAACGCTCAAAAGAATGATTAAGACAAGACAGAACTTGAGATAAATTATTAGATCAACTCCACCACTTGCAGAACTCTTGATTTAGCATCAACTTTTAGTTGTGGAATCATGTTTAACTGTCATTTGTACACAAGAATTGACATCTTTAGATAGCATGCAGGTGTTGGTTTTACTTTTATTCTACACTTTTACCCCCATGATATCTTTTTCCTTTAATTTCATTGAATTCCTTCAGATCAGTTTGAGAAAAGATAGTTCTGAGGACAATGATAGTTGGGTTGCGATATAGACACATTTTTGTTTTAAGAAGCGCTGTTGTAATGTCTCCCAGAGTCCGGCTTCAGAAACTTCGCCTATTGCTATTTGAGGCCATTAGATTGTACTTGTTTATTAGATTAATAGAAACTTTTTTTTCCCTTTATGTTTATCTTGGTGATTTTGCTATGACAATGTTGTACTGTCCGAAATTACAGTGTGTCCAATGATTGCTAGACATATAACCTGATATCATTGCATTTGAACATTTGATACATCTGTTGCCTTTGCTCTTGTTGGATATGTCTGCTGTAAAAACTTATACTATGCTTCTTATACTATGCTTAACAAGCAACGGACACGTCAATTACACACCTCATACACTTTGTGATTGGTTGGAGTGCAACCAAATAATGATTGATTTGAGTGCGGCCAAATCAGATTATGATTTCCCCTTGGCATTGTCACTTGAAAACCCTCCATTCTGACCTTACAGGCAGACCAATGGCCACCCTCTGTCTCTTGTTTTTCTATTGTTCATGTTTTTGAGATCAATCATAAAGCCCTCTAAAATTTTAAAAACCTTCAATCTGAAAAACTTCAAAATTGCACTGTAAAAAAAAACTTTTGAACAATTTACATCTAAGGCCATATAAACATGTCTAATTAATTATATGCCAAGTGGAAAATATAGTCATGAAGGGTTCAATCTATCTTGAACTTTCCTCGAGTAGTTATTCTAGAGGAATCAAATGTTTTTCTAGATACTAGGTTTTATTTCTAATTGCCAATGCAATTATTACAATAAGCATAATTTCTTGAATTTATAGGTGTGATTTCAACATAGTGGTTATGTTTTACTGAAAATCCCTTCCCGACTTGATAAGTTTTTCAACTAAGGTCACCAAATTAATATGCATATATTCCCTAACAGTAGTTGAGAGTTAGTGATTTTAAGAGGTATTTTTGGAAAAAAAATCTATTTAAGAATTTGAACCTTATTTTGTGATGTCCGAAAGAAATGGGAGCAATAAATTTAATAAAAAAAGAATATTACCTTCTTAAATTTGGAGGCAAATATAGGTACATTGGTGCCTTGAACCACTCTAGCCTAAAATACATTAGTTCATGCAACTCATATAGTTTGCGCCTTAAATTTGATTGATACTTGCACAAATACATTTTGTGTCCAATCAAGGGAAAGTTCGACGAGCAAATGAATTACATTAAAATATGCATTAGGATTACATATTT
The DNA here is from genome assembly GCA_019321725.1 of Paulownia fortunei. Classification (NCBI taxonomy): domain Eukaryota; kingdom Viridiplantae; phylum Streptophyta; class Magnoliopsida; order Lamiales; family Paulowniaceae; genus Paulownia; species Paulownia fortunei. The sequence continues at coordinate 22,804,585 of CM033108.1, read as the reverse complement.
GCTATTTGTTGAGTCACAAAATATATTAAGAGTTGAATTAAGATTTTATTATCAAAACAATAAGATTCAAAATACAACGACCGAATAAATAAGGCCACAAAAAAAGAAAAGCATGAAGGTGTGGTGGGGAGTAGCAAAATCTTTGGAATTCATATAAATTATTATTGTTTTGTATCAGTGCACAGATGTTTTAAATTAAATTGGCTCAGTTAAATTTGCACGAAGAGTTGCAAAAAAAGAATACAATAATGCTCCTCCCAAAAAATCTTCTAGAATTTATGATTATCATGCGAGGGGAAAAAATCTCAATAGAAAATTTTTAGAAGAAAATTTTGAAAAATTCTAGCTATCAAGTTTTAGTTTTTTGAGCATTATTCTAGAATGATAGAAATAAACTGTGAAGTAGATGTATGTATTATGATACAATGTATGGAAATATTGTGCTTAGGATGTGGTATACTTTTCTACATCTGGATGGTTATACCATAGTGAAATTATGGTTGAGCTAACCATCAACTCCTATAAATACAAACTATATCAGTTTATAAATGTAAGCCAAAAACTTAATTGATGAATAAGATTACTAAGGTCTCTGCTAAGATTTTCATATTGGGTAAACATTCTTTCATTAAATAATTGTTACGATGGTGGAAACAACTTCCATACTTCTTTTAACATGAGTACCTATCCCTGTCCCCCAATCCCCAAATCCACATCGCAAATGTCAAAACTAAAAGTGATGTGTATATACTCAAGTATAATTGATCCTTTACCCCACTTCCAATCCTCAATCCAAATTTATAAGACAAACTATTTCCAATACTCAACCGAAATTTATAAGACAAATTACTACTGCTGTAGCATTTCTTTGCTTCGTGTAGAAGGGGCAATCCTTAATTTGATCACCATTCATAAATTATTATATTTTACAAAGGAGTTAAAAATATAGTTATTATAAAAGTTAAAAACAAATAAAAATGGAAATATTATAAAAATTCAAAGAAAAATAAGGGCTTACAAGCCCCGTGACATCTACCCTGTTGGTATAATATGCAAACCTAAAAAATGTAATAAGTAAATTACTATTTCACATATTAAAATAAATTAATAAGAAAATATATACGTTCCAAGTAAAGATTATAATTTATAAAAATAAATTTAATATAAAATATAATAGAAATATTATTCCACATTTTAACTCGATTTTTGTTACTATCATATTTTGTTTTTTCACTTTCAAACACTTTTTTTTTTTAAATAAAGCTCTAGTCATATTCGTAAATAAACTTTCTTATACCATTGAAGATTTAGTTGCAAAAAATACAACTTATAAAATATCGACATCACTAAAATCATTATATGGCTTATATATTTGATTTAATTAACATTTAAAATTATTGAAATGCAACAAATAAGAAAACAAATCAAAACAATTTCAATAATAGGCACAATGGTTTTATATATTGAATAGAAGAACACCATATAAAATTTTGGAGTTAATAGTTTTTCAAATGATCATGAAATAAGCAAACAAGGGAAGAAAACGAATAAAGTTCCAAGTCAAGTCCTAACATTTTGATTTGGGCAAGTGTTTGTATAGTTGATTATGCTTTCAACAATTCAAGTATGAAGTAAAAATACGTACATTAATTGGTGAAATCACATCAATTAGTAAATTTACACAATCATAAATTCGGACATGACATGTTTGATTTAATTTCAACAGAGCAATTTAATCAAATTTGGTTAGACATGGGAATAGGGGTAAATAAGTGATTTTCTATATAAAAATGCAAGAAAAAAAAATAATTGAAATTTTGGACAACATAATTAGTAGGTATTTGCAGCAAAATTGACATATTAAATTAAAATTGTTCGTAAGTCATCTAGCAAATGATTAATGTGTGCATACTAAATAAATAGGCATGATTATTACATTTATACTATTATATAATTGAAAAATAATTAAATTTTGGATTGGCATCCTAGTATCTTTAAAAAAATAATGGTCTTATCTCCAATTTAGTATGCTTATGAGAAATTTTTAATTATTGACACAAATACACACTATGGAAGCATAGACTTTTCTTGCTTTTTCACTCATATATATTAAACTATTCGATACTCAATTTGATAAAATTTTATTTACGTTTGATTTATTAAATATAATAAATTAAATTTGAACATATTTTTTTTTCAATAAAATTTAAAACTTGGATCGAGCTCTACTTAATTAATAAGATAAATTATATATATATAAAAAAATCAAGTTACATGAGCTAGTTCAACTCAATTAAAATTCATTCGAATTACACTCATATTCGATTCAATTAAAACTCATTCAAGCGTAATTCAATTAACAATCAAACCAAACTCAAACATATTTTTTTACTCTATAAAAATTCAAACTAGCTTAAATGATAATATATTTTGACTTGATTCGATTTGTTGAAACATTTAAAATTAGTCAATGCAATTGCTAACCTCTGTTTCAAATGGTATTACATCTTCTATTTTAATATCATCAATATACATTTGATTGGTGATATTAGGAGATAAAATATAATTTACAATAGAAGATCCAATTTGTACAAGCGGAGTTTAAGCGATTTGACTTAGGGTTAATTCCACTTTATTTTTTGTCTTTTTGTCGAGTGTTCTTTAGTACTTTCAATTGTATCATTTTGCATTCTTATTAAGTGTTTTTAAGTATTATCAATTATATCATTTTACTGTTATATACTATCAACTGATATTACTTTACTCTTTTATCCTCTCATTGAATGACTTTATCTCCCCATACTTTTAAAAAATAATCGAATTGCCCTTATTTTTTTTATTTTTTTTGTAAAATCATTTTAAAAATATGTTAAAATTAATAATTTGTATTTATATTCTAATAATTTTTAACTTGATTAATTAACATTTAACATGAAATTTATTTGAAATTTTATTGTACTTAAAATGTAATTATTTTTTTTAATTTACCATAGTTTCTATTAAATTACTATATAGTAGGATATCTTTATTAGATATATATTAAACTTATAAATTTCTTATTCATCATAAATCTAAAAAATGTATAATATTTTTCTAAATATTATTTTATTAAATACATAAAATATTAGTAATAATTTTTTTATTATTAATGGAATTTTTGTAATTTATTATAAACTATGTTAAATTCAATAAAATTAGTCATTTTAGTCTTTAATTTATTCCTATTAAGTAAATTATAAATAACCAAATTATCATAATTTAATAAAAACTATGATATATTCAAAAAGCATTTTATTGCTTAATCTTTTTACTATTTAACTCTAAGATGACTAATTTTTTTAATTTTACATAATTTCTAATAAATTATGATAATTCACCTAATAAATAGAAAATTATTATTAATATTTTATGGTTCAATAAAATATCATATGGAAATATATCGCATATATTTAAGATTTATAATTAATAAATAATTTACAAGTAAAATGTATAGCTAATAAAAATATCCTACTATATAGTAATTTAATAGAAACTATGTTAAAATAAATAAATAGCCACTAAATTTTAAATACAATAAAATTTAAAATAAAAAGTAATGTTAAGTATTAATTAATCAAATTATAAAAATATTAGAATGTAAATATAATTCTATTAATTTAAGAATATTTTTAAAATAATTTCACTAAAATAATATATAAAGACAATGCAGTTATCTTTTAAGAGTATAAGGGTAAAGTGATCAATAAAAGTATAAATATATGAGTAAAGTGATACAGTTGACAATATAAATAGGTAAAATAATATTCAAAGTGGCTAAAACAGAATTAATCCTTATTATATTACTAATTTAAAAACTTTTAATAGTTTGACTTTTTTTTAAGACTATGTTTGGATTTATTTTTGTGTTTTGGAGAAAGATGTTTTGATGGAAAGAATTTGAGAATGAAAGTAAAATTTTATTTTATTTTGAATTTATCTTGTAAGTTTTTGTATGATGTTATATATTTATAATGATATAATAATTGAATACTATAACAATACAAATATATAGCAGCCTCATTTTATTTTGGAAAAATTAAATAAAATTATTTTAAATAAATAATAAAAACAATCAAAATTTTATTATAAAAAAATAAAAATTTTCGCTCAAAACAAATCCAAACATAGCCTTATTTATTATGAATGAATGGAGCCATGGTCGATCCCAAAGTAATTGAACCTATATGGAACCATAATCTTGCCTATTTCAAAATGTCACAAAACTAGTTGCAATTCAAATCGCAGTGACTTGCTATGCTCAAATTAATCAAAAGATCACACTTCAAAACTTTTATGTTTAAAAATCCAACAAATTTGTGATAATCAATGTATTTTCCTATCAGTAATTCAATATTTTTCAATATTGATTGAAAATTATTTAATGAAATAAATCTTAAGATTTTAAAATTTTAATAGTACAAAATTATAAAAATCTAATATGATAAATTAGTTAAAAAAAATTAAAATTTTAACTTTGTACTGTTGTATATGAACAAATAATTTGGAGGAAAAGACTAATAAATAAAGGAATCAACGCCTTTCAACGGTCAGATGTCCAGGAAACAGCTTCCAATAGCGACGGAATCAAGCAGAAGAGTATGGCGAGGCTGTTGTCAAGAACATTCAAATCACTGAAACCCCATTCAAATTCTGTTCCAGCCCTTCTTCCCCTTCCCAACCCACCAAAATCATCGCAGAGCCCATCTCAGATTTTACCCCCATCATCGTCGAAAAAGCCCTCATCATCGGTTTCAAGATCTTCACCCAGGAATTCGTGGGCTGTGTATCTAATCCTCTCCACCAACCCACCCACCAAGACTTATGTTGGTGTTACCAACAATTTCTCTCGCCGGTACATTCTTTATTCCTATATCTACACTCACAGTGTGTGTGTGTGTGTGATTGTGCATATTTGCAGATCTTCTCGTTGAGAAACGAAGTTTAGCATTATCAAGATTGTGAAGATGTATATTTGAGTATAATTTTTTTATTCAACGATAATGTGATTGGAATTATTTTTTGCCGTAGTTTCTGCCACAAATTTTATATTATTTTGACCACAAATTTTACACTTCACACCATTCAAGACCTCCCGCCGACGCCGATGGAATATTCCGATGAGATTGCACATGCGAAGCAATATTCCGATGAGATTGCACATGCGAAGCGAATTTGAAGGACATGACAATCAAATTATTAAAAGTAATTGCATTTTATCACCTTTTGCACGGTGTCTCACTTTGCCACCTAAGTTTAATTTTTTTTAAAAACTATGTATGTACATATATTTTATATATTTTCTATTACTCATTCAAATAAATAAGTTTAATTAACACTTATTATAATAAAAAATATATTGTTAGTAAAATTATTATTTTTTTGTTTTATTCCCTTTTAACTTTCTTGTAATTATAAATTCTATTCTTTAATTTACTTTGTTAAATTTTAAATAGTAATAAATTAAAATTACATATTAGCAAAATTCTATACAAATATGGAGCAATAATAAAATTTTAAATGCATAAATAATGAATTGCATTAAAATGTAATACTTTTATCTTTTTTTTTTAATTTTACTTGAGTTTAGACTAATTTATGTTTCAAATTACATTCTAATATGTTTAAATTTATATTCGTATATAACTGTAATTTTATTCACCTCAAAATTGGTAAATAACTGTTTATGTTTATTTGTCATTTTTGCAATTTATAATTATAATTTATTCTAATTTAAAATTTAATAATAAATTAAAGAATGAAATTTGTAATTCAACAAGAAAGTTAAAAGGAATAAACAAAAAAATAATTTTATTGACAATATAAATTTTATTATGGTAAGTGTTAATTATTTTTTGTGGATGAGTAATAGAAAAGAGATAAAGTACATGTATATACATAATTTTATTTAAATTTTTAAACTGAGATTGCCAAGTGAGAAACCGTGCAAAGTTTGGGTGGCAAAGTACAATTATTTTAAATGATTTGATTCAAAATTGCATGTACCACGCGCGTGACAAAATCTCGGTGGAATATTCAACCATTGGGAGGTCTTGGAAGGTAAAATGTAAAACCCATGTACTTCATCCAAAGTGTCACCAAAAAATAGTTTAGAGGGTGAAGTGAAAAAATGAGATATATTTCGGATGGTTTAGTGTTTTTTCCCCTATATAGATATATAATAGATATAGGCATAGATATATTATATATACAAAGATCATGATTGTAAGTGTAAATCAAGTAAAAAGAAAGTGTTTAGTATCTTTATGCCCAATGGCAAAATCAGCAAACATCTGTGTTGTAATTTTAGTGTCTCTCTTCAGTATTCTTTGTATTTCAATCTTTATCTCCTGTGCAGTGGCAAAATAAATTAATATCTGTGGTCAAATTCTGATTTTGAAGTAATTCCATGGCAGTGAAAAAGTTTTCTTGCCTGCAAACATTTGCTGGCTCGGTTAGCATGAGAGCTTCTTGTTATTGGGGTTAAATCTGCAAGTAGTCTCCAGTGTTTGTGTTTTTCTCAATACCAAGTGGGTGTTATATGCTTAGTGGTATGGTGTTTCTTTTCTATTTCAGTGGTACCCCAACCCCCACCCCTCTTTTCCTGTTAACTAAGATTGTTAATTAATTTTGTAGCTTGAAACAACACAATGGTGAACTAAAAGGTGGTGCAAAAGCATCCCGTGCAGGAAGGCCTTGGATTTGTGCATGTCTTATACAAGGGTTTAGGAATAAAAGTAAAGGTAATTGACCCATTTAAAGCTCCTGTAAGGTTATTAAAGAAATCTGATATCTTGGTGCTACAGTAGTTTCATCCTTTCACAGTGACATTCTTGCAATTGAAATACAAACTATCTTTAGGTAATCGGAATTGCTATTTCTACGTTCTCATTTTACCAGGGCAATGGCGTTTTTATACTCAGTACCACTATAAAATTTCATCTTTCTAATTGGCTTCATTTTTCGAATGTGTTTCATGCAATCTTCTTTCTTTCTGATATTCAAATAAGTTTAGTAAAATGTGCATAATATGAATGAAATGCATCAAGTAACTAGTGCTCCATCCTCTCCCTGCCCCTCTTGCTTTTCTGACTGCTTTTTACTGTACTAGTCTTTTCAATTTGTGGCACTCACACCATGTTAAAGAAAATATAAAACAGGTGGCTAACTTCCTCTAGGTCTTTTCTAACTTATTTGCATGTCCATTTTTCCACGTTACTTCTCTTAGCTGCTGATGCCCGCTATGTGCTACTTTTTGCACAATGCCACTTTTTCTGTTAATAGTACATCAACTGTGAAGCATTAAATATATGCATTAGCTCTCCAAATCCTTGACCACAGCAGTTTAAATCTCAGAAATAATCTCAGAAGCAAGAGTTTAAATGGTTACCCCTTTTAATACTTTGCTCTAATGAATGACACGAAAAGATACAAATATGAGGCCATGCTTTCTTTAAGCAACAATTAATTTGTAGAAAACACAATCACGAACTGTTTTTTTTTTTTTTTATATATACACGATAATCAGCATGTCAAGCTCTTCAGGCAAAGCTTTTACCATTATCTTATATCTGTTGTCCTGTTGTAACTTTGTTGACTTCAAGAGCAACTACTTATTTAGAGATTAGGGACAATGGCCCCAGTTTTGATCAAAGTACAGTTTTTGTGACAATTAAGAGCTGTGATTTTCAAAGAAATTGTAAGTTTCAATGTCATCTAATCTCCATCATTTATACGAGTAACAAATAAAAATTCCTCAAATTAAACCATTATTATAGCTTTAGAAATCAGAGAGAGGCATATATCAAGTGATAGCAAACTAGATTGGGATGTACTTTTGAAGAAGGAACAGCACCTTGCTGAATGTCCTCCAATAGAAAACAAGAGAACCGTTTTTTTTGTTTAACAGAACAAGTAGGAGGAATAAAAGACGTTCCTGTGATATGAATTTACTAGCACTTGCATAGGTGACATTGCGCGCTGCTTTTGTATACTACTCATTTTTGTGTAGACTATATATTATGGAGTAATTATCTTTATTCATGAAAAAATCTTGTTTCTACAAAGTTGCCATATCTATTTCTCCGACAAAGGGGAGATGTTTTCAGATACTAAATATTTAGATCTAACTTCCTCAAGACTTTAGTTTACAACTTAACTTCTAACTTGCTAAGTTATATCTCCAGTTATCAACTATACCTTTCTGGAGGAAATTCCTCATTAATTTCACACCCACAGGAATCTGGAATGAGGGCAAGTAGTATAGAGATATACTCAACAAATAGTATTGAATTTTCAACCAATATAATTATTATGTAATCAAAGAAAATATAATCTGGAATTTTGAGTAAAAACTTGGAATCAAATTTTAAATTGATCTTGAAGTGATACAACTGAATAAATTAACAAAGGTGTTCAGTTGAAAAAGGTGGCATGCCTTTGTAAGTAGACATGATCTCTTTGAAAAAATTTCTACTCAATAGTACTTGAGTGTCTTGAAATTTTAGTAGGACTTAATTTTCATTTGTTTTCCAAGATAAAACTTATAGTTTCTTAAAGAAATATACATCAGAATAGTTGGTTAAGATGTCTACTAAAAACCACATAATTGTATATTTTATTTTCTGGAGTAACCTCTGGAAACTATATAAAATGTTGATACTTTTTTTAATTCTATGAACTTTGAATTCATATTTTGAGTTTCGTTCCATACTTAAGACTTGTTGCTTCTCTACCATCTCTTAATCACTGTATCTTTGTTTGACTTGGTAACCATGAGTTTTTAGTATTCATCATGTATTGTTCAGTGACAGAGTCTTCTTCATACTGCATTGGGTCTTTGTAGCTTATGAATTTGAATCAAAATGGAAAAGCATTTCAAGAAAATTGCCCCGCAAAAGAAGTAGCAAGAATCAGGAGCCAGCAGACAACTCACAGGTCTTGCTATTACAACACAGATATACAGCTATAAATCAAGTCAAGGATTTGATTGATTGTAGTCATTTGGAAATCGATTGGCGCTTGGATCCTATGTAATCCATCAACTGTGAGTCTAATTTATTTGATAAAATGTCAGTTTGATTTTCTAACTTTCTTTTTTTTTTTTTTCTTTAATCTTATGGCAGCTTTACTTTTTGGCTGTCTGTGTCATCATTAGTCAAATTAGACAAGGTGAAAACAGAAGTTGGTGCAATTTGGTTCAACCACAAAATCTTATGATGAGATGAGCATAATAGTAGTTTGCATTAAGTATCAATTACCAAACCTACAGTCTTTCATCATTAAATGTGTAGATTTTTTATAGATGATTTTAAGGAGTTTGTGGCCTTGTTTTCTTTCTAATCCCAAGATCCCAGTGGTTTTTTGTCGTTGCCTGTTTGCAACAAAGTTCTTCACTCGTACAGAATGACAGACATTTGATGCACTTGCTTTACCAAAATAGATTTCTTGGATTTGGGAAAGTAATAGTGGCAGAGGGTGTCAGGTGTCCCAGAATGATTTAGATAAAAATGCTTCTGTATAACAGGAAGTACATACTAAGGTACCCAAAGTAAAACTTTAGCTGACTGAATCTTACAGCACCTAAGATTTCCAATTCTTTTGTTTTCTTTTAGTTACTAGTTCTTCAAGCAGTCATCCATAAATCCATTGAAAACTATTACTTATCATGTCTTTTAATCTTTGAATCAGCCCTGGAACTTCTTCATATCCAATACACAAAAATCATTGCTTTTGTTACTGAAGTGTAAGGGAGAATAAGGTAGGAAGTCAAAAAACTGGAACTTGGAAAATACATTACTAAGCTCTAATGGTTATGCTGAAACAAGATGGGAATTAGACCAGAAAATATTACTTAATAGAGTACTTGTTGCGATCAGGATTCATTAACTGAAGTTGCTTGGTTTTTTTTCTTCCTCGCTCCTCCTCTTTTTCTATTTTTGTTTTATTATTATTATTATTCTTTTTTTTTTTTTTGTGGGTGTTGGGGGTGGGGTGGGGGGGTGGGGGGTCCGGGCGAGGGGTATTGTTGAGTTCTGCATATTATGTTACTATTTTATCTTCATTTTCAGAAATAAATGCATCCCTAGCAAATTGAGATATTTTTTGATATATGATTGGATCATGAATTTATTAGTTCCGTCAAATCCGTCACAAAATAAGAGTTTCCTTAATCGATAGGACTATGACTCTTTTGGGCCATTTTCATTGTAAAATTAGGATATTAAGGATCTTCTCTCAATCTTTGGTAGAGTGGAATAACATCATTAGTCCATTTTTCAACTTTTAATGGTAATACTCAATCAACATTCTTCTACAAAGATTCCGAAAACTATAGAGCTTGTGTCAGCCTCGACAGATTATAATGTTGTTCTTATTCTCTCTCTCTCAGTGAAGTATTGCCCTGCTTTATTTATTGGATTAATGACTTTGAATTTTATTTCTGGAGGCCATCCTGCATTACAGAGGCTCCCAGGTTTGTCATGTATCATTTAGTAAGATCCACTCAAAGTATTAGCAGGTGCTCTCATTAAGGTGACTTTTAAATATATCAAAACCTAGTGCTTTATTTTTTTAGTCATCTATATGAGGAAATATTTTGAATGAAACTGAGAAGCTGCTGTTAACGACATCCATTCATTGAAAACAGGTGGAAAATGTATTTCTTTAATCAACATGTAAAATTGGATTTCCCTTGGAGATTATGAGTGATGGAGAGATACTTGGTGGTACAAATGGATTGAGTTACAGTCACTTTTGGAGCTAATCAATAGGAAAGCGAGAAGAGGAACCTGAAAATGTAGCTGCTATTATTGGGATTCATTTGAGTAATACCAATCCGTCCCCCCCCCCCCCCTTCTTCTGTGTGTGTGTGTGTGTGTGTGTGTGTGTGTGTAATAGAGAGAGAGAGAGAGAGAGAGAGAGAGAGAGAGAGAGAGAGAGATTGGAAATGGAGTAGAGAGAATTTAAATTATGCGCTGAATCAGGTGGTTAGGTAAACCTTGGAACTGTACATGGGAATAAAGCTCACTGGGGTCAAATTGTCGAAGTAAATAGGTTATTTGCAGTTGTGCAAATACATTTTGTGCGAGTCCATAACATATCTATTTAGTTGAATTCTAATTTACTATGCCACGGTTGACAGCCATATATCCATAATACAAGTCTTTTACTTGAAAATCTCCTTGGTTGAGAATGTAGACGCAGGGCTATTGTGTGTGTCACAATACTGCTATTTGAGGTATTGCCTGTTTGACCACTAGGCTAACTTATACAATCTTGTCTTCCACCTTCCTTTTCATGTTCTTTTGCTTCTCTAGCTTTCAACAATGAATATATGCAAAGATTGTGTTTAGAGTAATTGTTAGTACTGCCTGTGCGAAGTACAATGATCTTACAGCATGAGTAATTTCCCTTCCCTGTTCTCATTACTATAGGTAAATTCTGATTTATCTGATACTTGGGGAAGAGTTGAGAAGCGGTGGCAAATGTGCGGTTCTGATCGGATTGGACCGGACATGGAACAGGAAGGTTTGGTGATTAGGGATGGATCAGTTCAACTGGTTTGACGTCAGCATGATGTTATACTTAGTTATAATACTTGTAAAATATATGTAGTTACAAATGACACTAAAAATAGAAAACTTTCTTTAAATATAATGAAAAAGTTATTTAATTTAGCCAAAATTTTCCCCACCTTAATCCCTTAATTAAGGACAACCTTTAGAGTTGTTACTTCACATCATCAACATTGTCACCTATAATGGCCATAACTAACCCCTGCCCCCTCTATATCCCACTCTGTAAATTCTTGGATTGACTGTTGGATGAAAGCAGAATGGGTGGTGAAAGCCACCCACCCCATGTAATCCAACAGCCATTTGCTGCTTCTTTTTCTCCCCCTCTATGATGGGAATGCCAATTCACTTGTAAGGGAGTGTTTCTTTGCTTTTGGTGTATGGTAACATAGCCATGTTAATGATGAGAGAATGGAAAAGTGAATTGCAGTTATTTGACCTCAGACTTTCATGATCAGTGCAAGTCCTTTTGTGTTTGTCCCCAAATTATTATAGTATGAACTAATAGGCATGTTTCAACACAATGTGGATTTTGAGTTGGGCCAATTCACCAAATTGATTTTTCTGTCATTTTACATAAATTTTGCACTTCATGAACATAGGGTTAATGACATCACACCCCATGTTGTTCTTGATTCGTTTGAGTTTTGCAAGACTGATTGGACTGAGAGCAGCACCATTAAATTTTAATATTATATTTTTTTAATATTTGATTGTCTCCGAAAATTTAAGAAAACAAAAGGGAAACATTTTTGCATTTTGGGAGCTGCTCAAGTAAAACTTTGAGACGAATTACTTGGGAATGTGATAAAGGACTAAAAATCATAATGGGATTCGAGTTTTTCATAAAATAAGATTATGACCAAGCCTTTCAAACAGCTAAAAATCTCCAACTCAACTCATTGTAGCAAGGTAAAAGTAGTAGAGCTGAAATTGTTGAGTTAATTGACGTTTTTCTTATTTAAATTAATTAAATAAAAAAGGAGAAATTTATATAAAATTTACATTAAAATGTTATCAAAAATTTCGATCCCTTCCAAGCTTAATGAAGGTTTTAAAAAATTGGATCTCTTGAGCCATATTTTCCCTGCTCCATGGCTATACTACATTGCGGAGGTTGGTTAACGAAGTCGAATCATTTATTTATTAAAAAAAATAGTTAATAAAGTCGAATCATTTAATCATTAAAAAAAAGATAAATTACAAAAATTATTTTAAAATTTTGATTATTTACAAGAAAATTCATCTCTAAATTATAAATATTATCTGAATATTTATTTTTATTTAATAAATTATACCTATTAAGGGATATTTGTAAAACAAAAATAAATTTTAATGGGATATTTAAAATTTCAAAAGATAATTAATTTTTGAATTACAAAAAAAAAATGATATATCATTTAAAAAATATTTCATCCATCCTAAAATTCTAGTGCAAATTACAGTGCTACTTTGATTTCACACAAAATTTTCAAAGTTGAATATGTGTAAGGTTTGAGTGCAATTACACTATTGCTTCAAAAATAATAATTGAGAATCAGTTGTGTCAATCATTATTTTAATTAGATATAGTTCAAACAAATTATTTTAAAATTTTAAATTTTTATTTTCAAACATCCAAAAAGAAAATCAAAACAATAAACTTAGAATAGTTCAATATGTATTAATTAAAAATTCCAAGATAGCTTCTTTTTTTTATCAACTTTTTTTAAACAAAATGGCTCGCTAATCATGCGGTTTCTAAGGACAATTTCTCTGAAAATTTCTGAAGTATCCCCGGTTTGAACTGCGGGAAATATGGCGAAAAGATTGCTGAAAAAGCAGCCTCGAGTTAAGAAATGGGCATCCATTTTCTGGAAATTTAGTCAATCTAATTTAGGATCCCAATGCCATTTTACAAACCAAAAAAGTATTAGTTGACTCTGAATTGTAATTCCTCATCATAAATTAATCACAATTTATATTGAATTCCAACTGGATTAGATTGATTTGATTTCCTTAGTGTGGAAATTTAAATATGGTGGGATTAATAGAAGCCATTTTTTTAAATTTGATGATGTATGGAAATTTAGAAATTAATATGAGAACTTACAATGATGGAGGTTTTTGAGCTTGGTAGAGTGTTAGCACGCGTTTGTAAAATAAAGTCCCGAATTTATCTTCATAATAAATATTTCGATACTTAAATTAGTTTTTTTTTTTAAATTATAATAAAAATAAATATTTTAAATTGTGTAATTTTCTTAACAAAATTAAGGTATATTTATTAGACATTAGGAGATCTTATTATGCCATCATACTAATTTATCATTGTTGAAGTATATCTGTGGCATCTTAGTGATGTCAATTATCAACTTACACGAAGATAATACTATCAAAACTGATGTTATGTTGCGTAAAATTTTAATTTCTAATATCATATACAATTTGGTTGGCATCAAGTCAATAAATTTATATATGTTATGTAATTGGCTTACTTTTCGAGTAGGATAAATCATTACAAAATAAAGCTATTATTAATATGTGGTTAGTTAGATTCAACTATATTAAAACTGAATTAGAATATATCACATAATGGATAAATAAACATTAGAAAGTTATGAGTCATAATGATTAGTGGGCACCAAAAGTTTAAAATAAAAAATTGCTTCTCCTATTGTTGTTTCAATTTGTTTGAGTTTTGTCCCTTTTTCACTCCTTTTTCTTCCTCTCTATTTTCAAATAGCAAGTGTAATAAATATAAGATTAACTTATATCCTCTTTTCTCCTCCTCCTTTTTTTTTCTTTAATAAATTATATATATATATATATATTGCTTTTATTACCTTTTTTGCCCCTCGTGAAGAATGTTATATTATTAATAATTATTATTATTATTTTATTATTTCTTATTTTTGTTGTTATGGTCAAGACTCAAGAGTGAGAACATTACCCAATATCCACAAGATGATCTATAGAAAATGTGGACAAGTAGTCTTCTTCCATGTTCATATCCTGTTTCATCTACTATCCTCACATAGATGGCAAGGAAATTGGCCCCAACATTTAATTATTTTATTGTCTTATACATTTTGTGCACATATGATTAAACTAAAGCAAAAATAATATATATATATATATTAAAAAGTGAAATATGGAAGGACTTTGAAGTTATTAAAATTATTAAAATGTTAAATATCTTACATTTTCAACAGCTTAAAATTTTTAATTGAGGTGGTTATTCCATATAAAGAAGCTATTTTATTTGGGTCTAAGCTACATACATAGGCATTAGTTTGTATATGTTATGTTATGCATTATATGGTTTATCTTGTGGCTTAGTTAAATTATTATTATTATTCTTTGCAATTGATCATTTTAGATTATGTATTGTTATTAATTACGGAGCATGCACGAGTTTGCTAAGTAATATTAATCATATAAAACAAGTATGAATTCAGTTATTATGTGATTATTTTGAAGCTAAACTTGAACGTTTCTCATTCATGGAAATTCCTAAAATTTACTATACAATTATCACACATGTCAATTCCTAAAAATTGGAACACAATGAATTTTGTTTTAGGTTTGATAGTTAGGTGGTGTCTGGACGCACACCAGATCCACTGTAATAAATTTCTATTGCACCTATAAAGATACGCCACGTGTCAAGGATAATTAACACCAATAGCAGGGAATTACACACCCCTGTTTTTACACCCTATCATAATTAAACTAATAGCCCACTTTGTGAAGATTTCATCTTTCTCTCTCCACTCTTCGATCGTTCAGTGTATAATATTGAAAATATTATATTTGATATATATATATATATATTAAATATAATATTTTATCATATATTTATCCATATCTATATGAATGTATGTATATATATTTGTGTGTGAATCTCACTTTACATGTATTCAATCGAAAAAATAACAACCATTTTAAAATCAATTTTTAAGAGGTTCAAAAGAATTTCTTACAATCTAATTAAAAAAACTAAAATAGCAAGAATTTGAACTCATAATCTCATAAATTACAAGTTCACATTCATATTACACATGTATCTATGATACTATAATATAGGAATATAAAGAATATGAGGACGTCATATATATACAACATTAATTTACTCCAATTATAAACTAATTTTTTTTAAAATAATAATTTTTACTATTGTTTATCAGTTAGGACTATAGACTAGTTAAAATCATTTCTACCAAGAAAAAAATGACCACCACCAAAACGCCTATTTATTTACATGTTGAAAATGGGAAATTTCTTTGAAACGCAGTAACTTTGATTGAATCAACCAAACATGACCCGTTCGTTGATATATTGTCGTGTCCATTATTTCAAGTTTTTTTCCCTTCACTTTAAAATTAAATAAATTTTTTTCCTTGTGTTTTAATTTTATTACCATTTTTTTATACTTTTTGCTCCATTGTCATTTACGTCATTAGCATTTACATTGAAATTTCTCCACTCTTGACCAGCTATTTCATAACCAAAATCATTAGTCATTGGAAGCCCATTTTCAGTAGTGGTCAACCCACAAATTTCCCACCCAGCCTCTCTCTGCCTCTCTCTTCTCTGCCTCCTCCATTTACAATCTACAGTTCCACACCACCAACCAGCTCTCCCCAGCTTCAATTCCCAAACCACATCACAAACAAGCATATATACTTGTATTCAAGATCATTTTGTACATAATAATTAAAAAATGGTGGTGGGTTATCTCTCATGTAAAGCAGAATCATCTATCTCAACTGCTGATTCCTATGGCTCAACATCAACCTCTTCCTCTAACAAATTCCATTACCACTCAGATAAGGAAAAAGAAAAAGAAAAACCCATCAAAATCCAAGAATTCAACTACAAAGATCTTGAGTTAGCCACAAACAACTTCTCAGACACAAAGCTCTTGGGCAGAGGCAGCCATGGACTTGTGTATAAAGGCGTTTTACGGGGTGGCCGACTTGTGGCCGTCAAGAAGCCCTCAAGAACTGTCCAAAGACTGTCCATTTCTGAAAACCCAAATGAAGTTGAGAATGAAATTGACATTTTGTCTAAGCTCCAGAGCCCAAGATTAGTTAATCTTGTTGGGTTCACCAAGAATGGCTCCCAAGATCGCCTTTTGGTGGTTGAGTTCATGAGTAATGGCACTCTTTATGATGTTTTGCATTTGAATTCACGGCCTCCCACTTGGGGTAGGAGGATAAAATTGGCTTTGCAAACTGCCAAAGCCATTGATACACTCCATTCTCTGAGCCCACCTGTAATTCATAGGGATATCAAGTCTGCAAATGTTTTGATCGACAGGAATTTCAATGCAAGATTGGGGGATTTCGGGCTGGCATTGAGGTGTGTGGATGATTATAGGTTGAGGTCAACTCCTCCTGCAGGGACGATGGGGTATTTGGATCCTTGTTATGTGACTCCTGATAATTTGAGTACCAAGACTGATGTGTTCAGTTTTGGTATATTGCTTTTGGAGATTATTAGTGGGAGGAAGGCCATTGATTTGGCGCACTCGCCGCCTTCCGTTGTGGATTGGGCTATTCCCTTGATTAGAAGAGGGAAATTGTTGTCTATATATGATTCTAGGATTGTGCCTCCTAAGGATGCTTCAGTGAGGAAGATGTTGGCAGTGGTGGCTGCGAAATGTGTGAGGTCTTGTAGGGAGAGAAGGCCATCAATGAAGGAGGTAGTGGAATGTTTGAGTGAGTTGAGTAAATTGGTTCCAGTTCATTCTTGGAATGGTTTCGCTAATCCTTGTTTGATGGTGGAGACTGTCGGCAGACCCGTTCAATCAAGAAGTGTTCAGGTGAATTCAAAGGCGATCGGTGATGAAAATGGGAATCTTGATGATGGGGATGCTAAAGTTGGAAGACCATTGTGGAATCCAAGGAGAGTGTATTCAGACTTGGGGTTTCGGAGCAATTTGATGGAATTGATGTCTGGCCCTGATGGCGAGTCTAAATTTCTTGTTGAGGATGACGAGTCCAAGTTGGAATCAACAAAAAGGGTGTCGAGTTTCAGGTTTGAAAGTTGTAGGTTTGTTGGCAGGACTAATATTCGGTCCATGGTTCTTGGAAATGGTAAGGATAGTGTTCCTTCCTTAATGAGAAACCAGTCGACTGTGGATTTTCAGGAAGGAGATGATAAGATTGCCGGATCAAGTTCTGTTACACAAGCTGCAAATATGGCCATCGCATTATAGGAAACATTATGACAAGTTATTAAGCCTTCTTGCTGACTGAAAATTAAGCAAAGCTCGGATATGTAAAGCTTCTCTTACTTTCATATCATATTGTTGTAGATTTTGCATGGCATTCAATTGAATAGCCTTTGTGTTATTAATCATGTCTTGAGTCAGACAATTATCAAATCAAATGTACATTCTGGTGCACCACTGGTGCATTAGCCATGTATGTTCTTCATTGTTTAAAGCTAATGATGAATAATTGCCGGTGTTTCCACTGTAATAAGCCTCTTCTTGTATTAAAGTTTGAATTTTGTATGAAACAAATTTTGCTAGATGGTTGTATATTCAGCTTTTCTCTGAATCACTTAACACTGTCAATGAAATAGTTTTACCATTATAGTTTATCTCATGTCTGCTGCCAGTTGTTCTCAGCTTGAGGCACATGTTGATGTATTCTTTTGAGTGCTGATTCACAAAATCAAATTCTTACCTCCTACACTCCATTAGGTCCAATGAACTTTTATAAATGCTTTTGTTTGACATAGTAACATTGATTAGTTTCTCCACCATGTATCAGCATGCCACATCCTGCTCTATTGATCTCCATAGGGTATAGTGCTCATTTAATGTCTGTCTCAACCTCTATATCCCTTACTCATTGCAAAGTGATTGTTGCACCACATGTGCCCAACAGAAATGGAGAGAGATTCTCAGCATTTTCATTTCTCTTTTCTTGTATTCTAATGTTTTTTCAGTGTCGCATTTTTCAGAACTAGTTCTGGAAACTCAAATCACCAAGTTCGCAAAATGTGATGAGAATTTCCTATATTTCCTAATGCACGCTGTGCTTTCTAATTCAGTGTTAGCAATTTTTTTAGTAGAAAAGTTGTTTCATTTTGCTTCTTGTGCTCACTGTGGACACTTGGACTAATGAAGCTAGGTAATTTCCCTTTTCTTGAGGTTTCCATTTGACCCAAGATCTTTAAACTAACATGGTTGGTGAACGACGTTTGATACCTTACAGGTCTCAAATTCATTTGTAAGAACCAGTTTTCCAGTATTTTTGTGGTTGTCCTTTTCGATCCATGGCTTTATTACAAGGCATCCTTTCCATTAACCATACTCATATCTATTTAACATGATGTGCATTTTAATAATCACAAGAATTTGCCGTGTTCATCGTTTGTTTGTGTTCTGTATTAAGACACAGTTGTCAATCTTATAATTTTCTAATACATGACTACCATGAACTGAGATTACATAATTAATCTTACTTGGTGTATACTTTATCGTCTTCTCCTTGCTGGCATGAATCTGTAAGCAAGAAGGTTGTTTGGTTAAGCTTCCTTCTTGTCATGTCTTTGTTTAGTGTTTTCCTTGCACTCCTGCAGATAGTTTATAATGGCTTTTAACCTGTCTAGGATCAGTCTCTTCATGTCTTTCGACATCATAGGTGCAGTAAAATTCGGTTATTTTTTATGTTGTGTTCACTGTAAAATTCTATTTTTTTCGTTTTTTTGAGTTCACTAAGATAGAGGAGGTTCACTTCTCATTAATATTCAGGCTCGCCAGTCCCTACTCCAACCCGCCACTGGTAAAACCTACCATCCTACAGGTTGGATTAGCAAACTTCCAGATCCACACACCCAAAATGTGAGACAACACACAAGAATAACACCAATAGATATGACATAAGGGACCATTTGAGTTGAGACCTGAGATTGCATCTTTAAGTTCAGTCTCTTTTTACACTCATCTTAATGTGTATAGTTACTACTTCCTGGTAAACTTTGTCTCACACTGTAGAGATTCTTAGATGTTTCTGACAAAATTCAATAGGTCAATTTGAAGAATGTTTATCAGTTGTTACAAACCTCTTTGGCAAATCAATGTCATATTTGTGTCCACTACTTGAAAGGGAGTTGCTAGGGGTAGGTACCATTTTATAGAAATTAAACACTAATGGCACCTAGTTTACTTCTCAATTGCTAAGCTGTAGTGGCATCACATATAATTCTATGTAAAACTAGGTCATATTGTCTTTATATTTGTGTCTCTCGCACAGTGAAGTGTACTATACACACAGAGATGTGAGACACCCAAAACTCATTCGACTACGGATGATATAGAGATAGATACACACCAAAAATATATTGGACCATTAATTTTGAGTATTGCATAAGATGTCACCGACGAATATAATTTGAAATCTTGTCAATAATTGCATTATACGTATTTTTCCTTATATTGTGATTATTTTTTGTACTTCAAAATGAGGAAGAACCAAGTGATCACTATTTCTCAATGGAGATTTGTCTTGATCTAATGAACTTAACCAAAGTAAAATTCTTGGTGATTTCTTTATTATTACTGCATATTGTTAAAGTAAATATTCAACATCAAACGGTGAGGAGGGCTAGTAGACAGATTCTCAACTTCATAAAATTTTAAAATTAATATAATTTTTAAATGTAATTTTGTTAATCTTTCAACCAATCTGAATTTTCTGACTCAACGAGAATCATTTCAAATGTGTCATCTCCTACTTGTGAAAACAGTAAACATAAGAAAGAATTTTCCATATTGTCAAGTACTATTGTGTTGGCATAGAAAAGGACTACACAAAAACCAAGCAGCTGTTAGACCTATATCATTCCAGCCAACCATCATGTTTGGTACATAAAAACTTAAGTTAATATATCAAGAAAATAAAGGCATCAAGCCCCAGAGAGCAGACACAATCCAAAAATTAAGACAGCAACAGTGTCTGTTACTATACAGCAGCATGCATGAAAATGGGATTCCTTTCATCTTTCACAGGTCTCTAGTGCATATTTCATTTGCATGTGCTTTTCCCTTTTAAATCTGACACCTCCTTTCTCACTGTAGTAAAGTAAACATGATCATGCATCAATGTTTGACCTTAAATTTAGTGATTTTTTTAATATAACAATAGCAACACACTCAATTCATATAATCTCGAATCAAGTAAATGTGGATAGACCAACATGTTATATTTTTTGGTGTGAATTTTTTTCAAAAAAACTTATTTTATAAATGTAAATGACGGTTGGTTCATTGAAATTGTTTAAAATATAAAAATCTTTACTTTTTCAGAAAAGAAGAAGCCACATCAGACAAATTGTTGAATATATGTATTTTGATGTTGATATGGTCCCCATTGCTGGATTTCCAAACCTCTTTGGTCCACTTTTTTTAAAAGAAAATAGGAAAGAACAATGGTACAAATTCTGGAAATGGGAAACTATGTAGCCTACAATTAATATAAATGAATTTGGATTGCAGATTCTATGTGGGAATTGAATTTTCAAATCCACCAACACCTGGGGAGTCTCTCTTTTGTACTTATGTGAATGGAACTTTCTTTGTTGAATCTTGGCTTGGTGCTTATTAAAGATCAGGGGTAACTATTAGAAAAAAAATATTCAAAAAATCCTATTTGGTCTTTTTCAAGCTAGTTACCCCCTACCCTACGCTAACCCAATAGCAATTTTGAGTGGTATTTATTTATTTATTTTTATTTAATTATTTATTTATTGGGTCAATATAAGTTGAGTTATAAAAGATTAGTATTGAGTGCAATGTCCAAGAAAGTTTGAATTTGGTGGAAGATTAGTTGGATGCTCAGTGGCAACTTTTAAGAGCTGAAAAGATTGACCATGATTATAAAGTAGATATCATCAAGTTTATAATAGCAAGCATTGGAACATCAAGTTTTGGATCCTATACTGAATTATGATGTAATTTATCATTTCTTTGAAATAAAAAAGGGGGTGATTTTCAGTAATTATTTGTTTAGTATCACTTTGTTCCCTCAAATTATAAGTATATTTACTTTATCCTCTCTAATTAAGAAAATATAATTTATTTTCTAATTTTATCTTTCCTTTCAAAATATTTGAGAAATATTAAAGTTGAACAGATTAAAATTTTATTTACATTTACTAATATAAGTAATTAATTTAAGCTAGATTAACTATAAAATGACATAATAAAATGTTATCTTTATTTACTGTGTAGAATAATAATTTTATTCTTAATTATCAAATTACTCATTAATAATGAGTACTTCCAAGGAACAACCAAAACACATAGTACTTTTAAACAAAATAATACTTTTTTACGAAGCCGACAGACAGAGAATACATAGTCTATAAGACAACTATATTTAAGGAATTTTGCAGGTGCCCCATAGTAACAGTACCTCCTAACAAAAGGGTACAAAGTCTCCATAAAGTGGTAAGAACATTTAATGTGGTACCATTCACATTGTTACTTTATTTTTTTCAAATAATGGTTTCAGTCGCAATTATTTAATAATTATTTATGATGATTAAGGATACAATATATTTATTAAATAAAAATTATTTTTATATAGTAAATAAGTATGACTTGTAGCTATATCATTTCATAATTGATCTAATTCACATTTGTTGATTTATAATATCAAGTGTAAATAGGATTTCAATATTTTCCCAAATATATTGAATAGAGGGGAAAAAATAAATAATAAATTATATTTTTTTAATTAGAGGAAGTAGAGTATATTTTCATAATTTGAGGAGGTAAAATTAGACCAAAATATAGGTAAGGGGTCAAAATGAAATTCACACAAATGGAAAAAGAGCCACACCATATTTTAGAGGCAGAACGCAGTGGACACAACAACTAACTAAATTTAAAACTTTTGACCTTTCAGATAGTGTTCTCATAATTAGATAATATTTTTATAATTAAATCGATAATTAAATTAATTTTATTAATAATTAGTAATTTAATCGATCGAACCAGTTTAATCGGACGATCAAATCGGATTGATAAAAATTAATTATATTTTTCTTATTATATTATATAAAATGATAATATAATAGACTAATTGTTATGTAACACATTTTAAATGTAAAAAATAGATAAATAACTATCTAAAAAAATATTTAACAAAACACAAAATTCAAATAATCATATAAATATAATAAAATATCAAATTTTTTTTTTTTGAATAAATAAAAAAATAAAATCGATCAAACCGAATTTTTAATTTTATTTTATTAACCAGATCGTATCGAGCTTCAATTCCCGATTAAATCGGTTTAACTAGTCGTTCCAGTAAAATTTTCAAAACAATGCTTCGATATTTAAGACACTCGTCAATTCAACACATATATTACTTTTGATGCTTTATCAATTGAAGAATCACACTCGAAATCATGTGTGTGTGTGTGTGTTTTCTTAATCCAATTTTAATCCCTCTTTTACTGTTAACTGGTGTAATATTGTAATAATTTTATATCATTTTTGTTTATACTTATAATATTCTGACACTTCAAAGAATATTACATATAATGTTGGATATTTTAAGACACGTGTATATTTAAATAAAAAAAGAAAATTTTGAATACATTTCAAATACAAATAGAATCTCTTTTAATATATTTAAGAAAGTATAGGAGTAACATAAAAAAAATTAAAATTTTTCTAAAGTTATTTGAAAAAATAGTGATTCCTCATCTAAATTTTCCTTTTTATATCATTATATTTCTTCATTAATAAAAAGTTTTTTTTTTCACAATATAATCTACAAAGGACTCCAATACATTTCTTACCGATAAAAACTTTTTTTTCGTCGAAATTACTATAATATCTTCATAATTCTATTACCAATAACATACATAAATATATATATATATATGTGTGTGTGTGTGTGTGTGTGTGTATTTTTATGAATACCATATAATATAAATATTTGCATATATTGTGTCCTAAAATTAAAGAAATGTCGTGTCTCATATTACTTCTCCGTCGTACATCATAGTGTTATACATTCTCATAAACTTAATATTTTTAACTTATTCACATTTTAGGGATCATCATGTTAAATTGTATTCATATAGTTATATTACATTTCAATTTTCACAATCGAAGCCTAAAGTTAAGTATGAAAACTCAAACCAAACTTAGGAAACAAAATTTAGATAATCAAAAGGAAAAATCAAAATCAAACTTAAAAAGTAAATTACAATAATAAAAAACAAATTAAAAATTTAGGAATATAGATATAAGTATCAAAGGTAAGTTCAAAATGAAACTAAGAAAAATACAATAATAAATAAAGGAAGAATACTAGGATTAATATCATAAAATTAAATAAAAAATGTCAACCCGACTATTTAGAATGATCATTGAACTTAGTGTGGTTTGACTCATTTCATGTCATCTATTTAAATACTATTTAAATAAAATTGTATGATGTTAAATTAACATATAATAAATTTATTATTTTATTATATAATATTATACACATATTCAACAACTCATATTTTTTTGCAAACATAAATGGATGGTATGATATTTAATATGGGATTTATTTTTAAAAAAAAATCTAAGCCCGATTAGGCTAAGATCGTGACATCGCTCAAACCAGCTTGACAACAGAGTTGGTCTGACAGGCTCATGAACCTGTCCTAACAACTCAATTGCCTGGGGCGAGGATGCTAGCCATAGAAATTGATATTTAGACAACCCCTATATTATACCTACATTCCAAAAAATTATTCTTATTGTATTGGAACATGTCGGATATAACAAACCTCTAATAGTATCTGTCGTGCCACTCCACGTTGCCCATAAAATAAGTAAAAATAAAAATTTATAATACAACACATTTGTTACATTTCTAACACTTCGAACACATGACTGTCTTTTTTTATATAAAAAAGTATATAAATGATAAAAAAAAATTAAATTACTTCAAAAAATAGTGTTGCCTTATCCAATATCACTTTCTTTTTTTATTTTTTTTCTCTTTTTTTATTTTTATTTTTATCAAAATTCAAAAAAAATAAAAATACATAATATACAAATAGCACTAGCATTCCGACACAATCACCTATATAAACTTTTTTTTCTTTTTATACTCGCATTAATTTCTTTATAAATCTCTCACCATTATATATGCGTGTGGAGGTTTCCTACGAGTGAATCGTATGAGCAGTCTGTCCCATGTCAGCCCTATTACTGTGAAGATTACTATTAATAATTCCCTTGTTTGGAAACGACTTTGCAAAATTTGGAGTGAGGTTGATACTCATATCTTGTGGTGCTTAGGACATGGTAATGTCTCATTTTGGTTTGATAGGTAGCTGATTGGTCAACCTATACGTGATTAAGTGGAGGTCCAAAATACAGAATTTAAGTGATGTGGCACGACCTATAAGAGGAGGGTCAATTATAAGCGCAATTGAGGCATAAAAAAAAGGACTCAATTACAAATAATTCGAGGCATAAAGGACTTGAGGCCGTCTACTATGAATACTCTTTCTTCCATTTGGTGAATGGTATACAATTCATTTACTAAAAAACACTCTCGAATCTTTACCGAATTCTCTCTGACTAGAGGTTCGGAGGAGCACTCCTAACAACTTGTGTGTTACATGTACCAACTCACTTCTCGATTGTTATCCAGTTTGGAATAAAAGATAGGAAGTGATACCACAATGTTAAGGTTTCTGAGTTTTGGAGTGATGGGCAATGGAAGCAAGATGTTCTTTCGAACTTTATCCCTGCAGATTTAGTACGAGAAATTATCCAGATTCCATTTGATCAGTCAGTCAATGCTTCTGCAATAATGAATCGATCAGTCATCTTTTCCTCCGAAGTGATAAGGCTAAACAAGCTCCTTCTTCGTCTCATATTCGCAGCTTTTATCCCATTCATTATCTTATGGTTTAATTGGTTGGAGAGAAATGATGTGAAACACTGACAAAAGACCTTGACAAGTAATTGGATAATTCAAAGGATGATTCACCATGTTTGCCTGGTGAGATCTCATCATGAATTCTGGAAAGGAGATTTCTCCATTGCGGATCATTTTCAGATAAGTTTTCCTTACAATTAGACAAGGAGTAAGGTTACTCTAGTGTTGTGGATTAAACCAATGAATGGTTGGTTTAAACTTAATACGGATGAGACTGCTAAATTATGTCCACGACGTGCTGGAGCGCGAGGTCTGTTGCGAGATAATTTGGGCACTTTAAATTTTGCCTCACTTTAAAGGAATAAGTACTCATCATTTAATTTGTTTTGTTTTCCTTTTATGTTGTAAATAGAGGAAATGTGCATTTCTTACTACTTTTTAAATTCACATGTTTTCTTTTTTAGATACTAATAAACGGATAATGGTTTATGCCGAGGCACATGCAACTTTACTTATATATATATACTAGTAAAATGCACGTGTGTTGCACGTGATTCATATAATTTTATTAAATTAATTATATTATTTAATAACTTAATTGAGTAAAATTGAAATATTGAAAAATATTTCATAAATAAAAAAATATTAGTAAAAACTTAATTAATAAAAAGTAAAATATTTCAAGGCACTTCTTAAATAAAGAAAAATAATAAATTCACTAAGTGTTGAATGATGTGAATGATGAAATAAAATATTCGATGAACTAAACTCAATGAAAATTTAAAACGTAAATAATATAACTAAAAAAGTTTTGATTTGAACAAGTGATCACCAATCCTTCTCTTGTTTGATCTTAATGGCGAGAGAAGTCTTCTTCTTTGATTTCAAGGATTTCTTCATATATCTTTTTTTAAGATTGTTAATAGTCTCTCATCATCGCTTGAAATTTGAATTTTGGTGTCATCTTCCTTAATCTTCTTTCTTATTTGCATTTTTTTTTTTCGTCTTCATCTAAGGATGAGGCTTGTTTCTTATCAAGATCATTTTCAATGTCAATTGCAATTTTTAATTGATTTGACATAATTGATTTTTTTTTATGTACTTTTTCAATGTGGGTTGTATCTTTTTAATTACATCAGTTATGACGTTCAACTTTCCATTTATCAATTATGCCTTTTTGTTAAAAATAATGAGAAATCGAAATTCAGTCGATGCTTGCAAGCTCAGACCCTTGTAGTATTTGGACTCATGTTCTCAGTGAATAAATGAACATATTAAAAATTTCAAAACTAATACATAAACAAACTAATTGATTTTAAATTAAAACGTAATACAAACGTAATAAACTAATATATAATTTTATATCATATATGCGAGTCTACCAAAATGTAAATTAATATACTATGTTAATATCTATCCAAAAAATAAAAAAAATAAAAATAGAAAGAGATAAATAAATAATATTTAGTCTAACAAATTACCTGCTCGATTGATGTGATGTATTCATTAATGGGGCATCCAACATACATAGTTGTTGCATTCTCGAACATTGTAATACATGCACTATGATCTCCTTGTACGACGTTTAACATTAATCTATATCTATTTCATAAAATAATTTTTAGTATCATGATGTAAGAATAAATTATTTGAATATTTATAGTTTGATTATTACCTTGCTTTTGTTTATACCTCTTCCTAGTTTATACTTTTTTCATGTTGCATTGTCATTATTCTTGAAAACACTATCCAGGATTCCTTGGTATAGTTCAGCTCTCATATTCGATTGGTTTTGGCGGTAATAATCCAATCTTGTTGTCTCTAATTTTATGCACATATCGACTGCATATTGTTGCAATAGCCTTCCAGCAAAAAAAAATGTAGATTGCCTTGGATTTTTAATTTGTAGCTTGTAGCAACTTTATTATCTGCATGAGACCTTCTTATTACTTTCTTTGCTGATAACTATAAATACAAACAAAAATAAATAAAAAGAAGAAATTTAAAAAATACAAAAAAATCAAACTTGATGGGCATGTGCATCATATTCTTGTAATGACTTTTAAACTTTTAATTAGTACATACCTTCTTGTTATTGGAAAAGAATATATTCGGTAAAAGAAAATCTTGATATAATAGAAACATCATCAATTGTTGGCTATTTACTGAAATATTATAATTTAATAAAAAAAATTAGAAAACAAAGCACGGTTTCAATAATATTATTAATATATATACGCATATAATAAATATCTATTCTAGAAATATTATAAGTTCATAGATAGATAGTAAAAAAAGTGTTTGTTATATATAATCATAAATATATATTCAGATGGTATTACCTTTTTTTTTTTTTTAATGTTTTGATGACATCCTGTCTCACCCCTTAGAAAAAGAAGTGGATATTGTAAAGGGTCGTAATATCTATAATAATGGTTTATTCTATATCTGTCTCCTGAATGTGCATGGACTACAACATCTCGTTCAAATGGTACATTAACATTATTTCCTTCAACCCATATAGCCACAACTTGATCAATTGTTAGAGAATTATACACTCGTTATTTAATTTTACATCTTCTGAAATATAGAACTGAACATCATCAATTGAAAGATAATCCTTTAATCTTCTGAAGACTTTTTCCATATGGATTTACCTCTAGAATTTTTATTAGTTTATTCACAATAACTTCAGATAAAGTCGAATTTTCTAACATGTTCATTCTATTCTCAACCTCATTTTCTGTTTCAACAAAATACAATTGAAAGTGACCAAGATAATCTTCTTTGGGTATTAACCTTAAAAGGTCATGATACATCATTCCCTGTACTTGAAAAGTATAAACCCCTTGCCTCGAAAATGCCACTTCTTTATCTAATTTTACACCAAATGAGGTAAAAGAGAATATGCAATTGAATGGATGAATATTTGTCCGAAATTCAATGGCCTTTTCTGTCTGGGAAGAAAACAACTCATACAATTAATTGGAAACTTCAATATGTGCAAGTTTGATTTTTCCATTATCGCAACAAAAAGCCGAAGACTTATATTCAAATCTTGTAGCACCACATTGAATGCAATTGGATATTTTTTTACTCATGTATCTCCAAACATACATGTTCATAAAGTATTGAATCTAAAAGAAAAAATAATCAAATAATCTAGATTTTAGTAAAGTCAAAAGCTTGCTTTAGTACAAAATATTTAATAAATTTTTTTAAATTACTAACCTTCTAATTCAAATGGAATTTGATCTTTAAAAAGCTACGTAACAAAGTGAATTTTGCTTCTTCTTATGCTTCTTAAATTTATCTATATATTCATGCCTTTGTATAGTATTTAGATTGGAATTTTTTTTCATGCTATCAAGTTTTCTTTATCGATAGACATCTGTCACTGTAGGATAAAAATTATAAAACGTTACATAAAAATACCATACATGTATATACTTAATTAGTTAAAAAGAATCTTTCAAATTTTTATTTTATATACATTGAAAAACTCAATATTGAATTAACTTTACCTAATGATGAATTTGATATGACGATCTTCCATACATTTAATTATTCTAAAGAAGTCTATAGCTTGAATTATTGGTCAATCCTACTCTCAAAGTAAATATTATTTTACATTGTATAAATGACCTACATTAAATGAAAAAACAAACACTAAGAACAATGAGGCTCGAAAGAGTAGTCAACAAAGATTTATAGCTTTTCTATAGTCTATAGTTCAAGTTAAAATACAAAAATAAAAAATAAAAAAATAAAAAAAATAAAATCTAAAATTGGGCATAAACTCAAAATAACCATGTTGTAAAGGCATATTATGCGCATCCAAATATCAAATGCAGTTAAACGTAATAATCAAAATTAATGTTTAAAGACAATAAAGGGATTAAGTGTTCTGCTAAGCTAATTGAAACCAAGAACTAATTATGTTGCAAATGTACACCACTTGAATGTAATACATTTTTTTTTATCAATCACCTGAATATACTACAAATTCCCCATCGTAACAAAACATAAAGTTAGATGGCTCATGAATCAACATTCGACTATACATAATCACTCTTCTCCTTTTTTTAAACTAGTTAAGATATTTTTGGTCCACTAATTATCTTCAAGAAAGTTATAATTCTTTGTTTATCATGTGGAAAATTATCAGTTTATAATAGATTCACATCCAATTTCTTACTTGGAACCCCACAAATCAAATACTTTCTATTTTTTTATTAAAAAAAAATAGTATTGGTGTAGAACACCTTTCAAGCATATGTTTTTATGCATGAATTAACTCATGTTTGAGAGAGAGACCTGATGAAATTGGACAGCTTTCCTTTTGCCTTGGTGCTCTCTGATGAAATTCTTCCACTTTTGCTCAGTTGATTGAATGGAGCTTTTCTGCAAAAGTTAAAAATAAATATTAAATTACCCAAAAAAATTTGACAGATATAGGAGTAAAAAAATTTATGGACCAAAAAAGATATATGATATAGAAATAAAATTGCCTAAAACATTAAATAAATTGAGAACCGGAGTAGTGATTTCTTGACTCAAAACTTGATTGATTAAGAATATGACTGACACGTGTAAAGATTTTAAAAATCTAAGAGTTTGAGTCCCAATTGGACTCAAGAAAATGAATAATCTTATTTTTGAAATTCTTCTAGGAATCCAAAATCTAGTTTTGAGGTAGAAGAGGCATCTAGAATTTATGATTAATGTAGATGTGTCTAAAAGGAATTTTCCTCGTAGAAGTCGGTTGAGTTTCTAAATTGTTCTTCTTCCTATTCCTATTATTTTTGCAGACAAAACAGATTAGTGTTCTTCCTATTGCAGGTCTTTGATTACATTTAGAATTTTAATAGTATATAAAAATTTAGAGTTGTAATAATTTATTAAAAAGAGAATTGCAAATTATATTTTTTTTATTAAAATTCATATATGAAAGGCGTATTTTAGTCTAATTAAAATTTTTTTAAAAAAAAATTCACACTTTTATAAATGATTATTTATATAATATAAAAATATTGGTTTATATTGAACTGTCGTACTCAGAGCCAGTGTCTTAATTTTAAAAAAATATACTGTGACACTAGGCCCATGTTGTATCATATCTCTATTGATGTGTCCGTATATCATAGGTCAGACCCAATACATCCAAATTGCTAACCTTCAAGAAATTATCCTTACACAATCAGAATATAAATACACACACACACACACACACACATACTCGTTAAAAAAAACACGTTCAAGCAAGAAAAATCAACATCTTGTAATAACAACTTAACACGCGGACTTGTAACTAATTAATTTATTTATCTAATTCAAAGGTGTTATAAGTTTTTGTGTTGTATGTCTGAATTTCTAATAATAAATCACACAAATACACTATAAAAAAATTTTCTCCACTTGAGATTAATGGTTATGAAATATTATAATCGATTTGGAATTAAGAAACAGAGTTATTCGTCAATGAATTTTATTAATTGTAAATTATAAAAAAATATTAACTTGTTAATATTAGACTATTTTTGGACCTTGATATTTTATGTGGAAAACACTCTCTTTCCGTTTTGGAAGGCAAAACGAAATAAATTTTTTACGAGTAATTTATAAGAGATATTATTTGAGTGATATATTTATTAGAATGATGCGTATTTTGTGTGAATGAAAAATATCATAAATTTAAATTTGAATAATTTTTTTTTTTTAATAAATTCAAGGTTCAAACGTAATGTCATTATTATTTATAGAAAATATCACTTGAAAAAGACATCTTATATGAGTTTATATGCCTTGTTCCAAGACTAAAAAATATCTCTGTATTTTCCATGATTTTTTTATACATATAACACTGTGAATTTTTAAAAAGCAAAAAATAATGGTGACGTGACATCTTAGATAATTTAATTCAAACATTCTTTTTTTTCAATCAAAAAACAAATATGTATAAATAATTATATATATTTTTATCCTATATATCTCAACAATTGAAATCAATTCTAATTATACCAAATAAACTCAAGTTTTATTATCTAGCATATCCATAATCCAAAATAGATTATCATGTTTCTATCTCAATATTAGACAATGACTTAAATTAATTAATCAAACTCTACTAGCAACTTAATTATCTATAAATTCAACCCGAAAACCCATGCATTAGAAATCAAATTTACTAATAACCCTAAGATAAGTCTACTTATCAAGAAAAAATAATTAGTTCCATAGATATTTATTATGATTTTTTTTTAGAAAAAGAGTACACAGAGTATCTGATTCATCACCAGTAAACCTCACAAAATTTCCAGTTTCTTGCATTGGTGGTCCCTCGACCAAAAGGGTTCACATATTCACAAATCATAGCTTGCACTCCGCTTTTTTCACGCCAAAAATGCCAAAGAAAAAAGAAAGAAAAGAAAATGGGGAAGAAAAAGAAGAAATTAAACATAACGACAATTGATAATAATTTGACTTTTCAAACCAATTAGTTTATAATTTTTCTTGGTTTATAAAGAAAGCCAGGTTCTGAAGCAACCCAGTTACTGTATAATTTTCTATCTTTCTGGAGTGTTGTGGAATATCCCTCTATTTATTATTAAAAGTAGCCATTTATTTCTCTCCTGGATTCTTGGAAGTTCAACCAGTGACATCTGGGCTTTCTACTTAGAGGTAAAAATTGTGTCTTGATCATTCTTTTCATATTTTATAGCTTCATACTTTTTAAGTAATTTAACTTAACTCTGTTTTTTTTTTTTTTTAATTTCTGATTTTGGTTTGGTGGTAAAAGTTTATTGCTTTTGTGGGTTTTTGATTTTCTTGAAGAAATTTAGTTTAATTTGCTGTTCTGTGACTATTTTTCCAAATTGATTATTATGGTGGTGAGTCTTGGATTATGCATGAGAAAATGCCAAAGATGTGGACAGAATTTAAGTGCAATTTTATCAATAGGTGGATAATTAAAATTCTTAAGGTTATTTCAACACAATCTTGTTATTCCTCCTTAGAACTAATTGTTTGATCCCAGTTGTTCAATTTCTTTCATTTTGAGAGGAAGGTGTTCTTTGCTAGCTCAGATGACAAGAAATGTATTTTGTTGTTCAAGAGAGGGTTGAAAGAATGAGAAGGCA
Organism: Paulownia fortunei; assembly: GCA_019321725.1. Lineage (NCBI taxonomy): Eukaryota > Viridiplantae > Streptophyta > Magnoliopsida > Lamiales > Paulowniaceae > Paulownia > Paulownia fortunei. The sequence goes on along the minus strand of CM033108.1, from coordinate 22,771,930 downwards.
CAAAGGAATAACTTATTAATGCAGGAGGCAGATTATGTACTTGGAATGAAGTATCCATGCTTGCGTAGCTTAGGAAGCATTGTTTGGACATAAGAATGAAGGCTGCTCTTCAAGCCCTTCAAGTCATTCTTTTACATTGCCAAGAAAGAAAGGGTAGATTGACTCTTAATGAAAGCGGTAACATAGTTGGATTTTAACGTGGAACAACCAAAGAAGTAAAATTAAATGAGAGGAAGAGAGATAATTTCACGCCTAAAAGTAAATATTGACCCTTCTCACTCTCTATTGTCAGCTGGAATTTCTAGTTATTAATGACTTCTCATTTGGTTACTCCTTTCAGATAGCTACTCCTGAGGATGGAAATTATTTCTTGCCATGCTGCACGCCACTGTCATATTGTAAACTTTGGAGGTGTAAAGGACTTAAGTTCGCATCGAACCAAGCTTCCCATATTAAGAGGAAAAAGGTTGTTTTGTTTTGGAATTGAATCAGGTTCTGCATCTTCAAGTTATTCTCATGTAGATAGTTTAAGGTTGCAGAGACTTGATCAGTGCCAATCTTCTAGGACAGTTTGCTCATTTAACAGTTATGAACATGTTGACTCAAGTGTGATAAGTGAAACTTACAACACTTATGTACTTGATGGTGAAGAGGGTGGGAACAGTAAGAAAGATAGTGGTCAGTCAATACCCAAGGTCTCAATTCCTAGTTTGCCAGATGAAGACAATGGTGACAGCGTAGCTCCCATTAGCAGCTGTTTCTGGGAATGGAAGCCGAAATTAACTGTCCATTATGAAAAATCAGGATCTGAAAATGTAGATTCCCCACCAGTTCTTTTTCTTCCTGGCTTCGGTGTGGGAACATTTCATTTTGAAAAACAACTAAAAGATCTTGGTCGTGATTATAGAGCATGGGCTCTAGACTTTCTGGGTCAGGGCATGTCATTGCCTTGTGAAGATCCAACTTTGCAGTCTCAGGATGGAAATAAGGGCATGTTAGATGGAGAAAGTAATGTTTGGGGTTTTGGAGATGAAAGTGAGATTTGGGCCAAGGAACTAGTTTTTTCAGTTGACTTGTGGAAGGACCAAGTACGCTATTTTATAGAAGAGGTACCCTGAAACTTTATGGATGTTATTGTTTTTGTTGAGCGCTTTCTTTTGTACTTTGAGCACCTCATAAATTGTAACAGAGTTAAAATTGATGCTTTCTAAGCTTCTTGGCTACAATAAAAGTTTAAATTCTCAAAACCCTAGAATTATGACGTCTTTCGATTCAACTCTATTCACTATCTCATATGCACTTTTTATAGTCCAGGCTGCCTAGAAAAGTTCTAAGTTTGAAGGCTACAGCACCTTCCAATTCAACTCTATCCAGGTCCTCACGAGCCCATTTTTTTTTACAACCCTTCTCTTTTATTTCTTTCTCACTATGTTTGAGAGAATCTTGCTCTTGCGTTCATGTATATTCACAATGCTATATATTTCCCTGTCTACAATCATACGGTATAGCGGTATTTATGTTAGCAGTTACCATAATATTTTTCTCTTTTGATTATCCCTACCTTTGATGAAAGTAATATTGCAAAATAGACCTTGGAAAACTTTAAGAATTTGTTTTATTAGCTACGCACTTTTTATTTGGTATGCTGCATTCCAATACTGGAAATCACGGATTGTGAACTTCATTTTGATTTGAAGGTCAAGAGACAATGTTTTTAATGATGGGCTTTTTTTTGCTCTTCAATCCCCAAGGCATTTACCTTCATACACTGGAATTAGTTTTCTACCAGTACACTGTTTGTTATCCATGTGATCCTTAATCTATGTTCATTTGAGGGATTTTTTTCCTTTTTTTGTTTCCTCAATTGGAGCTGTTCATTGAACATTATTTATGCACCAAGGTGAAATTGGTTATATGCTTCACATTTTCCATCATCCATCCTATGGACAGTGGAGTATCTAAATTCACTTCTTTTCCAAGATGACATGAGATCATCCAAAACATAACCTGTGAATTATTTATTTATAACGCCATCCATACCTTAAGTAGCTGTACCCATAGAGCAAAGATTCTGAAATAATAAACTAGTTGCCGGTATGGAATTTCAGAACTGAGTGGCTAACTGTATTATTGATACCATCACATTTTCACTCTGTGCTTAAATATCTTGAGTTGCTATATTCTGAGCTTCTGTTGCTATTATTCTTAGCAAGAATGTTATCCCTTTATATCGTGTTAATTTTCTTGAGATCCTCGTTTCTTTGTATTTTTTCTTGCGTTCAAGGAATCCTGTGTTAACTGACATCTTGATCCATATTTCATGATAATCAGTATGTGTAGTCTTGGTATCAGTGATGGCTAATTGTAGTCTTATGTGTCTATAGATTTAAAATTTATCTTTTGCAAAGCTATTTCACGTTATAATTAAATTATTGAACCAATTTGGTACGGAAATGAAGTACTTTAATATGCTGATATACAGGTGATTAAAGAACCTGTTTATGTAGTGGGAAACTCACTCGGAGGGTTTGTGGCGCTCTATTTTGCAGCATGCAACCCTGAATTGGTGAAGGGTGTAACCTTGCTCAATGCAACTCCTTTTTGGGGATTTCTCCCTAATCCTGAAAGATCTCCAAGACTATCAAGACTCTTTCCATGGGCCGGGACATTCCCTCTGCCTTCTGGAGTCAAAAAGTTGATAGAAGTTTTGTAAGTTCTATGAACCTACTAAGTCATTTGTCATTTTAACATCCAGCGCACCGAGTATAGTAAGAAAAAGCTTTTTCATTTAATTTTGAAGACTGATTACTTTTATGTACAAAAAGGACATACTAATTGAGATACTTAGACCTCCTCCTCCCCCAATTTAGAATATACTGCTTTTGTTCTCAAAACCATTGCTTTTCATCTGGACACTTGTAACCTTCCTAAATTTGGCATCCTTTTTTTGTCATTCTAGATGGCAGAAAATAAGTGATCCAAGAAGTATTGCAGAAATATTGAAGCAAGTTTATGCAGATCACTCAACAAAGGTTGATGAAGTGTTTTCTCGTATCATTGAGACAACACAACATCCAGCGGCTGCTGCATCATTTGCTTCAATCTTATTTGCTCCTCAGGGACAATTATCCTTTAAGGAAACTCTAACTAGGTTGGTGCTAGAACTCGCATTGCGGCACATATGTGATGTTAAATTCTTATTCTCTTTTCCAAGTTAAGAATATCTGCTTCTTGTGATCATAGGTGTCAAATGAACAAGACACCCATTTGTCTCATATATGGGAAGGAAGATCCTTGGGTGAGGCCCATCTGGGGTTTGCAGGTGAAACGCCAGGTTCCAGATGCCCCATATTATGAGATAAGTCCTGCTGGTCACTGCCCTCATGATGAGGTTCCTGAGGTAAGCTGCTTGGTCCTGATGAACGAGAATTACATTCATTGCATTCCTAGAGTTTCAAATGCTAATATCTGGTTCTTTATTGAGTCATGACAAATTAGAAGAAAACAGATATTACCTATTGACTTTTGGTGCCATCAGTTTTGACAACAAGTAGCATGTATTTTTTGTTTACCAATCAATTGAATATGCTTTAGTTTTTAATTACATAGATTAAGAAAAAAAACCTCTCACTGTAGTGTGTTGAAATTATTTGTGTTTTTCCTATCCATGGTGATTGGTGAGCCTCTGGAAGATGAATATCCATCAAATTTAGGCGCTCTCTTTTATCCTGTCATTTCATGTTATTCCATTGTTTCCTGTTTATATTTCCAGGTTGTGAATTTTCTTATGCGTGGTTGGATCCAAACTCTGGAGTCAGATGGTTCTGTTATGCTGCCTTTGCTTGATGGCCCAGAAAGCGCCGATTATGATGTCACCAAGGACTTGGAATTTACTAGAGAAGGGTCAAGAAAATCAGTTAGGGTGCAATTCCATGGCTCCAAGTTCTCCATCTGGAATTGGCTAAGCTCTCATTTCAAACCTAAAGAAAGGACTCAATAAACTACCTTGTTATAGAAAAAAAAATATAGATTTTTTTGTCTCCTGTACATTCATGTTTTTTATAATTAGTGTGCATACAAAAAAAATTCCTATCACTCAGCAGAAATTGTTTTGAGTTTACATATTGAATTTTACGTATCAGTATTGAGTTTGTAGCTTGTACATAATAATGCAGAAAAAAGGCAGCTGCATCTGATTCGGATCATGTATGGCTCCATTCAGTTTGAGGATCTTTGTGCAATCTAAGGTTATGAAGAAAGGGCAGAGAGAAGGGAAATATAAATATTTTGAAGGTGGTGAACTTTGAAATAGGGCTTTTTTTGCCTCTTATTTTTCATTAGGAATGACAATGGGTCATGGTTGGATTAGACTTGTTCCGGATCCGTCTTATTTGGAGTGAGTTTGTGAAGGTATAAACGGATTCAGGACGGGCTTTAGTTTTTAAATTTCAAATCCGTTTCATTTAATTTATTTATTTTTTATTTTAATATATATGTGTTTATGTAATATTAAATTTAAAAATATATATATTTGTTTAAAAAATAGTGATGTTATTTTTTTAAATAATATTTTTAAAATTATAAAGAAAAGGGAGGAAGGGAAATATAAATATTTTGAAGATGGTTAACTTTGAAATGGGCTTTTGCCTAATAAGTGTTTGCTTTCATTGTTGGGCTGATTCATCCACAACTAGCACAAATATGTGAAAATAATTCAAATTCAAACTTGAGTCAAGTTTTATAAACTTTTTCTTATTTTCAGTTTGTCTCTCTTTTTTTAAAAAAAAAAATGCATGGATTTATAGGTCACTTTACCTAGAATTTTAAGTTTCTCCTCTCTTTTTTCTAAAGAAAATGCATGAATTTATAAGTCATTTTACCTAGAAATTTAGAGGGAATGTGGTATTAATTTGCTTCAGGAACACATAAAATTATTACATGCTTATAGGGTAATTACACATTAAACAATATCCATTAGTGTATTAGTACATACACATGTAGTTTCAAAACTCTCTAAGAAATAATTTTATATAATTCGTATCTACTCAAATCCAATCTTGCACGCATATAATTAACTTTGTTTAATTAAATGAAATTTGATCTACTTAAAAAAAAAAACTCAATATTGGACTTTTCTATGAAAAAAATCAAAGTATTAATCTCCCAGAGAAAAAAAATTCCAAATAAGAAATCTCCCAATATAAAAAAGCTTTTCCAAAAAGAAAAAATAAATATTGAATTCCTTCAACGTCACAAAAAAAAAAACTCTAATTTATTTTTTAAACCTATACTATTATAATACTCTTAAATTATTTATATAGGGCTGCAGAAATTGGGCTAGTCAGCCTCTAAGCCCAAAAAGAATATGCACTTATTCTAGTCCAGAGGTGTTGGGCCGTCATAACACACGCCACCCACATGCACATTTAGCATTTTAGGGTTCGATTTTGGGAATTAGGATCGCTGAACCTCTTCTACATCACTGCTGAAGCAAAAGGAAAAGAATATTGAAAGTGAGAGAGAGAGAGGGAAGCAACAAAGCGATGGGGAAGAGAGCGAAGAGCTCGCGGAAAGGAAAGAAGGAATGGAGGGCTAACATAAGCACCGAAGACATTGAGGATTACTTCGAGAAGTCCACAAAGGACGCGCTTTCCGGCGGTTCTTTGGCTGACGCCCCCAGCGATTCTCTTTTTTTCGTTGATAAGTCCAGAGGTAAACTCTTAATTTAAATTTACATATGTTGATGTTTACAGATGAAACGGTAAAAATATGAACAGCCTTTCTTGATCTTGACCTTATTTTGGAAGCTGAGAAAATGATATTATTGATTGTATGCTAGTAATTTTATTTAAGTTTTTAGTGAAATTATGCTTGGGAGATATGACAATTGAGGGTTTCTTTTAATATGTTTTGGAATTTGAACTCCAATTTAGTTATAAAACTGCCCATGAAGAACGAGTACCCAAAAAGAGAAGACTTTGTGGATATGGGAAATTAATTTGGTAGCTTTATTGGGGGCTCAAATTGTTCAAGTATTTGGATTTTGATATATGCTTTTTTTCTTGCTTGTATAATTCTGTTTTTTTTTTTTAGTTATAAGTTGCAGCTATAGAAGCGATATGAAGTTGTGAACTGTTTCTCATAGAAGATTCTGCTATGTGACCAGAATTCCTAAGCGGCTATAATAGCGATAGGAAGTCATGAACTGCTTTAGAAAGAAGATCTTTTATATGTGACTCAAATTTATAATCGATCGTTTGAGCTGATATATATATATATTTGAAAATTGTTTAGATATATTTTTGTATTTTGCAAAGTAGACTTTTGCAATTTTTGGTGGATTAGTCGCTGGAATTTCTAATAGATGGTTTTAGCTAATTTATCTGGAAATCGTTTTGATGGAGTTTTGTATTTGGTGGAGGTGCTCGATTCACTTGTGGTTTTGTTTTTTTTTAGTGACCTATTTGGTAACAAAATACATAACTAAAGAATATCTTGTATAGGCAAATTTTCAAAATGATACCTTTATTTCCGTGTGATTCTGTGGAATATATACACGAATCGTTTCTGAGAGTGCAAATGAAATGGAGATTTATGATTTTTTATGCATTGGCAGATCTTTCTGTCAAACGAAAGATTGAGAAAAGCAGAGAAAAAGTATTGCGGTGTGATAGTCTGTTGCAGAGAAACCCTTTTGTTCAACCAGTTCCGTCCTCTATACAAAAGAAGAAGAAATCCAATAAAAATGGTAAAGCTGTTCAAACAGCTAAAGATAAAGACGCTGCACAGGACAGCCTAAAGGTAAGAACTGTTCTGGATATGTTTCAGAGTGATTGTGCAAAAAAAAATTAGTGGAGTGATTTTTTTAATATTTCTTGTCCATTCATTTCAGGATGAAAGTGCGCATGATTCTGGCATGGTTGACTTATGGGAAGACAAAGGTATTTTCTTTGTATATATATTTGCCTATTCCGGACGATTTTGATGACAATATGTTATTTCTAATAGAGGTCATCATCTTACTCTTGCAGGAGAAGACAGTGCCAAAAGCAAAAAGGTAAAATAGTATTTGCCTTGCACTTTTGGCACTTGCATGTCATGCCATTTAGATTATATGATAGCTGATGTTCTGGTTCCTGTAATCTTCAAGGAACCATCATCAGAAGAATAATATTTGTTCACGTGTCTGTGAGAGAGTATTTTAGTTTGTCAGTTGGCTCTCTATATGCAAAAGACTTTCTTATGTTAATATTCGTCACTGTAGTTTAATAGAACATGAGTTTTTGCAGCCTCTGTGGGTTAACTAACAGTTATTAATGACAGAAACCCAAGTCTTCTGTTATACCTGCCGTTGAGGTCGAACCTTCTGGATGCTCATTCAATCCCCACCCTGAGAGCCATCAGGTTGTTTTTTATATTTGATTTTCCTATATTGCTCGTTTGCACTTCTAATCAAATGGATAGAACCTTATCCTCTTGGTGGTGTGTTTAGGATGCATTAGCTTGTGCTGTTGCAGATGAAATGCAGAAAATTTATCAACATGAATTGGGGCCTGAGCCCATTCCTTTAATTGTTCCTGGGGAAGTTATTGATGAAGAAAATGTTAGTATCCCATCCTTTAGTTATGAACTTGTCACTTGGAATGAAATGATCCCCTCCATGTCCATGTGCTGTCACTTATTTGCTTATGATATGTGCATTCACTTTCCGTTTATATCTTTTTTTCTATCAGAAATATTTCCTTGAGGCTGATGATGGAAGCGATGATAATGGCCAAATTGAAGATCTGACTGATAATGGAGATGCAGATGCAGAGAAGAGGTCCGATTCTGTCATACCTCAATTTTTATATCTTATCTAATGTTTTTTTTTATGTTTCTTTCCTTTTTCTATAAGAGTAATTAGAGATCATGTAGCTTTGCTTTCTATTTGTATGGTTTTGGGGATTCAGTATCTAGATTGAGTATTTGCTTTTGGTGGCAATGGAGATAAAGTCCTGTGTGAAAATTGCCATTATTAGTTACCAAATATAACTAATCCTTAACCAGGTGTCAAAGCAAGTCTTTTAATAATACTGACGTAAACATACCTGTTCGTTCAATCTCTTTAGAGCACACTGCATGCATCAAGTATAATGTATTTGTTATATTTGACATATCCCATCTTCTTGTAATGTCATACCCCCACCCCACCCAAAACAAGGGAAATATAAAATTGTATCTTATGAAAGTTTTACTTGTGATTTGAAACTCTACAGGCCTTATAAAACCAAAAGGGTAACACGAGTTGATTTGAATCGGAGGGCTAGGCGGAAGGAACAATTGAAAACTGAAGCAGAAGCCAAAAAAGTGGGGGAACTCTCAAAAGACATAGACAGGTAACAAATCGGCAATATTCGGCAAATATTCCTCCAGTTTCAAAATTATTGAGTTTACTAACTTCAAATGCGCAAAATGTTTTCTTGTGCAAGTAGTTTACCTGATATAATGCAAGAAATAGCAAAAGAGGATGAAGAAAAACATAAGAGACATCTCCGCAGGATTGTTGCTAAACAAGAAAGACTGAAAGCTCGTCCACCTCGCTTAGGAAAGTACAAGTATGTGGGTGTTGATGAGATCATTGAGATGTTTACATTTTTTCAGTTTCATTTCATCTTTTAAACATGCCTTAACACTACTTGCTGAACGTGGAAGGAACCTTAACTATGAAGGGAGTGTTTCTGAATTTGTTTAAACTTATCTGAATGCATAGATGAATTAATCATCTCTTATTTTACATGTTTTTGCAGCATAAATTTACTTTTACTTGCACAAATTTATTGTACCATTATCCAACATTGTTTTTTAAGTCCTTCAGGAAAATGAGGGTGGAGTTTTGTTACTGAAGATAATGTAGCCATTTCTGCTGTAAACTGTTAATATCTTGACATGAAACTTAAGTACACTTGTATTCTCTATTTCAGATTTGAGCCTGCTCCCATCCAAGTTCTCTTATCTGAAGAGAAAACTGGGTCACTTCGGCAGTTGAAGGTCTGTAAATTTACTTTTGTTTGTTTTTTTTTTTTAGCTCAATTAACTCAGACCTTCACGGTCAACAGCACTAATAAGTTTATGACTATGACTGGCTTCACCTTTTATATATCTGTAATTTTTCTGGGAAATAGGGCTGTTGCACCCTTGTGAGAGATCGCTTTAAGAGCCTGGAGAAAAGAGGGTTAGTTGTCCCATCAAAGAAGAGCAGCAGGTCAGTTGAACTCTTATTCATCAATTCCTTGTACATTACTTGAAATGCAGGTCTACTGTTAGATCTTCTGTCAAGATTGCTGTATTAAATACATATATATTTGCGATTAGTCTATTGTCTTGTGCATTTCATTTGTTATATAATTGATTTTTGCAGATGTGAAGTAATATATGTATGCCTGTGGAGTTGACACAATCACTGATTGTTTTCTTCCCATTTTTCATTGTTGAATATGTACCTCTAGCATGGACTTGTATATTTGATTGGCTGTTCTCGTCTAATAAAAGGTTCTTGTGGTAAATTAACTAAAGCCTCACGGCCTACCAGTGTATAAAAGTCAAATTCTGAAGAAAAAGATAATCAAGTTCCAGTGCTGCTGAAACTGTTTTGAGCATCAGTCTCATAGTTTCTAATAATTGTGTTTCTAATAATTGTTGTGATATTGACGCCCCCTGTGCAGGAAGTAGAATGGCTCCTCATGAACTGATTCAGGGCTCCTCTCTTCAAGGTGGAACCCGAGCAACAAGAGTGGCAAGTGAAAATGGAAGGTTTCAGAAATCGGGTCACACTTGCTATTATTTATCCGTGTTTCAGGTTGCAGTTCAGTGCTCCATAATTTTGCCTAATGTTGACTAGTTGGAGAAATCATTAGCTATTTAGAAATCAGATGAAAACTTAGACTTGTTTCATTTTATTTACGTTTACCTTTTGCATGTAAATTTCTCTTCTTTTTTTTTCTTGTTGGATATTGAGCTGCAGAATATATGCAAGTGTAATAGCAGTTTGCTTTTGCTAACTTGGAGCATGACAGAGTAAAAATATAGCATTGAATCCATCTCATGATTTATTGAAGGAAATATTTTATTTTATTTTGAATAAATTCCATATAATAATTGAAAAGAGATGATATTGCATAAAAAGTTTCATTAAAAAAATGTTCCATCATATTCACAAGAATAATCTGTTATTTTCGTTGGCTACTATTATTTTGCTTCGTGCTGCTTATTCTTTTATATGAACCTTGACGTTCTTGAAATATTAAAAAGAATTATTTTCTCAGCATTTTCTTCCTTTCATTTTAAGTAATGATTCATGTAGGTGAAAAATTATTTCACCAAATTGATTTGTCATTTTCTTCTTTGATTATTCTTATAGCCTTTGTACACATTTTGATGATTTTCCAGTATTTTATAATTGGAATGTTAGAATATTGTCGGTGATTTATGCAGACATGAAATAAAATATAAGTATTTCTCATTTCTTGAAATTTAGTAGTATTATAGTTATTAGAAATAAAAGTATCTCCTGAATTTTTTATTATTGTAGCAAATTATTTTTAAATGTTATTCTTATTAACATAAGATTATCTTATATTAAATTGTTTATTTATTTTTTTCTTTATTTACTACATGGCATAATTGTACTGACAATGTTCATATAAAAATATATATTTTATATAAAATAAGTAAAATTTATATTAGTATATTCTTGAATTAATCTAAATTTTATTATTTGGACAAAATTTTATTATTTTTTTAAAATTATCACAAAAATAATATTTGAATTATAAATTTTATGAATTAACGAATAATTCTTAAATCTAATTTATTACTATGGCACATAGACGAATGTCGTAACTCGTAAGGACACTATTACACGAACCAATGAACGCGAGCGAGCCAGACACCTCAGTAGTCTAGTTTTGCACCAGTCAAATCTCAGTAGGGGTTGACATTTTGTGCAATAAAACAGATAACGTTAAATAAAACCAAGAAAAGGGTATTCTTGATGCTTCCTCAAACCAACACATCACAGAGATGAAAGGTTAATTTCTGTTGTGTGGTCAGAGAATCTAAAGGAAAATCAGGTAATAAAACACACACACACACACACACACACACACATGCAGCTACAAACTTCTCTCTTTTTTCATGTCTTTTTGTTGTTCTGTCTCGGCTTGCCCCCACTTGAATTCTGATTCCCTTTATCACTTTGAAATATTACATATTAGGGGTATAATCTTGCCTTTATGATTGACTTTTTGACTTCTCCTGCTGATTTTTTATGTGGGTTTTTTCTTTAATTCATAAAGAAAGGTGGTTTTTGGATGATGATTGATATTTTTCTGCTCTCTGTAGGTAATGAAATTTTTGTGGGGTTGGTGGACCTGTGTGGAATTTATGCTATGGGCACAGCTAAGATTATGCTCTGATCTCTTGACATATTATTCTTGAATGGCATATGTTAGTGGAAATTATGCATGTTTTGATTGTAAAGTTTCTTCTTGATTGATAAATTAGCTTCAAGTGGGCAAAGGGTAATCACTTTTTCACTTGATTTTGTGCAATTTTGGGAAGTCTGGCAAGAAAATTTTTATGCTATTATAAGAGCAACTACAAGGGTTGTAAAACTGCCAGGGGGTCTCTTGCTTTCTTGAGGGATGAAAGATAATATGAATGATGGGGAGATTGAGGTTTCAGACCATGTATTAATTCCGAATTCGGATTCTTCTAGTAATATCCAAGCATCACTCTCAGCGGATTCATTTCTTGATGATTTGTTGAGAAATGCACAAACATGTACTCACACTCACACTTGCAATCCGCCGGGTCCTGATGCTGCACATACTCACACATGTTACCATACTCACACTCATGTTATCCCGTCCGAAGAAGATGACGTCCTGCCTGATGAACAAAGGCCGGTTTCAAAACCTCGGAGGCCTTCGGGGAATAGGGAAGCTGTTAGGAAGTATAGGGAGAAGAAGAAGGCCCACACGGCTTATTTAGAGGAGGAAGTTAAGAAATTGAGATATGCGAACAAGTTGTTGATGGGAAAACTACAGAGGCAAGCTATTCTTGAAACAGAAATCTTGAGGCTCAGAGGCCTTTTGCTTGATCTAAGAGGAAAAATTGACAACGAATTGGGAGATTTCCCCTTTCAAACACAGTGTAATTCTATCAGTACTTTCAAGGAAGGAGAATGTGGGGTTCAACCGACTAGTGTGAATGACTTAACCTGCGGCTTGGCTGGTTCGTTTGTCCCATCCAATGGTATAGGCGGATGTGGAAAAACGATGGCTACTTGGGAAAGCAATTGCCAGCCTGCAACCGATGATTGTGAAGCTAACATGAACTATATAAGAAATGCCGAGAAATGCTTGCAGGATTCACTTGAAATCTCCACCTCAAGAGGGTAAGTGAAGGCAAGTTACACTATCATAATGCTTAATAATCTTGTATACGTAGAGCAGTACACAGCTTATGTTTGATATGTGTCATCCTAGAAAAAAAGAGCTTGTTTATAGAAATATACATATTAACCTTATACATAGAACCTCTGTATTACCAAGAAACAAGTATAACAAAGTTGGATTCACTAAGTTTATAGCTTTTTATCTTACATCAGACAAGACAGATTATGTGTAATGCATATGTGGTGCTTATGTTAATAGACTGCTTGATGATCTGTTACTGAGGTTGCATCCTCATTGCTTCTTATGACTGAAATCATCAGCTTGAATGCCAGAAGTTGAGTAAATAAACTGTCCCAAGTCAGAGGGGATTAATTCAAATTTCGTGTGTTTGTTTGTTGCTGGTAACTGGTAAGTGTTTTACGTGTCGCATTCTAAGCGCAATTTGTTGCCTGTTAAGTGTTAATGAGATGATCAGCTGTGGCATCCTCTTACCAGTTGAGCACAATCAGAGCATCTGTCACATAACTTCCTACACATTTATCCTTTGATCATTACATAGATTTCAACAACTTATATAGATAGATAGATAGATAGATATTAACGGCAGTGTAAACAGGGTAATGTCTTATGGAGTGCACTTAGGTAATTTTCCAATTAATACTTTGTTTCTTTATTCGATAATCTAACTTTTTATATATGTTAATTACATGTTTAGTTTTTTTTTTTTTTTTATCTGCTTACAAATTTGCAATTTAAGTGCTGTGTTCTGCATAATTGTTTTCGTTAGTCACCATAATGAACCAATAGTTTCTGCCCTCACAACAAATACTGAAATTTTTTCAAAACTTACTAGTACTTGGCAAACTGAGGATTTAATCCCTAATTTCCTATGTGCCAATCTCTTTAAAAAAAAAAATAATTGGGCCTACTGTCTTTGTTAATGTGCTTTGGATCTGGGCCTTTGAGGTCCCCCCAACCCCAACCCTCCTTTTGAAATTGAGCCTTTGACGTTTTCGTTTGTGATTGATTCATACTTTAAGGGGTCGTTTACAAAAATAATTGATGAAAAATGTGATGAAATATAAAATTAGGATTAAATTATTCAATGAATTTTGTGTTTACTTCATATGATTATTTGAATGATGTATTAGTAAAAAAATTTATCAAACGTGTACTTTGATGGATAATTATATGAATTATTATGTTTTTGACTAATTTATCCTTAACGATTTTTTTTTTAAAATTATTATAGGCTTAAATTATAATATATTGTTTAAAATCATGGGTATTGTGGTAAAAATATATTCTAGATATTTTAAATTGGATGGTGTGATTATTTCATCCTACCTACGAGGTGGGATAAATTATTCATAATCTCACCACACATTTTACACCCGATCTATATATGTGTAGGTGTAAATATATGATGATATATACATTCGGTGTAGCATCTACAAAATCATTCTTAGTTCCCGCCTGTGTCTTATGTTTAGCCATAGTTAAGAGCAAGACTCCTGAACTATTTATTGCTTCATGGTAGAAAATCAGAGGTTACCCCTAACTGAGAGAAAGTTTGTAGAAGAAAATGATAACTTATACTCCAACGTTGTCATATTGTGAACTGATTTCATATAATAAGACCAACAGCCAGTTTACATTGTTTGCTTGTGTTGGCTAAGCCAATCTGGCTGGCATGTTTTACAACAAGCATATATGTGTTGGAAAAGTATACCAAGAAAATGTCCATTTTGACTAAAATAAATAAATTAGATGAGAGTTAGAAAAAGTGAAAATTTTGTATAATCTCTTAACTATTCTCATTAAAATTATATTTAGAGTTAATGGTTTGAAATCATTATGTTAATTGAGATAGTTTTTTGGAAAGAAAAAAAATCGAATTAGAAAATAAAGTTTTATGTAGAAAAATAAGAGTAATAAATTTAAGATAGAAAGTATATATATAGTCTCGAGTTCAATATAATCTAATAATCGCTAATTTTTGAGGTGTTAGCATCATATGGTATTATACTTCTCTGCGCATGGTAATTTGATGATATATATTTATTCAGTTATATACTAAACTTTTTGATATTTTGTTGCAATTACTTGTGGAGCACAAAACATTGAGTATTTTTTGAAATTCCAGTTTATAACTAATTTAATTTAAATTGAAATCAATCACAATATAGCAGGATAAGTATACTAAATTCTTTTCTCTAGAAGATCAAAAGGGCAATTTCAAGAATCAAGACTGGTAGAAAAAACACAGAATTAATAACTGATATAAATTTAAGATATTAAAAAAAATCATCCTTTTGATTTGGGTAACAACTTATATAATTTGGACACATTCAATTAAGGCCAACAGATGCAACTATCAGAATAAACTAAGGGGAGAAGTCGTACGTAAATTACATAGGAAATATTCGTTCTGTCCTAAATTTATTTTTTATTTTTTATTTTTGATATTAAACTTTTTTTTAAAATTGAAATGCTTTCCAAAAATACATTTTTTATGACACTAATAACTTTCAACTATTATATTTAAAAAAATTATTTTTTCAATTTTCTTCAAATCCTAAAAATGAGGCAGGTGAATAATTCAGAAAGAAAAAAATAAATAATAAATTCAAATATGCAATTCAATCATTTCAGAGTTGACACGTGGATAAAGGAGAGTGGAGAAAAGTTTTCATGTAACAAATTATTATAGATAAAGTTAAAGATAAAAGTATATTACTACATGAAAACATTTTGGTATTTGATCCGACAACAATATACTCATTAAAGATTTAGTGAGCCAAACCCCAAAGCTAGCCCACGTGCCTTTCAAAGCACGTGCACAACACGTGCGCCATTGGGCATTGGAAATCAAAAAGTAAGAAAAAAAATCAGTGCAAAAGTGCCCACACCCCCCAATGTGAAAAGGAAGTAAAAAGACAAAAAAGCCCTCTTCAAGTTTTTCTTTTCTCTTTTTTTGCCCTCTCACGGAAGGAACTTTTCTTGTTAAAGTCCATGTTTAAATATTTTGATACTCACCCACTTGTGACTACTTTTCTTCTTCAATCATAACATAATGTACATGAAAAAAGTGGTAGCTATTTTCTGTAAATTATAATGAATTCTTGGTAGATTAGTAGTTGATGTTGGGGATGGGGTCTCCCCCTACTTCATTATTAAAAGTTGTACATCCACAATTGTTGATTATTTATATATATTGCGTATTATTTATTTCATATTAATTGTAATTGAATATAATATATATATATATAAAGCTCAACTCGACTAAAAAATTTAAATTATTGTGTCTTAAGCATACACAAGTATATTAAGTATTTTCAATACTTATTCTTTTGATTGGAAATACACATTCATTAATATATAATTCACAACAAATTTAGAATATTTTAACATAGGTCTCACAACTCATAGCAGAGTATTTTTTTATTGAAAAAAAAGTAATATTAAAGTGAATATTTTAGAAAATATATAAACTCTCTCTATCTTCCTACATTTTTATTTGCCAATGATTTTATACAAATATTGATCAAGGTGAATTTTTATGTATTTTTACACTCATATTCGCATTGTTACCTTCACTATGTCCACTCTACCAAAGTAAATTGTCATTTCAAAAAAATAAAAATGAATAACAATAATTTTTTTTAGAAGGAATTATGAAAAATTATATATAAAGGACTCATCAGGGTAATTTATTCTAAAATGTTTTAGCTTTTGAAAGAAAGGGAAGTGCTGTTTGAAAAAAAATAAAATATAATAGTCATAATAATTAACTTTCTTTTGTAAGAGAAAGATATTCAACAATCATTTATTTTGTTGTGGCCCTTGTGGGGACATTGTAGAAAGACAATGACAAGAGAGAAAACAATACCCCCACCCCACCCCACCCCACCCCCATTCAAATCAACACCCCTTTTTTGAGTACTAAATTCTACTAAAACATACCAACTCTCTTTGTCTCTCCACTTTTATGTCTTTTTGGAGATTATACTAATCATCTTAATCATTATCATAATAATAGCAATTATTTAACTAGTATGAGTAGGAGCCCATATGCAATTGCATTTAAAGTCTAAAGGGCGTGGTGTTAAAGGCATAGAGGAGCATATACTATAAGAACAGTCAATCAAGTCCAACGATTCCATTCGATCCAATCATTCTTGCCACTAATAATCTCCTATGAAAAATATTGAATATTGATAAATACACTTTGAATGATTATACGATGTACAAATATTAGTTTTTTTAATATATTTATGTAATACCCTTAACTTAACTGTTTCACATAAGTTGATATAATTAAGTTAAGAAATATTAATATTTTATTATTATTATAGTTATGATTTTAATAAAAAAATTCTTTTTTGGTTAGATTGGAAAAAGAACTTAAAATTCATTTGCCCTTCATTTTGTCATACATACTATTTAGATAAATTAAAATTGAGTGCATGGTGCTATTATTCCCTACAGTTTAACATAAATATGTTTATAAAATTATAGTAGAGGGAGTTATTTAAAATTCAAAATAGAGTTTTTAATATATGCTATAAAAATTGTTTGAATCATAGCATATGAATAAACTTTGTCAATCGGCTTTTAAACCTATACATTTTAATCTGTATCATAAAAATCTAATGAACTAAAGATTCAATAAGGTGAAATTGATGTAATAACAAATATAGTACATATAGATCTCATTATTTATTAAATACATTGTTCAATTCAATAACTTTCTTTCGAGTATCCTTGAAATGTGGTATTTAACTGATAGCAATAGATCATGGGTTTCGAAACCTATTCATAATAATTGACCAATAAAAAAAAATATGAGATTTTCATACTTGATTTTTCAACTTCAACTATTAGTTGTATTTTGTCTCATTCTTTATTGTTTTCTTATCTTGGTTTTTCAACATGAAGTATTTACCACATTTTATTGGGTCTGTCGGTTTTACTCACATCTCTTGCTTACCCGGCTGTCAATTGAGTATCATACTTCTTTTTCAAAACCTCATCATTATCTTCTTAATGTCATCTTATTTCATGAATCATGATATGCATCAAACATTATATCATAGACAAATAATAACAATTAGTTCAAAACATGAATAACTTTATATGATTCTTGTGATATAACAAATAAAAATTTCATCCTATCTCAAGTCTGATTTGTACTAAGATGTGAAAATATGATGTGCTAAAGGGTCTTGATTAAATTGGAACTAAAATTCAAAATCAATGGTTTTTAAGTTTAAAAGAGTATAAACTTGTTCTAGTTTGTATTTTATAGTTTCTTATGGATTGGATTCAATCTTTGTAAGTATGAGAATATAAAAATGTAAGAGAAACTCTAAAGAATAAGAATTGATCATTTTTTAGGAGCTTGCACAAAAAAAATAAGGATAAAATGAATTTTTTGACTTTTCCAAAAGAGGTAAGATGAGGATATTAATTGATTGTTTTATATTTGGTGTCTTCTCATGTCAAAATCTATATTTATAGATTAGAAAGATGACAAGAATTGATGCTTAAATATTATAATAAAATATAATGTGGTTTAGAATGATTGCACGCAACTTACTCAACTAACTAATCAAATTATATTATTTTATATATTTTTAGTTCCTAGCCAAATGCGACATATTTTAAAAAAATATTTAGACAAACAATCACTTTAGAATGTAATTAGTATTAGGCAATACAAAATAATTTATTTCATGACTATTCAGTACACCAATTTTTCTTAATCAAGAAATCACATTTTTATTGCAAAAAGGCACTTATACAATATGTTAAATTAATAATTAAATATTTGATCTCAAATTTACGTACTAGTTCATGTTAAAACATTACTAGAGTATAAATAATAATTATTCATATTTATACAATCATGCTATTTGCATGCTACAATTCAATAATGCATATTAATTAGATTTATATTCATATAAAATGTTTATTATTAGCTATATAGTAAATAATTGGACATTACAATTTATTAGCAAATTTTGAAAATATTTTATTTCAAGAAAAAATTTATATCATATTTCTGTCATAAGATCAAATAATGAAATAGCTGATCCTCTTTATATATCTTGCAAGGACATGTAATGAAGTAGTGTTTGATTCAATAAAGATTAAGAACATTTTGGTTTAACCTTACTCGATCTTGTCATAAAATTATTACTTTATTGTTCTAATTTTTCCATTTCACTTACCACTAAGAAGATAAAATTTTAAGGCCGAAAGAATTTAAATGCGTCGTTTGGATGAAGGAATTTAGATTAGAAGAAGAAATTTGGAGTTATGAATTTCTAATGACTTTAATAGGATTTTCAATTCTCCATAATTATAGAGATAATTAGTTAAAACAAATTTAAAGTTTTAAGCATTTGAAATTCATTATAACTTGAAAATATCTAAATAAGTTCAATAAATTAGTTATTATGAATTTGAAATTTTTAAATTTTTAAATTTTCAATCCTTATGCAACCTAATAAAATACTAAATTTTAAGAAATATTAAAGAAACAAAAATAATATCATAACAATATGAATCGGCTTGAAAGGTAAAAGTACCATATTGGGTTGAGTAAAAACTTCAAATATACGATCTTAATTAAGTAGAAAAACACAAATTTTAATTTTGCATTGTGATTGAATTGATTAGAACTCAATTTTAAGCTCTAATCCCCAATTAAACTTGATCAACGGTCCATGGACCCTGAGGGTTTTTGACCTTAAATAACCCATGACATAATCAATTTTACTTAGGCAGCTTTTAAATTTATAATTAGATTAAAAAACAAAAAACAAAATACTCAAGCACAAGCAAGTTGTGTTAAAATTATAGTATTGTTTTTATGTAATTTTGAATAATGTATCCTTTCTCTACCATATTCATTTACATAATGTTCCATAAAAAAAACCTAAAATATGAAAATAACAAAATCCATTATTCTCAATTTAATTAAAAAAAATAACTAGAAAATATAAAATTTCAAGAATTGGTTCAATTATAGCCTTGAATACATGTGTGTCTAAAACAAAACAAGCCCTTGTTGGCACATAAGATGACCAAAAACAGAGGTGGAATAGTTTCTTGATTTCTTTTGCTTCATTTGCAACAGAGGGAGGGAGCAAACTATAATTGATTGAAAGGGCCGTTGACCAAACCCCAAACCCCCCCCCCCCACCCCCCCCACACCTGGCTTACAATTATTGAATCCTCATAATCTCATCAATCCGACCCACACCATGCTCTTGTCAGTTGTCGCTGTTGGATGTGGTGTGAATAGATTAAGTCGATATGAATAACAATTTTTATTTTTTAAATGTTGGTTCGAATTTATATCAAATTTAAAATTATGTTTTAATTTTATTTAATTATTATATTTATCGTATTTGAATGATTTTGATTGATTGAGTTAAACGCTGAATTTAACTTGATATGTTTATGTAGGGACGACATTTGTCCGTCAAGATTTATTTTCAACACAGACTCAAACATGATTGAAGTTTGGATTTGATGAGTTAGATCTCTTGAACTTATTAAATTTATTTTATTATTTTTAAAAAAATCACATAAATATATAGGATAATTTTTTAAAAAGAAATAAACAAAATGAGTTAGTGACAAACAAAAATTAAAAATTCATCCCAAACTTATTTTTAATTATAAAAATTGGGTTTGAGTTTCAACTTATTTTTTTATCATTCATAAGTTTACATAGTTTATTACTCCCTCTTCAAATTTCATGTTCTTATTTTCTTTTTTGAACATACCAAATAAGACCTCATGTTTAAAAATAATTTTTTTAAAAAAACTATCATATCAATTGAAAAAATAATATGATATAATTTACTTTCAACTACTATTTTTAAGAATAATAATATTAAAGTACACATAATATATACTTTTTATCTATCTCGAATCAAAATAGGACCATGAATTTGAGAAATAATGAGTGATTTTTAACTAATCAAATCAAATTTGAGTTAAATTTCAAGTCTTATAAAATGAAGAAAAAATGTATTCTTATTTAATTATGATATTTATCGAATCGACCTCAAATTGACAAATATAAAGTAATGAATCTCAAAGATGAATTTTGAGTAATTTAGAGGGTGTTTGGATAAGCTTACAAACTCCTTAAATATATCTTAGGTCATCTCTAACCACTATATTAAATTTGGTGTAATTTTTACACTAAATTTAATATTTTGATATAATTTAGTTTAAATCATATACAATCCACTATACTAAATTTTACACCAAATGAGTATTTTATTCTTATTCTCTTATTTTTCAATTATCACATTTTTATTTATTTATAAAGTTATTTAATTACATATAATTAATATTATATTTATTAATTATATTATGAAAATAAGCATTACAATTAATATCACAATAAAAAAATTGCATTACACACCACATACAACAAAAAAACTTGCACAAAATAAATATAAAAACTAAATATATTTTGATAATTTAATTTGGAGTACTGTTAATTTTAATGTAAAGACCAATCCTACATTGAAAATAATGTTAATTTAATTATTTAGTTATTATTATTAATTATTATAATTTATCATCAATGCTAATTATTTATTAATTATTACAATTAATTAGAAATTTATTGAAAATAATAACAAAATTAAAATTAAATAAATAAAGCTAAATTATAAATTAATTAAATATATAATATATGATACAAATAGAATTAATATTTAGAATAAAATAAATTTAGGAGTAAAATGAGAATATATATATTATATCAAATTTAGTATAATATTTGATAGCTTCATTAAAAATAAAATTACACCAAATTTAATATATTGCTATAAAAAATAAAGTACCATTGGAGATGGTCTTAATGACCTTGTAAAATGTTCAAGTGCGCTTGTAAGTTCATTTATCAAGTAATAAAAATTCATAATTTATTATAATTTTTTTAAATTTTAATTATATTAATTATAAAATTAATATTACTAATATATTACAAATTTTATAATATTATTTTATCTAAAAAAATTTAAAAAATATTTTTAAATAAAAATATATTTTATAAGACATTTTTTGTAGGGTCATATTGTTATTTTTCATATTTCAATTTGTGGACAGTGCCTTAACGCATGGGCAAGACGCGCTAAAAGATGCATGTAAGATTAATAACTCGAAAAGAAGTGAATAAAAATAAAAAAAGAAAAAAAGAAAAGGCAGTTTTGTGTCAGAGAGGTTAGTGCAAAGAGAGAAAAGAAGTTTGTGCAGGAATAGAAATGGAGAGAGAGAGAGAGAGAGAGAGACAGAGATCTGGATCCACTAAAAAAGACTCAACTCTCCACGCACCACTCTCTGCTTATTACTATAATCAAAATCTCCAACACTTTCAAAGGGTGGAGAGGGATGAGAGAGACAGTGTATGTATATGTGTATGTATCGAAAGAGAGTGTATGTATATGTGTATGTATAGATGGAGAGAGAAAGATGTTTGTAGTAGCAAAGTTCTTGATTGAAAAATAGAGTCCTGACAAACCGTCCCAATGCCACCACTTTGTGCCTAACTAATTAAGTTTCCCTTTTTGCCCTCTCTTTTCATTTTATTTTTGGTTTATTATTTCTTTTATAAGATTCAAATATTTGTCAGTGAGTTTAATTATGGAAGTAATAAATCTAACTCTAAATTTGTGCTGCAGTTAAATATTTTTCAATTTTTGTTTTTTTATCTGTTAGGTTTGTTAATATTTTTTTTTTTTTTGAGTTTCTTTCTATTAGGTAGAAATCCAACTTAACTTCTTACAATATTAAGAATTATTAGTGGTTACTGCACATTTGAAGCTTGTATACAATAAAATATTTATGACAAAAATAAATCTTTAGGATAAAATGAAGTTTTAAACAATAATAATTTTGTAATTAAAATCACATGTAAACTATTTGAATAACTCTAATAAAAGATCATCAATATTATTAAAAAATATTAAATTAAAATAAAAAATTTGAATAAATATTACAAAGAATTGTATGAATTAACGAATATTATCGATTATCAAGTTGTCCAAATTTTCTAATGAGTTAAATATTTAAAATTTAAATTTAAAAAAATATAAAATATTAAATTTAATTAGATCACTGATATGATAATTTCTAAAACATTACATTATCAAGCACATACTAATGGCAATATCAAGTAGTCTGAATTTTCTGAGAATTAAATTTACCTTGTATCCAAAGGTTTTTTCGCGCTTCTGCTATACAAGAGAGTTGGCAGAGGTAGAAATTTAATTTTAAACAATAAATAAAATAATCAAATAATACAAAAATTTTACCCCAGAAAATTAAATTTAAAGAGATCCCTGATCTGATAATTTTTTTAAAAAATTACCAAATGAATTTTTTTTAGGATTAAAAAAATGTTAGCAACTATTTGTAAATGACAAGGCAAAAAGAGAGCCAATAATTTAAGTTTACTGGGGATCAAGATGAGAGTTAGTGGAAGACTGTCAGAATAATAATCTCACAGACTTCACTGAGACAGCTTTCATCAACTTCACTGTCCCACTTTACCATTTTTTTTTTACTCTTTTTTTTTTTTTTTTTTAATTTTTGACCACCAGACCATAAAAACAAAGGTAAATTGTGAAGGGGTTCATCGAAATTTAGTTTGTGCTGGAGCCGCTAGTGGCACAGCAATTGAATTAATGGTCCTGTGCCATCTGCTGTTGCTGTCAAACTGCTGCTAAATTCTGCAGGGCTGGCAGCTGCATAGAAAGAAGGTGGTGCTTTGGCTTTTGTAGTAACTTCCATTGCTAACAAACATATGTTTAAACCTGGTAGAAAGGGGAAAAAAATAGAGAGGAAGAGAGAGAGTTATTATGGGCTCTGAGTTGATTATCTTCTTCACTTGATTACACTGGTGAGAGGTGAAAGATTGAGAGATCCTTTCATGGGTAAGCAGTAGTTTTGAAGCTGAGAGCAAAGCTCTTGTGTTTAAATTAGCAAAAAGAAAATTTGAGAGAAAAAGATACCAGCTTTTTTATGTTTTCTTGAAAGTTGAAATCTTGTGTGCTTTTCTTTCTTTTCATCATGGTCTCTTGTTGTTGTTGTTGCTGCAACTATAGTCTAAATCATCTTTCTTTATAGAGAAATTCAACCACCCTGTTTTTACTTAGCACAGAGGGAACTTTCAACAATCCTTTCCTTTTTCTTTTAGCTTCCCCTCACGGGAAATACCTCCTTTTTTAACACTTTTTTTTTCTTTTCTTTTCCTCTTTCTTTTTCTGGGGTTTCTGCAGGAACAAGAGAAAGATGAAGTGAACTACTGCTACTACTCTATTACAGCTGGGTAGGTGTGGGTAAGGAAACAAGAAAAGGAGAGGGTTTTTCCTTTTTCTTTTTGAAGAAAATTATTTTTTGAAGTTTCCCATTTGCTTTTGTGCACTCTTTACTCAAAGAAAGCAGCACAAGTAGGGATAAAACAAGAGGTAGGTTTGGAGGGTTGGAGTGGAATCTACTACCAACCCCAAAAATAAACAGAAAACATGGATGCATATGAAGCAACAAAGATTGTTTTCCAAAGGATCCAAACTTTGGACCCTCAAAATGCTTCTAAAATCATGGGAGTCCTCCTCATTCAGGACCATGGTGAGAAAGAAATGATCCGTTTGGCTTTTGGCCCTGAATCTTTAGTTCACTCAGTGATTCTCAAAGCAAGGAAGGAGCTTAGTTTAGCATCATCAAACATGCCATCAACCCCTTCAACTCCTTCTTCTCCTTCACCTTTCTGCAACCCTTTATCTGTTTCAAGGCAGAATTCTTGTTCTTCAGCTTCTTCAAGGCTGCTTGGTGGTGTAAATCTTCCTTCTCCACTCAGCATAGCTAACCAGTCTTCAACTGCAGCTTCTTCTTGGACAAATTCCAGCAGCTTCTCTGATTTCCAAACCCCAGATGATTTAATCAGTCCTAGTGCGTATAATGGTAGTTCACCATCCGCCATGAACTCTGCAGCTGCTCCTTTTTATGCAAGTGGAGAGGTTGACTTAATTGATGAACTTCAGCTCCATGATCAGCTATCTTTCCTCAATGATGGCTCACCTCCACTGGGGCCAAAAAGCTCTGATTTTTTCTTCCAGCAACAGCAAGATTTAGCTTCAAGTCCAAGTGGGAACGACCCCTTGCTCTTCCCTTCTTACCCCGCCACCTGGGGTGGCTCAGCCGCAGTCAACGGCTTGCACCACCGTAGGAGCTGCTCAGTGAGTGATATCTGCATGGGGTCTGATGATCTGAGTGGAGGGTTTGGATGGAAGCCTTGTTTGTTCTATGCTAGAGGGTACTGCAAGAATGGGACCAGCTGCCGGTTCCTCCACGGCGAGGGTGGCGGCACTCTGGCGGCGGACGGTGGAGCTGTGGTGGGATCGCCAAGTAAGTTTGAGATGATGGAGCAGTGTCAAGAGCTGCTTAGATCAAAGTCAACTCAGCAGCAGAGGCTGGCTGCAGATTCACAGCTCATGGCTTCAACTAACTTCCCTTACTCCCCAGTGCCAGCAAACAAGTGCATGAATTTTCTTCTGCAGCAGCAACTTCCACCTGACAGCCCAAGGCTTGTATCCCTTGAACTAATCTTTCAGCTTCTTGATGTTGTTATTTTTTCTGTAAGTAATTAATCTTTTGTTGTTGACATGTTTTAGAGCTTTGATGATGGGTGATGGGATGCATAAATTCGGTCGAGGCCGGCTTGAAAGAGGCGATTTTGGGATAAATGGTGTGAATCCTGGTTCAAGGCAGATTTACTTGACATTTCCTGCTGACAGTACTTTCAAGGAAGAAGATGTGTCCAACTATTTTAGGTGCATTTTCTATGTTTCA
Source organism: Paulownia fortunei (assembly GCA_019321725.1). Lineage (NCBI taxonomy): Eukaryota > Viridiplantae > Streptophyta > Magnoliopsida > Lamiales > Paulowniaceae > Paulownia > Paulownia fortunei. The sequence goes on along the minus strand of CM033108.1, from coordinate 22,746,605 downwards.
AATCAAGTTAATTAGAGTCCTGCATTTGCAATAGCTAATTCGGAATCGGGATTTGAGGTTGTAGTAATTTTGCTTTTCATCTTGAAGTAATTTTGGGCCAGTTCAAGATGTGAGGATCCCATATCAGCAGAAGAGGATGTTTGGTTTTGTGACATTCGATTTTCCGGAGACTGTCAAGCTCATTCTTGCAAAGGGCAATCCACATTTCGTTTGCGATGCCCGGGTGCTTGTCAAGCCATACAAAGAGAAGGGGAAAATCCCAGACAAACACAGGTTATGCTTATTCTTTTCTTCTTCAAGGGGTTGAAAAATTCTTGAATTCTTCATTCTAAGGCCATGGTTGACATTACTTGCAGGAAACAGCAGCAACAGATGGAAAGGGGGGAATTCACTGGATGTGGTAGCCCCACTGGGCTCGAGTCAAGAGATCCTTACGATCTTCAGCTTGGTAAGAGATATATGCATCAAATCAATTGTGTTCCACACAAAGTTAGCATTTTTTCAACGTTTGACTGGTGAAAACTTTCTAAGATGTCTTAACTGTTCTGATACACTCATCTAAGCTAAATTCTGCTCTGCAATAGGTGCAAGAATGTTCTACAACACTCAGGACATGTTATGGAGGAGAAAATTAGAGGAGCAGGCTGATCTGCAACAAGCCATTGAACTTCAAAACAGGAGACTTATGGGTCTTCAGCTTCTTGATGTTAAGAGGAATAGCCACCACCGTACTCTTTCTTCCGGCTCGGTTATTTCATCTCCAACATTCTCCCCAACCTTCTTCAATCAAAATGCTGTTATATCTAGCAATCGCAGCAGTCCAGAAGCCAAAGAAGGTCCCCATTTTTTTTTCTTCCTATTTTCGGTTCCATTCGACAGTCCAATTGTAAGGTTGAAATATGTTGAAGAGACTGTAATTGAGGAAGTGATCATGTTATTGCAGAAAATGGCTCAATTGGGACAGTGGCAAATCCAGCATCATATGTTCCTGCTGGTGATCAGGGGTGCAGCCGACTGTAAATGTGATTGAGAAAGATAAAGATTTTTCTGCCGAGGATGAGAATAGCAATGGCAAAGACAGCCCCCCTAAAGAAAGTGATTTACAAGAAAGGTATTAACTATTTTCAGTCAAACTATATGAATTTGAATCACACTGCAAATGGGATGTTCAATCTTTCTTCCTGCGACAAAAAATTAATCGAATTTCTGCAATTAATTTAACACGTAGCTTGGAGCACAACCTCCCCGATAGTCCCTTTGCTTCTCCCAAGGCTGCTGGAGACTATCTCACTGCCTTTTCCAACGACACCTTGGAGGCGGAAAAGGGCAGTGTTGTTTCTGCACCATCTACTAACAATAATTTGATCACCGTCCGCCCTTGTTTCCCGCTGCTTCTTCACTTGAGATGGCTCCTTTCAAATCATGTTACTTCCAAGTGCCTAGGTAAACCTTAATCACTTTCATTGCTGCTTATGTCCAAACATTATTGTTTTTAATTGCAAGCATTAATTAGAATTCTAACAAATTCATACATGACTCTCATATAGGTTTGCTTCTGGTCATGAGACCATTGGAATGTAGGCCTAGAAATCTTGTCGGTCTCTCTAACCACCTTAGTGAAGGTAAATTGGACAACATTTGATTCAAATCTTAGGCTGGCTTATTTAAGTTTTCCCTTAATTCTAGAACCTATGTCTATCTTAGTACTTGATTCCATAATTGAAGTTGGTGCTTGCTCATTTATTGAGGTTGGTTGTCTATGTTTGTCTGAACAGGCCGAAGATCGATTCGTGTTACGTGTAGAGGACCACCACCGATACCACCGCCACCACCACCACCACAGCCACCAGTAGCACCACCAGCATTATTAGTAACCAATACTATACTATTACTACCATACAAGTTGCATACATAAAGAAAGGCAGTAAAGGAGAGTGGGTCAGCCATCCATTTTCTCTCAATTGTTGTACTGTATTTTCAGTCTCCTCTCTCACATCTGTAGTTGAATTGGTTGGACCACAGGTACAAAAAGAGAAAAGAAGAAAATAGTTCATAGTAAAAATCAAAGAAGTAAGCCATCAGGGTCTCTAATTTTCTTTCCTTTCCTCACCAATGATGGCTTTCCCCTTCAAGAGTAATATTTAGTAGGTACAAAAGTGAAAAAGGGCAGTTCTTTTCGCCATATGATATGATTGTAATATTGTACTAATACAAAGTAAATTATCAGAAAAGAAAAGAAAATTCTGAAATTAGAACTTTCTTACTTTTTAAATTATTAAAGTGCACGCTCTTTGTGATTGATACTTATTTTAATTCAGTTTTTAAATGTAATATTATTTAGATATTGTTGAAAAGTTATGAACATGAAAAAAAAAATTGAAACTGGAGTGAAAAATGTGAAAGAATAAAGATTATTTGTTAAATACAAGCACAAATGTTATTTATTTTATTTGTCAAGATATTTTATAAATTGATAAGTGTTTTTAAAGAATAATTTGTTTGTCTATGAAAATATGATCTTAATTTGGTTATAAAAATTTAATGTATTTCGATGAATTTTACCTCTTTTGGTTATTTTTGGAATATTAATTTATCACTTGTTCTTCTTCTCTATTCTATATGATTATGTGTTTATTCGAGAATAACTATTATTTTTTATCATATTTTATAAATTAATCTCTTTATACTTTTCTTTGTTGTTATATTTTAAGTCAATTATTTTATTCATTAGTTGTATATTTTTATAAAATAATGCGTGTAGTTCTTTAACTTTTTATCTTGAAGAGAATTATTATTTCAAGTCAAACAATCGATTGGAAGTTATCCACTATTTTTCTCATTCTCTTAAGATCTAAAACTTTTCCAAACAATTTCTTGAGATACGAATTGTGCTAGTATTCTTCTTTCATTTAAAAAATATAGAAACCAAGTATTTCATGAAAAAAAAAATTATTAAAAAAAAAGGGACTCATCATAAAAGTTGAACCAAGAGTAGCAATTAATAAGCTCAGTTAAAAATTTCAGTTATTTCTTTTCTTTAATATGCAGTTTCAATTTTACAACATAATAATAATAGTGCTACATATTAATAATAGTGCTATGGTATTTTTCAAGCTTTAGTTTCTTTATATAATCTTTTATATTTCAAATTATCTTGTTTGAGTTCCTATATTATTCGATTTAACAACTACAAATACATATATATTTTTTTAAAAGTAATGTATATCAACTCAGAGCAACAAGGATTAGTGAAAATAATTTATGTCAATCTTGATTTTCTAAAGAATGTAATATGAAATACTACATGTAATTTGTCACACTGTCTCCATAGTTTGTTTCTCCCTGATTGCAACTTGTCATAGGCCATGTGAGGCCTCTTGGCAGCTTTTATTTTTGTTAATTAATTTCTTGCTCTTTTGGTTAGTTCAATGTTTTCCCTATTCTTCAATTTTCTTATTTATTTGTAATTTCCCTCCCTTTTTCAATTTATCATGGATTATGACTAGGGTTGAAAAAAAATCAAACTATTCGACATCCAACTCGAGATCGATTGTTAAAAATTCGTTTAAGGTCGGTTCATTAGTTTAACAAATCAAACTTGAATACATTTTTTTATTCGATATGATTTGAAACTCGACTTGAACTCAACTCGATTTGTAAAAAAATAAAAAATATGTGTTAAAAGGTCAAACTACTCGAGTTCATTCGTGTTTGATTAAATTAAAATTCGTTCAAACTCAACTTGCGACTTGATTAACAATCAAATCAAAGTCAAACATAATTTTTGAAATTCAATAAAAATTCAAACAAGTTTAAATAATATCGTATTTGATTCGATTTGAATCGTTTACAATCCTAATTATAACTTTGTCATGCCCCGAGCCTAATACAACGTGATCCGCTACCAATTACATCACGATGGTCTTTATTTTGTGACTACTCGTATAAACTATTTCAATTTTCATCCGCAATTGATTGGGATATCACATAGACTTCTCAGCGTTATCTTAAACTTGACTATCAAAATTCAATTGTTTGCAATTTGAGTGGTCGGGGATTAGATCTCATTCTACCCTAGGGTTCTGCACTTTACATAATTGTGTTCTATCAAAAAGTTTGATTCCACTAATTAGCCACATAAAAAGTTTATATTTTTGTAGAAAGATTTTTCTACGCACAAAAAAAGTAAAAGAAACGTGGATGAAGCTAGCAAAATGTTCAAGAAAAGTCTTGTTATTTTTGTGACAACAGAAGATATATTCAACTAATTATAAATGTGCTTTAACAATGGAGTCTACGGTGGATATTTTTCAGTAATTCTATTTTTTTTATTAAATTTTTGTTGGTAGCCTTATGTTTAAGTCTAGATAAATTCTAATAATTGGTGTTTATCTCTTAATTAAACTATATGAAATACAAATTGTTCATAGAAGATATTAGACTATCAAATATATTTAAGTTTTTCATAATATAGTTTAAGATTGATTTTAATTTAGGCCTTAGGAAACTTCGAGTGAGCTAATACACAAAAATTTAATTTAATCTTTTATTTTTAATTGTAAATGATTAGTGGTTTAATATAAAGGATTTTATTTTCCATGTGCTAAGTTTGAAACTATATATTAAATTTAAGTCTTTGTGTTTTTGATTGATTTGTACGTTCCATGCAATCATCTTCCTTGTGCGGCTAAAACTTTTCTAACATTGGATTCTTGATCTATAATTTTTCTCTTGTTGGGAGTTCTAAATTGTAATTATATTTTTCAATTTTAGATTTTTGGGGTTTTTGACTTGTGTTCAAGTACGATTAGATATCTATAAAATTACTTAATAATACAGTAATTTAATATTTTAATAATATTTATGAAGGGCTATTTTAGCCATCCAAAAAAAAATTAATGTAAAAAAAAATCAAATTAGTTTTACTTTTATAATAGTATCTAATATATATACATTTAAGTGCTCAAAATTGAATTAACCAACATTTAATTAGTATAAGAATTATTCGGTATAAATAGAGATAGAATATGGGTAATTTTTATAAGATAAAATTACAATTTTAATATTCTTAATTGCCATTAAGAAATATAATATCATATTAAAATCAAATAGGGATATTTAGTCAACAAAAAAATTTAAAAATATTTTTTGAATCATTCACATTTTTTAATAAAATAAATTAATATATCTCTTTCTCAGTATGATTATGGGCTGACAAATTTGGTTTTAATATTTTTCCTTTTTTTGTTTCTACATTTTATAATGATTTTTGTCACTTAGCTGCAGCTGTTGATACTTTTATAGTGAAGGGTGGGGTCTGTCTTTTTCCTTCCTTTGATGGGGGTGTGGAAGGAAAGGGTCACAACAAGCACACCATCACATGGGGGCTGACAATGCATATGGGCCCTACTTATTTCTCTACTGTTTGATAGGGTCTGTGGGTCCATACCACCAACACCCATGTGATTGAACCCCATTTTACTTTCTTTTATTACTATGTTTCAAATCTTCCCCATATACAATACATACATAGCCTTGTGTATCTATATGGGTGATTTGAATGAATCAATTCTTTGCTTGTTATTGAAATTGTAGGGGTGGGTGGTTTTTATCACCTGTATTTCTTATTTCAATTTGTGTTGGATGAAATGAATGTGTTTTGGTACAAGTTAGATAAGAGGCAAGGAAATAAACTAAGGTAATTTGTCTAAGTTTTGATCTAATCATGACTTGATTAATCACATGAATTACATATTCTACATGTTACTTGATTCAATTGGGTAGTTTTCTTTGGTGGTGTGTTAGAAAATTTTTTGTACTGAGAGTGTGATTGCTTGTTTCTTTCATTCTTTAAATATGTCGTTTAAGAGAGAATATTGAAAAAAAATAAAATTTTAAAAGTGTACTTAGATATGAAATGAAATTATAATGACTATAATGTCTTTTTTATTTTGAAAAAATATATAATGAGATGAGATTATTTTTTGAAAATATATGCAGACGACAGATACAAATATAATGATTATAATTGATGTAATATGTATTTTTTTGTGAAATATATTTAGATGTCAATATATTTTATAAATATATATATATATACTGATCTTTTTTAAGAAAAACTCACAAACAAATATAAATTTATGAAAAACTTATTTTGAGGTTTTTTTTTCTAAAAAAAAATAAAAAATTACAACCTTAAGATTAGATTTTTGATAGATTTATCCAAAGCTTATGAGAGGGGGGCAAAAGGACACAAAGGAATCTTTGAAGGGGGGATATTGTGCTTGTTTTCTTTTCAAATAGCATAATGGCCTCCAATTGTTGAAAAAATTGTAGACAGTACTTACTAGTGATTAAAAGGAGAGGTAAAGAAAGTAGACAGACTGGCAAAAGTTGATGTGCATGGGCCCCACATGGATTTTTCTAATTGTAAGGTTTTTGAAATTTTGAGGTAGGACATTATAGGCCTAGCCTAGTAGTAGTGGGATACCATAATTATTTGGTTGGATTTTTGTACTAAGTTTTTCACCGTAAAATATCAAGTGGGAAAAAGAAGAATTTGAACAATAGTTGGCTCATTTTTTCAAGCATAGTGTTGGGCTCTCAAAATAACTTTGGTTGGGTTATTATAGCATAGTTAGAAAGTTTGAGTGTAATGTCTATTTTATCCCTAGTTCTTTTTTTTCAATTTTTTCTTTTTTATTGTTTTTCATTTTCTTCTTAATGGAGAGGAGAGGAAAGGAAAATAAATAGAAGAAAAAAATAGGGGAAAATAATAACACATTTGCAATGATGTACTAAAGGTTTTTGTTGGTTGTAAATAGGAAATAAGTCAAGACTACTCAATTAAAAAATTATTTGAAACATTAAATCACACAATAGAAAATGAAAATAAAGGTTTTGTCTGTTTAAATACTATGTTTTTCTTTCCTTTCTCTTCATTTTTCATTTTCATCTAATGCTTGTGAATATTTTTTTTAGTAAATTGCTCGTCAATAATAAATATAATGGAAAGAAAGAAAAAAATAAATCTTTCCCTATAAAAGAAATAATGTAGATGAAGAAGATTTGCTTTTCCAAAACTATTCGCGCTATTTAGGAAGAAAAGGAAAGGAAAAGGAGAAACGGAGTGGATAAAATGAAAATGTTTAGGGTTCATACAAACGGAGTGAACCACGGTTAACTCATGAAATTGTGGTGCAAGGCAAGTTTTTCAATAGTCTTCGTCTAGTTGTAATACTTCGAGGTGGATGCAAATAATTCCTTTTATAAGTCGTTGGACAATTTATAGTAAAATTACTTTTAACTGTTTAAATTTAAAAGTTACTATTCTATAGAAGTAATGATAAGTAAATTCTGCCTCACCATAATTTTATAGAGTTGATTCTTTCAAGTTTAGTTTTATTAAAGTAAATTGTTTTGTTAAAATTAGTTTTATTAATTTTTTCTTTTTTGAAAAAGTTAGAAATCTTAGTATTTTTGGGCTTACATATTCATGTGGACTTTAAGATGCAACAAACATAATTGGGTTCTCACTAATATTGAAGTATTGTTATCAAATAAATATGCTGTTGGACCTAGGCTAATTTTGAATTGGGCCAAGTTTTATCCACATTATAAACTCTAACAAAGCCAGTTGCTTCCCTCAACTTGGTTGATGCCGCAACTTTTGCTCCATCAAATTATAAAAATTAATAATTGGTGTATACTCGATTTGTGTGCATGAAAAAATATTTGCTATAAATAAATTTATATAGCGAAATAAAATTACAATAACTAAATTTAGTGATTGATGCTCCCTCGATGTGTGTGCATAAAAAACATTTGCTGTAAATGAAGTAAAATGAAATGAAATTGCAATAACTAAATTTAGATGTATGAAAAGTTTGTACACATTTACAATAAATGCAGTTTTGGTTGGTTGTTCAGTAGTCGTGAATGATTTGCTGTCAAAATGCATCCATTTTTAAAGTAAGCAACTAATTTAAACTAAATCAAGTACAAAAAGAAATATTTGAATTTTATAGTTATTTTATTATATGAAATAATACTTTTTATCTAATAAATTAATTTTACTATTAATTATCATAATAGTGGTTAAATAAATATTAGTCATAAGGCTGGTCTGACTAAAACCATCTTTTGAAAAATGAAGAGGTTGTGTGAAAGAAGTAGTATTAAATCTTAAAAATGAGAATGTAGGTTGTAACACAAATTTCATTATGTGCAAAATAACAAATAAGAAAAATAGTACAAATTAAATTTTAATCTATCAAAATAATTAAATTATTATAATCTTTAATTAATTCATTTGATTCTTATCTTCAAGAACAATATAATTTGAATTTGAAATTTTGGAAGTAGAATTGTTGATTGATTTCGTCCTTTAATAACGTTAATTCAAGGGTTTAACATCTTGATTTTGAATTAAACGTTACAACTTTAAGAACGTTGACTTGGTGAATTTAGTAACTTGTTGATGGAAGTAATCATTTGATCTCCTCAAATGTGAATTGGATTTCTAATAACATTAATTCGAGAATTTAACAACTTAATCTCGAATTAAATGTTATCACTTAAGTAGATTTCGTGATGAAGGCCTTGATTCTCGACTTGAAAATCGTGGATCTCCTTAAGTTGAAAGAATTATCTTTTTTGCTTGGATTTCTTTTTCACAATTTGTTTGGACTTTTTTTTCTTCTCAACTTGTGTTTAACTTTTTGGATATGATTCTCATTTATACTTGTAGGATAAGAGTTCTTGCTATATTTATTTGATGAAGTAATGTAATTTGATTGGTTTTTCACAAATTGATTGACATTTACTGCTTTAATTACAAGATGTGATTTAAATTATCAAATATTGTAATTTACTTCTATAATTTGCAAGATACAATCTTAATTGTCAATTATTAAAATTTTACACTTAACGACATTTGATTGGCCAAAAATATATATTAAAATATAAATTAATTTACTATTTATTTTAGGAATTAAATTTGATAAATTTTCAAAATATAAATAAAAAATATAGAATTAATATTTAATATATTATTTTACACATGCCACTATTTAATTGACCGTAAATATACAAATGATCCACCGAAACTTAGAGTGAACCAGTCGCAACACTTACTTAAATTGGGCCTTGCAAAATGTATATGAACTTTTTAGCTTGAACAAATGGAGCAAGGAATAAAAATTAGAAGGGCTGACTCCTATTTTGACTTTATTAGCCCAATCTTTCCTTACTTTTATTATTGTTTTTTTTATTTTTTTAATTCACATATGGGCTAAAGAAAACAAGTGGAGGCCCATGCCTAAGAAGAATAAGTTGCCATCAATATGTTTGCCTGCCGAATTTGAATTGAAGATTTTCAGACTTCACTCTCCGTTTTTTTTTCTCATTTTTTTTTTCACTCTTCATTTTATTTCTTTATTTTCCTTTAATACTACTCAATGGCCCACATGAATGGTGTGTGTGGTCTTGGAGCATCGGACAATTACTCAATTTTTCCAAATTGAAGCTAACTATTTTTTATTTTTTCTGTGTGCAACAAATTTCTTTCCTTTTTTTTTAATGATCATTTGTGGCAATCTTTTTTTTTTGGCAGATCATCATCAAGCTTTCCTACTGAAGAATGCAAACTTTTGGCATATTTCCTTCTATGTACTAGCCCCTTTCTCAAGACTTCAAGGATTGGAAAGTTTCTAATGTTAACCTTCATCCATGGCTTATAAAAAAAAATGTGTCGGACCTCTTTTCTCACCGTGAATTGTTGTCAAATTTATTCTCCTTGCATTTGTACAGAAGAAATTTCTCCATTGCTGCATTTGTTTGATGAATATGTAAGCTCCATACACCATATTTGATACCATTGGCTTCTGTCCGCCAGATGAAAGATCAATTGATGAGAACAAGTTATCTTTTTCTTCATATTTCTGAATCTGATTCTTTTGTTTTTATTGCTGATCACCACGTTTTTTTTTGTTTTTTTGTTTTTCTCTTGTAGGTTTTGAAGATACCTTGACAACCTGTGATTTCTAGTGAGCTCCTTATGCGTTGAATTTCTGCATGAGTTGTTGAAGTGGCGCAAAGAAGCTGTCTTTTCATAATCTCCCCTCCTGTTTTTAAAAGCTGATCATAATTCTATTTCTCCTTGCAGTTGCTTTGCTGGTGAAAGAAATTCTTTTGCATTTGTATTGATAACAAGAATTTGAAGCAATTTTTATCTTCATTTGCTTTGGAATTTTCCACCAGTGAGTTTTATATCAAAGGCTTCAATGACTTTTTTCTTTTTTCCATATTTTTTTTTTCTTTGCTTATACTTTGACAGATTATCCACAATGTACTTCAAAAATACTTCTTCTTCCAATGGAGGCCAACACTTGGTGATCCTTGACGATGAGAGTCAATCTATGGAGACAGGCATAATTTGGCAGTTCACGATCCCTAGTTGGTTGATACATAAAACAATGGCCAAGGTTGACGACTCCATTTTACTTGGAGGAATTGTCCCAGGAGATTTCTTTGAGCAAGACTTTTAAGGTGCGGGCTTTGCAAGCAACTCATCATTAGTAATCAAGCAAGCCAACTTCGTTGCCAACATTAGGTCGCTATATCATTGAAGACAATGCCAAGTATGGGGATGTAATCTAATTCGCTGGCGAGTTTAACTACATCAAGGGATATTGGGATAAATTTAGACAAGGTGCTCAAACGCCAATAGTGAACTCTTTTTTCTAAAGAAGCTTTGCATGCGTCTTGTGTAAGAGCTCCCGGTATTACTTTATAAAATCCAATTAGCGACTAAATCGATGGGGACTATAAGGCTTAATGATGAAGTGTCCACCTTGCCGCAAAGAAAGAAAGCTCGAGTAAATGGCAATAAAGTAGTTTTGCTCAAATCCCTTTGTATTCTCATTATCGACATACTAGAAATTCTTACTCTTTATGATCATAGTGCAAGTCCAAGAAACAAGGTCTCCTTTGTGGATTCGCTTGCAAGTATCTTGGGATCAGAGTATCTTACGTTTTCTTCACCAGAGAAGATCGCCATTTTGGGGCCTCATACTCCTTGCCAAATTTGGTGATGAGTCTTAAAGTAATGCACCAACCAATTGTAGACAAAGTGGATGGAGAATGTTGAATGTACGGTCTTGTAGAATTTTCAATCTTATTTAAGCCTTTGTAGATACTTGCTAAGACGGGAACATCAAGGCCCACCATGATCCCACTTGTCGTGATGCTCTCTATTTTGAAGGAACTAGGGCGTATCAAGTTGATGTCGCCACTGGAAAGAACAAATACACAAAGCCAACAAGTTAAGTATGCCACTAAGTATGTTTCTTCTCTCGAGCTCTCTTTAACACCAACCTTTGAAAATGAGCCTTCTCCGTGGGGCACCATTTTTCGTGTATCCTGAAGTCACCAAGTGGATTGTGAGTTGATTTGGATGAACATTATTTTTCTCTCTATGTAGAGGAGGTGAATGGTACCTAACAGCCTTCTTGGACCAAAATTTGATCCACTCGTCGATGGATACTCGAGAAAGTTGATCTCCATTGGCACTTCTTTAAAGCAAATAATAAGCATAAAGCAAGTAGTTGCAAGAGCGAGGGATGAACCAATTTCCTGCCTCATCGATGCCAGCCAGCTTCTTGGCACTGGGAACAACTTTATCATAAAGAAATTTGGTCATTAGAAGGCCCACAAAAGTGTACAAATCCTATAATGATATGGACAATTCTCCAAGAGAAGTCAATAAAGCATAGGCAAGTGGGCATCATGCCTCACAAAATGCCTTGACTATGTCAAAGTTGCGATTATAAGTGAACAATGAAGTATACACTAGTCATATATTTGCACCGCAAGAAGCTTGTGCTCGCACTGACTAATGACGTCTTCGATCAAGGTGCGTCTTCCTTATATGCCACCAAATGCAAATAAGTTCTCGTTGGAAGACTACAAGAAGTGGTGGAAAAAAGTTTATGGAAGTTACTTTGAAGAAAACATTACAAGCTTGATCAATTTTAAGCGAAGTAAGATCTCACCTAAAGACAAGGAGCATGATAACGAAGATGGTCCACTTCATGATTCCCCACATATGCATGTCGTTTCTCTTTCCAAAGAATGCAACACTCAAACCATCGAGCCTCTTGAAGCCAACAAGAGGAAGAGTACTTATAACCCTATTGAGGAAAGTGGTAATAGTAATATGGACTGTTATTGGAAAAGACCCAAAAAGAACCTTGAAGATATTGGCGTTTATGATGTTACAAACAACCTACGTTAAATGGAGAACTTTGTTGAAGAGGATATTTCTCAAATTTTTCTTTTTTCTTTTTTCCTCTTTTTTTTAGTATAAGAAATAAGTTCTGTTTTAACCTAACACATGTAATATTTCAGTTGGAGGAAGAACTTATTAGCATTGATGACGAGGGATCACAAGATAGCCAAAGATCAATCGTGGGCCCCAACTTGTTGGCCATAATTCATCTAATTAACAAGGTAATACAATAAAAGACTTTCAACTTGACCAGAGCTAAACAAACACCTCATTGTCCAGCATTTTCGGTGTTTGAAGATGAAAGGTTTATACTTAGTCATCAAAAAAGAGTATTTTCAAAAGTTATGGAGTGATTTTAGCAAAAGGATAGCAAGTACTTCGGTTGACTCCATTTCATCCATTAAAGATGATGTGTTGTTTGTGCTTGAGTCTATGAAGAGCTTCAACAATTTTGACATCTCTCATTTGGAAAAATTATTGAGATCATTTTTTGTCAAAACTGTTGCTTATGATGAGACAAGATCAACATCATCTGAAAAATGCATCTAAAGTTCTTCTTGCATGACAATTGAGTGAAGATAAATGACATCTCCATGATGCCAAGACAAGAAAGCAAAGAAGCCAGCTAAATTTGATCCACCAAGAAAGAGTTGGAGCACATCAAGAAAGAGCTTGACAACTTGAATGGATGAAGGAAGAATTTGACTGCATCCTTGAAACGACAACAAGAACTTTTTCAGAATGCTCAAACCGAAGTTTATGAGATTGAAGATGAAGTCATTGCTAGCAAGAATACTTTCCCATTGTGTGATAAAATAACTAAAAATTTGAAGACTTTAGTGGTACATCTAGAGGCCGCAAAAGTAGAGTTGAAGAATTTAAATCATTTTGATGAGTAATTGTTTAGGACTTTTTTTTTCATATAACAAACAAAGTCATTCTTGAGATTACATAATAGAAAATTTTCTTTTTCTATCTTGTAATTCTTTGAGTGCATTTATTTTCATCAAAACTCATGAAGTGTAATTTTTTTTTCTTTTTCTTTTTTTAGTACAATAAACTACTATCCCACATAATAGAAAAATATAATTCATTACAAACTCATGATTGAACTTAGAAAATGTCTAAGTAGCCTATGTATCCCAACAAAGGGATCAAGTCATAACGTAGTTTAAAAAAAGTTTATTTTTTTATGTAAGTTACACAGTTTATACTCATGCGGGTTAGGAGTATCCATTGCTTAACCACATTGGACTAGGTGGGGTATTTTATATTTTAACCATATAAAATACCTCTAGTGGAGTAAATTAACAATTTAACCACATCATTTACTTTTAGTGGGGTGAGTTAGTATTTTAACTATGTGCACTACTTTTGGTGGGTACCATTCACGATTTATACTCGTGTAGGTCAGGAGTAACATGCAATTTAGGCTCATACATCAAGGAACATTTTTATTATAACATCAAGTATAACATCGTTTTAAAAACTTCCTATTTATTGGGCTAATTTTTAAGCCATCTTCAACAACCAACTTATAAGCTCCATTTGTGTAAACTTCTTTAACAACATAAGGACTATCCCACTTTGAAGTAAACTTTTTTTTCAGTCTTAAGAGTAGTAATAATTGACCTTCTTACAGCAAGCAACAAATCGCTAACTTGAAAAGAGCGTGACTGTACTTTCTTATTGAATGCCCTGGAAAGACGAGCTTGATAGCACTCAAGTTTTTGTTGTGCTTCTAACCTTTTTTCATCAAGAGATTCCAACTCCTCAAAGTACAAGTGTGCATTTTCTTCCTTAGTTAGTTCTTCTTGTATGGCTATCCTCAACGATGAAATTTGCTGCTCAAGAGGAACGACAACTTCAATACCACAAACCAATACGTAAGAAGTCGCTTGTGTAGGTGTTCTATAAGTGGTTCTATATGCCCATTAAGCTTTTTCAATTTGTTTCATGCCAATCTCACTTTGACTTAACAATCACTTTATTCAATATATTACACAAAAGTCTTATTGAATGCTTCAATGAGACCATTAGCAGCGGCATAGTATATAGAATATTTTCTTTGCTTAGAACTAAACTTCTAATAAAGCTTATCTATCAGACTGTTACAAAATGGCTTTCCATTATTTATGATTATACATTACGAAATCCCATAGCGATAAATAATGTTGATGTGGATAAAGTCAGCAACATTTTCTTTTTTCACTTCTTTGAGAGGTATTGCTTCAGTCCACTTAGAAAAAATAGTCAGTTGCAGCCACAATGTGCAAATGCCCACCAGAAGACTTTGTCATAGGACCAACCACATCTAAATCCCAAGTATTAAATGGCCATAAAACAGTAGTAGGGTATAATGGCTAGGGCGGTTGGTGAATGAGGTTTACATAAAATTGACAAGCTTGATATTTTTGCGAGTAATCTATATACTCCTTTACCATTGTCGACCAATAGTAATCCATTCTTTTTATTCGAAAGTATAACTTTGGGCCTAATTGATAAGCTCCACAAATCCCCAAATGGGCTTTTCCATAGCTTGGATAGCCTCATTATCACCTAAATATCTCAAGAAGACTCCATTAAATGAGCGTCTGTAAAGTATGCCTTTGCAATAAATAAAGCGAGCCGTATGACCCCGAATATAAACTATTTGACATGGGTCATCACGTAGCTTCTCATACTTCAAATAATCCATAATTGGTTGACACAAATCTTCCTTCTCTATTTCAAACATTTCAACGACATAGTTTTCTTATTCTTCATCACATTTCTCATCCTCGAAGATTGGTGGTATAACCCAACTTCTGTATATTAGTACACGAACTTCACCTTCAGGCATGGAGAGTGTAGAAACAAAGATTTGCTAAAGCATCGACTTGCTTATTGTCATTCCTTGGCACATGTTCAATTACTATATCTCCAAGCTATCCAATAAACCTTTTAGCATAATTGAAATACGGAAATAGGTCAAGTTTCTTGATTTTATACAAACCAAGCAACTGATTGACTACTAATTTAGAATCTCCATATATCTCAAGATACAGTTGCTTTATGTCAACAACCATTTCGAGTCCAAGGATAAGAGCTTGAGATTCAGCAAATTGTTTGAAAAATTATGGATTAAGGTGAAGGAGTATGGCAACACTTCCCCATCAGATGTAATGAATATAATTCCAGCACCAACTTCTCATCTATGAGAAACTCCATCAAAATACACTTTCGAAGAAAGAACGACTTCAATTACAATAACATCTTTATCTGGTAGGTTATTAGACAACTCCCAGTTGGTAGGGATAGGAAGATCAGCCAAGAAACCACCAAAACTTGTTATTTCATAGCCTTTTGAAGGACATAAATGATCTCAAATTATTGCAATTGAAGGTATCATCTTGCAAGTCTATCAGAATGAACTGGCCTTATCATGACATACTTCAGTGGATTTGTTTTTGAGATAAGATGAACAAATATGAACTTGAAAATAATATTTTAGTTTTTGGATTGCAAAGATGAGTGCCAAACATATCTTTTCGATTGGTGAGTAGTTCAACTCATTTGGCGTCATCATTCTACTCAAGTAGTACAAGATGCTCTCTTTTCCATCATTATTCTCTTGCGCTAGTAAAGCTCCAACAGAATGATCTTGAGCAGTAATATAGAGTATCAATGGGCGTCTAGGTACTGGTGCAACCAACACAGGAGATTTTATCAGATAGACCTTTATACTTTTAAAAGCATTTCTACAAGACTCATTTCACTCAAACAGAACACCTTTCTTTATGAGATGATTAAATGCCTGACATCGACCGACTATATTTGAAATAAACCTTTGAAGATATGCTAATTTTTTTTGTGAACTTTTAAGTTCGTAAATGTTTTGAGGTTCAGATATCTTTAGAATTGCATCAATTTTTGCTTGCTTGATTTCTATCTCTCGATGACGAATAATGAACCCAAGGAATTTTCAAGACTTGACACCAAATGCATATTTCAGTGGATTCATCTTGAGTTGATATCTTCTCAAGCATTCAAAGACTTTTCTTAGATCACGAAGATAATCTTCTCGCCTTTTGGACTTTACAATCACATCATCAACAAACACTCGATATTTTTATGAAGCATATCATCAAAGATCTTTTGCATAGCCCTTTGATATGTAACACCAGCATTCTTCAATCCAAATGTGTCACTTTGTAGCAATATATACCTTTGGGTGTACGAAATGCTATTAGTTCTTTATTCTTTGGTGCCATGCATATTTGATTATATCCATGTGATCCATCCATAAAGGATAATGCTTCATGTCCGTAGTAGCGTCTATCATAAGTAAGGTAATGGGCAACAGAAAATTATCTTTAGGACATGCACTATTCAGATATCTGAAATCAGCATAGATTCAAATCTGGCCATTTTTCTTTCTCATAAAAATAATGCTAGAGATCTAAGTGAGATACTTGACTTCTCAAATGAACCCAATTTCAATAAGTTTATTCACTTCAACATCAATTAATGGGACCAACTTATGCTGAATTCGACGTTGAACTTGTTTGATAGGACAACTTACTTCTTAACATACAAGTGATGGATTGCAACTTTTCGATCCAATCCAGACATTTCTTTATATGACCATACAAATACATCTTTGAACTCATGTAGTAGTTCGATGTATGCTTTCTCTTTATCTTTGGTCAACAAAGCATTAATATAGATTGATAGAAGGTTATCGTCATCGCCTAAATTAATCTCCTTTAATTCATTTATAGTGACTTAGACACCTTCTTCAAGCTTAGGAGGAGTAGCCTCAACATCTTGTTCTTCGACTGGAACTTTTCTTAGTTCAAGTGATATGATTCATTGACACAACATCACCTTCTTCATGTCCAATCTCCTTAAAATCATCAATGTCCTTATTTGGCCATTCTTTTGTCTTATACGAACTATTTTTATGGTGTCATCCATTTTTTTAATATAGCCGCCACTGATTAATTTGAGAATTTTCTTGTGCAAGCGATCCTTAACATTTGAGGAATTGCATGGTCGATGCCATTACTAACATGAGAAGAGGAAACCACACTTTCTCTATCATCTTCTTCATTGTCTTGGGTTTATGTGAAAACAACAGCTTGTAATTTAACCTTCAAGACTTTGTCGCACAATATGATCAAAGTAGTGTACCACTTCATATGGGATGAGATCATACTTTGAAGTTCTTGAGTGGCTCGTGTCCTATCAACCTTCTTCAAATGCCTTGATATTTTGGAGACAACCAATCTTCGATTGTTGGTTCTTTTACACCTCGACTTTCTAGATGGACCAAGTCTATCAAAGACATATACTTGTTGCATAGTTTTTTCATTTTCATCAAATGCATCATTTGTTGACGAAAATACTTTCTTAGTTACATGATTGCTATTGACTCTTTTGATAGTAATACAAATAGAATTTTGTCGGACAAACCCAAGTCCCGTTCGAGTACCTAGAATAGTATACCATTTTTCTTTCAATATCTTTTGGGTAGTGTTAAGCTCATGCGTTTGTTCGCGCAGTAACCTCAAGAGGGAATTTTTCATAGTAGAATCTTCTTGTGGGTCGTATCTAACTTTAACAAGAAGTTGTAAGCTATCAGATCAAAGTAGTTTATAGCTTGGAGTTCTAAAATTCTTTGTGTTCTTTCTCAAGTCTTTGAATCGAGCGAACAAACCTTCAAGTGGCTGAGGAGAAGACTTCTTTGCATCAAGTTTGATTAATGGTAATACCAACTCTTCCAATGACTTAGTTCTAGTGAGAGACAATTTACCTTTCGAGTGTCCACCATCATAGTGAACTGGCAAGGTCTCTTTCTTTTTACCTCAATCAACTTGATCATCTTATTGGTTTGATTGCTCATGAAATGGGCTTTCTTTAACCATTGCCGACTTTGTATCTTTAAGATAGTACTTAGCATCAGCAAAATGTGATTTGACCTTAGTGAAAGGTTTATCATCACCAAGCATTCTTTTCATCGCGCCCTCTCGATAATGCTTGAAACATTAGTGCCAAGTAGAAGGAACTATTCCATTTTCGTGTGGCCAAGGGCGACCAAGAAGCATGTTATATGATGTTTTGACATATATGACATAAAATAGCACAGTTGATGCCATATCATCCATCAACAACTTCAATCTTATGATACCTAGAGCCATTTGTCCCCCTTGATTGAAACTTAGATCATCAAATGACTATTTGCAAGTTCATCCATAGAAACTCCTAACTCTTTTATTGTATGCAATGACAAGATATTGACTGCATAACCTCCATTAATCAAAATCCTATTTAACTTGTGCTCGCGAGTATAGCCAATTATGAATAATGGCCTATTATGGGGTTTAGAACCAAGTGGTAGGTTCTCATCAGTGAAGGTCATTGTTTAGTCACAATCATCAGTGAGAGTATGAACCCCAATCCCAAACAGACAGACTTCACTAGAGGAAATATTTTGTTCACTTGTCATGTTACATGAAACATCATCACCATGATCAAGTCTTTGACCACAATTCCACTCGGTACATTCTCCATTATGACATCAAAGGATCCAAATGCGATGGTGATAAGATTGGTAGCTGCATTATCTTCCTCAAGTGTAATATTCTCTTGACGAGCCAACTGCATGACTTTATCTTTGAATATGAAACAATCATGAATTGGATGCCCCACCAAATGATGGTATTTGTAGTCATCGATTCACCCAGCCTCTTTAGGTCATTTCATTTTCAGGTAATTTAATGAGGTTCACATTAAGCAAGGCATCGAATATTCCAGAGACATCAAAATCGAGAAATGGGTATTATTTTGCTTGCATCTCTTTTAAAGTCAACTTTCTTTGCCCTTTCTTGAAATATGTCTTTCTTTTCACCACTTTTGTCATTTATATTTTCTCTTAATTTGATAGATGTTGTATTGATTGCCATGGATTCTTTGTTTGGAGTTTTGGAAAAAGACTTGTCCCCTTTTTAACTTCTTGCATTTCTTTAGACTTGTGAGGTTCTTGGATGGGTGACCTTTCAACTCCACTTGCAGTCATACTCAACTCCATATCATGGCCCCAAGTAGCTAATTCTTCAAATATCTTGGGTTGGATTCCTTGAAGGATGTATCAAAGGCCCCAATGCATTCCTTGAATGCACATCTCAATAGCCAAAGCCTCCGATAATTGATCTTTGCAGTTAATGCTTAGACTTCTCCAATGATTAATGTAGTCGATGACAAGCTCTTTTTTCCATTGCATGAATTTGTGAGTTCAATCATGTTGACTATTCATAGGGTACTATAGAATCGATTATGAAACTCTTGTTCTAATTGTTACTAACTATCAATTGAGTTCGTCTCCAAATCAGTGTACCAATCAAACGCATTTTCTTTCAATGATCGGACAAATTGCTTGACCAGGTAGTCTTCATATGTTCCAACATTATTGCATGTCTTAACGAAGTAAGCCACGTGTTGCTTTGGTTGCCTTTGCTATTAAATTGTTGAAATTTTGAGGGTTGGTAGTTAACTGACATCCTTAAATTGTCAATCATTTAGGTGTATGGCTTGGCATAAGTCAAAGATGATTTAGAAC
Organism: Paulownia fortunei; assembly: GCA_019321725.1. Classification (NCBI taxonomy): domain Eukaryota; kingdom Viridiplantae; phylum Streptophyta; class Magnoliopsida; order Lamiales; family Paulowniaceae; genus Paulownia; species Paulownia fortunei. The sequence continues at coordinate 22,726,716 of CM033108.1, read as the reverse complement.
TTCTATCAAACTTATTTTTGATAGTCCCTATAATGAATTCTTTTAATTGGTCAGTAGGAATCAACCCATCATATGAAACTTGCAACTCCTTAAAAGATTTCTCTCTTTCACTTGGTTGTTGCTTTATGGATGTCTCAACTTCGTCATGAGCTTCAACTTGGTTGCCCATGATGCGATTAGTATTAGCATTGTCCACTTTGTTTATCATTTTTGAAATTTGAGAGTCTTGTTCATGAAGATGCTTCGTGAGCCCCTCAATGACCTTTGTTAAATTTATAATTTGCTCCTCCAGAGTTGTAGCATTTATCACCATGATGGGCGCCATGTTCGAAGTAAATGAGTAACTTGATGCTGAGCGAGGAGTGGGTGATGCAGATTCATCCTTCAAGTCCTCATCATCTTCATTGGTGTTGGCAAGATGTGGTGAATCTTTCTCAATAATTTCGAGAAAATGAGTCATCTCAGAAGATTCTTGTAACTTCTTGGGCATAATCCTTATGACGACACCAATATTTTCGATTGTAGAATTTGAAGTAGCAATCTTCACTACTATGATCTTGCGAGCAACCATTGTGATACTTCAAAACTTTTGATGACGAAAAGAGATGAGAGGTAGAGATTGTCCCACTGGATGTACCAGATAATTGTAACACAAATTTTGTTGTTTACAAAATAACAAACAAGAAAAAATAGTACAAATTAATATTTAACGTATCAAAAGAATTAAATGATTATAATTTATAACTAATTCATTTGATTATTCTCTTTAAAAATAATATATTTTGGATTTAAAATTTTGGAGGTAGAATCGCTAATTTGATTTCTTTCAAATTGATTTCGTCATTCAATAACATTAATTCGAGGGTTTAACATATTAATTTTGAATTAAATGTTACAACTTCAAGAATGTTGACTTGGTGAATTTAGTAACTTGTTGATGGAAGTGACTCTTTGATCTCCTCAAATATGGATTGGATTTCCAGTAATATTAATTTGAGGGTTTAACAATATTATCTCGAATTAAAATTACTTGAGTAGACTTCCTGACTTTTGCTTTGACTTTCGCCTTGAATACCATAGATTTCCTTAAACTTGATCCCCTTAAATTGAAATAATTTCTTCCAACAAATTTTTTGTTTGGATTTCTTATTCACAACTTGTTTGGACTTCTTTTTCTTCTGAACTTGTGTTTAAGGTTTTGAAAATAACCCCTATCTATACTTGTAGGATATGAGTTGTTTTCATAATTATTTAATAAAGTAATACGATTTGATTGGTTTTTCATAATTTGATTAACATTTACTGTTTTAATCACAAGATGTGATTTAAATTACCAAATTTGATATTTACTTTCATAATTTGCAAGATACAATCTTGATTGTCAAAAAATAAAATTTAACACTTATAGACATTTGATTGGCCGAAAATATATATTAAAATATTAATTAATTTACTATTTATTTTAAAAATATATTTAATTAGATTTCTAAAAATATAAATAGAAAATATAAAATTGATATTTAATATATAATTTTACACATGTCACTATTTAATTGACATTAAATTTTATTTGTTTACCATAGGCCAGCCTCCAACTTTCTTAACCTTCTTGCATTAGACAATATCAATTTCTATACATGATATTATGCCTTTACAGTTTGTTGAGGTCTGTGTTTTGGGTAAACAATCATCGAACGTGGTTACTATGACTCCCTTGATGAATAGGCGTCCATTCTCTCAAAGTTGTAAGATTATTTTGCCAAATTACTTAGAGATAGTTGTTTTCCAGTCAATAGTTATTTTTTTCCTACCCACATGTATTGATGTTGTGTATAAGTACCATCTTGTTTAAAGATTGTTCAAGCTTTTACTGAGGTATTAATTATCTAATGACTATTCATGATGATTAAAATTGAAAATCAATTTGTTAAATAAAAATTAATATTTTATACAATAATATTAATATAAATTTCAACTATACCAATTTATAGTTGGTTTAGTTTAATTTAATTGTTTTATGTTATTAAGTTTAATTTTTTAAAGTTTCAATATGTTAACTTAATATTTCCAAATATTTAAAAAAAATAGTAAAATTAAATCTGTTTAATTTAATTGCTTTGTATTAATAATTTCATTTTTTTGAAGTTTCAATATTTTATCTTATTTTTTCCAATTTTTTTGAAAAAATAGTAAAATTAAAAAATAAATTAAACCTTTTTTAAGGTGGAGTGAATAAAGTATATATTTTTATAGTTTGTGGCAAAACGACAACACCATATAGTTGAGGGGGGTAAACTGTTATTCTGTAGACATGGGTAGTTGCATTGTACTCCATGTCTCCAGTTTTCTACTCTCCATCCACGTTTTTTATTTCCCTACTCTCTCTATCCACGTTTACGTTTGAAAATGTTCATTAAAATTTTGAAAATTTTATTTAGTTGATTTTTTTTGACATTTTTGATATCATAATACTTTCAATTCTTTTCTATTTTCAGTATTTTAAATAATGTAACTGAATTATTTAATAATAAAAACAGTCAAATTATTGATAATTGTATCCAACATTTGTATATGTTGTTCATACTTTTATTTTGAAAGTAGTAGTTGAAATAAGATTTTGGGTCTCAACCACACTATAAGATCATTAGTTAGAACATAAATTTTGTAATTAAATATTGATTCTTTTAGAAAATAAAATATTCTTGGTAAACATTCTGCAAAAAAGAAATCAAAGTATTTATGTGTGGATGAAGGAAATATTCCCCAAATAAAAAATGTGCACATATAACAAAAGTCTCATAACACATATGGATATATATTTATGTAATTTTTCTAAAAATGAAAATAAAATATCTAGTATTTTCCTAAAGACTAACTATCATCAAAGTAGATAGGGATGACATATGACTTTAAATTCGAACTCGCCTTATTTGAAAAGAGTTTTTAAAATTATAAATGAATTTAGAGCGAGTTTTGATTTTTTTTTATTTTCACACTCAACCCACCTCGAAACATCCAGTTTAATTTTTATTTTATTAAATTTATATTTATGAAATATTATTTTTTAAAAAATAATTATTAAATAAATTTTAGTAGTATTTTTTTAAATATTTTTAATATATTTAAAATTATAAATCGGCTCTAACGGATCTAACTTGACATCGATGAATTCAGGATGGATCGAATCCAAACCCTCAAAATTTGTACTATTGCCATATCTGAAAGTTGACAAATATCGATACATAAGAATTTCTTGAACTCAATAGTTCTTTTGTATAAAATTTTGAAACGTTTTCAATCTTACGATTTGAGCAAGATCTTGTTCGGATAAAACCTCGAATTTAAAATCAAGAAACTTGTAGGTTAAACTTAATTACATAATAGTAGTTCTTTCTTCTTTTTTCCGTTGGATTTGTTGTATTTATATAATTCATTTCATCAGTAATTGCTGTTGTAATGACTCTAATGCAAAATAAAATTAATAAAAAAGTTAAGTAAGACCACAAGGATTAATCCACAAGTTTCTTCTTATACATATATTTCCTACTATAAATTTTCCTTGTAAACCGATAACTCGTTTTTTGACAAGGAATTACATATAGAATCCCTAAAATAGTAAGAATATTCTTATCATACATAATAGAAAATTAATTTGTTTGAAAACCTAAAAAAGAAAATTCAAGAATTTTATTTCCACAAGTGACTACCTTTCAGCGAATAATTTTCCAAAATTGAAGATTATTTTGTAAATCTGCTGCTGCTCACAGTTTTACTCCAACAACCTAGTCACCTTCAAAATGTTCATAAACTGTATTAAATGAATATCTTCGCAATCGATTTTTCACGTTGTTTATTTTAATTTAATATTTTATTTTATATATGAATACATATTATACACTTGATGTACAATTTTACTTCATATATGAATACATATTATACACAATTTTGTAATATAAAATATAAAATAAAATATTAATTTAAAACATAATATTCAAAATGTGTCATAAAAGAATCAATTCTTTCCTAACAAGTAAGTTATAAAAGGGGGCCTAGCCGATTTTGCTACAACTACTGTGATTTCCACTACTGCTCATGTTTCTTATTGCTTATGTCTTGCTTATGTCAGAGTGATCTAACATATTTTTATTTAAGAATTTTTTATAAAATGGTGAGGAAACGAATAATTTGTACAAATCTTTTCATTTCTCAAGTTGATACAAGACGGAAAAAAATTGATCTTTAATAAGTAATAAGATTGAGTATATCATGATTTTTTAGAAAGTTATCAAAAAAAAATATTGGCCTAGAAATACCACATGAATAACATATTGATTTGTTAGACATATAGAAAAAGAATACGAATATAAAATAAATTATTAAAGAGTAAAAATACGACTTATTCTAAAGTATAATGCTTTTATTAACTTTTTTAAATTATGTGAAAAATTATCTTATATGTCGGCACATGATTTTTGATATACAATTATGACATATAGAGATAACTACTTTCCAACAACGATTATTTTCATAAATTATTAAAATCTACACTTTTAATGTTCAATTGACGCTCTTATATATAAATATTACATATTTCCAATTTAAATCAAACTGAACATCATTTTTAGAATAAAAATATTATTCATTGATTATTATTACACGATTGAAATAAAAAAATATAAATATATACTTTTATTCAAATTTAGAATACATGTGACAAATAATTTTTTTTAATATTTATAAATACGTGTTTCAAAAAATATGAATATATTTTTTATTCAAATTTAGAATACGTGCAAAAATAAAAGTCTTTTTGCAATATTTATAAATACGTGTATTATACAAGTATGATGGAGGTGTGGTTGCAAAACCAGTCTTGTTCTGTCTTCCCGCCTATTCCGATGGAAACAGTGGTACTTCTTTGAATCTTTCCTTCAATTCCATCCAAATCAATCCCTCCGCTCCGCTCTCACCCCCCACCCTCCCACGCGCAGAAATGCAATAACTTTGCAATTATGGAAATTTGTTTTGTTGCTGTCTTGAACTGTACTTGAAATAATCTTGAAAGCATATACTACTGCTGCCGCTGCTGCTGTTATGGAGGATTATTTGAAGAAGAATTTTGAGGTAGATGCCAAGAGGCCATCCGAAGAAGCATTGAGGCGATGGAGATCAGCGGTCTGGCTCGTCAAGAACCCCCGCCGCCGCTTCCGAATGGTCGCCGATCTCGCCAAGCGCTCGAGGCCGAGCGCAAACGTCGAAAAATCCAGGTTCTTATTCTAATACTTCCTCTTTATCTCTCTCTCTCTCTCTCTCTATATATATATATATATATATATATATATACACGCATATATAGGTGTGTATATGCTTTGATTGTTCTGTATATATTCATATCCTACAACGGTTTTAATGCAAATTTCTGGTTTTCCCTTTTGTGGGGTCTTTTTTTCTTTTTTCCTGTTTTCTTTTGAATAAATGTCGGTCAGATTTAATCTAATGGAGTTTGTGGTGTTATTCTTGGTCTGTGGCCTCATTGACAATTGGTAAGAACTATTGCTGTTTTTCCAAAGCAGGTAATTTCTTGAATGTTGCACTGACGTCTAATTTCTTCATACTTTTCTGCCATTCACACACAGACACAGACACAAACACGTTTTGGTTGGAAACACATATATTGTGATCTGAACCTTAAACCCAAGAAAAGAGAAACCCTTTTTCATTTCAAGCCACCAGGACAAAATCTGCTTGCAATTTATGTCGCATGTTTTGGTCCATCAGGCGGTCCATTTTTGCTAGCTGTGTGTTTCCATGATGCAGGTTAGATATAATTGCTTTGTTCATTTTCAAATCTTGCTGTTGTCACATATCGCTTCTGCATGTAACAGAGGATTGCTTGCATTACTTGTGATAGAAGTACTATGTTTGCATGTACTAAACCAAAGATTTCGTAACTATCAATTACGTCACTGGTGATTGTTGCTAACAAAACGCTTCATTTATGTGGTGTATGTTAAAGCATAACATGAGTTCAATTCAATATAAAGTTGTTTTATTGGTTGAACAAATCCAAAAAACAAGTCCGTGTTTTGCTATTCTTTATCATTAATTAAGAAATGTTTTTGTTGTGATGAGAGAATTCAACTCCCTTTTCATAAATTGCATCAAGAAGTCGTTGAACTTTAACATGAATTCTGTCCACATGCAAATAAACAAAGGCTTTTGGTCCATAGTTGACCACAAGACCGACATTTTAACAGCATGAAAACATTAGTGATTTAAATGAGAAAAGAAACTTTAAGAAGTCAATTGGGAATGCTTTAAACTGATTAATTTTTTTTTACGAAAATATTTTTTTTTACTTAGGCAGCATAACTTCTTCACAGGTCTCAATTTAATGTTTGATATTTATTGATATCAAGGGTTTTATTGAATCAAGTTACTCAATTATCTCAAAAATGGAAGGAGCCATTTACCAAGTTTATGAGCTAAATCAGGCCCAATCTCTATTTTGTATGTGCTCTTCCTATATGCCGGCTTAGTAACATTACTTGAACATATTTTGATTGCATAGTAGAGAAGGCATAGCATGTAGAACCATATAGCCTTTGAGATTATGAAACTTTTCTTTCTTAGCAAATTTTCTCTACGTTAAAATCATATGAAATCATGCATAAAGAGACAGTTGTCTTAAACCCTACCATGGGAGAAAAAGTTTGAAAACATAGAATCTATACAGTTTTTAGTTTTCCTGATTTTGCTTAGTGATCTCAAATCAATGGTAATCTTTTTTCCAGGAGAAGATTCGAATAGCTTTGTATGTCCAAAAGGCCGCGTTGCATTTCATTGACGGTACAATTAAGCACCAATTATTTGCTAGATTGTTATTCATTGCAACTCTGTTTTCTTCTCATTTTCATTTCTTATGAATTACAGCAGTCGATCGAACAGATAGGCACAAGATCCCAAATGAGGTAAAGCAAGCTGGCTTTGACATTGGTCCAGACGAACTTGCTTCAATAGTACGTTCACATGATATAAAGCGGTTGGAATCTCATGGAGGAGCAGAGGGATTAGCACGAACATTATCAGTTTCACTTGAAAATGGGTTATCCTTGAGTGAAATTTCAACAAGGCAGAAAATCTATGGCCCGAACAAATTTGTTGAGAAACCTCGTAGGCCCTTCTGGATGTTTGTGTGGGATGCCATGCAAGATCTAACTCTTATAATGCTAATGGTATGTGCTGTAATCTCTATAGGAGTTGGAATTGCGACGGATGGGTGGCCAAAGGGTATGTATGATGGGATAGGAATAATCCTGTCCATTTTATTGGTGGTGGTGGTCACTGCCATTAGTGACTATAAGCAGTCTTTGCAATTCAGGGACCTTGATAAGGAAAAGAGAAACATAGTAGTTCACGTTACCAGAAATGGGACCAGACAGAAAGTTTCCATTTATGAGTTGGTGGTAGGGGACATTGTTAACCTGTCTATAGGAGATCAAGTTCCAGCAGATGGGCTTTATATATCAGGCTACAGCTTGTCAATTGATGAATCAAGCTTATCGGGTGAGAGTGAACCAGTAAATATAGAGAAAGAGACACCTTTTCTCTTGTCTGGGACAAAAGTGCAAGATGGGTCAGGCAAAATGCTTGTGACATCTGTTGGTATGAGGACTGAATGGGGAAGATTGATGGTCACTCTGAGTGAAGGAGGAGAAGATGAGACGCCATTGCAGGTGAAGCTAAATGGAGTAGCAACAATTATTGGAAAAATTGGTTTAGTTTTTGCTGTTCTGACATTTTTGGTGCTCACTGTTCGGTTGTTAGCAGTGAAGGCTATTCATGGTCATATCACAAATTGGTCAATCAGTGATGCGCTGAATCTTCTGAATTTCTTTGCTATTGCAGTTACTATACTTGTAGTTGCTGTACCAGAAGGGCTTCCATTAGCAGTAACACTGAGTCTTGCCTTTGCAATGAAGAAACTGATGAATGATAGGGCACTCGTTAGGCATCTCTCTGCCTGCGAGACTATGGGTTCTGCCAGTAGCATTTGCACAGACAAAACTGGAACATTGACCACAAACCACATGGTGGTGACAAAAATTTGGATATGTGGAGAAGAGAAAAATGTAGAACATAACAAGCCAGGAAATGTACTGAACTCTTCAATATCTGATAAAGTAACAAGGACACTGATGCATGCCTTATTTCTAAATACGGGTGCTGAAGTGGTAAAAGGTAAGGATGGGAAGATTGAGGTATTAGGTTCGCCAACAGAGACAGCTTTGCTGGAATTTGGTTTGCTCTTTCAAAGGGATTTTGATGCACAAGGACAGGAGTCCAAAATAATAAAAGTTGAACCTTTTAATTCAGTCAAGAAAAAGATGTCGGTGCTTGTAGCTCTTCCAGGTGGTAGTCTAAGAGCATTTGTTAAAGGTGCATCAGAAATTATTCTTGGCATGTGTGACAAAATTGTGGGAAAGAATGGGGAATCAGTTCCCATATCGGAAGAACAGAGAAAGAACATCACAAATGCAATTAATAATTTTGCCTGTGAAGCTCTCAGAACACTTTGCCTGGCTTTTAAGGATATGGAGAAAACATCTGATGAATCTGTTCCTGATAACAACTATACACTTATTGCAGTAGTTGGAATTAAGGATCCAGTGCGTCCAGGTGTTAAAGAAGCGGTTCAGACTTGTTTAGCTGCTGGGATTGTAGTGCGAATGGTAACTGGAGACAACATTAATACTGCCAAGGCCATAGCTAAAGAATGTGGCATCTTGACTGATGATGGTATTGCCATAGAAGGTTCTGATTTTCGTGATAGAAGTGCACAGGAAATGAAGGAGATAATACCCAAACTGCAGGTTTAATAATGTCATGGAAACAATTTTTATGTCAGTGCAATGAAGAATATCAATAGTGTAATTTCTTTGAGACTTTGTTTTGCAGGTTATGGCACGATCATTGCCTTTGGACAAACACAAACTAGTGACCCTGTTGAGGAAAGAATATAAAGAAGTGGTGGCAGTGACAGGTGATGGGACTAATGATGCTCCAGCTCTCCATGAAGCAGATATTGGACTAGCCATGGGTATAGCAGGAACTGAGGTCTGTATATAGTGTACAAGAAGATATATTTTTTTAGTTCGTACCTGCAGCTATGGACGTTCAATACATCTTTCAATTACCTATCTTTTAGTATAATCCTTTTCATGTCACTTAAGTATTTACTCTCTGCCTGTATAAACAAAACATGCCTGCCTGCTTGTTTCATTCTATACATTCTTTCTTTAGAGTAGGTCTAATGTTGGTGCTGCTAATGTAATTTTACAGCCCTGGCCTATACTGAGATCCTTCCACTGTTTTCTATTACAAAACTGAATCCATCTGCTCAGTTAGGTTCCATCACTTAATATTGTAAGAGCTAAATATGAGCAAGTATACTTGGAGAGACCACTTCCTGAGCCCATTATATGTGTGTTAAATAGATCAAGCTGCTGTATGTATTCTTCTGTTCTTTAATGAAGGAGAGCTCTTAAATGCCCTCAGGTTGCAAAAGAAAGTGCTGATGTGGTGATAATGGATGATAATTTCACAACCATATTGAATGTTGCAAAATGGGGTCGTTCAGTTTACATCAACATTCAAAAGTTTGTCCAATTCCAGCTGACTGTAAACGTTGTTGCACTGATGACAAACTTTATTTCTGCATGTGTCTCAGGTAGCCTTCACTCAACAATCAATTGTTTATAGATTTCATATTCTCTAAATCGCTTATGTTATTGAATGACTCAACCAGTTTAATGCACAATTGCAGGTTCTGCACCACTCACTGCTGTGCAGTTGCTTTGGGTGAACATGATCATGGACACTCTTGGTGCATTGGCTATCGCAACAGAACCACCACATGATGGATTGATGAAGCAACCACCCGTTGGTAGAAATGTTAATATCATTACAAAAATTATGTGGAGAAATATAATTGGCCAAAGTACTTATCAGTTGATAGTGCTTGGAGTACTCAAGTTTGATGGGAAGCAGCTCTTTAACCTCAATGGTCCAAATTCAGATGCTACCCTTAAAACTTTGATATTCAACACCTTTGTTTTCTGCCAGGTAGATACCTGTCGAGTTAACTTTAAAACTTTTAATGCAACAAAATTTCCATCTGTTTTTTAAAATGCTGAACCTGATGAATGATAGCTTGTTTATGGCTCTTTCTAGAGGAGTAAGGAAGACAACAGTTACAACTTGTAAAACTAGAAGTATTTCTCTTTTTCTTTGACTTAATTTTGGTGTTCAACCAACAAAATGAACTTACAGAAACTCTCATTTAAATCTGCATTGTGCACTACCATTTCCTACTAAACAATGACAACCTCTTCCCCTATAAATACCAGGTCTTCAATGAAATCAACAGCCGTGATATGGAGAAGATAAACATTTTCCGGGGCATATTCAGCAGCTGGATTTTCATTATTGTCATGGTCTCCACAGTCACTTTCCAAGTTGTTATGGTGGAATTTTTGGGCAAATTTGCTGGTACTGTGCCACTAAGTCAGGAGCTGTGGGTGGTTAGCATCTTGATTGGAGCCGCAAGCTTGGTTGTAGGCACCGTCCTCAAATGTATCCGGTTTCCATGAAGAAAATTCGAATTGTTAAGCATCATGATGGCTATGAACCATTACCTTCCGGGCCAGACCTTGCTTGAAGAAGTACAAATATTTGCAGAAAGCTGAGCCAAATTATATGTGCAAGGTGAAGTGAAGACTTTGCATATGCTCACTGAGAAGCTCTACTTTCAGGCTTATAAACAAATTATTTTTTCTCTCTCATTGGGGGTAAGAATGTTGGGAGAGGGTGGGATGGGGGGACTAGATTCTATTTTCCACCTCTACAAATAATAAACAAAATAGATTGCTCTTTATTGATTGATTGATTATATGCATCAAATAAAAGGACTTCATAAGAGACTGGATTATGTGTAGTTTTTTGTTTTGGGTGGGGTCAGTTGGGGTGTGTGTGTGGGGGGGGGGGGGGGGGGTTGTTGTTGTGGGGGAGCTAAAAGTAGGATTGTACAAGAGATGACAGTGTAGTATCTTGGAGGGTGCTGCATGAGTAGGGATGCAACATTCAGTTGAGCTTTGAAGAGAATTTCATGTAAGAGGCACTCCAATAAACAAAGCATCCTCTGAAATGCTGATTTAATGTACTACCTTATTTTTCACCCTTTCATTGTACAAAATGACAACTTTGTTTTTCTTTTTTAAATTCATTTACTGAAATTCAATTTCAAGAATTCATTCTTGGAGTGGGATCCCACCTTTGATCAGAACTGATATTCAACTCTTGAAGCATGTAGTGGATTGGGGCAAAGCTAAGAATGGTGCATTGTTGAAAAAGTATGAACCATCAAAATTATTGTACTTTCATAAGTTTGACTAAGAGTTTTTCATTTCTTTTGGAATTGAGAGTTTTAATTCACAGGGGAAGAAATACATAAAGATATATTTTTAATATTATTAGCAAAAAATACGTATGTTACATGTAAAAACTATAATTATAATAAATAATTTTCAAATTGTAATATAACAATTTATATTCATTGTTTTTTATACTTTTAAACTATGTATATATATTTATTAAAATTAAAAAATTTGTACCCCCCTAAAATGATTAATTTACCCTTTTATATTATTAGAAATTTTTCTTCTACACTAGGACTATTTTTTATTTCTTATCCATCTTTCTCCCTCTTTTTCATTCTTCCCGTGTACTTTTTTTCTATTTCATTCCCCTTCTCAAATTATTCTCTTTTTTCTCATCTTTCAACATTTTACATCTACAAGTATTAAGGTAACTTCTTTTCTTCTTTTTCTATTAATTTTATATTCATTGTTTTTTTATTAAAAATTATTTGAGTATTTCATTGATGTTATTTGGATTGAGTTCTTCTTGTTCTATTAATTTTATATTTATTGTTCTTTTGTTAAATATTATTTGAGTATTTGATTAATATTATTTGGATTGAGTAGAGACTCCTAAATAATTTTTTTTTTTCATTATGTGTGCAATTTACTTTTGTGTTTCTTTAAAAAATATTTGGAGAACATTATTTTGTAAAATAATTTAGTATAGTAATGTTTCTTTATTATTTGTCATAATTTAAAATTGATAAAATTTCATATAGGTTCACACTATAAGTAACAAAAAAATTGATTCTTATTTCAAGAAACGAAATTCTCAAATAGTGTTAGTTCTTCTAATCTTGAGCCTTCAATCAATTTGGATAATATTGCTTCTAAATATCAAGATTCTATTCTAGAGCTTTCTCCAATAAAGGTTCAAAATATTGATCAAAATTCTAATTGTCCTCATATTGAACGAGATCCTAGATTACGTAATGGGATTATCCGGTAGATAAGAGAGATGAAATTAGACGTGCTTATCTAATTGCCGGTCCTTATCAAGGCATTCCAGATAATTAGATGTGATTATCTGGTGTCGAAGACAAAGAAGACAATGAATTACTATCTTGTGGATATATTGATTAAACTTATTCTGACTCTTTCGATTTCCACCGCAACAACAGAGCGTACATTTTCATCTATGAAGTTTGTCAAGACAAGATTGATGAATAAAATAGAAGATGATTTTTTGGCTAGTTCATTACTAATGTACATTGAGAAAGAAATTGTTTAAACTTTTAGTATTGACTCAATCATTGATGAGTTTGATGTTATGAAGAAAACGTCGAGCATAATTTAAAATACTTAGATTAAATAAATAGGTTAGTAGATATGCTTTATTTAGCATTAATTTGTACATTCTTGAATGATATATGTATATTTTGGAGATTTAGTAGATTTTATAAGTTATGCTTGTATCATTTTTTTATAAATTTGAATATCCTAGATTGATTTTTGTATTGTGATATGAATAAATTATTATTTTCTTGCCCTTTCATTTTATAAAATTATAAAATACTATAATTGTATTTTTTTATTTTTTCTTTAATAATTAATTATTATGAAAATTTCAATCTCGCCCCCCGAGATTGAAAATCCTAGCTCCGCCCCTGAAGGCAAGATATTATAAAATAAATGATCAAACGATAGGATAAAGTATTTAAAGAAATAAAATTATTAAATATTTAAAATTTAACAAAAAAATTAATTTAAATTTAATTATTAAAATTTTTGGGTTGCATTAGTTCTTCGTTTCATATTGATGATTCGGGATGTTCTTTTTTTATTTAATTTTATAGATTTTTTTATGAATTATTATCTGTTTTCCTCAATCAAAATTTGGTTGTTTTTCATAATTTTTTCTCAAAAATAAATATCTTCATTGAAATGTATAATTAATAAAGAAATCTCATAATTGAAATGTAACTTGGAACCACTTTAATAATTTTTTTCTCTTTCTTTAAATACAATTAGTATGAATAAATAATTTTATTCCTCACATATGTTCAGAAATTTAGTAAAAGTAACTATAATTCTAATTTAAATTATTTTATTTAAATATTTTGGTTTGAAATTCAATAATATTGGCTTTGATAAAATAAATTAATTTATCTAATTACGATAAAGAATTTAAGTACTTAATGAGGTTTAAATTATTGAAAATATAAGTACCGGTAGTATTCTAGTAAGTTTTTTACTAGAAGTGTCACTTTTGATGATGAAATCTTCCACTTTTGAAACATGAATACTCTTAATTCTTTGTGTGACAAGAGTGAATTTTGAGTAATTAAAAATATTTTTTCTCATTTAATTTATACAATATTAGTACTAATTATTAATTGAATTGTTTGAATTGTAGAAAACATTGTCATAGAATTCTAGCAATTTCGATCTGCTGTAAATGCACATGGAAAAAATATTAAAAATTGTAAATATTTCGAAAAAAAAACAAAAAACGAAGAGCTAAAAAATTTAAGGGTCTATTATTCACCCAGGAAAACAAAGGGATCCGGAATCTAAACCGTTCACTCATCTTCGATCCAAGAGCTCTTTTTCAAACTTGGAAATATGACCGTTGAAGGGAACAGGTGTCCCTTCACTTCACGCCAATTTATATCCCCACTCTCGACTTAAAACAGTGTTCTCTTCATCAATCTCTTCCTTAGAAAACCAATATGCAGAATAATTTTAGAGAGAGGAAGAAAGAGGCGAGTCTTGGAGGTGCTTTTTGGTGGCTGCAGCAAAATCAGATATACGACAAAATAGTTTCAAGAGCTGTAGTTCCAGAGCAACCCAGAGGCAATATAAATGATATTGGTAAAAACCACTGTTTTTATAAGGTATTGTTTCTGTTTATGTAATTCCTGTTTTCAAATTGGGAAGGGATTTCTGTTATTCTGTGGGCTTCCTTTTTTTTATTTTTTGAAACGGTATTCTTGTCCTGTGGCTGTAGGTAATGATCGTATATGGAATTTACTTGTTTATTGTTCATTTCTTTATCCGTTTTCTACAGAATCTTGAATTTAAGTTTTTGGGTTTTTCTATATGATATGATTTGGATTTTAGATAGTTAGTAGTTGTGGGTTTAATTTCATTTGATGCATAATTATGTCAATAGGGGGGTTTTGTCGAGATCTTGTATGCATTTCCTTCTTTGTGGGCTTTATTTTGGTTGTTATTGTATTCAGTTCTTGGATTTTCCTGAGGTTATAAAAGGGGGATTGCCTGTTTGTGCCTTGTGGAATGTAATGCTCAAGGGTAGATCTCCCCTGTTTATCATATAATTTGTGATTATCGTTGCGTGCTCGAATTCCATTACCGATTTATACCTGAATAAGATTCGCCATTCTCGCTGTCCAAGTTCCTCACTTTTGATATTGTTGAACAAGCATTAAGATTTCTGCGTGGGCCCAGGAAGCTCAGTTTCTTGATATCTGTTTTAGTCACTCATGGGGAATCTCTTCAGTTCATGATCATGTTCTTTTTTCGGTTAATCAGTGGGATGAGGAAAACAGAAGAATGGGCAAGCCAAAGAAGAAATTGCAAGTTTTGCCGACAATGGAAACGTTACATCATCATCATTATCACATACACACTGCCATAGTTCTTGTTTATATCCCAACTTGAAATTTTGAGTAGGCAACATCCATTGTTGGCTGAGTTTATTGTTGGCCAAAAACAAAACGAATCTTGGAGGGCTTGTTTATCGCAAGGAGATTTGTCATATTTACCTGTAAGTATAGACACTTCTTAGTTTTTCTCAAGTCTTGCCAGATTACTAACTTTGATTTAGCTTTGCTTCTTGATAATTGCTTCTGCTTATATGTTAATATTGTCACAGTTCAATATGAGTTTGGTGCTGAGCCTATCGAGTTGTATTGATGTAAAGCGTAATAATAAATGAAATAGCAATTATATCATAATTTTTTTCTGGGTACTGGGGTGGGTGACATGATTTACCGAACAATACGGATTTCTCACAGAAACACACTGTTTATATGAAAAGATATCAGTACCATTTTTATAGCATACTGCTTGGCTAATATTGCAGTGTGTTCTTTAATCATTGTTTTTATATCTTTTTCAATAATGTGCAAGGGTACACAGGGTATGCTATAATTCATATGTGTTCATTACTACTGATAATGCTGAAGTTCAAAGCTAAACTTCAAACCAAGGTGGTTTATGGAACCTTGATCTTAAGAGGTTCGCATCATCAGCAATAGTTTCTGATATGACCTAAAATTGCAACTCGTTAGGAGTTGGGAGTGGCCGAAGTCGAAAATCGGGATCAAATTAGTATCAATTCAAGGAGGAGGAGATTAATGCACAAAATTGTAGTAGCTTTAGGATAATTAAAACATACTTTAATTACCATCTGTCAATGTTATTATTGATTGGCAAACGGAATTTTTGAGTTGGAGGTAATTGCGTGCTAAAATGTTTAGGAATGCATATTCTAATCATAGGCATATGGGTTTAAAACCTCAATGTTTATATCATTTAATGCTTGTGTATTTTGTGTCATTTATTATTTTATGATACTTTATATAATTTCATTCGATCAAATGCATGCTACACTCGGTAGAATGTGCACCTGATGGATATTCACCTTTCATTTGCACACAGTCACATAAATGTGCGTGTTTTGTGTGTAGATGAAAGATAGATGTTACATTCGACGTACCACCAAGTGTTGTAGCATCTAGGAGACATATTCCGTCCAAGTCCTCATAGAGGCAATGACCCGTATGTCATTAGTGGATAGGATTTGAGTTTTCAAGTGACATTTGTTAGTTGCATTTAGTGTTTAAAAGTAAAGCTTAATCTTAGGAGATTTCAGGAGTTGGAGTCTTAGTACAATCACAATCATTCATGTATAATAAATCTCATGGATGATTGTGATTGTTCTGAGACTCGAAATTCTAAAAACTCTTAAGAATGTCCCTTGTAGCCACAATATCAAGAGATTTGTTCAAAACTTGTGAAGGACTTAAAAACTTTTGAATTAAAACTTACAAATATCTGACTGAGAATGTAAATGAACCGTGTGAGATTTGTTCAAAACTTGTGAGGGATTTAAAACTTTTGAATTAAAACTTACAAATGTCTAACTGAGAATGTAAATGAACTGTGTACAATTAAAAACGTACGTTTTGAACTTGTTTATAATGACACGATATTTAAGAGATATAGGTAAGGTTCCTGTTTCCTCCAAATTAGCATTGAATGTGAAAAGTATATAAACATTAAATGAGATAAGACATTGAGATATTATAGAATTGGACATTTAATTAGAATTTTAATTTCTCAAATTTTAACTCATGATTACCTCCTTGAGTCCTGCAAACTCAAAAATCTGGACTAGGTATAAATAGTAACGACATTATGTATTACATTCCCTGCATTAAGTTTTTCTTGTCGAGTTTAATTTATTATACTTGTACTATTTTATTTTGTTATTAATAAACTTAACTTTATAAGTTTATTATACTTAATACTATATTATTCTAAATTTATGTTCTTATATTATGAAATTATCTTTTAGTATAACTATTATATGATTCTTTAATTGATTAACTAAGATTTAGTATTGATTTTAAATTGATTATTATTCTAAATTTATTGGATTTAAAATGTTTTGTTAATATATCTTCAATAATATTTCATCAAAATTGAAGTTGGTTCAGTAGTTTGGATGTCTCTTTTTCTTCCAAAAAATCATAAATATGAATTTTTTTAGGCACAACTATGCATATTTGTTGAAAATACATAAATAATAAATATATAACATAGTTATATATATATATAATAAATGGCCTGCGACGAGCTTGATTTGGGCCTGAGCGGTTTTAAATTGTTTACTGTTCACGATAGGCCGGTTTATGGATTAGATTGGGTTTTTATCCATTGCGCCCAATAGGCATAGGTAGCCCATTACTGTTTACAAATCAGTCCTGGGCTGGATTTCAGTGGCCAAGTTAAGAGCTGGGCTGGTTAGGCCTAGCCCATTTGACAATTTTATAATCGCGGACCATTTACTATTATTTATAATTATGTTATATATTATTTATGTTTTTTCAACAAAAATTCATAGTTGTGCCTAAAAAAAAGAGTCGAACTCAGCATCTCTTGAAAAAAAATGAGGCATCCAAATCACTGAACTAACTTTAATTTTATTGAAATATTATTGAAACATATTTTCTTGAACAAAACATCCTAGATCAATAGATTTAGGATAATAATCAATTTTAAATCAATAACAAATCTTAAGATGATACACTTAGAATAATCAACTGAATAATTGTATACTTGTTATATTAAAGATAATTCATAAAATAAACTTAGGATAATTCATAAGATAAGAATATAAATATAGAATAATATAGTAGTAAGTATAACTAACTAAGTATAAAATAGTACTAAGTATAATAAACTAAACTAAGTCATGAAAATTAAAATATAAACTTAAGATAAATATATGATAATTAAAATGTCAAATGAAAAATCAAAATCTAAACTTAGTATAACTCAATAGTCACATAAAAATATAGTAAACGAATTATATAAGATAATTTACAAGATAAAGACTTAAATTTACAATAATAAATTTAGACTAATCAAATATAGATTAAATGTAAATAAAGATTAAATATAAATTTTAAGATGATAGACTTTAATTAATAAAGTTTAAAATTTACAAATCCAACTTTAGGCATAACTCAAACTTAAGATATATTTTAGAATAATCAATAAAGTTTACAAATCTATAAATTTTAATATTTGAGTTTGTTATTGTTATAATCACAATTGAAAATTCAAAAAAAAACAAACAAAAAACAAAAGCTCATAGGCACCACTCATGGGCCCAACTTGTGTAGCATGGCATAGGCCCGAACTAAGCCTACTAGCACTAGACTAGTGGGCCGAACTGGGCCTACCTATCCTCCAGAAATTTTATTCAACCTAGCCCATACCACTTCGAAATGGGGCTTGAGCTTAATCGGCCAGCTTCCCATGTGGGCCTAGGCGGGCCTGTACCGGCCGAATTGATAAATTTATTCTTCTTGTATTTTCTTCTCTTTATTTGTTTCTATAACTACTGCATCCTTCTAATGAATGACCAATGCTTTATTTTCACTTTTTCATGTTTTATTTAGAAATTTGTACTGAGGCTAGAATAACTCAATCTTATAATTGTTAACTGCTTGACTGGACTTCAAGTTGAAAACACTACATAGAAATTAACCTATTGGCAATAGGGGAAAAATTATATATAAAGCTGCAACACAGATTTATTTGAAATATGTTTGAAATTACTTGCTTAATGAGCAAAAATGTAACTTTTACAATGCTTAAACAAATATGTAGTCACACAAAGAACACTTATATTTAGAAGTAGCATATTTCATTACTCAAGTTCAGAGAAAAAAATATTTTTAGTCTCACCCTAGTCATACAAAGAAAACTTGTTTCAGAATTAACATATTTCATCCCTCAAGTTTACCAAAATTGGTATTTCTAATTTGAAATTATAAGAAGGCTAATGGCTTAGATTAAATTGGTGGCTTCTGGTGAACACAAGGTGAAGACTTTTGACTCAAATGGGGAATTTAATCCTTTTTTCACATGCAAAATTAACTACGAAAAATCAAAACATTGAAATAAGTGGGATATGAGTATGATAATGATGTAAAAGCACTCTAACTTCAATTTCTTTAGCCCCTTCCAATCAAGTGCATTAATTGGGATGATAATATTTTAATAGAACGAGTTCGAGTCGAATTTGAATTTGAAAACTAAAACTCAAGAACTGATATGGAGTTTTAAAATCAGATCCAAGTGGGGTGGGTTTGAGGCAATTCCAAGTTTGGCTATATATATAAATGTGTACTATATATATATATATATATATGTTCACATGTGAAATATAAATATAATCATCTTATAAATTAAGATAATAATATAAAATTAATTATAGTTTATGTTTTAAATTTATATACTAAAGTATTAAATATATTTGACATTTTTTATTTTTCAAAAATTAAAAAACATGCACTATTTTCTTATATTTAGAAAGTCATAATGATATTATTTTTTAAATTTTTGTAATATGTTTAAAATTTAGAAGCGGTTCTAGCAGGTCCACTATGTTGGATTTAGGGTGCGGTAGAGTAGGGCAAGGCAGGACGAGTCTTGGGTTCATAGAAACTTTTTCGGGTGAGGTATATTGAATTTTGTCAACCCCCCCCCCCCCCCACCCCACAAACCCAAAACAATGTTATCCTTTGAATTAATCTTACAAAGTCATCTAAGATCATAATATGTTGATGAAATTTTTATGGTTAGTAAAAGTTAAGCTAAATCGTATCAAGTCGGCGTTGGTTAATAATAAATTAGATGAAACCGCCCCAAACCCAAAACAATACTATCCCTTTGAATTAATCTTACAAAGTCATCTAAGATCATAATATGTTGATGAATTTTTTATGGTTAGTGAAAGTTAAGCTAAATCATATGAAGTCGGCGTAAATTAATATTAAATCAAGTGAATTATAGAGGATCAGCAAATTTCAATAGAAAAGGTGATGTGTCCAAACACTAGAATCTACTCTCTATTGCATAATGTGAGTGGAATTCTACTGTTAGGGCTCATTTGGTTTCATTTTCATTTATATTTTTCATTTTGAATGTTTTCAAATATTCATTTTTTATGCATTGATTTTTTTGTGAAAATAAAAATATATTTGGATATAGTGTAGAAATATTGACTTTATTGGATTGAAATGATATTTAGTGTAAGAGTAAGAATTAGGATCCCATTATTTTCTTTATTTCTTATCAAATTATGTTGGGTTAAGAAATTTTTAGTTAATTTATTTTGAATCCTATTATAGAAAAAAAACACTATTATTTAATTATTTGTTGGATTTTGAATATTTTAAGATTAGAGAAATATCATATCAAATATTAGTAATTTGGATCACACTTTGAGTAAATAACAGGTTTGAAGTTGATGGTTATGTATGTAAATGAAAAGAAGTGGTATAGTTATTGAAAATTGGTATTTTAAATAATAGAAAAAACAAAAAATAGAATTTAAAAATGAAACAAACAAGCCCTTAGTCTTACAGTAATTTTAGACTACAAGTATCACTTTTTGCAAACTTTGATGATGAGATATGTTATTTTCAAAATGCAAATGCTTTTGGGATGACGAGCCAAACTTGAGTTACTAAAAAAATTATCTTTTCTCTTACATTTAACGATAAAATATGCTATTTTTAAAAATTTGAGTGATTAAAAATATTTATTCATCATTTAATTTACATAATAATAATATAAATTATTAATTGAAATGTTTAAAAAATTCAAACTCGTAACAAATTCGTACCATTCGAATTGGGTTTGTGACTTCTAATCGAGTAATAAGATAACGGTTTCATGTTTCAGACCAAGCCGAATCCAATGCAAGTAACGGTTCCTACTAGCCCTACCCCAATACCCGCCCCACATATAGTATAAATAGGTTAAGGTTTCGTTCCTTCTATTTTCATTTCCATTTTCCTGACTTCTCTCCACTGCTTCACTAAGCTCCACACCGTCGCATCTCCACTCCTTCACTAAGCTCCACACCGTCGCATCTCCACTCCTTCACTAAGCTCCACACCTTCGCCTTGATGCCTTCCTCTCTGCCTTACTTCATTTCCTTTTGCCATGAATCGTCTATCCTTTACTCTTTTCCTTTTTCATCTCTCTTCTCTTTTCTTTCTTCAATTGTTTCTGCCTTCCAGAAGAGATGGAAATAGAGGGTTTTTTGTGCGGCTATAGAATTGAAGGGGGCACATCGCCGCCCATTAATGGAGAAAGGAGATTAAGTAGTTTGGCCTATTCATTTCCAAATCTAGTGAGTGAAAAAACCGTCTTGACATTGATACAAAGTATTGAAGGAATAACATCTGATCACTGCTTGAGTTTTGTGTAATATTCAATTGTACATCCCCTCTGTTTATCATCTGATTTGTGGTTACTTGCGTGGTCAAATTCCATTACCGATTTATACCTGAATAAGATTATGTCCAAGTTCCTCACAATTGATATTGTTGAACAAGCATTAAGATCTCTGCGTAGGCCTATGAAGCTCAGTTTCTTGATATCTGTTTTAGTCACTCATGGGGAAAATCTTCAGTTCATAAACTTTTGAATTTGATCACTAATATCTTATGCATATTCTTTTTTTTTTTTGGTTAATCAGTCGGAGGAAAGCAGAAGAATGGTGGAGCCAAAGAAAGAAATTGGCAAGTTTTGAAACATTGGAAAATTTACATCATCATCATCACATACACACTATCATAGTTCTTGTTTTGGTCCCAACTTGGAATTTTACGAATGCTACATCCATAGTTGGCTGAGTTTATTGCTGGCCAAAAATAAAAAGCAGCATCTTGGAGGGCTTGCTTATCCCGGGGAGATTTGCCATATTTACCAGTAAGTATAGATTTCATGGTTTTCTCATGTGTTGCCATATTACTAACTTTGGATGCAGTTTTGCTTCTTGTTAAGTGCTAAATGAAGATGAACATATATACTATAGAATGCCTTGATCACCTGTTTACGTCTGCTTATATCTTTACATTGTCACAGTTTCAATATGAGGTTCGGTGTTGAGCCAATCTAGTTGAATTGTAGATACTAAATAGTATTGATATAAAGCATAATGATAAATGAAATAACAATCATATGATAAAGTTTTTCTGGGTACTAGGGTGGGTGAAATTATTTACCCGACAATATGAATTTCTCACAGAAACACACTGTTGCCCTTTTTTCATGATATAATGTTTCAGTTAGATCCAAATCTCAATAGTTCCTTTAGCAAAAATTTAGAAGCAAAACAAGAATGGTCTCAATGTGAGAAATCTAATAAAAACATTAGTAATTCAAGGTGCTACTTTTTTAAGTTGCATAGTTGGACGATTCGCCTTATGCGGCAAGGCTACTATAAACCTATCAGTGAGAAGGGACATCTGGAAGTTTGACTCCTAGGATCAGATTAGATATTGAGCAGAAAATTTGAATCAAATTGTCATTTCTCCATATGTGGGTGCATATATGAAAATTTTATCGATAGATGCTCACGAATATTTAAAGTTATGTAGATTCGAGTTTCTAGGACTGAAGAAGCTCAATGATCAAAACTGCTTTTACCTGCTTTGTGTCATAGCCTTGGAGGCAAGTATAAGATTTGACACGGTAGTCATGCTCTTAATTTTATTGAAGAATTTTTCTAAGTATTGTATGCATAGCTTATTACATCGCATGCCAGTTTGTTTGACTGATTGTATAGCATACTGCTTAGCAAGATCAAAGAAAATTTTATGTCCACAACTTGAGTTGGCTAATATTGAAGTGTGTTTTTAATCATTGTTTTTTATTTTTTGTCAATAATGTACAAGGGTACACAGAGTATGCAATAAATTCATCTGTTGATAATGTTGAAGTTGGAACACATGGAACCTTGATTAGTTAGAGGTTCAAAGCATTAGTAGTAGTTCTAAGATGGCCTAAAATCGCAACAACTCATTAAGAGTTAGGAGTGACCTAACTCGAAAACTTTGAGATCAAATCAATATAAATTCAAGATAAAAAATTTGATGCACAAATGTAGATATTAAAGACATATTTTTATTAATTGCAGTCATTGTTATTTATAGGCAAATCAAATTTTTGAGTTGGTAAGATAGATAGAAGTAATCGGGTGCCAAACAATTTTAGGAATACATATGGCATACTAGTTTAAAACATCAATGTCTTATATCATTTAATCCTTGTGTATTTTGTGTTGTTTTTATTTTAATGATATTTTGTATAATTCCATCTAAGTGCTCATAGAGGCAATGGCCGAAATGCATTGCCCCTAACTTCCACTTTGATGATTATTTTGTCAAGTTGGGATTTGTGGTTTCAAGTGGCATTTGCGGACATGTAAAATTGTTAGTAAGGGTTTATACCTAGAGTTTAATCTTAGGAGATCTCAGAAGTTGGAGTTCTGGAACAATCACAACCATCTATATATATAATGTCAACCTCATGGATGGTTGTGATTGTTCTGGAACTTGAAGTCCTAAAACCTCTTAAGAATGACCCTTATGGAAGACTGTGATGTATCGGGACACACTTTCAAGACTTGATAAATATTTATACAAATATTTTTGTTGGCGGTACACTAGGTATACATATTAAACCAATTATTCTACATTAAATTGCTATAACATATCAATTCATTGTTGATCATTAGATTATTCAGGATAATATTTTTTACCAACCACCTCCTTTGATAATATTCGATAGTCTGCGAGTATTGCACTCACTTCATAAAAAAATATTACAAATTAAACAAAGTATCAATTGGTGCAATTTCTAATGTATTTATAGATTATTTTACATATTAAAACATGTTATGTTTTATTGAAGTGTCGATAAAAGTTTTATCTACATACGTTTGGTGAAAGTGTTAATAAAAGTTTTATCTACGTAACATTCAATTTAAAATACCAGTTATTTGGAAATCAATTTGGATTTAATAACCTTTAATACATTTGGATTTGCTGTTTATTATCTAAGTTTGAATCAATACAATACGAAAAATGATAAGTTATATGGAGAAGGGTAAAGGTTGTTGAACTTGATTTATACTCCACTCAATCAAAATTAACTAATTAAGAAAAAAAAAACAAATAACAGTTAGATATCATAATATATATATTTATTTTGTGTTTCGCTCGCTTACACTCTTAGATTTGAATTTCTTTTGGAATAAATAATAGAAATAGAGATAAAGATAGATATCGTGAATAATAGAATTAAATAGTCAAAATTATCGTGGTTTTGTAAGAGAGCTCTATGCAAAAAAAAAAAAAAGGGGTTAGGCATAAAGATATTGAATAATTCTCATATAATTTTGCCCACTGTATGACCATATAATAGCAAAGTATGGTATTTAGTCGAAAAAGTGAACATTAAATTGAGTGTGACAATTTTTTCCAATGTGAACATGAAGCGGTGCCTTAAAAAATTATGACCAACTTGTATATGTAAAAGTCATGCTTTCTCACAAAGAGTGCTGACATTAAGAGGGTGTTTGGTTAAATTTATTTAAAAAAAAAAATTGAAATTCTTACATTTTATAAGATATTTTGGATCTTATAAGATATAAAAAAATTTAAATGAGGCTCTGAAAGTGTTTGGATAAATTTATTTAAATTTTTTTTTGGAATTCTTACATTTTATAAGATATTTTGGAGCTTATAAAGATATAAAGAGTTTTAAATGAGGCTCTGAAAGTGTTTGGATAAAATAAGAGGTAAAATACAGAACTTCGCTTATGGTTGCAAATACCCAATGAACTTATAAATGTAGCATTTACCCTCCTGAATTAAATATTTGGATGAAATTGCCCTCAATACAATGAATTTATATAGTTTTAGTATATTTTAAATATTTTGCACCTCAAATTTAATTTTAATTTCTTTTTTAAGTATAAAAATTATTTTAAATTATAATTTTTTGAAAAAAAAAAGTAATTTGTAAATGTAATAATTTAACATTTGTAAGTTCAGAGGGTTTATGTATTTTGTCTAGGGGGTAAATGTTACATTTGTAAGTTTAGGGCGTGTTTGCGACCATAGGTGAAGTTCAAAGGAGTTTATGTAAAATAAGATCACATACTTATTTCAGTCAAAACTGAAGAAGTGAAGATCATAAAAAAAAGTTAGGAACTCTTTATTTTATTTAAAATAACTTATAAGAACTTAACAAAGCTTATAAATTTGTCTTCAAATTTTTTTTATCAAATATCTCACAATATCTTATAAGTTCTTAAATAACTTATAAATTTTTTTAAGGAGCTTATAAAAATGCCCAAACATCCTCTGTATCTTCAACTGAGGGAGGCATGGATGTAGCAGAAAGTGCTTCCAACGGGCCTTCAACTCAGTTCAAAGTAGCTAGACAACAGAATCATAGTTATCATGTGGAGTCAAAATATCTGGCATGTGTTATGCAACATATTTCTGATTATGTTTTGAGAGTTAAATTTATTTTCTTTTAAAAAAAAAAATTCGGTATAAGTCACTCAATAACGCAAACAAAACTCAGTATTTAAAATTAATATATTTCATCACTTAAATTCACATGAAAAGGTATTTTTATTTGCTTAAGTTTCACCGTAATCACACAAAGTACACTCATATGTAAGATTTAGCAGCATATTTTATTAGTTAATTTTACCTAAATTATCTAATCCAAAATTTAGGGAATGCTAATAAAATTGACAGAAGTTGAAGAATTCTAATTCAACTAAGGAACTTAATCTTTTTCAAGGAAGATAGAGGTGAGTTCTCCATATCTTCAATGAAAGTTGTATTGCGACCCTTTTTCACGTGCCAAGATTATTACCTTATTTCTCTCTTGGTTTACAGGACAAGATTAAGTGAATTTTATTTTCAAAATTCCCCATAAACATTAATCCCTTTTTCTAGAAAAAATTGAAATAGATTTGTAGCAATTTCAACTTCTTGTATCAATATGCACATGGAAAAAAAATAACTCTAAACCTTAAAATTTGTCAAAGAAAAAGGATCCAGAATCTGAACCGTTCACTCATCTTCGATCCAACAGCTCTTATTCAAACTGGGAAATATGACCGTTAAAGTGAGCAGGGGGACTACTTCACCCCAATATATATTTCCCCTCTCCGCTTAAAACAGTATTCTCTTCATCAAATTCTTCCCTAGAGAGAGATTGAGAGAGAGAGAGATAAAAGGTGTTTCCATGGTCGTTCTGGGCCAGTCTTGGAGGTGCTTTTTGGTGGCTGCAGCAAAATCAGATATACAACAAAATGGTTTCAAGAACTGTAGTTCCAGAGCCAACCTAGAGGCAATATAAATGATATTGGTAAATCCACTGTTTTTAGTAAGATATTTTCTCTGCTTCTCTAATTCCTTCTCCTTTATGATCAGATTTTTTTTTTTTTTTTTTTTGGGTGGGCTGGAAATAAATTATCAAGGATTTCATTGGGCTTTCTTTTCTATGAAACAGTATTGTTATCCTGTTGTGTAATGATCATATTTGGAATGTACTTGTTTATTCTCATTTCTTTATCAGTTCTTTGCAGAATCTTGAATTGAACTATATGATATGATTTGGATTTTGGATAGTTAGAAGTTGTGGGTTTAGTATTCATTTGGTGCATAATTATGTGAATAGGGGGTTCTTGTCGAGATTTTGTATGCATTTCCTTCTTTTTGGACTTCATTTTGATTGCTACTGTATCTAATTCTTGGATTTTCCAGAGGTTATAAAAAGGGGGTTGCTGGTTTGGGCCTTGTGGAATTTACATCTCCTCTGTTTATCATACGATGTGTGGTTATGCTGCTTGGTTAAATTCCATTACTGGTTTATACCTGAATAAGATTCTCCATTCTCTGTTCAAGTTCCTCACTATTGATATTGTTGAACAAGCATTCATTTTCTTGATATTTGCTTTAGTCACTCATGGGGAATATCTTCAGTTTATGAAATTTTTGAATCTGATCAGTAATGTCTTTTACATGTTCTTTTTTTCAGTTAATCAGTCGGAGGAGGAAAGCTGAAGAATGGTTAAGCCAAAGAAGAAATTGCAAGTTTTGAGACAATGGGAAATTTTCATCATCATCATCACACATACACACTACGATAGTTCTTGTTTTGGTCCCAACTTGGAATTTTACATAGGCTACATCCGATGTTGGCTGAGTTTATTGCTGGCTGAAAACAGAAAAACATCTTGGAGGGCTTGTTTATCCCGGGGAGATTTGCCATATTTACTGGTAAGTATAGACTTCATAGTTTTTCTCATGTCTTGTCAGATTACTAACTTTGGATGTAGCTTGGCCTCTTGTTAATTGCAATCTTAAGATGAACATACAAACTATAGGATCATGCTTTTGCTTCTGCTTATATCTTAACATGATCACATTTTAAATATGAGTTTGGTGCTGAGCCTATCTAGTTGAATTGTAAATACTAAATAGTATTTATATAAAGCATATTGATAAATGAAATAGCACTAATATCATAAAGTTTTTCTAAAAACACTGTTTATACGGTAAGATATTGGTGCCCTTTTTTTCATGATATAATCCAAATCTCAAGTTCCTTTAGCAAAAAATTAGAAGCAAACCAAGAATGGTCTCACTATGAGAAAATTTAATAATAACATTAGTAATACAAGGTGAACTTTTTAAGTTGCATAGGGATTTACTTCAGTTGGATGATTCGCCTTATGCGGCAAAGCTATTATAAACCTATCACTGAGAAGGGACATCTGAAAGTTGGCTCCTAGGATCAGATTAGACATTGAGTAGAAGATTTGAATCAAATTGTTGTCATTTCTCCATCTGTGGGTGCATGTATGAAAGTTTTATCAACAGATACTCATGAATATTTAAAGTTCTGTAGATTCTGAATTTCTAGAATTGAAGCTGCTCAAAGATCAAAACCATTGATTTTACCTGCTTTATATCATAGCCTTGGAGGCAGGTATAAGATTTGACACAGTAGTCATGCTCTTAAGTTTACAGAAGAAACATTCTAAGCTTCTGAGTAATGCTTGTTTTGCATAGCTTATTACATCGCATGCCAGTCTGTTTCATTGAGTTTGTATAGCATACTGCTTGGCAATATCAAAAAATATTTTATGTCCACAAGTTGAGTTGGCTTATCGAAGTGTATACTTATTCATTGTTTATTCTTTTTCAATAATGTACAAGGGTACACGGGGTATACCATATTCTTTTGATAATGTTGAAGTTCTAACATATGGAAACTTCTTGTTTGTTACCGAACTCGAAAACTCAGAGATCAAATCAGTATAAATTCAAGAAGGAAATTTGAATGCAGAAAACATAGTAGCTTTAGGATATTAAAGACATACTTTTACTACTTCCTGTCATTGTTATTTATAGGCAAACCAAATTTTTGAGTTGGTAAGATAGATTGAGGTAATGTGTGCTAAAAAAATTTAGGAATGCATATTCTAATCATAGACATAAGTTTAAAACCTCAATGTCTCTTATCTCACTTAATGATTGTGTATTTGTGCCATTTATAATTTAATGACATTTTGTATAATGCCATCCAAGTGCTCATAGAGGCAATGACCGAAATGCCACGCATTATCATTTACCCCCAACTTCCACTTTGATGATTATTTTGCCAAGTTGGCATTTGAGGTTTCAAATGGCATTCCCGGACATGTAAAATTGTTAGTAAGTGTTCATACATAGAGTTTAATCTTAGGAAATTTCAGGAGTTAAGAGTCCTGGGACAATAACAACCATTTATATATGTATTAATCTCATTGATAGTTGTGATTATTTTGGGATTCGAAATCCTAGAATCACTTAAGAATTACCTTTATAGGAACAACATTTATCGAGTTTTGAGTGGGAGTCTCAAAACTTGTGGAGGTGGAGGATTTTAAGACATTTGAAAATTATTAATTCTTCTTATGGGACATATCATCTCTTTACAAAGGTTTCTTGTTGCAAGGATTGGACTTACATAAAGTAGCATTTAATGGATAAGACATTAAGGCATTACACGCATTTGCATTTGATAAAAATATTAATTTCTAGAATTGTTGATCATGATTACGTCCATCTATTTCACAAACTCAGAAACCTGTAACAGGTATATAGTAATGACACTAGGTCCTTAGTATTTTGAAGCTATTACATTCCCAACATTAAATTCTCATTGGCGAGTTGATAATAACTTACTCGTCGAGTGTTTGAGTTGTGATAGATTAGAAATTATATCCTAGAATGAGTTGTAGCTGGTGGTAGGTCTCATTGTAATGATGTAGTTTGGTAATATTAATATATTAATTGAATTTTAATTGTAGGTAATAGGTTTCTCTGGTGTAATTAATATTCATAACAAGAAGGGAATTTTATAAAAAACAAACAAGGCCTTATTTGTTTTCATTCCCACTTAACATTTTTCACTTATCCATTATTCCATAAGCTCAAATCATATTTGTTTGGCCTAATCTCATTGAAAAAAATGGCCCATTTTTTCTTCTGTTTTTTCTACCGACAAAAACCCTAAAAAATATATAATCCCAATTTCCAAACCTACCTCCACCCCTTGTGGCGATGTGGTAGTGGTACCTAAACTCACATTTATATAAAGTCTGGAATCCCTCCCCTACTTCCCCCTCCCAAAAAAACAAAAAGAAAACCTTCCCCCCCCAAAAAAGTTCTAAACCTACACCTGAAAACTCTACTCTGTAATTTGTCAATCACCATTCACCCAAGTCAATAATGGATTGCGGTAAAGGAATAATTCACCCATAAAAAACGTGGCTTTTTTGGCAAAATATTATATTAAATATCATATTTCTCAAAATACCGTAGAATAAAAGGTCTTAGATTTTTATGGCAAAGCATTATTCACAATAATGCTCTCACCAATTTTTTATTTTTATATATAGTGAAAGCGTTAGGCAACCAAACACTTTCAGTCGAAAGCGTTTGGCTTTCTAACACTTTTAGTTGAAATATATATTAAAATTTTTCAAAAATTGAGGGCGTTATTACACATAACGTCATCAATTTTTTATTTTTTATTTTTTAATTTCTATTTGAATTTGGCCAACAACTGTTACCTTTTCAGAACGAAAGAATCTTTTCAGCTTTTCAATATGAAAGGAAAGCGTTTGGCTAAATAACGCTTTTCATTTCAACAGGTTAATTAATTATTTTTTTGACCGATTTAAAAACTTGAATTTTAAAAGAAGTCGTTATGGCGGCTAATGCTTTGAGTTCAAAGTGTTAGCTATCACAACGCATTTCTTAAAAAAAAAAAAAATTAATTTGTATATAGTTGTAAGCGTCAATCAATTCAAAAGAATCTTTTCAGAATTTCAGTTCTGAAAAAGGTGAAAGGAAAACATTTTGCTAGTAACGTTTTCCTAGTCATTAGGCGAAATAATATTTTTTTTTTATCATTTTGAAAAGTTGTATTGAACCGAAGGCGCTAACACTTTAAATTCAAAGTGTTACCTCCCATAACACATTCCTGGATTATTATTTTTTAAGTTTGTATACAGTTGTGAAGCGTTCATCAATTCAGGTTTCAATCAAATCAATTTAGCAGCTTTTTTCATGCATGAATTTGAAGGGCTTTAAAACTGCATTCATTTCCTCACCTCAATCGAGCCATTTGATTCTTCTTGTTCCTTTTGCATTCATCCTCAACTTGTTTCTACATTTCTTCTACCTTTCTCCATTATCATTTTCTCTAAATATATATATATATATATATATATATATATATATATATATATATTATTCTCCTCCCCTAACACCACTCCATCAACCAATAACAATATTTTATGACGGCGGTGGCAATGACAATCGAGTTTGAAAGGTAATTATTATTGTGTTAGTATTATTATTTTATTTTTTAATTTTTTTATACTCATTCACATTTTTAATTGTTAGGTAATTTAACTTACAATCTGAATACGGTGATAAAAAGTCCCGATAGTAACAATATCATAAGGTAAAAAAAAATTAAATATTAATATTTCTTATTTTTTTCATTGTTTCTGTTAGAGTGTGATTATTTATTCTTTATGCTTATATATATGTCATTTGTAATACGTACTATGTTATGAAAATAGAATTTAAATAATTAATTTATTTTCTATTTGAGTATGCATTGTATTTTGAAATTGAGATATTAGAAATTATTTCGTTGTAAATTCAAATATTGTAGACATAATATGAATTTTCTTGTTCTCATTAATCCGGATTTTGTTTGACTTGATAAAATGTCACATGAACCATTTATTCATATTGTGACTAATCAAAACATCAATAATAAATAAAAATTTAATCTGTATGTACATAAAAATAAAATCTATGTTAAGGCAAAATTCAATATGAAATATAATATTTTAATTAATTTTTAATTTTAATAATTTTAAATAGTGACTAAAATAAGAAATTGGGATTTGTAATTTAATTAAAAATAAAATAATTAAAAAAAGGATAAAAATAATTTATTATTAATTTAAAAATAGATAAATATAATATTTGTATATGAAAATATAGTTAAAAAATATGTTTATTAAATTAATTTTAAAAAATTAAATATCTTAAAGTATAGTTAATGAATTTTTTGTCATGTTGTTTTTATGTACATACAGATTAATTTTTTATTTATTATTGATGTTTTGATATTTTGATTAGTCACAACATGAATAAATGGTTCATGTGACATGTTATCAGGTCAAACAAAATAAGTGTTAATGAGAACAAGAAAATTCTTATTATCTCTACAATATTTGAATCTATAGCAAAATAATTTCTAATATATCAATTTCAAAACACAATGCAAACTCAAATAGAAAAATAATTAATTATTTAAATTCTATTTTCATAACACAATACACGTTATCAAATGACATAAATATAAGCATAAGTAATAAATAATCACATTCTAATAAAAATATAAAAAAATAATAAATATTGTTATTTAACAGAAATTTTACCTTATGATATTACTACAATAGGAGCTTTTTCATCACCTGTGAGTTAAATTCAATTGTCGTCGCCGTCGTAAAATGTTGTTACTGATTGGTGCAGTGGGGGTGGTAGGGGAGGAGAGTTTTTTTTTTATTTGTTAGTGATAATGGAGAAAGGTAAAAGAAATGTTGAAGAAGAAATGCAGAAATAAGAGGATGAATGCAAAAGGAAGAAGAAGAAAGAAATGGTTCGGATGAAGAAGAAGAAAGAAATGGCTCGGTTGAGGTGAGGAAAAATTGCAGGTTTAAAGACTCATGAATACATGCGTGAAAAAAAGTTGAATTAATTTGATTGAAGCCTAAATTGATAGACACTTCACAGCTGTATACAAATTTGAAAAAAAAAAATTCAAGGAAGGAGTTATTGGAGACAATACTTTGAAACCAATGAGTTAGCTTCTATAAAGCCTTTGGTTCAATGCAATTTTTCAAAATGATCAAAAAAGATATTAATTGACTAGGAAAGTGTTACCTAGCAAAAGCTTTCCTTTCATCTTTTTCAGAACTGAAACTTTAAAAAGAATTTTTTGAAGTGTTAGCTGCTATAACACTTCTTTTTTAAAATTCAATTTTTTGAAACGATCAAAAAAATAATTAATTAACATATTGAAACGGAAAGTGTTATCTATAAAAACACTTTTCTTTCATATTGAAAAGATTTTTCGTTTTGAAAAGGAGATAGATGTCAATCAAATTCAAATAGAAATTTCAAAAAAAATAAAAAAAATGAAGGCGTTATGCGTACGAACACTATTAATTTTCAAAAAAAATTAATATATATTCCGATCGAAAGCGTTTGACTATATATAAAAATTAAAATTCGGTGAAAGTGTTATTGTGAATAATGTTTTGTTATAAAAATCTAAGACCTTTACATTTTGTGGTATTTTGAGAAATATTTTATTTAATTATAATATTTTATTGTAAAAGCCTAAAAAACGTCTTACACATTATTCATGCTAAGTTACTCCCTAAAGCATATTTTTGGTAGGCATAAACATGGGGTATTTTCATAAAAAAAAATTATCTTATAAATATTAATTACACTAATGAGACCAACAATTAATTCTAATTAATATATAACTATTACCAAATTAAATTATTACAATGACCCACTACCTAAAATTCATTCTAATAAATTATCGTATAGCTTCACATTAAATGTACAAATGATGCAACTCAAAACATATAACCACACATAATTTTCTATTTTATTATATTTTCTATCTCAATTTAATTATCCAAGCAAATTTTCAGTGTTCCCAATACAAAAATAAATGTTTCAATAGTATTAAATGACAATTCTAAATAGAAATAAAACCAGATGTACCGTTTGTGATGTTGTACTGCATCCTTTTAATGAATGCCCTTTTTTATTTGCTTCCTACTAATTCATAATAGTTTAGTTTCTGAGTATTTGCTTCCTAATAAACTTGCGGATTTGTAAGGTTGATTACTTGATTATGCATTAAAATTCACTTTATTAAAATTTGTTACTAACCACATAGAATCCCTAGTTACTTAAATACAAGATGGGAAATATTTGGTAGTTAATTCATATAATGAAATCGGCCTATAGATACGAATAATAATATATGAGTTCATCGACATATGGATAAAAAATAAATATAAAAAAATTATTTTGGAGTAAAAATGCAGCTTAGTTTTAATTTTATATTTTTATATATATTGTGATTGCATTTATTTTTAAACTATATAGACTTTATTGTATATTTAGAGGTACATACCTAATAATAATTGTGTATGGATTCCTAAATGTAGGGATAAAAGAATTATTTGGGAATAAAAATACGGCTTAGTTTTAATTTGTACAAAAATTATTTTATATTTTTAATATATTATTTAATTTATAATTATAACATAACTTAGAGATAATTATTTAATAATAAGTATATGAGTTTCTACGGGTAAAATATGAATAGTTCAACCCATATACGGCTTAACTTGATATTATTTTTTATGTGTATTGTCATTCTACTTGTTTTTAAATTATACAAAAATTATTTAATATTTGTCAATATATTATGTAATTTATAATTATGATACAATTTATAGATAATTATTTAGTAGTCAATAAATGGATTCCTAGATGTATAGATAAAATAGAATATAAAAAATTATTCAAATGAAAAATACAGCTTATTTTGGACCTTATTTTTTATAAGTATCGAGGTCGCACTTTTTTAAAATTGTACAAAATTTATTTTATATTGTACAATAAATATTATATAATTCATAATTATGAAACAATGTAGAGAATTAGTTGATAATAATTAATATTTTTTAATTTTTTTTAGTTGTATGATATTAAACTAATTTTTATATAATTTCTAATTTTTAAATTAATTTTATACACATTTGTTAAGATGTAAATTATATGTATGGAAAATGAGAATATTTTTAATTATTCATATGTAAGTGTGTACTATATGTGTAGTATAATATAAGTTTATACTAATTAAAAATAGAACCGTTTTTTTAAGGATGGAGGCAGTATTAATTGATTAAATTTTCTATAAAGCAGATAATTAGCCAAAGGATGAATGCAGGTTATTGAACTTAGAATTTGTGAAGAGTAACCTCATTGAATTCCTATGGTTTTTCGCTCATTTCTCTAAAAAAGTATTAATGATCTTCTTCTTTATTTTTTCTTTCCAACTCAAGTAGTTATAGAAGAAAAAGGCTTTTTGACAGAATATTGTATTTTTAATAATTTGTTATGTCTGCATTGTAGATTCAAAGTAGTTTGATTTTTTACGCGAAGACCCACAATTGACTACAATTGAGGAGCGATTCTAGTACAAAGACGTGTCTGTTGAAAATAATAGTTTTTTATTTAAAAATCAAAGACACATACTAATGTTATGACTTTGATAAATTCATTATTCAGATTTGTTGGGTATTAATTATGCAATGATTATAAATTCAATGATAATTCAAATGACTTGTTGGGCTTTAATGCAATTATTACAAATTTAATTATAAGTCAATTTGTTGGGTATTTATCAGAATGCAATAGTTAGGATAATTTTTTAGCAATGTATATATTTTTTATATAAGTATATGGATAGAGATATATATCTTTATATAAATTCATATATATGTATGTGTATTAATAGATAAATTTATATATTTTCTAAATGAATATATCTTTATATATTAATATATGCTTAAATAATATATAAACTCCAAGATATGGTATTGATCGTCCAGAATTTGATGTCTCGTATATTTTATATCCACCTACATACAACAGGTATTGTGATCCTATAAGAGTCGACCTCCACAATTTCATCAGGTCATTCGACTTTTAATTTAAATTATGGTGCAAATAACAATAATGAGACACAACAACAAATATATAAACTCCTGCTGTTGAGGGTGGACGCAAAAGATAGGCGAAAGCGGTGTCGGTGTCGTTATAGCATAGGATGACATTTTTCTTAGTGTTTAAGGTATATATTCGTAGTATTTGAAATAATTTAGTTGTTTAAATTATATTTTAAATTTGAAATAATAATTTATTTGATAATATTTTATTAAAAAAATTAAACTAAAAAATTACACAAATTACATACAAAAATAGTAACTAAATCTAAAATGATTACATTAATATAATAAATTATTTATAAATTAAAGATTATATTTTATATAACCATATGTTAATATATAAATAAATATTTAAATATATAAAATTATCTATTATTACATATACATATATATCAATTTATATAAAGATAAATCTCTATATACTTATATAAAAACTATATGCATTATATGCATAAATACCATAATTATTTCTAATTATTGTATCCAAATTGATGGGTCATTACGTCCTAATTATTACATTCTGATTAATGCTCAATAAATTATTGAATTTTGAGATGTGCATTCTAATTAATGCCCAACAAATCATTGATTTATCATTGAATTTGTAATCATTAAAGCCCAACAAATTTTTAAATTATCATTGAATTGGTAATTGCATGATTATTGAATTTATAATCGTTGCATTATTAATCTCAACAAATTTGATTAATGAATTCACCAAAAGGCGCAATATTGACATGTGTCTTGGTTTATAAATAAAAAAGAAATATTATTTTCAATAGATGCATAATCAGTGTGCTTCTTTTGTACTAGAATTGCTTTTCAATTGCACGTCTTTTTTTAAATTATTAAACTACTCCAAATTTACGGTACAAAAATAATAAATTATTAAAAATACAATATTATGTCAAAAAAACTGAAGAAAAAATTGTGAAATGATTCATGCCTAGAAGAAAAAAACCTAGAGGGCCCCACGTTTAGACAATGACATTAGATTTTTTATTTTTTTTTTACTTTTTCTTTTTCATATCAATCCCTTTAAGTCTATGGCTAGATTACCACCAAATTATCTTTTTGTTTCATTCTTTAGCATATTCCTAGATACTAATTCTGTGGTCCCTTTCATCTTTAAATAAGTGTATGTATTAGTGTGGTGCAATTATTGGAAAGTGAGTCGATTAGTACGTCTTAACGAGTAACAAAGTTTTTTTATCTTGTATTTCAAATTTATTATTTTTTTTAACATCCTAAAATAAAAGTATATCTTTTAAAAATTTATTGTATTATATCAAAACTCTCTTTTTTCCCATTAAATTAAATGATGCTATTGCAAAACATTTTTAATTCTTATCTATCCCATTCAAATGAAGACAAATAAAATATCTAATTTATGGAATTATGTAAGTCTTTCACTTATAGCAACTTAAGAACTTTCTTGTTAATGAAACAATGGGAGGAATAAGTCATGAAGTCATTTCCATAAGTCTAAGCCAAACTTTTAGGCCAAAACAAAATTTGGTAGGGGTTGGGGACCTAAATGACTTTAACTTTTATAAGTAAATTCTCTAAGAAATTGAATTTCAGTCCTTCCAAAATTACATATGCTACCTCGCATTTAAGTCATAATTCTTTTTTCACCCCTAATTTTTGTTGTTCTGGTATAAGCACTACTTGGAGTGGAAGTTTCATGTGCACATCACTTGGTACACAAAAGAAAGTGCTGCATGGGATTTATTCTGGAAGGCAGGATTTATCTTGGAAGACAGTCGTGATTCTGGAAGGCAATGTGCCTGTGTGGGAGGTGGTTTGTTGTGGTGGAAACTAGTGTATAAATTGTGTTGTGGAGCTTGAGGCATATCTCGCAATTTACCCCCTCCAATGCTTTAGGGGTAAGGGTCTTGGAGGTTTAGGATTAAGTCCGACGAAATTGGGATATTTGGATACAAAAAAAAAAAAATACTGGACGGAGTGAAACGCTTTTCATCATTGCGGCTCACAATAATGGGAACAATTGTAAATTCTAATATTTGCACTGATATTCTATTCTGTGTTATATATTAAAGATGTATGCCATGTATATATTTTATTTATTTTTAATTAATTTGCTAATTTTTTTATCCATGTAAAAAAAAATGAGTAATTATAACTATCGCATTTATTGTTTTCATATTTTGTTATTAATTGAACTCCCCAAAGCATGCTTGTTTTATTCTGTTTTCAACCAAGATTTTATACTTGTTTTTATTTTTTTGCTTTTCTGAATTGAAATTCAGAATGATACCTGAGGCATTTTCCAAAACTATCACTCTTAAATTGTCAAATAGGAGGAGACATGTTTGATATAATATTTTATTAATTTAAAAACAACTATAATCCATTAATCAATTCTATAATAATTTATCTTTCTAACTCATTTGGGTTATGTTGAAGATAATAGCAGCCACAATAAATATAATAATAAGTTATTATCTCAACATTATTAGGCCAAAAGGATATTAAAAAAAAGTGATGGAACCCACAAGTAATTACTCTTAAATTAAAATATAATTATGACAATACTTTAATCTTTCAAAAATATTAAAACTAGATACATTTTCATTTTTTTGTATGTTATTCAGCATGAAAATTTTCAACACCTGAAAAAATGCTAAAAAAAAAATCGAAAACAAGAAGTTGGTCCAACCTTTTTGGCTAGATCAAATGAAGAAATGAACTAAATCCAATTCTACAAAACAAAAGTACTTGGTAATAAACAACTAATTTAATATAGATTAGGATTGATAAGGTTCAAAATTTATTTCTAAGACAATGATTGGGATTTGTTCGCTAACAAAACAACTTAAATTGTGTTTAATTTAAATAAAATTTATTAAAAATATATAATTGTAAAATTAAATCAAATGAAATCAAATTTGGAACGTCAATAAATGATGATTATCATGTAAGTCTAGGATGCACACATGTCAAATTAAATAAGAAGTAAATTAATTAAGCCGCTTTTTGTTCATATCCATACATAGGTTGGGATAGTTAGGTACATGTACAAATTTTATAGTATTGGTCACAACCTATGAGTATTTGTGGTGATGCTTTTAGGGTTCCGAATTCTTAAAGCATCTTTAATTCAATATCAAATTTTATACAAAAATATTAAATTTGGTGTAATTCTATCTCCAATATAATTCTATTTATTTACTCTAAATTTGATATAATATATATTCAATTTATCCTCAAAATTGTTCTACTTCCAATTTTAATTCCATTTATATTAGATATTATATATTTAATTAATTGTAATTTAGTTTTATTTATTTAATTTTAATTTTCTCATTATTTTATAATAATATTTATAGTGATTAATTATCATAATTAACAAGTAATTAACATTTATGATAAATTATAATAATTAACAATAATAAATAAATACATTAAAATAATATTACTTGCATAAAAAATCAAAAATAAAATACAACATAAATATTAAAAACTAAAATTTAAAAAATAAAATACTACATGAAGATGCTCAATATAAGCAAATCAAGAATAAAAATGATCAATTTGCACTTTGAGATGCATTATTTGATTATTTGTGGGATGAATATACTAATTTTGAAAATTAAATAACCAAAATATATTAGTGTTTATATTTATTTTGTGAAAGTTTTTTTGTTCTACATAATGTGCAATGTAGTATTTTTTTTTATTGTGATATTAATTGTAATGCTTATCTTTGTAATGTAATCAATAAATGTAATATTAATTATATGTAATTTTTTATTTAGTAAAATTAATAGTAATAAAATATAAATAATTAAATAACTTTATAAAAAAATAAATTAGTGATAATTGATAAATAAAAAAAGTAAGAATAAAATATCCATTTGGAGTAAAGTTTGGCATAGTGATTGGAGATAATTTAAGACAAATTACACCAAAACAGCAAATTTGGTGTAAAATATACACCAAATTTGATACAATGAATTAGAAATGGCCTTACTCGTGAGAAATCGCATGAGACACAAGTTAGGGGATAAATTTTTAAATGAATATAATCTTTTTTATAAAATTATTAAATTTTAAATTTTATTACTCTTAAAAAATTAAAAATACTTTTCTTTATACAGTATTTTTAAGAAAAATTAATCTCATCCATTGTTCAACTCCTTCCGTATAAATTGCCAATTTACATAGAGAATATTGTGATGGTAGACTAGGCATACAAATTAAACCAATTATTCTACAATCACTACACTTGATTGGTGTAACACGTCGATTCAGTACTGATCATTATATTATTAAGGGGTAGTGTTTTTTCACCCGCCATTGATCCTGTGATGCTAAATGAACAGAGATCATCCAAAAATATCACAAATTAAACAAAGTGCCAGTTGGTGAAAATTCTAACATATTTATAGATTTCTATGTATTAAAACATGTTTTGTTTAGTTGCAAGTGTCTATAAAGTTTTGTCTGGATAACACTCAACTTGAAAATATCAATTATTTAGAAATTAATTTGAGTTTAATTAAACCATTAGTTTGACGAATTTACAACCTTTTATATATTTGGAATTGCTTGTTTATTTCTAAGTTTGATTCACACAATAAGAAAAATGGTAAGTTATATGGAAAAGCATAAAGGTTGTCAAACTTGATTTATACTCTACTCAATTAAAATTAACTAATTAAAATAAAAAATCATGGTTAGACATGATATATATAACTACTTATTTTACATCCTTAAATTTGATTTTTTTTTTAAAAAGAGCGTTCGACTAAATTTATATTTTATAGCAAAAATATATATGAGATGGTGTGTTCTATTTGAAAAAAAGAAAAATTAAGGAAAAGAGCTCACAAACTTCAGATTTAAGATGTTTTCTTCTCCAATTATATATCACACTATCACCTTATTTCAAAGGGCTTTGATGAAGCTGAAATTTTGAGTAGAAGTTATATTAATCAAGAATTATATAGCTGATAATTTAAATATTTCATACTAATTAAATCTATAATTTAATTAGAGGAATTATAAGATAATGTAGTTTCTTTCTATGGAAAGAAAAGTTAGATATTAATGAAATATTAA
Source organism: Paulownia fortunei (assembly GCA_019321725.1). NCBI lineage: Eukaryota > Viridiplantae > Streptophyta > Magnoliopsida > Lamiales > Paulowniaceae > Paulownia > Paulownia fortunei. Next base: position 22,686,162 of record CM033108.1, on the reverse strand, counting down.
GTTGGAAAAGCACACAAAAGTTTAATATAAAAATATTTACAAATTTCAAGATTGTTTCACAAAAATGAATGGGCAACAAAAACAAAGATGTGACAATTTGTAGTGCTCTAAAAAGTTAAAAACATATTCCAGGTAACATGGGTGACTTTTTTCATATCAATTTGTGCAAATTACAAACCAAAAAGTGGTACTCAAAATCAGTGGCTTCTTTTCTTTACTTTTCTTTACTTTTCTTGTTGTGTTGTTGCTTCATTTCTAGAATAAGTCATTCTTATGAATGAAGTCTTTTTTGGCACACAGTTTTAGAAGATATTTGAATAGTAGTTCAGAATTAGTAGGAAAACCTTTTAAGTGAAATAGACTGTATTTATTTATTTATTATTTATTTTAAAAAAACTATAATCTAAAAACTGAGACGTTATTTGTAGACATCCACATATATAATTGAGTTAACTCAATTTAGAAGAGATCATTAACTATGCTCCGTGCGAATGTTCATATTTGAATGTGGCAAAGTTTTCGATGAAATTTGAAAAAATAATTTTTTAATTATTTTTATAATTTATCTTTAAAAATAGTGATTTATAAAGTTATATTTGTTATTTTTATTAAGGGTGTGTTTTTAAACATAAATGTAACTATTATGAAAAAGTTAAAAAGTTATTTGTGGGCAAAAAGAATACAAGCATTCAACTAACAAGGGTAGTGTGGTATTTAATTTATACAGACTTGAGATTTAATCCGCTGAAAAGGATTCAAATTATGATTCAATTTAAACTCAAATTTGATGGATAGTCCTTTTAGATTTTCTGAACTCTTTTTATAATTTTAAAAATATTAAAATTTATATTTTAAAAATTATTAATATAAATAAAATTAAAAAAAATATTTTTCAAAAAAATTATCATATAAATATATGTAATAATTTTTTTTTAAAAAAAATAAAATATAAATTTAATATTTTGAGTGGGGTGGGGTGCCCGTTTATACCGTTCTTGGCCATTGCTTCTTTTTCTTCAACTGATGAGCTCCTTTATTTTTAACTGATGATGAAAAAAGCTAAAAAAAAAAAAGTACAAGCGTGGGGATTAGAATGGGTAGAGTATTCATTATTAAAAGGATGGGCAAATCAAATCAAATCAGCAAACGTGGGGTTTTAGTTTATGATATACGCTCCCTGTGGGCCCACTCGGCGGCCACTTTCCTGCCGACCATTTTCCCCAGTCTTTTTTCAAATAAAGGAAATCCGACCGCCCACCTTTCACCAGTCAAATTCATATCGCCACACAACATTTGTACCAAGAAATACTTCCTCCTCCATTCCAATATAAAAAATTTCATTTGACTAAACATATAATTTTAATTGAAAGTTTAAAAAAAAGTTTTATATATTTTATATATTATTATTTTAAAAAATAATAATTAAAAATTATTGATGTTATATTATTATTTTAATTAAAAAGATATTTTGAAAACAAAACTCTGAATGTTATTTTAATATTTCTTAAGAAAATAGAAGTGATGAATTTGGAATAAAGAAAATATATATACATTATATATATATGATATAAAACCTATATTTATATATAATATCCAGGCAATATTTCTTAAAATATTATATCAAGGCAATAATATATAATAAAATTATATATTTCTTAAATATATTAGTCTTTTATTTATTGATTTAAAAACATGTACAAAACCTTAATAAACCCTTTTATTCATGGAAAGAAATAGACCGAAGTCCAATACCTTATAGTCAATAAGAGATTTTGGGCTCGAGTGTTTGTTAGTCTATATTTCTAATAGTTTCTTTTATTTATTTTTATTATACTTAATTAATTTTTAATATAATCAAATAACATAATTCTTTTATAAGAAAAAAGTATGGCTCTAAATATTAATAAATTCAGACATATTCTATATTTCGAGTTGATTACTCCCAGAAATTAATATTGTACCAGAATTAATTAATGGTGCACGTATTTTTCTCTAGTATGTTTGACAAAGTGATTAAGGCTCGCGCCGACTAATGTGAATATTTAATTAGAATAAAAGGGGGATAATTTTTATTTTTCTTAAGGTCAAAGGTCATTCTTAATATGATATTGGCCAAATTATCACAACACCAAGGAAATTTTAAGATAATGCTTACAACTATTAAATTTCAAAATGAGAAAAAAAAATATTAAGGCTTAAAATTAAACCCCACAAACCCTTATCCGCAGCATGCGGGTACTTTTCATGACCACATTAGTCATACAAGAATTACTTAGATAACTAATTAATTCTCTCCATCCCAATCCCAATATTATGTTTTTAATTATGTATCCAAAAGTAGTTAGATAACTAATTAAGTAACTATTTTTATTGGATATATTATTTTAGATGAAAGTCAAAAAAATAAAAATAAATATTTTTTAATTTTATTCAATTCCGAAAATAGGGGTACAAGGGGAATGGTGTGATTGGAAATCAAACCTCTTATATAAAAAAAAGTAATACAACTAATTTTAGTAAATTAAAAATTTTAAATATATTAATAAAATTATCCTCAAAAAGTTGTGATTGAAAAGAGAATATATATGAATATAAAATTATTTTTAAAAAGTAAAATTTTATTTTAGATACATTCCAAAATAAAAAAAATAAAAATTATAAATTTAAGACAGAAGAAATATTTTTTTATTCAAATCAATATAGACAATGCTATATGTATGTATACACTATATATATATATATATATGAGGGCCCAGGGTAGGTTAGTGCAGGTCAGCATCCAATACTTATCTCAACCATATTCAAATTCCATACGCCAATTGAAAATATTTAACACCAAAAGACGGCCACCCTCCACTCCAACCAAAACTTGGAGGAATCTCCATTTCTTGAAAATTGATTTCAAGAATACAAGAGCACTCTCTTCATATCCATCAAATCTTCTTCTCAAGACAAACCCCCAAAGCAAACCACTTTTCTTCCATTGCTGGAACTCCACACCACAAAGGAAAAACAAACCTCCAAGTTCCATGTTTCTGCCATAGCTATTCCTTCAAACATGGTGCAAAGAAAGGTTCCCAAAAAGCTTGGCCTCCAAGCTGATCATGTTAAAACCGAAGACCTCTTGCAGCACCAGGATGTGAAGAACAACAGAGGGCCAGACTTGAAGAAGAAGATGAAGAAATCGGGATCGATCAAGCGTCAAGAACTTGACAGCCTTCGCTCTCCAAATTTGAGAAGGCATGTGATACAGCCCGGAAAGCCGCCGCCGCCACCCCCTGCTGTGCTGAGCTCCGCCGCAATCCCGCAGAAGCAGTCACCAAATTACATGAAGTCCACCACCAGTTCTGATGCAAGAAAGGAGCAATCACAGGTGAGTACCAAAAGTCCTCATCATACTAGCCCTGATAGTTCAAGTTTGCGCAGAAAGAGTTCAAACAGCTCGAAACTTACCTTAGCCTCTGGTAATAAAGCAACAAAAACATTGGCTAGGACAAGTAGTTTGAAAATGATGAGGACTTTGACAAAGAATCCTAGCTTTAAACCAGCAAGAGCTTCTGTAAGAAAATGTTCCCCAGTTGTTTTGTGTGAAAATTTAGATGCCCAGAAAGCAACATGCTCCTCAACTTTGAAGGATTGTAAGTTTCCTGCTTACCTGAGTCTTGATCCTGGGGGCACAGAATCAGAAGGGACCTCTATCATTAAGGTCTGCCCATATACTTATTGTTCTCTTAATGGTCATCATCATGCTCCTTTGCCCCCGTTAAAGTGCTTCCTGTCAGCAAGGAGGCGCATGCTCAAGACTCAGAGGAGCATAAAGCTGGGATGTCTATCGCCAAGGCGAGTAAAGGGTTTTGGAGATGGTCCAAGCTTCGATGGGAAACTCGTGATGCAGGATGATTTGAAGAGCTCAAGAATCAGTCCTCTGACAGAAGAGGAGCACAAAGATTTCTTCATTGAAATCTACAGTAAGGAAAATGATGATAGTGCTGCTGAGTACACTGGGATTGATGGGAGTGCGAGTCATTCTTCGATTATTGATATTCATGAAACTCTTGATCAAAACGGAGATGTTAATTCAATGGATATGGGCACCACATACTTCTCAGAACAGAATGAGGAGGTCAAAGTAGATGATGAAGTCTCTCCACCACTTTTGGTTCAAGAGGAAAGAGAACAGGGATTCTTGAGTGAATTACCTGTAGAAAACATGCCAAATGTTCAATTCTATGAAATAGATTCTGAAGCTTCTGATATGGACTGGGAGACAGGCCATGACTCAGGTCTGCATCTTGATTACGATTATGAATACTCACCCGAAACAGAGATAGAACCTGATCCTGAAGCAGGTAAAGTTGAAAGTCATTTCATCCATGAGGAGTACATAATCAAGTCAGATAACAAAGATGGGTGCTTTGATGAATTTTTGGTGGATGAAGTGCCGCAAGAGTCCTTCGATGAAGAGAGTTTGTACTCAGATGCATTTTCTAACAGCGATGATGGTGAATCCGCTGGTTCGTATGACAATATGAAGACATCAGCACCTGTTGAAGTCCCAGTGGAAGAACCAGAACCAGAACCAGCTTGTGATGATAAGAATCACATCTTGTTTGAATGCCAGACCCCAAGAATTGGCCTTCCAATTGGCAATCAAGGTACAGGTTACTACATGATAGGTGAAGAGGAAACTTCATTCGATAATCTAAAACATAAATCTCTTCCAAACGAGGATTCAATTGCAGTTATGGGAGATCAAGTGTCTAACTTCTTGAAGGGTCCTCTTGACGAAACAGTTACTTGTGGCAGCAAAGCCATGTGCGATACCATCATAAATAATGTGGTATCAAATCAAACTTCTTCAGATGAAGGCCATCAGGTCCAGACTGAGTTGTCTGATGAGGAGAATCACCAGAACTCCACTGAGAATTTCATAACTTCGAGCCCCATAGATTCAGCAAAAGAACCTCATCCAGAGGTTGCTCGGCTGAAGTCTGCTGACGCTGATCGCCAGGTTCGTGAAGCCAAAGCCAAAAATGCAGCAAAGCAAGAAACTGAAGACAGTGCCCTAGCTCGAGCTACAGCCAAGTGCAAGAAGCCCATCCAGGACAGGGATGAATTGGAACTGTTCAATCCACGAGCACCAAATTTCTTGCCAGTGGAGCCTGACCCAGAAGCAGAGAAGGTTGATCTTAGGCATCAAGATCTGGATGAAAAGAAAAACGCAGAGGAATGGATGGTAGATTATGCACTCAGACAAGCAGTCACAAAACTTGGTCCAGCTCGCAAGAGAAAAGTTGCATTGCTTGTTGAAGCATTTGAAAAAGTGATGCCAATAACCAAATGCGAACTCCAGTTGAGGCATAGTTCAGCATTTGACCAGGCAAGACCAATGCAGGCATGCAGCTGAAATCAGTTGCAGGTAAAAACAGAAAACCACATGCTCTTTCTTGTGTATTTCCATTTCTTCTAAAATGAAAACCAGGGCAGCTATCATGACCAAATTTTATGACAGAAGAATCTTTATTGATGTCAAAATCATAAGATGTTCTTGTCATTTGTAGTGCCGGAGATCTGAAGAGCCAGCTCAGTCGCAAATGTATTTCTCCTGCCTGGGTACTCGAATGACACAATCGAGCTAATCTTACAATATAACATGAAGAACATCAGCCCAGTTACGACATTGAATGATAAGGCTCTCTTTAGAGAGGACAAAACAAAGCTTAAGGAAATGATGATCAAGTCAATGTTAAACAATCAAGTCCTTCATATATGCTACAAGTTTAGGGACAGAAGTGTGATGCTTTTACTTTCTTTAATATTTGTCCTTTTATGTAACGGACTCTACCCATTAACCTTCAAGTACTTGTGTGTTGTATAAGCAGCTAATGTTTGTTGGATTGAGAACATCAATGTCAATCAGTTTGTCCTTAATCTAGGAGAAGCCCTCCAAAATCACATGTGCTCAATTCATGACTAGTCTATCAGCTAGAAATCTTAAAAGTATATATTCCAGAAGATACCTAAGAGGTTTTGCAGTATGACAGAGCATATATAAACCAGGAATGGTTTATATTTGATGTGGGCTTCAGGCTAGAAAGGCCAGATAAGATAAGGTGATGGACATGGAGGTGGTAGGTGAATTACAAGAATTGTCTAGGAGGTGAGATGTGTAGGACAAAGAAACTGATGACAAATTCGCAGGTAGTGCACAGGGAGCAGGAGAGAGTGCATATGATTGAAAATGTTGGTAATTGTATCATTCATGGCTTCCAGATCACTAGATTCAAGGGAATGTAAGAAATGGTTGTGGGTCACACCTCTATTTCAGAATTAAGAAATATCATAAATCCTAAATTTGTAAACTAACAAATCTGTTTCTATTGAATTGGAGCGAGTGAAACAATGCAACAAGGCTTTAAGACACTTTAGAAGTAAGTTTCAGGAGTAAATAAAACTCTACCGATTAATTTTCCAAATGCACATCAAACAGAGGAGATTCATTAATATTTGACTTTGTCCGCAGTCATTCTCAAAAACACAGACATCTGGACAGTGATGACCTAAATATGTTATGAGGAACTGGGTTTAGCAGTCTCCTTTGTGTTTGCTGACTTCCTTTTTTGGTCTGCATAAAACAGTTTTAATTCATCTGTTGTTCAGAGAGACTGCATGGATTCATGCAAGCACTGGAACTTGTTTCCTGGTTCCTCCTTTCCAACCAACTTCCATTAACACAAAGGAGGCAAGCCGTATTACTTGAACAAGGTTGCAAAGAAAACAGAAAATACAAAGTAAGAATAACTATGGACAGAGAGAACAAAGCGTTTTCATGGTGAATGAAGGTCGAATAAAATTTTACAGAAACACTGTAAGTTAGCATAATTTGCTTTGATGTTCTTTTTATAATTTACCTAGTGATCCCTCCTACAAGACCCCAGCTGTACCCAATATGCACAGGATCCTTAATGACTATATTAAACCCCTCTTGTGCAGCTGCTTCCTTTCCAGCAATGAGACCATCAAGGTCGCCTATCTAATTCACCAGAAATGGCAATCATATTAGGAGAATAAATCAGGAAACAATGAATTAAAGACAAGCAAAATGGTTTCTTTAATTCTGTACGTTCAAACTATCAATCAGATACAATTTTTAGGATACCATATGGAATTGATCACGCCTCCTTTCCCACTCCCTGTCTATACCAGATGTTTCAATATCTCAACAGAACCTTCACAAAGAGATCCATCATCAAACCAAACACATTAACCGATTCAGGTGTTGGAATTAGAAACAAGAAATGTTTCAAAACCAGTTAAGAACATATCCAGACATAATGCGAAACCATTCAAGGAAACAAATCTCAATTGACATGTAACGAATAATTCACTTATGCAGCTTTCTTGATAGCCTCCAAGTCAGCAAAAGTTGACTAATTTTTGAATGGTTTATATAACCAGTTAAGTAGATTTCTTTCAATGTAAAGATCTTTCTTCTTACATATATACACTCATGGGATTCAACTGTCAAGTCACTCACAGATAACAAATTGATACTATGATCAAACAAATTCTGGTTTTGGGAGGACGTTTGAAGAAATACTCAGCTGCTCAGACAAATCAAACTTACAATTCAACATTGAAGCCTAAAAGTCTGACAAACAGGAGTCAACCAAATGATGGAGTTTAACCATGAAGATTTCTGGACAAAGATTCAGATTTGGTACTTTCTCCCATTTGCATTGTATTAACACAGCTTGGAGAGAACCGTTTCAATATTTTGTCGAATGCATAACCAGTGGAACTTCAGTTTCCTAGTCAACAATCACTTATATGCTTGATCACTAGTATGAATGTAAGTAAGCTGGTGCAGAAAAGTAACAGCTTTAACCGCACAAAGAAAACCATCTCTGTCTCTTACAGAGAGCACTTGCAGTATGATTTTCTGAATCAATTGCCACGGTTTTTAACAAAATCATGTAGACTACGTCCAAAGTGCTTCAGACATTCCCCTTGCTAACTCACAAGAACTCTACAAAGTTAGATCCAGACACAAGTAAATTCATTTTCTATAATGAACAAAGTCAGAAGCTAGAACATATGAATAGCTAATCCTGATTCTTGTACAATGCAAATTGTCATCTTTTTGGGCTGCAGTTGACCCTTTGTATAATTCAACACTTGATTGCTGCAAGATGTCTGAGTAGAGGTCATTAGCCATACTCCCCTGCATCTGTATATTAACAATAAATTTTCATGAATAGCTTCAAAGACCTGTTTCGGAGAAATTATAGTTCCCCATTTTCTCAACCCAAGAGATCCGCCATGGATCCTCTGACTATGGCAGGATCTTCCAGAGGGTAGTGGCACATGTTACCTAATAAACTGATGTATCTTTGGTTGTAAGTTGAGCCACTTATTAGATTTTGGGAAATTAGATGAGGTCTTATCCGACCCGACCCGACAAACCAGTTAAAATTCTACCCGAACCAGGCAGCCCAAATTTATATATATGGCATCCCAACTCTGAAACTTAACAAAGGAACTAAAAGAGATGAACAGAGGAAGTCAAATGATGTCCTGATCAGAGAAAATGAGGAACTATAATTCTGTCTCAGGTGTGTGCAACTTTGGAGTAGCTTCATGCTCTTGAAAGTAACTATGTCTTGAAAACTAAGGCCTTCTTTTTCTGATTTTTGACCCCAGCAATCGATCGAAGCCTTCCACACTCAACCTGTTACACAGTCCTTCCTGCACAAGTGATGCTTTTCTCTAGGATTTTGGGAGTATGAGGAATATTTACTATGGTAATTTATCTGGACTTCACATGCATATAACTGTTAAATACTATCAGCATTTATTGTCAGACTTGGGATAACTTAACCGACCAGGACCAACCACTCGACCTATGACGCTTATGATGACTTAATACCTCATGTCCACGGTGCTTTTGTACCGCCAAGTGCATAAAGAAATAAAGTTGTGCCTAATGTACAAATCAACATCCAAATTTAACACAGTTAAACACGATAAATTTGTTCATGTGAAAATGCTGAACAAGAGGAGATATAAATCAGGTTTAAAATACACGAGGGATGTCAGAAATGCATAGCACGAAAAGCAGCAGACCTTTGTTTGTGCAAAAAGCAAAGTGTGCTCATGTATCATGCTCATGATTACTAGTATTACTTTTCAATAAATTGAGATGTGCAATCAGAGGAAAGACTTATGCAACTTTTCCAGTGATCCACAGTTCAAACACTACATGTAATTAATTTCTGAATCAACTTTCTTTCTGGATTGATGCATAAAAAATCTGATTAGAATGTAACTTTTAAGTGCAATGTTTGCTTAATTAGCTTTGGTTGCTTTAACTTAAAAGCCCACTAAGGTTATGGCTTCATACATCATACTAATGGAAACATAGTAACATCTTTTTCCAACTTTGTTGCCTTCTGCTCAAATTTCCTCCACTACGTTAGACAAGAAACCTGGTAGAAGCTATTATTCCTTCTTAGAACCATAACATTGAATAAGCATGCGAGAAAAAGTAGAGTCAATTGTCCATGACACAGCTTATTTAATGTCCTCCACTCTCCACCGGCCAACAAATCTAATGCTATGCCAAGAATGGCCTCCTTCCTCACCTGCAGTACTCTGTTCGCCTTGTTCTTCATCGTCCTCTCACCACTCTTGATAGTAAGTGATGCTAAACTTTCCGAACAATTCCCTGAAACAAAGGATGATCACCGTGTTGAGAAGGCGAGCCATCTGCATTTTTACTTCCATGATATTGTCGGTGGAAAACACCCAACTGCTATCACAGTTGCCGGGCCAAAAAATGCATTTGGCAGCACTGTGATAATAGATGACCCCTTGACCGAAGGGCCCGAGCCTGGATCCAAAGTGGTGGGAAGAGCTCAAGGCATGTACAGTATGTCATCTCAAGATGGTGCAGCTCTGCTTATGGTGATCAATCTTGCATTCAAGGAAGGGAAATACAGTGGAAGTTCACTTAGCATTCTTGGGAGTAATCAGTTTCTTGAAGCTGTGAGAGAAATGCCGATAGTTGGAGGAAGCGGTGTTTTCCGGTTTGCTCGTGGCTATGCTTTGGCAAAGACAGAGAGATTCAATGTGGAGACAGGAGATGCTGTGGTTGAATACAATGTCTTTGTAATGCATCATTGAAACTGCATTGTTCACATGTCCAAATGTCATTTTCTTCTATTATGAGGAGAAAAAATCACAGCTGAATTGAAGTATACCATCTGAGATGCATTGTTGACAAGAGTAATTTCTCTAAATAGCAAAATATGTGAACTTTCACCAACCCCCTCCAATTTCTCCCCCACAATCAATGAAGTCTTTCTTGTGGACTTGTTGACACCACCACGCGAACCATCATCAAGCCACTCCCTGTTGGGGTTTTCATGTTCTTGCTCTGTAAAGCTTAAATTATACACTTCGTAGAGCCAATAAAGAGTTAAGCACATAAATTACAGGAAAGTTGAGCTTATTTTCAGTTCTCAGAATTATAGTAAAGATCCAAGGTTAACAAAAGGCCATTTTCAAGTTTCAAAGGACATAAATCTCCTGCCACAGGAATCATCAGACTCACTCCGTGATGATGAGAAAAGTATATTGATGGATGGAATGCTTACAGCGGAAGAGTTTGGAAGCAGAAGAAGAATTAGAAGTATATGCATATCATACAATTATGCAGGTCTGTTACCCTTTCTCAGCACATTATGTGTTGGGAAGGAAGGGAAAAGGTTACTTAATACCCTTTATACAAATAACAAAATGAGAAAAACAAAGTGAAAAAACAAGCACTATCTGCTTCTGATGTTAACATCAACTATACCGTCTAAACCTCCATGCCGAAACTGAGAAAAGTGATTGATCTTGCCAGCAGATTATGAAGCAGCCATTTTCCTCTTTGACTTTGTACCCATCATAATTATAGCTCTGCAACAATCTCCTTGCCTGCAGCATAACATGGTAGCTTAAAGGCACCTTACCAAAACCAGCTAATTCAAGCCTAGGAATCCATTTATCAAGCTTCTCATGTCTCTTTTTTCTATCAAGACCCTCACAAGCTATGATATTCTTAATTTCCTTGCCATATAGCATCTTCTCAATCTTTTGACGCTCTATGGATGCAATTGGCACTGTAGATTCCAAGCAATCAAAGAGTGCTGCATAAAAGTTTAATGCTTCCATGATTCTATCCATCAAACTGACCCCGTTGTGGTTTGATTCTTGCTCAGTCACTACCATGAGCTTTGGCGAAAGACCCCATAGGGCATTTAGAAAACTCACCATCTTAGGGGAAGTGGCCAAAGACATTGGCGATGATGATGCAGAATCTGGACTGGCAGTACATGAATTAATGACATCCTTCTCAAGAAAGTCACCAAGAGTGTGTGGATTCATCTGCAACACTCTCTGCAAGTGTACTGCATTTGGACTCTTGCTTAATGAGGGGGAATTCCTCCGAAGCATCCCATCATCAACTGCCAAAAGAGAATGCAGCTGAAGTACAGAGCTTATTGCTACAGCTTCTCCAGTCTTGACACGTAAACTTTCAACATCAAGATTCTCCAATCTGCTAACTATTGGATTAAATTGGAAAGGGATATCCAACTTTTCAGCTTCTTCATTCAATCGATGAGCCATTTGATCTAATACCTCTTTCTGTTCATGGATGCCTGTAATTCTTAAATGAGGTGGTCCTTCAGGCCGAGCACTTAATGCCTGAATAAGACTAATCCACTGAGCAGGCTCAAAAGAATTGAGATCAATTATGTGAACCACCTTCTCCCCTTCCATTGCTTCCAAAATTGCCTGGTTTGTGATCACATATGAAAGCTTTAGAAAGGGACAGAATTCAAAAAACAACTTCTGAGCAAGAATTTCCTCCTCAACAGAAGTTATTTTGGTGGAGTTGAGAGCCTTGTGCAATCCAGGCCAACCTTTAAGCATGCGATCAGCAAGAGCTTCAGTGAAGTATGCTGCAATTCTCTGCATTGTATCACCATCAGGAGAGGCAAGATGTGAAATATATTCGAGGCCTATATTAGCATTCTCAATGCTTCCAGCAGCAACATGATTAGCACAGGCAACAAGAAGATGAATCAGACACAGGCCTCTCTCCTCAGATCTCATCTCCCTGGGCCACGGGTAGGGCGATCCTAAACCAGGTGAAAGAGACATCAGGGAAAACATCTGCAGAGGTGATGAACTTACAGAGGACGACGCCTCCTCTGGAACCATTCCTGCTAATAAGAGCAAAACCTTCCTACAATATGTAACAAGATTGATCTGAAATGTAAAAAGGAAAAAAGAAAAATCCAAGTAAGATCATCTTGCTAGTGAACAAATAGTGTGGTAAAATAGAAATGCATAGACATATAACAAAAGATTTGCTTAGTATTTTCACCATCACAATTCTCTTTCAAAACGCAAATCATTAAGAGTAAAAATTAACTTCCAAAAATCAAGATTTAGAGTGTGCGGATAATTTATATTCGATTTTCTTGGCAATGCAAATGCCTCTCATATCTCTAGCTAAGACAGAGAAAAAAATTCATTTCTCATTAAGAACAATAGAAAATGATTGACAGACAAAAAACTTCAAGTATCATATCTAGCATTCCCTTTTCCTTTATCTTACATATCTCAATAGTTAAACAACAAATATTGATAAATTTCCCTCAAGCGTGCTGGATCATAAACTAGTCGATCCGTGCCCTTTTTCTTTTTTAGTTAAAATCAGTGCCTTCTGAAATACAAGATTTAACCTCAAACAGCTATTTTGTCCCCCAAAATTTCACAGCTTAACTTGGAGCCTGATCTTAGCACCAGAAGAACAGAAAGCTTAAAAGAATATCATTTTCTCCCTCCAGCATTTGATCATAAGCTTACTGTTATACAATGAATTATCAATTTATCAAGAAATATTATTAATATCAAGAAAAGACGAATGCATATAAAATTTCAACTCATGCAAACTGAAACATGGTTCGAAAATTACTTCAAGTTATTCATGAAAACCAAAATCAGAAATACTCAACAAGTTGGAACAGAAACACAGAGCAAAATCAAGAAACTCACCTGTAGCAGTAACGAGCTAACTTCTTGAATCAACAAGAAAACTCAAATTCCCAAAAGGGTTTTGCAATTGATCAAAAACCCACAAAAAACTCCTAGTAAAACTCCCAAGAAACACTCATTCCCCAAAGTGAATTTCCACAACCGTCCAGGGCCATTCCACTCCCCCTAAGGTTTGGTTGTGAGTCAAATGGAATTAAAGCATTTCTTGTCTTGAAGGACTTTTCCATGGCTGCTTTTTGTGTGTATGTGTGACAAATCGAAGGGGTAGTTTTTGTCATTTTCTGCTTTCTTGTCCTTTGAGGGCTTCAGAGCCTACCCAGTACCCCCGAATAAATGTAATAATCCATTAAAATTTTCCTTTGTCACCATGCACAGTGGATGGGAATAAGAGCTGGCCAAACTTTGGTATTATTCTCCAATACAACACAAATCCAAGCAGGTAATGTATGACCAAAACAAATCAAAACACCTTGTGTTGTTGCTTAGTGGGTGATAGTGGGAGATTGCAATGCAAACAAGAGGCCTCCAACCATAATGCAAGACACTCCAAAACAAAACACCTTGTGGAGAATATCTGCACGTCATCTCAATTAAAAGTTTAAAACTATAGAGAAAGGAGATACATTTAATATTTAGTACTTTTAATGTGCCTATTCATGTGTTGGTGATGTTACTATTATGGAACTCTTTTTTTATAAATGAACGATATTACAATTTGAATAATACCACATTGAATAAGTAATATTATTTATCGATTGTCCCTCGAATGCCTGCAATCCAAACAAAAACCATTTTGTATGCTTGTGCAAAGGCGTAGACCATCCACTGGTTATTATCTTCTTGCATTTAAGACAAAGAGACAAGGGAGTTGTGCAACATGCCAAAAAGTAGATGGGGGAAAGCATTTAACTTCTGAACTTCTGGTCGGGAAGCTTGGTTGGGAGTCGTTGGATTCTGCTAATTCCATACCTTTGATTTTTTAATTCTCATTAAGGATTCAATTTTATATTGTTTTTTCAACTTCGTTTGTGCCTTATATTCCTGGGATTGTGTCACCCGCCCAGGCCCATGAGTTATGTTAGAGGGATCTGATGATGTCTAAATTTTCTTTTCCTTTTTTAAATACTCTCTCTTTTTTCGGTGAAGAGGTCAGTTATAGATTATATATAAATAATCAGATAATAAAGCATCAAAACGGAAAGAAATTAATAAGCAATTAGACAAATGCTGACTTCTTGAACTCAGGACCTCATATATATTGGAGGAACATAAACCATAAATTAGGACAAGTTATATAGTTCAAAATCAAAGTTGTGTTGGAATAAAGGGGATTGGAATGAAAAATTCTTCAATTTAACGAAAAAAAAAAGATTTTAAGCTTAAAAATGTGCCTAGTGGACGTGACACTCATAAAGGTCTTGATGAGGTCGTACGAAGGGTTTGTAATTATTCGCTGACGCTAATAGGACATGATGATAATTAGACACATCAATTAGGTGTAAGAGGTGCTTAGTAAAAATTGTAAACTTTTTTTTGAATGAAACAATTTAAATTATTATATCATAATAAAATCTTAAGAGATGTAGTTCATTGGTTCACATTGATCCGATTCAAGGGATGTGGCCATGAATGAACTCCTAAAAAGTCTATACACCCTTAATTATTTTCTCTCTTTCTCGTCTCTACTAAATAATTTTCTATTTGATTATTGGATTATTTTATCATTTTTTATTATTCTTTTGAAAAGAATACAATCGAGTTTTTGGTTCACCAACAAAATTAGTATAGTGTTGTACTAATTTTGTAAAAAAGTATTCTTAGAGACAAACGTACACGTTATAGCATTATGCAGGAGGTGAAATTTATCTTAAACAAAATATTTTGTACATACATCATTTCAGCTCAATTTCAAATAAATATCCTTTTGACACACCAACAAGTTAAAGATAATTTAGTCAGATTATTGATCATGGGAGAATATAGGGATCAACTCGTTTTTCAAGAGAATTCTAATTGGAGGTTGATTTGAGTCTCACTGATTACCTCAGAGGTTTGAGGTCCCAGAGGTAAAAGAGTTCGAGGTTGGAAAGACCTGCAAAATAAATACACGTCAAGTTAATTGAGGTCATTCTCAACTAAAACCTTCTGATACTTAAGTCAGATCGATATTTATAAGTCGCAAAGAATTGATAAGTAGAGTCAGTAAAAATGTTTAGGAGTTACCTTGTAATTAATGTTGGGAGTTATTTATAATTTTTTTTTTTTATAATCCAGATATCCCAATTTCGTCGGACTAATTCTATACCTCCAAGACACCTGTCCTTAGCACCTTGCAGGGGGTAAATCGCGGGATATGCCTCAACTGGCTCCCGGATTTTCAACAAGAACTGTACACTTTTGTGCACAAGTACTCCAATCCACAGTGATTGCATCATACTAAACTCCGACCGCAGGGTCCCACTGGCAGCACAGTGATTGTTCCATACCGAAATTCAGCCGCAGGTTCCCATCAGAATTCGAACCCCCACCCTACTGCTGGAAGCGAATTTAAGTTAATAGTTCCACAAGTTTTTTATACACATGTGGACCCTCTCATTGTGAAAAATATTCTCATCTAAAAGTCATTGAGTACAACTGAGAGGAGGATCGACAATGCTCCTTTCAGGTCATGTTCGACCCAATCTCCATATCGGATCGGACCCAACTAAAAAAAATATAGATCTGAATCCAAGCCTATTAGATCATTTATCATATTTTCAAGAGTAAAATAGTCATTTAATGCTATAACACCCGTAATAGGTTAAACTGTATTCTTGACATCTAATAAGACCTTATTTCTTAGCAAGGTGGTAATTATTATTCCAACTTTGTTAAATTATCAAAAAAATTATTTTTATCACTTCACCAAAGAAGAATACATTATCAAATCCAATACTCGTTATATCCACATTCGAATGTTCAGTTAACTACAGTATAAAGTCAAAATATTTATATTTTAACTATTTTTTATTTTTATTAGAATTTTGACAACTTCAATATTTTAAAATTCTCAAATCTTATCAGTTGTTATAATGATTATTGTTATTAAAATATTTTATAAAATTGATTAAATTATTCATTATTATATTTATAAAATTAATTAAGTTGATTGGTAATATTTAATTGTGTCCGAAAATAGTAGCATGCACAAAAAGACCAATTTTTATAAAACTATAATTTCCAGGTCCAAACCCAATTAAAACTCCAGTCAAAATCTATCCCAAATATATGAAAGCTGCAACAACCCATGTTTTAAAATCTCAAAATGATTTGTGGGTTTGATTTATATGGTCAACAAGACATGTTTCCTTGTCTACTTTATTAATTTAATTGGTTTTGGAAAGAAAACAAAAACTTAATATACTCATAAATGTCAAAGTTAGTCTTTAAATTTAAAAAGCAGCTTCCAAAATTAATATACTTTTTTGTTGTATAACGATCTTTTTCTTTGAATTTTTTCAACACATTAAAATAAATCTATTACAATGTGTGAGATTTATAAGTTCTCGATTTTAAGAATATTATATTTCTGATATTTGTATTAACAATTCAAGAAAACTTAATTGTATTTTTGGGAAAGCCTAACAAGTCATATTTAAGGATTATTATTTATTTAATCCCTTTTATACTCCATTTGTAGAGGCACCAATCATATACTTGATTGATTCATTTACTTGACATTTATATACTCGATCAATGTTATTAAAAAAAACAAACAAACAAACAAACGTCAAATTTTTATTGAATGTATACGAGGAAAACACACTGGCAAAACTTACTTTGCCTAATTCTCTTACATTTCCTATCATACACTCTACTGACTTCAGTTATCCTGTACTGATTATTAATCATGATGTAAATATGCATTAACACTTAGCTGAGTAGATGCCAAATGTGAGAGAATATACATATATATACATACATATATATATATATATATATGTGTGTGTGTGTGTGTGCACGCGCGCGTGCGCGTTGGTGATGGATTTATACATGCAAGATTGCTTAGGAGAAAACCTAGATTTTGTGTGCATAACATTTGGCATGTTTCTCATTAAAGATAACTTCTTGTCTTAAGCGGCTGGTCTCTCGGTCCAAACAATGCCTGCTTAGTGGGAAGGTCTATTCAGGTGAGTGACATTTTTGTAGTGTTGTGTCCAATTTTATGCAGCATTTTCTGTTTTGAATACATTGTTTTTAACACTAAATTTACCTTTATTATTATTATTTTATTTTTTTATACTCAAGTTCCTGATTTTTACCGGTCAGTTATGAATCTTCTAACCACCTGCTCTAGCACTTAAAAGGAGTAAATTGCGGGATATGTTTTAACCAACACTCAAGTATATTGAATGTATGCATGAGGGATTAACAAGAATTTTTGGTTGGGGAAGGTAGGAACAATCTAGCAGAGATGTCCATATGTAACATACACTCAAAAAAATATATAGAAATGGAGGTGGTGAAATTTATAGTTTTAAAATATCACGCATTTGCCCTTATTCCAATTGAGGCCTGAAATTTGAACATTTTTTCAATTGAGGGCGACTGACGCTGCCAACCCTTCTTTTGGTCATGCTTTGTCATCTAATAGCTGCACGTAGATTTTGATGGGTATTCACATATATAGCATCAAAATACATGTTTTACAATTACAAAATTCATAACAATAGATATTCGCAACTATATTTTATCTTAAAATATTTGCATACATCATGTGTTATATATAAACGATGAAAATTATTCCACATCAGCACAATATGGGTTCAAATGGTGACATTGAACCATATTCACCGTTGGGTGTAAAAATGCCTTATATATATATATGTGTGTGTGTGTGTGTGTGTGTGTGTGTAAAAGTTCTGCTATTTCAACACATAATAATGTGGTTATTTCAAGAATCAATTAAAACAATGTGTCCCAAGAAAGTAACAAAAAAGACAAGGCCCAACATGGGTGGTCCATTAATGCCCAAAGAAATATATGCTGCACGTGCGTGCTTTCTGTAGAGCTTGTAAAAGCCCAAATATTTCTAAGGCAAAGGCCCATGACTTTGACAAGGCCCACATAAAGTCAACCTTTGTGTTCTAAATTGAACAAATAATAAAAGTCAATGTTTTAATCGAAATATATAAATATCACATTCAAAGGTGTTGCAATTGTGCATTTGATTCCAAATGAGTTGGGATATTTGATATTTTAAGTAGTAAATTAAGTTTATGGACTCATAGTTTTGCTTCTTATGTCGTACCGACTGCAATTTTAATTGATAACTTGTTAAAACAATTTATCCATTTTCTCAAGTAATTTAGTAATATTTAAAAAGCTTAATATGTACTAATAAAATATGCAAGCTGATACTAGTGATAAGTGAAAATTAAAATAATTTCATAAGATGAAAATTAATTTTATTAAGTAAAAATTTCATTGTAAAGATAAGAAAATAAAATGTATATGCATCATGTGGGTAAGTTCGAATAACTTCTATTTCTAATTGAGAGTAAATTAAAATTAATATTAAATAAACACACACACATGTGTGTGTGTGGGCATGTGGTTTTACGTATTAATAATTATTAAAGAAAAAGATATAAATTGAGAATAACAAAGTAATAATTGTTCATACGCTTTGACTATTAGTTACGGGGTAATTGTTGGATTTGACTGTACGTGGATCAAAATATAAAATACAGAACAATATAGATTATATAACGCCACAAGTCCATGGCTTTTTTTGTTAGTTTATACATGTTCCAAAGGTGTTTTTGTCCATTCGGGAACGACGCTGGAATTTTCATCAAATTCCCAAGTGGTCTCTTAGTGCAGGGGAAGTAAAGGAAGGTTTCTTTTGTACACAGGTCAGAAATAAAGATGTCACTTGTTTAAATTTAAATTAATCCTTATGGAATAAATTTTTAAAATTATAAATAGGTTTCAGATAAATCTTAATTTTTTATTTTAAAACTCGTTCTATCTCAAACCCATCCAGTTTATATTTTTATTTATTTTTTATTTTAATATATTTATATTGATCTAATATTACATTTTGAAAAATATATTTTTTTAGAAAATTTTAATAATATGTTAATATATAAAATAAATTTAACAAGTCTGACAAATCTAACCCGAACCAGATGAGTTCGGGATGAGTCTAAGTCCTTAAAAATGTATCTCATAACAAACTCTTTTCAAATCTATTTCATTGTTATCCCTAATCTATGCTATTGACAATCCAAAAAAAAATACTTATTTGCATTATTAACATAATTGTACACAACAATTTCCATCAAAGTCCTGTGTAAACCATAAACCCTTTCTAATCAATTGAACTAAAACTAATTTTCCTAAGCCACATACGACCAACTCTATTCTAATATATGTGTAACAAACAGAAATACAGTAATGCTATCAAATTATTGGCAACTCATGTAAAGCATATTATCATATTCAACCATCTATGGGTTACACATATATGATCAAAATTACTTCAAGTACACAGACCTAAAGAGCGGGGCTAAAATCATACTATTGGGGACATTAAAAGACATGGAATGTGAAAAGACAAGGCATTGAATCTGATTGCAAGAAAGGAACGAATACACATAAGTTCCATGTGCAAGAAGTTACAAATCTTGCAGCTGAAAAATGAAAAAAAGTTTGAGAGTTGGCCTCAATTTTCTCTACATGTAAGGCTCCCTCACAGCAACCTACACTGTTAGTCTCATCAGAATAAGTTACTCACATCGATCCTTAAAGTGCAGATGTTATAAAAGCAACATATGCAATACCTCCTCTTTTGCATCTTTACAACCTTGACAATTGAAGTCCCCATATATATATATATATATAATTTCAGCTGCCCCAAACTAGTTGGAAAATATTTTTGCTGGCAGACCCATTGATCAAGTTGTTGCTCTGCCTCTTAAGCATTTCCTCTTGTGCACAAACATCCCCATCCTAGATTAAAGTAAAATAAAAAATTAAATTAAAAAATTGAATAAATAAAGGCCCATGCTTGCTTTTAGTCAGACGGCTGAAATATACTAGATTCTATCTTTTGAACCGATAGTTACTGCAGATGCATGATTAAGAATAACACTTGATCCCTCAAACAATTTACATGTTAGATTCAGCCAATTCAATCTATTAATCACCACTATGACTTTTGTATACATGAACTGTTTCATCCTGCTATTTTATCAACCATAACAAGATTGACATAATAGAGCATCATGACTATTGGATGTGTATTTCTAAAATTATAGAGACAGATGGTACAGTAATGCAGAACAAACCAGGGCTAAAACATTGAATGATGCATCACCAAACAATCTGGAAAGTACAACAAAATCAATCTTTCATATTGCATTTCATGTTTCAAACTCAAAATTTACATTTATACAAGAATCAAAAATTGATACGTCCCGGTCCTGCAAAATCCAAACCCCATGACAAGAAATCTTTGTACATGTGAAGCAGGTGTATTTGAGTGGGATCAAAAGTATATTACACCATGTAAACAATCAACAAATGGAAATGTGCAATTAAGGATGCAACCCTAACCAGATGCCTTTGCACTGTTAAAAGCATACCAATAAGTAATTTAACTTGACTAGACGTCCCAAAATAAACCCAATTTCCTAACGTCAAAATTTTTTCCTCAAAAGCACCCTCTAACTTAAAGTGATAATGACAACTACTTTTGACGGCAATAATTTGAACATACACAACTTTTACTTTCTCAACTCTCATATAAAACTCTGTGTCCAATCAACCTAGATACTTAAAAATGGGATGCCGGAGTATTTGCAATTTTTACTTCAAGATTTGGCTATTAGTTATCCATAAGAAACTAACTCCCTCACAAATATCATAAAAATAGAACTGACACATCTAACCAAACCAGAGGACCTCCAGATATTGACATGACCTAAGCATCTTCTAGAAAGTAGATCAGATATAAATCATTATCAAACTACGATTATTCATGTGTGGATCAAGAGTTTGGATGTTAGGAATTTTGTGAAAAAGAAGAAAATCTTTAATTGATTTCCCAAAATCTTTGTGGTGATGTTAGCTAATAGAATGCTGATTTTTAGGAGTAAATTAGATTGCTTAAGTTAGGAAAGTCAACTAAATCCCTTCTGTCATGGGATTGATTGATGTAGATATGATTATGTGGATATCTTATTTGTTTTAGTGCTAGAGTATGTACTATCTATGTATGTGTATTCATATCATTTTTCTATTAATCAAAAAACTACCGATTTATTCCACATTTTACAATGTTTCTATCAAATTATCTTTCTTCTCAACTTTTATGGTATTAGAGTCATAAATCCTTTTCATCTTTGTAAAACCCAAAGGCATCCTTTAAGCTATTTTTTTATTCTTCTCAAGAAGGATCATTGGAATCCTCTCCCTTCAATTAGTAAAGATCTTTTTTAGAATCACGTTGTAAGTAGACACTGAGATTAGTCGTGCTCAAAAAGAAGAGTGATGGCACAGGTGGTGTGGCTTGAGAAACTTGTAGACTAATCCATGGAAAACCAACAAATTGGGAGTAGAAACATAAGTGGCCACAACCTTATGCTAATGAGGCAGAAATGAGTTCTTTCAAAAAAAAAAAAAAATTGATTTCATTGATCAATTCCTAAAGCCGCTGAAGTCCAATTTGACACCTGGTATTCTAATTGCTCATTGGTTCATACAGGTAGAAATTAGATAGCACTATCTAGTGTCCTAAATTCTGCTCCATGGATCATTGACTCAAGAGTATCTGATCATATGACTAGCCTATCAAATTTATTTGACTTATACATTCCTTGTTCTGACAATGAAAAAGTTAGAATTGCAGACAATAATTTTTCACCTGTTGATGGCAAAGGTCTAGTTAACTTTCTCAAAATATTAATCTTCAATCCGTATTTCATATTCCTAAACTTGCTTGCAATTTGTTATCCGTCAAAAAACTCTCAAAGGATTTTAACTGCCATGTTATCTTTTCTAAATCTCACTGTATTTTTCAAGACCAAATCTCGGGAAAGATGATTGGTAATGCTAGAGAATAAATGGACTCTACTATTTTGATGAGGATTTCTTAGGTAATAAAAAAGCTCAAGGGCTTAGTAGTACTAATTCAACCTCTATTTCTGAACAAATAATGCAATGGCACCTTAGACTAGGCCATCCTAGTTTTCCTTATTTAAAACATTTATTTCCTAAGTTGTTTAAAGGAGTTGATTGTTCTATGTTTCAATGTGAGAATTGCCATTTATCTAAAGATCATCGTATTACATTTATTTCAAAACCTTATAGTCCGTCAAAACCATTTTACCTAATTCATAGTGATATTTGGGGACTTTCAAAGGTTACCACTTTGTCTAGAGAAAGGTGGTTTGTAACATTCATTGATGATCACACTAGGTTATTTTGGGTTTACTTACTAAGCAAGAAATCTAAAATGGAAAAGCTTTTCAAAGATTTTTATTGCATGATTGAAACTCGGTTCAAAACAAAAATTTGTATCCTTCAATCTGATAATGGAACATAGTACTTTAATGAGTGTTTGGGATAATTTTTAAAGGAAAAAGGCATTTTACATCAATCAACATGTCGTGATACTCCCTAGCAAAATGGTGCCAATAGAAAAAATAGACATATACTTGAAGTAGCTAGAGCTATTATGTTCTCTATGCATATTCCAAAATATCTTTGGGGAGATGTTTTTTTAACTGCCACTTACTTGATTAACAGAATGCCAACTAGTGTTTTGAAATTTCAAACACCTTTGAGTACTCTGAAAAAATATTTTCCAGCATGTATACTCAAAGTTACCTTTAAAAGTATTTGGGTGCACTTGTTTTATTTACATTCCCTAAAGTCTTCGATCAAAATTGGATCCTAAGGCTGAAAAAAGTGTGTTCATAGGATATGCCCTAAATAAAAAGGGATATAAGTGTTTCAATCCTTTAACAAAGAAAACTCACATAAGTATGGATGTCTCTTTCATGAAAAATCAACCATATTTTAGCAAAAATCATCTTCATGGGGAGAATAAAAGGAAGAAGATAATTTTTAGAAGATTTCTGAACCACTACCAACTTTCTTTGAATTTTCAATTTACTCTGATAAACAAACTAAGAAAATCAATTTTCAACATAATGAAAACAAGAATCAAATTAGTCAACCAATGCCAAACATTGTTGAGTTTGAAACAGGCGAAGAATTACCACAAATGACTCAACACAATCCAAACTCTGAGCTTCAGATTTATACCTAGAGAAAATCTCATAAAAATGATATGGATCTGAATATTGCTCTAGCGACTAGTCAATCAGAACCTCCGAAAGATGGTCCTCCTCTCACCCAAGTTAATCCTAAACTTACTCCTTGAATTTCATCTATTGAAACTTCAAAAATTGATTTGTCTAACCTCGATGTACCCATTGCCATTAGAAAAGGAGTAAGATCTTGTACCCATCATCCTATTCTAAATATTTGTCATATCAAAAAATATCCATGACCCATAAAGCTTTCTTGTCAAAGATTTCTAACCTATATGTACCAAGATCTATTTAGGATGCTCTAGGTAATCCAGATTGGAAGTTAGCAGTTAAGGAGGAGATGAATGCTCTTGAAAAGAGTGGGACTTGGGAGATTGTGGAGTTACCAAGAGGCAAGACCACTTTAGGGTGCAAATGGGTCTTCACTGTAAGTGTAAAGCTGATGGAAGAATAAAAAGGTACAAGGCAAGATTTGTTGCAAAAGGATTCACTCGAACATACGGTATTGACTACCATGAGATATTTGCTCCAGTTGCGAAAATAAATTCAATAAGAATTCTACTCTCTTTAGCTGTTAACTCTTATTGGTCTCTACATCAGCTCGATGTGAAGAGTGCTTTTCTTAATGGTGACATGGAAGAAAAAGTATTTATGGATCTTCCACTTGGGTTTGAATAGAAACTCAAGACGAACAAGGTATGCAAACTAAAAAAAATCCTTGTATGGCCTTAAACAATCTCCAAGGGCATAGTTTGAAAGGTTTGGAAGGGCAGTGAAGAGCTATGGGTATACCCAGAGCCAAGTTGATCACATGATGTTCTATAAACACTCTAAAAATGGTAAAGTGGCTATTCTGATTGTGTATGTGGATGACATAATAATGACATGTGATGACAATGCGGAGATTGAGGAACTGAAGAAAAAAATCGCACCTCGTGAATTTGAAATCAAAGATTTAGGGGTTCTAAGATACTTTCTAGGAATGGAATTTGCAAGATCAAAGGAGGGTTTTTTTGTTAATCAACGAAAGTATGTATTGGACTTACTTGATGAAACAGACATGTTGGGATGCAGGATAGCTGAGACCCCAATAGAGCCCAATCTGAAATTACAACCTGCTGAAACGAAAGATGTGATAGATAGAGAGAAGTACTAAAGACTCGTGGATAAGTTCATCTGTCTATCACATACTCGGTCCGATATAGCTTTCGCTGTGTGTGTGGTGAGTCAATTTATGCACTCACCTGGTCCAGAACACTTTGAAGTTGCCTACAGAATTTTGAGGTACCTAAAGGGGATGCCTGGAAAGGGATTACTCTTCAAGAAACGAGGACATCTACAGATAGAAGCCTATACAGATGCAGACTGGGCAGGAAGTATTATGGACAGACGGTCAACTTCAGGCTACTGCATATTTGTAGGTGGTAATCTTGTCACTTGGAGGAGCAAAAAACAGAATATGGTAACGAGAAGCAGTGCTGAAGCTGAGTTTCGTTGGGTAGCTCATGGAATATGTGAGGTGATGTGGATAAAGAGATTGCTAGAAGACTTGAAGATTGTCTTTCCTTCACCGATTAAAGTCTACTGTGACAGCAAAGCTGCAATTTCTATTGCTCACAACTTGGTCCTCTATGATAGAACAAAGCATGTGTAAGTGGATAAACATTTCATCAAGGAGAAACTTGACAATGGAATAATTTGTATGCCATGTATTCCAACAATTGATCAAGTTGCAGATGTTCTCAAGAAGGGGTTGCATAAAAAACAATTTGAAAGTCTAGTTAGCAAGCTTGACATGGAAGATATCTTCATGCCAGCTTGAGGGGGAGTGTGGAAAAGAAGAAAATCTTGAATTGATTTCCCAATCTTTGTGGTAATGTACAGCTAATAGAATGCTGATTTTTAGGAGTAAATTAGATTGTTTAGGAAAGTCAACTAAATCCCTTATGTCATGGGATTGATTAATGGAGATATGATTATGTGGATATCTTTTTTTTTTTAGTGCTAGCGTATGTACTATATATGTATGTAAATTCATATCATTTTTCTATTAATCAAAAAACTACAGATTTATTCCACATTTTACAATGTTTCTCTCAAATTATCTTTCTTCTAAACTTTTAGAATTGCAGAAAATGGTTGAAAATGAACTAACTGTAAGCTTGGAGTCAGTGTAACAATTGAAAGATAATTTGATAATATAGTTTAGAACTTTCATAAAATATAGCATCTTCACTTCATTGATATGATCCCCCTTCTTCTCACTTTATTGCTACCTAAAACAAAATGCCTTTTTTCCTTCTGCCTGAAAGGATGCAAGTCACTACCTGGTCCCTCAGGAGAAACTTGCATCTCAACTATGCATGTTTTGACTGGCAACCTAGAAGTTCCCGAAACTTGGACGTTTTCTTTCTCAGTGTCTCTTACAAACTAGGAATTGCCAACAAGTTTGATGCAGGAATCACGACGCTGTAATCCAGTTTCATGTACACGAACATGACTTCAGCCTAATGGCTACTCACACTAGCAGAACTCTAGATCTTAAAATAGATAGCTCTTGCATTACTGGGCCTACTGGCCAAGATACATGGTACAGATGAAAGTTGAAAGGCAATAAATCAGCAATATAAAAATATAATAATAACTTAGGCTGCCATTATTCAACTAGAGATTGACAATTAAAAAGTTACACTTCTAGAACATTCGCTAAAGTGTAATGCTGATAATGATAATGAGAGAAAACTTACAAGAAGAGAGTATGCATGAGCGAGAGAAAGCAATGTTGGATACATATCCAAAACAGCAAGAGCAATGTCCTCTGTTACTTGCGGAACCTGCATTCATACTCACAAATCATCAATTTTTTTCCTTATCATCAATTTATGAACCTGTTTTCATAAAACACTCACAAATCATCATTTTTTTCCCAAATCTTTAAATCATGAACTTTTTAACTGCTAACTGGCTTCAATTACAAAATTAAAGAAACAACCAGAATAGCAGCAATCCTCCACTCATAAAAGTTTCAGAAGTAGGACAAAAAAAGTAAAAAGAGGGTAAAGGAGGACAAGGTAAAGCAGGAAAACAAGGCAGAATGAAAAGAAGAAATTAAATAATGAAGATAGCCAAGAGTCCCTTGTGTATACTGCTGGTTTTACTATCGTCCCAAGTATAATCATAAAAGTAAATGCTTCATGAAAACATTGATATGCATAATGTTGCCTATATGTTTTGATTATATTTTATACCTGCATGAGTTGGACGGCAAACACATCACTAACTGTCATTTTATCCAACTCTTCACAAATTTTGATAAATTCATCAAAAGGAGGGCAGACCCCAGCGCACTTTTGCTCAGGATCCACAGATCTGTAGTATTGGTTTATTGATTGAGTAAGATAACCATACTTTCTCAACGTATCTGCTAAGCCACTTGTTCTTTGCACATCAAACCCCTCCAAGATCTCAGTCGTGAAGCAACTGCCATAAGCAAACTAGATAAGTCCTAACAAAACATTGTAAATAAAATATGATGCATTTTAACTTTAAGCAGACCACAAACAATGCAACCTAGAAATCAATACAATGAGATCATTGAAGGGAACAGGAAAGTCTGTGTAGAAACCAGGAGCATTCCTCTCCTACATAATAATGATTTCATATCTTGTAGTTAAATAACTCCACCTTATTTAAAGATTATTTATATTAACAAAAAAGGTTGAGCTAGAAACAACATAAAACTAGAGAATATGCAGCACTGCTTACGCTGTTTTGATGCTTTCAGCAGCCTCCGAGGAATTTGGATCACCTTCCACCAGATATATCATCTTCTTAAGCCCACATCTCTGTCCAAGATCATTAAAATTTATAAAAGGAAATAAGAGTAAGATATTAATGATCATTCATAAACCGCAGGTAGATCCCTCCTTAAAGCTGGGGGGAAGAAAAGAACTTTTGAGGAATATTTACTGAATTTGAAAATGTAAATACAAAAATAAAACAGTAATTCAAACAGATAGCTAGTTTGCAAGTTTAAAAAGCCTGAACGCAATTCACTGAAAAAGAAAAAGTGTAATGATGATTCTACATCTTGCTTAAAAAATTTGCAAGATGACACTTATACGACATATCAATTGGAAGCCTATAGACTGGATTAGATGTGCTATGGCACTTGAGTTTTCTTAAACAAGAAAAAATAAATTCACCTTTAAAAACCTTCATTCTACGAGAATAACTACCAATATCCAGGAGTTTCTTTTCTATATTCCTCCTCTCATAGAAGCCAAAAACATATATCTTTGAAGGAGAGAAAATTAAAAATGCCATTCTGTATGCAATGAATATATTTCATAATTAGAATTAGGGCTCAAATATTGCATACTTTCTATATATATTCAGATTTATAACCTCAACTACTTTGATATTTAGTACTCAAGTTCTCAAAACTTTAGAATGTGTCATTTACCAAATTTAAGGAAAAATAACACTATATAGTTTACCAGATATTATTCCCAGGCAAAAATGTGGGGCCACATTTTGGTAATGTGATATGAATATATTTTACGAAGCCATCAAACAAAAAGAAAAAACAAATAGCTACTTATTGCCAACCACCATTAGATGCAATCAAAAGAACATAAAACTTGGGCTTTAAGAAAGAAACATTACCACCAGCCTCATTTTCTGATCTCGATATCTATTGTCCCTGATTGAATGGCGCAAATCTTCAACCTTCTTCCTTTCAACAATAAAGTCAAGAACGTATTCGCTACCAAGATACTTATGACGAGCTATCCAAATGCCATCACCCACAGGCAACCTTCTAACCTGTAAAAGGGTCAAAAGTAAGATCATCAGAGTTACCAGATTTGTGCATGCATGTATGCGCCTTCTTTGCAGGGCCAACAGACTATGAGTGACACATGATACCACCTCAGTCAAGGTGGCAATTGCAGCAATGAAGGTGCTGATTTTTTAATCTGAATAAAAAGTAGTGTATTGATTATACTGTAGACATTTATGGAACTATATTAACGAAACCAGGCTGCAAAGAAAAGATATTAAAAAAAATGTAACTAAGATGATAGAGTCGTCCACTACAACTTTTGCTTACATCTATCTGAATTTGAAATTGAGAACATATGTTCTCTATAATTTTCCTGGAACGCGACCTGTAAATAGCAAGAATGATAGTATAAGAATTATAAATCATCGTCAGAAAGAACTAAAAAAAAGTATATAAGAAATAGATAATACAGCAAAGGCATGTCAAGAAATAACTTAAGTAACAGGACGAGAAATATCGCAGATAAATGTTCACTTTACAGAGTCCTTTGCAGGAGGAGAATTAAAAACAAAATGATTTCATGATATTTATGTGCACTTCTCAAATATTAAATAAGATTACATGCAACAGCATCCTAGCACTAACACAAGCAAAACAAACTTAAAGCACTGGTAAAGAAAACACAAACATCTAAACAGACTTGGAAAGAAGGTCATAAGACCTATACGAAAAGACATTCAAGATTCATGATGTGAGAGAGAAGTCATGAATGATTTTACTTTCTTCTTCTTCTCTTCTTCTTCTTCTCTTTATTTTATTTTATTTTATTTTTTAGTTATTTTTAATTTTTTTAATTTTTTTTTTTTTTTTTTTTGGGGGGGGGGGGGGTGAGGAAAGCCCCTTTTGTATGGGATCCATACCATTTTACAATATTGGGAAAATGGCATAACCTTCTGAAGAATAAATGATGTCAAGAAGTGGTCTGAAGGTCACGAATAAACTAGTAAAACACATCATAGTTTCATTATCAGACCTAGATAACACAATACATAAAACCTAATACAAGTACAAGCATATAGAACATAGCATCCCAGCAATGTATGTCACCAATAATTTATCAATAACCCATTCACTATAAAAGGCTCTTTATGTAGCTCATACCATTTAATGCGCATTTCACATCTGTACTCAAGAGTTTTATGCAAAATCTACTGAGGTATCTGGCAGTCAGACCATACACTTTCAGGTCCCATATTTCTCTAACTGTAGTTTCCGGTAGGTCAGAGATATAAGATCAAGCATAGTTGCAATATAAGATCAAGCATAGGTACATGGCCCCTATGATGCCAAGTAAACAGAAACTTCCAGACTTACTGTCAACAGCATCATATCAATTCTTACTGAATCCATTTTTCTCCAAAAGAAAGGTCATCCCAATTTGCAAGTCCGCAGAAAAACTATAAGGAAAGGAGCTAGAAAAATGTCCTACCACCCAAAGGAGAAAGCACTCCACATCGATTGCTACCATAACTCTCACAGAAATCCTTCCACATCTTTAAAAGTGATTTCCATGAATATTCATTGGCAAAGTGGCATCCTTTTCCATTAGTAGGTTAGAATAATGAAACTAACTAATAACATTAAAATCATCAAAAACAAAAAAGAAAGATATATCACATTTTTCACTAGCTGTGACACATCAAGACTTTAAGCTATTTATAATAGATCTAATATGAGTCTTGTTCTAGTCTGCAAATGTTTACTTTACTTGTCCATTGAAAATGAACTAAAATTATATATGGGCAGCAGATAAGATGGAACAACAAATACACCAAAAATGGTTTAGAAAAAATTGATATATATGAGTTAAAAATATCCAGTTATACTTGTATAAGATGTTAAACATAACCAACTTACTATATATATGCTAAGGAATCAGACAGTTATGCTCAAACTGTGCATCGCTTGTCACTAGCATCAAAAAAGTTAAAAAACCAAGACAGCTTATGGCTGCACTCACCCTTGTGTAGCAAATTGCTCCCGATTATCTAATATCAAAATTACTTCGTATACATCCCCAAACTTCTCTCCAAATGCCAAAGGAGGCAATGCTAAAGTGTTTGGTTTAGATTCTGATCCTCGAAGGCCGAGCTTGGTCACTGCATAATCCTGAACATCCCGTAGAGAAAAAACATGAAGAAAAGATCTAAACACCCATGAAGTTTCTCACCATACTCAGACCCAGCTCCTTAATTTAGTAAGATGTATCTAAAATTAACTGAATACCATCTAGTAAGTCCTTATTATGCTTATATGACCAGTAAACAAAAAATGGACTACCTACAATCATTTCTCTATATCAAATTTTCACATAGTGGAGAAAAAAAAAATAATCAGCCAAAAAGTCAGATAAACTAAGAAAATGAACTTCATTCACTATTGCAGTTTTGTTTTTGCAACTCCATCTATGTGGCTCTTGTACATTCTCCTTTCCTCATTGTAGGAAGTTTAGCACGAAAAAGCAAGGGTTGGGGGAAAATGGAGAGAGGAAGAGAGAGAGAAGAGAATAAGTGCGGAACAAAAAACCTATGTAAATTACATTTATATCCTTCTTTTCCTAGCCCACATTGTCATACAGGTTCATTGACTATTATTGGTACTCTGCCTCCAACCCCTCCAATTTTTCCAGGGGAAGAAAAAGTTGCAAGGAGGGGTAAGCTGACCTCCCAATTCTACTTCCTCTCCCCTTTTCCTTTCTCATAAACAAGAGTATTGTGTCCCATTTACGGGACTTTGTACCCCTCCTCACCTCACCCCAAACAATTATAGGCCAGTGTGAGCACCACCGTTGCCAATCTAAAATAAAACTTACAGTAGATGAGCAAGCTTTGAGAGGACAAGAACTCCGTCCAAAATCACGAAGAAGAGATGACTTTTGATTACTAGATGAAGCAATTGCATGTGGTTGTATATTTTCACCAGTATATAAGCCTGCTCGACCTGACATCAAAGGCACGAAAGATGAGCTAATGATGACAAACCCAGAACTTATCAGCATCTTCTTCTAATGAGGAAGAAGGAGATTACTACCATCTGTATGTTGGTATGAAGATGAAGCAGCATAATGGTCATCTGTTATAGATTTAGGTAAGGAAGTTGAACCATAAATCTCATCTTCTCGAAGGCGACAAAGAACAGTTGGCCAAAGTGAAGATATCTCCTTTCTCTGGGATGTTTCTGTAACCTCAGAAAAAGCACAGATAATTTGTTGCCGAGAAAACCCCATGCTGACAAACTACCAAAAAAGAAAACTTGAATCACATGAAATCACAAACTTAATGAAAGAAATGACCCATGAAAAGATTGAAGAAACTTATAGTACACCTTGATATACAACTCAACATTTGTTGATGCAAGCATTTCAGAATTACTAAAAATGACAGTGTCATATGTGCAAATAAATAAGCTACATATCCTCATATAACTAGCTTAAACTAATGACCCATGAGTGAGCTATATGAATGAACTAATTTTAATGCATAAGAAAAAACAAAATAACGACCAAGGTGTGTGACTCCTAAAATAGGTCCAAAACCTAAGTAAACTTGCAACAGTAGTGAATTCAGAATAGACCTTATCAAGATATTCAGGTGGCATGTCTATTGATATCTTCGGCGTCTTCAAATTAGTAGGTGCGGCTTTTTCAACTGAAACACCGACTACACACTCTAAATCTAGCAAGTCTCCTTGTATATCAACTCTCAATTTGTCTCTTTGGTCGAGATTTGAACATCCTTCCAAACCATCCAAACTCTTATTTGTATCAATCCTTCCAGACCTCAAAAGGCATTCACGTGCTACTTCCTTCCCTTCTTCCGTCAACATATACCTGCATACATAGTCATCAAAAGCCCACAAAGTTAACAGTTACAGCTACATCAATATCCAATAATAGGACTGGGTGCACCATTCCAATTCATGAGTAAGTTGTTTTCAGAAAAGTCCAAGTGTAAAATTGAATATGCTACTGCTTCCCTATGTTGTCCATTTTACATACAATTGTTATCATTTTGAAAGATAAATTAACTGCAACACAATGTAGTTTGGTCATTCGAGATTATTTAATTATTTAACTATATATTCAATGTAGTTTGGAACCCTCTCTTGAGCAACATGGCAAAAAGTATAAGCTGTACAACAGCGTTAAATAGTATAATAAATGTTTTTTCAGTCAAAAATTCATAAAGTACAAAATCATAGGTTTTAACTTTTATAGAAATCCTGTAGTTTCAATCCAGTAGTAGACAGGCTAAAAATGAATGTGGGGTAAACTAGACATGATCTTTGTTCATATATATCACAGTGGTCGACAAATGTTATTCCACCAGTTTGTCATTGTATATTTGAGCTATTAAGGCTTTAATATATGACTACATATTACTAGTTCCATGAATAAATTTACAGAAGTCATAACTTTCTCACATTAAGGGCACATATCAAGCAGTTATAGAAACAAGAAACGAGGCTAACCTGTCTCACTGTGAATACATCTAAGCCCCCAGAAAGTGAATTTGATAAGCAACTACTAAAGAAGAATTCAGGTAGGAAACGGGGTGTTTATTGTAATTTTCTCTTCTCCATCCTAAACTAGTCAGTTTAAGGTAGGTTCAATGCTGGACATAGTAGGTACCATCATAAGGGTGAACTACAAAGTGACTGAGTAAGCATACTTGGTTGGGCAGCTCGACTTCACAACAAGGCCTCTAGTTATCAGTGTTTTCATGCAGCTCCATCCACTGTACCAGTCCCTTGGTGAGCTTCCAAAATTTCCGGCTTTCCCTTTTGCCTTTTCTGGCCTAGACGCAGAAAGAGAACTTGATCAAAACTTAATAGGGTAACCAGGTTACCAAGGTCGTTCCTTAATTGTAACATCGAAAATTACACAATTGGCACACGAGACAATCCACTTGTTTCGGCTGCATCAATGAGTTCCTTTTTATGCATAAATCCGTTCCCATTTTCTGTCCCCCTAAACCAACGACACAAAAAAATGTAGTAGTAAAGATAATGGTTATTTTAGCGACGAGATTAAGATAAACCAAAAAAAAAAGATACTGATAATGCGAAAAAGGACAGTGTCAAAAAGGGAAAAGATATAGTATAATTAAGATGCTAACCATTTACCTGAAGAGTGTGATCAGTAGAGCATAAGCAACAGAATTCTTTTGTGGCACATAGCGCTTTGGTCCCTTATTTTTATTTCCTACCAATGTTCCGTAGTTAAGTACAGATACAATAGTCCATTAGAAAGAAGTATATACTTTACTCACTGAAAACACCCATAATCATTACGCTTATATGTGTGTAAATTACAGAAATTACCCTTTTTGGTCAAGTCATCGTTCTCAGAAGGATCAGCATCTGTCTCAAAAAACCCTTGCATTTGCTTCAAAATCCACTTGCCCACGCCCCTATAATCACATGCACAATTCCAATAAAAAAAAGATTCCCTTTTTTTTGTTTTCACTCTCACTTATCTTACCCTACATTGAAAGAACTGTATAGAAAACAAAATATAAAATATTCTGCAAACACAAACACTTTGCAGAGTGACTTATTACTGAGAAAATAAAATACCAACATAATATTCCAGAGGGAATTAAAATACAAAAGAAGTTCTTAGGTCTACTCGCATATTTAAAGCAAAAACCATAAAATCTATATGCAAGCCCTCTACAACATACATCTCCTCAATGCGTAACTTTCTCAAAAACACAAATACTGACAATAAAATAATTTTATTTATGGAGGGAAGTACACACAAAGAAAGGAACTACTAGCGAACAAAAATGTAACTCATTGACCCCACATATCCACATAGCAGTTAAAGGCAAAGTACAATTCCTTTAAACAGAATTTGCTATTAGTTCAGCATTTCTCAATGAGAACACAGAGAAGAATAAAAACTAATCTTTAGGATAAACTAATATTCAACTCATGCAACAAAGAATGACATTGAACACATTTAACTATTTAACAATGTACAAGAGTTTATGAAGGTACAATCCATAAACGAAAAACAATCCCGCATTCTCCATTTTCAAATGAAGCCACACGTACGGAAAAAAATAACTAATTAATCCCACAAATCAAAAATTGAAAAGCAAAATTTCCAAGGCATTTCACTCACTTAATTTGGGACAAGTCCCTAAGGGATTTGATTGGAGTTTTGCAATTACAAACGTTAGAATAAGCCTTGGAAAGAGTCGTGTCCATATTGTCTGAAATTCCCTTGGCACTCTGCGCCAATTCTTGCCGCTTGTTCAACAAATAGGCCGCCACCTCTTCGTTTTCCGGGCACGCCGCCTTTTTTTATTATCCATTTCCCCAATCTTGAGTCGATTCTAGGGTTTAGGAAGCAAAATTCGTGGTGGGGGGGGGAGGATTTGGGTTTAATTTCGTTAGGGTTTGCAGTATAAAATATAGGATTTATTTGGAGAAAAATGGCGCCAGGGTTCCGTGATTTGAAGTTGAAGAATGTAGGAGAAATATTATTTGCAATTTTGCCCCCTTGGTTGAGCTCAATTGTAAAATGGACCCTAAGTGGTTGCCCAGGCGGCTTCGCCCGCGTAAGAAATGCAATGCCTTGTATGGTTTCATTTTTAATTCTAAATTTCATTAAGTATTTTCATTTGTTCTTATGGTGAGAGTGATGTTATTAATGTTGTTTGAATGCCTAAGGCAATATTTGGTTTTATTTTCAGCCAATTTGATAAAATTATTTTCAAATAATGTATTTTGGATAGTGAGATTATAGAAAATGTAAAAATAAAAATTTAATTGAAAGTTTTATTGGGAAAAGATTTGATGTAATTTGTTAAATATTTTTAACTATAGATATTATATTAATGTTGTTTTATTATAGTTATTGGAGATATAATATGATATAAAATTATTAAAATATTATAATAAATGATTTGTTTTTTAGAAATAAAAATACTATTTCCCTAAAATGAACGTGTCAAACACATTTTTGTCTTAAAAAAAAATGGATGCCTAAATCTCTAAGCACGCACACACAATTGAGATGGCTAAATTGAAAAGTTGCACTATCATTTACAAATAAAAAGCGAACAATTATTATCCATCAATTTAAAGAAAAAACTTTTGAATCTCTATTTTCTCATCTCATAAATTTTGATAATTACAAAAATGAAAAGGTATAATAAAAAAAATAAAATAAAACAAACAATAGAAGAACAGCATCAACAAAGACAAGACATGATAATGCAAATAAAAATTGGGGACTTTTATGTCATTTGAGCTTTAGGATAATTCATCAATCTTTGGGTTTTGATTATTAACAAAGCCCGAGGATTAGCATTCAATTGTTGTCATTTATATGTATATGGTTACAATTATCTATGCTTTCAATGTGTATATGATGTATGATCCAATGAATTATTTTTTAAACCTTTTTTGAAAATCAATTCTTATGAAGTAGTATGAGAAGCGTCAGCACTCAGCAAAGCTTTCAAGCAGATAGTCATTTGCTTTCTCTCTATTTTTGTTCAACTGCAGGATATTTGCAGGGCTATAGATCTCATTCCAGGCAAGAGAAGGGCTAACTTCGTTCGTTGAGTTTTACTCAGTTCACTCCGCTCTCTCCCTCTCTCAACCATAACCGTCGTAGACGGCTAAGGGGGCGAGTCCAGTATGTATCTGTCTATGGGTCTCATACACGCACATGCACATATGACAAGACAATAGAAGAACGGCATCAACAAAGACAATACATGATAATGCAAATAAAAATTGGGGACTTTTATGTCTTTTGAGCTTTAGGATAATTCATCAATTTTTGAGTTTTGATTATCAACAAAGCCGGAGGATTAGCATTCAATTATTGTCATTTATATGTATATGGTTACAATTATCTATGCTTTCAATGTGTCTATGATGTAGCACCCATTGGATTCTTTTTTAAACCTTTTTTGAAAATCAATTTTTATGAAGTGGTATGAGAAGTGTCAACACTCAGCAAAGCCTTCAAGTAGATAATTGTTTGCTTTCTCTCTATTTCTGTTAAATTGTAGGATATTTGTAGGGCTATAAATCTCGTTCCAGGCAAGAGGAGGGCTAACTTCGTTTTCTAAGTTTCACTCCGTTCACTCCGCTCTCTCCCTCTCTCAACCATAACCCCATAGCCGTCTACGGCGAAGATAGCTATGGGGGCGGGTCCAATATGTATCTGTCTGTGGGACGGCCATGGGGGCGGGTCCAGTGTGTATATGTCCGTGGGTCTCATACACGCACATACCCATATAGAGTTGCTAGATTCCTTAAAATGTAGCTTAACTAAAGAAAAAAAGCTAGAAATAGATACATTTTTAAAAGAATGTATTTTATCCATTAACTCTCAATAAGATATCAATAGGAGTCGAGGAGGTCACTCCCATCCCCTTAGAAGCACTGCTGGTTTTATCGTTCGTGCAGATAACCCCAATTTAGGTTTAATAGTACATTCTAACAACGGGCAATCATATTTGTTCAATTTATCTATCTCAACTTGGATTCCACGAGGCGGGCCTTGAAAAGTTTTAATATAAGCATGAGGGATTTACAGATCTGCCAGACGTAGAGCACATGGTGTTAAAGAGTTATAAGACTAGTGATATAGGAGCTACTTCTTTTTAGAATGCTATAGCTCCTAGACCACTATCCCGAGGCGAGGGTCAAAATCTGCTTTAGATTCACCATCGGGAGAGGCTTGAATAGTTGTATTTTTTTATGTTGACAATTTACCATAAGATGGTATAACCCACTTGTCCTTCAAAAATATCCCATACGAAGATAAAAAGAATCAAACATTTTGCTATATTTCAACGAATTTTCAGTCGGAGATTGATTTCCGCTTTCATATGGGAGTAGAATTTAATTGCTTTCTATGCCTTGAATGAATACAAAATAGAGCTCTATAGGGTTATATATATTTCATGTTTTACTTCTGCTTCAACTATTCTTTGAAATCAGATACGTGAATTTATCTCATTAAACTCATCTGAATATATAAGAGAAGTGGAATTATAAGTAGCTATATGAGAAAAATATTTGTTTTGTTTTAAAAATTAATTAAAAAAAGTAAAATATGAGATATATGAAACATCCCCAATGCCTAATACTATTTTCCTTCAGAGTTTGGGGATACAATTTTCTTTTTAACTCTATTTTATGGTATATATCTTCCTATTGCTTACCTTTATCTTATCTAAAATAAACTTTATATATATATTTATCTTCTCACTTTTCTCGGAGTTACTAGGGGCAAAAAAACTAGTATGCCATTACCATTCCTACTAATCCAACGAACTCTAACATATTGAAAACTTTTAATAACTATTAGATATTGACATTAAAAAAATAATTTATTTTGGTCCTTACTTTTTCATTTACTAGTCGAACTATTACCAAAATAATTTTCAAGTTTAATTTATCAATGGATTATTAATTAAAATTATTTTTATTATTTATTTGATCGTTATCTAGCATAAAAATTAAAAAGGATTAATTGGTAAAATTAAAAAATTAATCCTTCTTTCCCCCTTTATTTTCATTGTACTGAATAAGGCAAACTTTTTGAGATTTACTTCTCATTGATTCATACCAAACAACTTGAAGGAAAATTACTATATTTTTCCTATCTAAAGTAACTTTCACTCTACATCCTCTTTTACTTCCTTTCTCACTTATTAAATCAAATGAGGCCCTAAGATGTTTGGTATAATTCAATAAGAATAAATCTTTAGTACTTACCTTTATTTGTTTCTTCCTCTTTACTCCCCTTTCTCACTCATTGAATCAAACGAGGCCTTAAGTTGTTTGGTATAATTCAACGAAAGTAAATCTTTAACACTTACCCTTATTTGGTGTCACACAAATGATGTGGGAAGTAGAGATTAATTATTTTACTTATATATTCACCCTCTTTGTTTTTTATTTTGTTGTAAATTGTTTTATTAAAACAAAAAACAAGTATAAATAAATCAAATATATGAATAATCACAATAAAAATACAAAATAAGAGGTAGATTAGAAGACATTTACATAACTAAAAAATAAATCAAACTACTCGATGCTCGACTCAACATCGAGGCTAAAAACTTATTTGAGTTCAGTTCGTTAAACATAACAAATCAAACTTAAATATTTTTTTTCTTGGATAATATTTGAAGTTCGATTCGAAATCGATTCGATTAGTAAAAAAATAATAAAAAGTATATATAAATATCAGACTATTTGAACTTGATTCATGTTCGACTCTAATAAAGCTCATTCAAACTCGATTCGATTAACAATCAACTCAAAATTCAAATATAATTTTTAAAATTCGATGAAAATTTAAATAAATTTGAATTAGTAATGTGTTTGGTGACATTTGAATTCACTTTAACTTTGCTCCAAAAATTATGAGAGCCTTTAAGTAAAATTAGGCTTGGGAGTGGTCTCTTATCCCTCCAACTATTATTCTCTTTAACCAAACTTATCTATTTTTCAAGTATAGATTTCGCCTAAACATGTTAAAGTCCTACGCAATGGGTCTTGAAAACAAAATGCAAATGATGGAAGTTTAGGGGTCAAAGTACAGTATTTTCGCTCAATTTCTCAAACTTTGAGGGGCCAAACTGAAATTATTCCTTTTAACTTTAAACCCAACCCACCACCTGCAGTCACAATTTAACCTTTGCACCTGCCATGGCTACTGCAACTGAAGCACCCTGAATTTCGAACTCCCTTTGCAAAATCCAAATGGCCACCAGTCTATCTCTTCATCTCTCTCGATTTGGCTCGCAATTCCCTCTTTATTCACGCGTTACCCCTCGGTTATTTGCTAAAAAGTGCCCTCAGTCGATCAATTGTCGCATTAGCCAGCGCTTTCACTGTTCCCGCGCTTTCTTCAGCTCTCTTCACCACAGCCCACGTCGTCGTTTTTGTGGTTCAGCCTCTGCATGTGAAGGTACAATTACCTTTTATACTATGTTTTATGGTTTACTCACTTTGGCATTTTATCGAGCAGATTTTTGCGCCTGCCCTGTTTTTCAAGTGAAGTGTTTTATGTGGTTGCTGATCAATTGAAAAAAATGTGAATTAATAAAGCTATGGAGTTGTTGTTCTGTTTTCTTTATAAAATGAACTGAGTGTTGAATTATAATTAGTATGTTGTTTTGCGGGAACTTTGGGTTTTATAAGTTATGAAGTTTGTTAATAAAACAAAGCTGTAAAGTTTATTTTTAATGATATTTTCTGGTTGTCGTGGATAGTATATAAGATTGAATTAGCAGCAAATAATTTTAACACTACAGTCAAGCGATAAGTTTAATCAAGCATATTTACTACATTCAGTACTCTGCATCAGGATTGATATTGGTAACGTGTTCTTACATCCAATTCTAGTTTCTTTTTTCCATAGTGCCTGAATGCATAGACAAGTTTGAGATGTTTAAATTTTGTCATTTTCGGACTTGGTTGCAAGGCTTTTGCACCTTTGAAGCATTTCATCAGCTGGAATTTTGAGAAGTTGTTGAATTATATATCTCGGGTGTATTATGCAGAACATAATCACAGGGACACATCAGATGAAAGATATGATGTGATTGTTGTTGGCGGTGGGCATGCGGGATGTGAAGCTGCCCTTGCATCTGCTCATTTAGGAGCAAAAACACTTCTTCTCACACTTAACATTGACCGCATTGCATGGCAGGTTAGTTGACAAGTTCTAAAAGTTTTCTTGATCATGCCTTTTGGTTGCAAATATTTGTCTTGTACTTGTTCTGAACAGCTTATTTATTTCTTTCGTGTGCTCTGTAGCGTTCAATTTTGACTATATTGACTCTAGTGTTTTCTTTCGCAAATATTTTCTGAGTTCATGTCATTAATTAGTGTTTTGTCTTTATCTGTTTTTTCCCCTTTTCTCGGGAGCAGGGGAGCCAAAGAGCTTATTATTCAACTGTGTTTTGGCCTCCTTGGACCGCTATAAAGCAACACTTGCCTACTATCTTTTAAATCTTTATTTATGATGTATGACCTAGGTGAAGAATTTTACTTGGTCTTCATCCATCCATTTGGTGCTATTGATGTTGGGTGGATATCGATACTGGATAGTGAGCTAATAATGCCCAGAAGTAGAAAAGTGTACTGTGAGATACAGTGTGTCTTGCTTGGTCCCAAAGCTGTCTAAACTAGGTTAGGTCCCTTGTTGAAAACAATAAGAAGCATGGGAACAACAAAGCCTCCTCGTCGGTTCACCTCATTGAAATTTCTCGTGAGCCAGATCTTTCTGCTGGTAGAAACCCTGACATTTGCAGCTCTAATAAGAGAAGTTTTAGTGGTTACTCACAGGTATTTAATAGAGGTACCTAGAGCATGAATTGTTTTGGTTTGTGGACTGTCGTGAGTAGCTACGCTTTGTTCTTTGGTGCAATATATTTCGCCTAGTTTTAATGGAGTTTGCAGACTAAAAAATTTATTCATGGGTACAGCAAAAAGGATTTGAAAACAAATTGACCTTCAAGATAGTTAGAAGTCAAATTGATGCTATAAAAGGGCATAATTGAAAGAAAAAAGTTATATCTCTAATGCGAACATAAAGTCATGAAGTTTTCCTACTTGCTAAAATGGGTGATAGTAGTGAATCATTTGCAATTTAGTCAAAACAATTTGTGGTTTCTTGTCAAGGGAGAGGGAGTTTGCTCTTAAATTTGCCTGAAATTCACATATAGTTTCTTTACTAAGTAGAGATGAATACAGCCCTGCAATCCAGCTGTTGGTGGACCTGCAAAGTCTCAACTTGTACATGAAGTGGATGCGCTTGGTGGTGAAATTGGAAAGGTAGCCGATAGGTAAAACAGACTGAAAATCCTTGAATATTTTGTAGCTCTAATGTTACTATAGCTTTATTGGTAAATTGACCATGTGAATTGCATTTTGTTTCCTTAGCAATGCTTAATGCTTTTGTTGCATCTTACATTTTATGAAGTTCAGGCAAGACATCCAACTGAATAGGCATTATTCACTTTACTAATGACATTCATTCCACACTCCTTTAGCTGCGCCCGTCTTGTTTTGGCTTGTAAAGGCTTACCATAAAATATTTGTCTTCTGATTAGTTTCTAAGGGGAGTGATGACTTCCCAATTACTGCTGCTTGTTTCTCTTCCAATTTTTGCAACTTTATTCTAATCCTTTAACATTTGATTATCTGCAAATCTACTTGGAAAAAGTTGTAATTATGTTTAGCTTATCCAAACATGAAAGTTCCTATATGATTGAAATGAATGTCAGAAATTGAATGAGGAACAGAAAAAATCTAGATTTAGACTGTCATGATTGAGAAGAAAATCTAGAAAGCATTATTCTTTTACAGAAAATGACACGAGTAATAAAAAGAACTGGTCCGTGATTGAGTGGTCATGTTTTGGAAAAGCATTAGTCTGACTTCTGGGATCTGACTGCTTATTCTGTGACATCATGAACAATAGTCCAGATTGGCTATAACATTCACCTGATCGATGTAAAGTATCAAAACTTTTTTCACTAGAAGTTAGTCAAATATTGACTATGTTTTGAGATGTGTTTGACTTTGTATTTGCTTTGGTGGTCGGGCATATTTATAATTGTTTCTATTCTCATACACATTTTGCTGATTGATAGAGAAATTTCAATTTTGTTTGTGTTTTTCTGCAAATGATAGATATAATATTCATACTTCAGGTGTTACTTGCAAAAGCGTGTTCTGAATGTCTCAAGGGGCCCTGCTGTTAGGGCACTGCGTGCTCAAACTGATAAAAGGGAATATGCTTTGGAAATGAAGAAGATTGTGGAAAGGCAAGTTCCATTCATCCCGTAGAAATATTAATCACGTGTTTACATTTTGTTCAGTACTCAGTATGATTAACTCCAAATTGTCAGTATTTTGACTGCAAAAATCTATATTTTGCAACTATAACATTTTTTTTTCTTAGTTTTTGAAGTTTTGAGTTTCATTGAGAAGATATGGCTTATGAATAATTCATTTGGGAATGCTGTTGCCTCTATGAACGCCACTGATATGTAGTAAGGGATGCATGCTACAACGAATACAATGTGCTGGGAGATTTTCCATTGTAGTGAAAAATTGTTATCCTTGATATTCACTGCTCTTTGTACTATGTGATAATGAACATCCACTGAATAGTAACTTCTAATTCTGGCAAAGCTTCTCAGTAATTACAGCTTTTGTGGTCAAATTGGCCTAGACTTTTATCAATAACATTAACTTGTAAGGAATTCCAATTTTTTTCTTTTAGGGTATTCTGTAATTAAATCAAAAAGCATCTAACAGCTGCTTCTGTGCATATTAGTCCCTGCAAATCCGTATTTGAAAAAAGATGTTTGGATCTTTTGTTATGAGGTGCATATCCTTTATCAGAAGCAATTTAAACCTTAATTGAACTATTGGAGCACACTTAGTTGGATGTGCCTCCATTGCTCTTCCCTATTTTAGACTTTTATTTGTGAACAGATACTAGTTTTGTTGTATGGATGAGATACCATATACTTTTGTGTTGTAGAAATTTGTGAGATTCTGTAGCTCTGGGAGAGTGAAAATCATTCTTCTAGCTGCTAAGAACAAATGATATATAAAAGATTATGTTGTGGATATCCAGTAAATGCATTTTATATTCTTTTAGTAAGAAATCTTTTGGTCTTTTTTTTTTGGTTATTGGCTGCTTAAGTTGGGGTGTTATTTAGAAGCATTTCCATGAGCTGCAGGCTAAATGTGGAATCTTCATAGTATTTCCTACATTTGAATGGTTAAACTAACAAACTGGTGTTTGAGAAGGCTTGTGAATGAACTTGTCTAAATCTAGACGTTGCCCAAATCAGTTGTCGAGTCTCCACCCGCTGAAGATGTATAAAGTCTCAGGATCTGTAACAAGACCCAACTCAATATCCAAGTATTGACCATTCGTGTGCATGCATGTATATATGCATATATATGATAAATAGTGGCCATTATACTTTCGTATTGGATTAACAGTTCAGGTTTTTCCTAATATTCAAAATTTAGAACAAACCCCTATCTTCCCGACCCTCCCCCAATCCATGCAACCCCTGCACCACTCCCCAAGCACTCAACCTAACCCTTCCTCTATGCTTCCCCACTTCGATAAATCTCCCCTCTCCCCCTCTACGACACACACACACACACATGCATATAAAAATATAAAAGTATATACATACATATATGTATGTATGTATCTATGTAAGCATAGTTTGGAGACTAGGGTTGATGGGGAGAGAAGGTGATTGGGCTGGGCTAGGGTTGAATCACCTTATACACCACCTCCTTTTTTGTGAAAGACACGTCAGAACCACCAGGCCGAGTCTTAGGGTGGATTCAGTTACGGTATAACAGAGATGGTATTGTAACCAAGTCGGATAGGGCTTAGCTCTTGGCCTTTAATTTATCCTTGATTACGTCAGCTACGTCGGGTGTGGAGACCACCAATTTAAACTGTTTTTAGTAGGAAAT
Organism: Paulownia fortunei; assembly: GCA_019321725.1. Classification (NCBI taxonomy): domain Eukaryota; kingdom Viridiplantae; phylum Streptophyta; class Magnoliopsida; order Lamiales; family Paulowniaceae; genus Paulownia; species Paulownia fortunei. The sequence goes on along the minus strand of CM033108.1, from coordinate 22,642,368 downwards.
AAATCTATTATTGTTTAATAAAGAAAAAAATTGCAGATATTTTCACTTAAGTTCCAAAAATATGAAAACTAGAAATGGTTATGCTCAGCAAAATTTTAGTCAAAATATTGAAAGACAAGAAAAGTGTGGCAAACTACTCGGTTTTTACAACAACTTAAAGTGATAATCTGTAAACGAATCTCTTGATACATAGAGTGTTCTTATGATTCTTCCCTTCCAAGATATAGATTGAGGGTTTGATAGCTTGTTCAGAAATCAGCATCAAGATATCCTCTTAACTATGTAGAAGAAATTTTCAATTATCTCAAGGACCTGCCTTTTTATCAAAGATCAAATTTGAACTCAAACTCTTGAAGATTTGAGCATCTTGACGAACAATGTAGAACTTTAGGATTTTAGAGCTTCAAGGAAGCAGTACTGTATACTAAATATATGTGTCTGTATTTACTCTCATCGTCGCTTGTATGTATAGAAGTGAGTTTGACATTTGTCTCTTAAGTTTTGTTCTTTTCATTTATAAGAAAATATCTACATGCCATCATGTAGTCGGCACACATTAAATATTTAAAGGTCTGATTTTTTTTTTTTAAAATGACTCAGGATAAATTGATTGGCCAATAATGTCATACTAATATATTGGTAATCAAACAGTTCCATAGAATAAATAAATGCAAAAGCGCCAATTAATAGTTTATGATTTTCATGTCCTACAGTGTATGCAATGAAGTATCGTGCATATATGAATTCTGAAACAGTATGGGCTCTATTAGTTCTGAATTGTTTCTTTACATTTTGCTTGCCATAGTGTTGCCATATCCTTTTGCAGACTCTGCTTTATGTGAAGCCCATTGTGGTGAAGTTTTGGCTGGAAACCATTGTGTATAAGTTTATTAAATACCTGCAATACGGAAGTATACATACATTTCATTCCTCTGTATTTGAGATTGGATGTTACATTTACTACTTACTGCCATTTACTGCAGTCATTTTCTAACTACTGATTCATGTTCTCAGTACGCCTGACCTTTCTATTAGAGAAGCTATGGTGACGGATATTTTGGTGGGAAAGAATGACAACGTGGAAGGTGTTCATACATTCTTTGGCATGAAGTTCTATGCACCTTCTGTAGTTCTCACTACTGGCACTTTCATGAGTGGGAAAATTTGGGTTGGCAGAACTTCTATGCCTGCAGGAAGAGCTGGTGAATCAGCTTCACATGGCCTCACAGAAAATTTGCAGCAGTTTGGGTTTGAGACAGACCGGCAAAAAACTGGAACCCCTGCACGTGTAGATTGTCGTACAGTAGATTTCTCTGGATTAGAGCCTCAACATGGAGATGAAGAGGTCATCTCACTTAATTTGCTATGTAGGTTCAGTAGCAATTCAATGAGACATAGCTTTCTGCTTTATTATTTGGTTAACTATTGACAATATGACGTGGAATTCTTACATCAACCCTGTGTTCCTATATTAGAATTCAAGACATGAGTTAGGCACATGAGTTTGTTGAAAGATCTTAGTTTGGTGACATAGCTAAATTCTAGGCTAGTAGCAATACAAATTGAACACTGCTGTCAAGACTTGATGAATCTTCCCCTTGCAAAGGGATGGATTTGCACCTAATATTGGGCTGTCTAAGCTCCCCAGTCAGCTGTGTGGAGGGCTGAATCACCTTCAGTTTATGTAGTGGCATCCTGATTTGCTCTTGTTTACTTGATTTTTGCTTATTTAACTAAGACTGGCTGCAACAGTTTAAGGTTGTCCAGCTTCAGTCTTATGTACTAATATGAACTAAAATTCGTATCTGTAGAAACTTTAGTGTCTCTTATATTCTGACTTTGAGCCATAATGGTATCTTTTGGTAAATATGGTAGATGGTCAGCGTGATTCAACAGGTGAATTCATACCAAAAATCTCTCTCAAGCTGTGTAATAGCTGTTTATGATCTTCCCTACATGCCTGCTTGTCTGAGTTTAATCATCAGCTAAAACTTATTGGAACATTTTCTTATCGTCCTTCATGATTGTATTAGTTAAATTATGAAGTGTGATATAAATCTATCTGAATGATCAACAGATAAGCTGGTTTAGCTTTGATCCTAATTACCATCTTGAAAGAGAACAAATGTGCTGCTATCTTACACGTACTACAAAGAAGACTCATCAATTAATCAAAGAGAACTTGCATGAGACCCCTACTTATGGAGGATGGGTGGAAGCTAAGGGACCTCGATACTGCCCTTCCATAGAGGACAAGGTGCGGGTGATGTAGACCACACTTGCTTTCTCTTGCTTCCTTTCTCTCACACGTACAAAATGTGCACGTGGCCACTGATAAAAGATATGCTATGTAGAATGTTATTACTTTGAGATTCTAAATGTGCTTATCAAATTTCTTCCATGTTCAATTATCTACATAGCTTTTCCCTAATGTGGTTCGTATAATTGTTCTCCAGATTGTTAGATTTCAGGATAAAGAGTCGCATCAAATATTTCTAGAACCAGAGGGTCGAACGGTGCCTGAACTCTATGTGCAGGTTTTTGGAGCTTTACCCCTGTCTGTGAAGCCATTGTTTTTGTTTGCTTTTTAAAAGAGTAGATATGTTTGCAAAGTATCTCTATGCTTCTCTGTCAAGATTAACTGAATAGATGCAAATTTATGGGTGTTCTTGCTTTGGTAATGTGCTTCTCAAAGTTCCTCAGAATGTATAAGGCTGAGTTGTCTTGAAAGGTGCATTATTTTAATTGCTAAGAAAGATGCATGGGAAAATAATAACGTTTCCTGGAAAGTATACTACTTTCCACTTGTTTCTCCATTTATCACATCTTTGCTATTTCTGCAGCATTTGTATAAAGTTGTCCTTTTTGTTAAAATACTTATCTCTCTGACCTATTGGATACATTATTAAGGGTGATAGAAGTTATGGTGTTACAACCATTGTCTTTTTTCTTTGAAATGAATTAATGAAACTATGTTCTACTGCCTGGGCAAAAGTCAATCTTTTATTATTAATAATCCACTTTTAGGTAAATATTGAAATTTTTTCTTTTTGAGAAGTTTACTAGGAATCCTTAAGTTTTATTATTTTTCAGCACTTCCTTATATTTTTCAGAAAGGTATTATAAGATCATATCAAGAGTAGGAAAAAAATTCTAATGAATCTGAATTTTTTCTCATTAGTTTAAATTGTTTAGCACAAGAAATTAAAATTGTTAGTTCTTACAGAGTTACTGTTAGTTGTCGCATACACAATCAGAATTTCTCGCTGTTCCAGAAAACCATTATGGTCTGCTTATTTCACAGGGATTCTCTACGGGTTTACCAGAGAGACTACAGCTGCCACTGTTGAGAACTTTACCTGGACTAGAGAATTGTTCAATGCTGAGGCCTGCGTATGCTGTGGAGTATGATTACTTGCCAGCACATCAGTGTTTTAGGTCCCTCATGACAAAGAGAATTGAAGGACTTTTTTTCTCTGGTCAAATAAACGGAACAACTGGCTATGAAGAAGCGGCTGCTCAGGTGTTTTAGCAAATAGAAGATCAATTATTTTTGTAATATTTGTCAATAATACCATGACTGTTAGTCATCTGTCAAAAATTATATTCTTTTTCAATATCTCTATCTGACAGGGCATTGTTTCTGGAATAAATGCGGCTAGACATTCAGATGGTAAATCTTTAATTGTTCTGGAGAGGGAAAGCAGTTATATAGGGACTTTGATTGATGATCTGGTAACGAAGGACCTCAGGGAGCCTTATCGGATGTTAACAAGGTAAATAAAGATATAGGTTCTCCATCTTTACACTCCATAATGTGTACATTCTTCCCCAAAAGGCTCAAATATTTGTATCGAACACTTGATTCTTGGACAAGGGTAGGTATGTGGGAGTTTTTGTGTTAAACATGCAACAATATTTTTGATGGCACGATGTTCAGGCATGTCCTGCATCCGAAGCCCATACTAGAATATGTTTTTACATAGTTAGTGCTTCTTTAATGGCCTTTGTTTATTAAGATAGTTAATGATCTTCATATCATAGCCTTTCGTAAGATTTAATGAGTTTTGCTTGTTATTTACCACCAGAGGTGGTCGATGTAGGTGATGTGTTGCTATTCAATGTTCATTGAGTTTCTTCTAATGAGTTAACCCCCACCCACCCCCCATCCCCCTTCTAACTGAAAAGAAAAAAAGAAGATACACATGCACAGAAGACGTAAAGTAATGGCTGCCATGAAGGATATTTTAAGTGCTTTTTTGGGTATTCAGTTGCCTCAATGCAGGATATGGACATAGAATCAAGTGGATTGGCCAAGATAATGTGTGATGAGGAATGTCATACTCGATTAGTAGAAGTTATATTGCAAGAAAATTTAGAACACAAAAATGGATTTGCAAGTTTAACTGCATTAACATCATCACTGTTGCCATTGTGTGAATTGAGCTTGTACACAAGATGATATAGACAATGATCTATGCAGGGTTTGTCTAGATTTGTAGGTAGTGCCGAGTGTTAGGATAATTAACATGTTCATCTAGGTGTTAATGGGCTCCTGAGCAGTTTTGAAGTTTAGTGAGCTACAGGTTATAAAACTTGGACAATGTTTTTATGATGACTTGCCAGATGATTCTCTGACACGTAGAGACAGATTCTGAAAAGTAGGCCAATTATGTCTCCATCAAGCTGTTTGCATATGTTCCCTGACCAGTTGAAGAATGTATGTGGACTTTGTAAAGCAGTGATGGATGTGATTTCTGCTTGTTAATAAGTGAGCTAGGTTTAAGCTTATGGGCTGGGTTCTCTTAACCACGGATGCAGACAACCCAAGCATGAGTTTGATGTAACTTAAAATTGAAGGCCCAAGCCACCCATATTTCGGCTCGAACTCATTTGTAGTCTTAGTCTTAGGTAATTGAATATTGTCAATCATGAATATATATTTAAACATGTGAGAACTTAATAGTTCCAGTTCTTCCTGTTTCAATACGTCTACCTATGGGCAGATGAGTTTTACAGCGCCCTTTCTGTCTTCTACTTCTGTTGCAAATGAGCAGTTACTCATCAAATGTTGTATTTCTGGAATTACTATATTTATCTATTAGGAGTATAATATTAGCTCCATTCCGCGTTGGATGTAGTTGATCTGCACACAGTTTTTTGTGAGGCTTGAAAATGTGAGATTTTGTTGTAACTTTTCATTCTATCCTTGGAGGTAGTGGCCAAATTTTTTTCCGTCGCATCATATATTGTTGGAATACTTTAGGAAAGATAATGCTCATTCAGAAGAGGACATAATTCTTGCAAAACTGAACAAGGAAATGGGACTTTCAATTCTTGAGAAAGTGAATAGTAGAACGGATTATACATTGCTCCTTAATCTTTTAAATCATGTTCTTATTAGTTTTGTGCTTTTTATTTTTCAGCCGCTCTGAACATCGGCTGCTTTTGCGATCTGATAATGCCGATAGCCGTCTCACACCTCTGGGACGTGAAATTGGTTTGATAGATGATATGCGTTGGAAAATCTATCAAGACAAGCAGGCTCGAATTTCAGAAGAGAAAATGCGGCTCAAGACAGTCAGGGTTTCAGGTTGATCTTTTCTTTTCTTTGAAAGAACTTATGCCTGTTATCATTGTCATTCCATCACTATCTCGAGGATACAGAGTTGAGCTTTCAAATGGTTAGTCTAAAGGGCGAAAAATATTTAGAACTTGTAAAATTTGAAAAAGTTGGATGCTTAGAATGCACATGGAGTTGTTTCTCCCCTTTTATTCCTTTAATCATTTCTATCTACTTGTATACATCAGCTACATGAGCAGAATTAAAAAGCCGGAATAAACTATCCTATTAGCTGAAGTGATGCCATGATTTATCACAAAAATTCCCCCTATTGCATGATCAATGTAAAGTTGGATATCTATGAAGTGAGAGCAAGGGAGGATCGAAAAGAGGACAAAGAAGTTGAAGTCATCTATGTCTTGAAAAAGCTTGTATATCGTGTGCATCACTAATATATACTGTCCATTTCAGGTATATTAAGGAATCTTATCAAATCTGTTTTCAAACCTTAGAATTATTTTTCTGTGTTATTTGCTCATGTAATATTTATACCACTGCTGGTTTTGAAATTTATTTGAGAAGACTTGACATATAGAAAAGGTGTCAAGCACCTCATGCTAGATGGAAGTACTTGTGAGATCTTGGAATCACCTCTGTATATCAGCAGTGAGGTTCTCTCTTGCACAACTTTACACTGTCCAACTAGTAGAACAATTTGTTTGTGTGGATGCTGGAGGCGTTTGCTGGGTAAATAAGATGACAAATACTAATACAAACTTTAATGCACAAAAAAGTTCATTTCCCCGAAAAAAATTAAGTGGTGATAGTAAGTACTACAATGACTATATACATACGTCAACACAACCTAAACCTAACTGCTCGTTGTGTTTGCTTTCAGGAGGAGATTTAGCTGCTGAAGTTACTGAGGTTTCTGGCCAGCCAGTGAAGGTATCATCTACATTAGAAACCCTCCTTAAGAAGCCACATGTGCAATACAAAGTATTTGACAAGCATGGCTATGGGAATGCTCTACTATCTAGGGTGGACAAGGAATGCGTAGAGATAGATATCAAGTATGAGGGCTTCATAGTGCGTCAGCAGAACCAACTCCGGCAGGTACATAATTGAAGCATCAATGTATATTTAACACTTGAAAAGAACCCACTCCAGCAGTAGATAATTGAAGCATCAAGTATGAGGGCTTCATCATACAAAATATTATTCCATGATATATTTTTGTACTTCAACTAGCCCTCTTTTTCTATCAGCACATTTCACGATCTGTGAATATGTACCATCTGTCTCTTGGTCTGCTTGCATATCTGAACTGAGAGATTTATTTTTTTTTAAAATTACCAGAATACATGCTTTGGTTGTTTTGGCTGATTGGCAGAATTTCATGTTTATGACCTTGTTTATATTTGTAGATCGTTCATCAACAGCACAGACGAATTCCAGAGGACCTTGATTATTATGCTATGACGACTTTGTCGCATGAGGCACGTGAGAAACTGTCTAAGGTATTTTTGCCTAACTGATTGGAATTATGCTATTTTGTCAAAATTTTGCCCATGCTCCAATTAGAAAAATGCGGTCATGATTTCTTGCATGCAGTAATTTCGAATCATGGACCATTACTCATATAGAGGTAGAATACAGATTATCATCGGTAAAATTATTATCATTTTTCCTTTAGCTTTTAGATTTTTTTTTGCTTTCATTAAGGCACAACCATATAGGCAGCAAGCTTTTTCTTTCTTCCCTTTATCGAATTTAATAACATGCAGGGATGGCTTGTTGTCTTGAGCATAATATATCACATAATGCTTTGGTTTCTTACGGATTTGGGTTGGCCATTGTGGATGCCTAAAAAGAGTAAAATACATGCTTAGGGGATAACAACCACATTGCTTTCACGAAGCCAAGTAAAAGTGACGTAATGGATTTGTGCATTACGTTTGACAACAAATAGCATTGTTATGATCATATGAATAATAAGCAACCATACAAAATGACCCAAGAAGAAAAGGGTGGAAAGTTCTTGGCTCTTATAATCCTTTCTCCAAGACGTTGGCGCGGGATTGCTGGGGAGTTATTAGTATCTACAATCTTGATTTCTATACATGTGAAATGTGCTGAATATTGAGAATGCAAAATCTGGAGGGCATGTTTCTCCTGTCCAAACTGAATTTCGAATCAGTTGCTAAACTTTGAACGGAACTAAAGTGAATTTTGACTTATCAAATTTCCATTTCTGCAGGTCAGGCCACAAACAATTGGGCAAGCAAGTAGAGTAGGTGGAGTTAGCCCTGCTGATATTACAGCACTCCTTATCATCTTAGAATCAAACAGGAGGAAAGCCCTGGAACAAACACGACATCAAACGCTCACCTCTACTCTGGCAGATGGGGGACAAGAAGTGTCCGAACACCCTTTTAAAGAAGCGATCAACACTTAAATTGTTTAAAGTGAGATCCCTGTTTCTGTTCCTGAATCTCGTCTGATCTGGTACAAATAATTCCAGAGGAGCATTTTCAGTACAGCTTTTCACTGGCTTGCATTCCTACAGTTTGAGTGGCTGAACCCAGTGCTACTATTGGCTTCACATTCTTGAGGCGAGATTCTTTGTGTAATGAAAAAACTAACACTGGTGTATACGATTCACAATTGTATTATGTTCCTTGTATTTATGTAAAGTATACTTGAGATAATTTATTTATATATTTTTTCTCCTCTTTTTTTTTTTCAACTTTTTGTGTGTGGCTCCAATTCTTCTGCCTGTTTACACTTGTTCCATGTTGCTGGGACATGTTACAAATGGACAAGTTCTCGACTTGATTAATGTTTTGTTTAGAACCAGTTGTATCAGACAGACTGTATAAAAAATAATTCACCACCCACCTGTGGACATCAAAACGCAATCCAATTCCCTCCTCAATAAAATAACGTGATTTCACTATTTTATAAACTATTTTTCTGAATGTACCATCTAAATGTCTAATTCTTTTAATCAAGAATCCTCTATATTTCTACGGTGCACAAAAAAGCAAAAAACAAAAAGAAGCTTTGGAACATTTTGGGTCAGAAATACAAAAATAAAAAAACAATCTGCTGTAAACATTAATTTTTGGACTATTTATTTTTTTTAAAGTGTGATTCTTGAAGTTGAATCCAAGTATCCAAAAAGAAATCAACTTTCAAAGAATAAATCCTTTTAAATAAGTTATCCAAATATTTTGTCAAACTTACCCTAAATCTAAATGTGGCATTACCTCTTTTCTACCTCATGCTTATTTTCATAATACAACTTCCAATGTTTGCTATAATTTCCAATATCTCACCATGTTCTCATGGAATCAGGTAGCGGGGCTGGGGACCTATTCTTTTACTCATAAAATGACCAATTGCCTTTGGCTTATTTTCATATTCATCAAAAACTTTGCCTTTTGAGATTATAAATATTGAAAACTCCACTATAAGAGACATTTTAATTAATAGTAATAGCTAAATTTAATCTAGTAACTAAAGGATTCAAGTCCACCAGTAAAAATTGAAGTAAGAAGACCACAATCCATTTATAAATACCTGTGATACGTTACAATATTTCTCCTACATTATTCCACGGGCAGGTCATGTGCCTTGTCCAGTCGTGTCTGGAGAATAGGCAGTCCTAAGCCTATCCCTTCATGGATGCCCTCATAGAAAGCAATCCCAGGTCATAAGACTTGTTCCAACTACCGTGTAACCCTTGTACACGAGCTCAAGCCATGATAAGAAGGTGGCTATCTGCTTTGTGAAAGTACCCTTTAAGGTGTTGAATTATACTAACTCAGTGCTACATATTAAAAGATTCAAGCTTTTAGAAACAGAATTGGAAATATTACTGTAAATAAAATTTTCTCATGAATTCTTATTTACACACTCCAAGCTAAGGATCCAAATGCAAGGATATTCATTACTCAAAAGGAAGACTTGTCAACCACAGAGCCTTTATGTGCTACTTCACAGCAGATTGCAAAAAATAGATGAAAATTAATGGGAAAGCATGTCATGTAACAAGTATTTGGAAATGCTCAAGCTTAACAGAAATTCTAAGCTCAAGCGTTGCTCGTTGCTTTACATTCCATTGGCAATTTGCCCTCAAGTTTAACTACAAAAAGCTCAAAATTTTCGCTGTGGAGGAATATTCCCAGGCTAGCGGTTTTCTATTTGAAAGCAAACTATCTATAGAATGTCCTATTCAACAAAAAACCTGAATGGGGTAGTGATTCTTTCAATGTTTACACCTCATGCCTTATACATAACTATTACTGCTTCAAGAAAGCTCAAATAATAATTTAACTTACGATAAATGAATTTGTACCAGATATCTGCAGCTTCTCCAAACTACAACTGCAAAAGGTAAGTTTCTTGAAAGATATTAATGTTTTGACAGTAGCATAACCCAACTATTTGGTAGCTTTATCAGAAGATGGAGGCGGCCTTTTTGTCAATGAGGCAGAGGTTCCTGACTTTTCTGTAACTGCAGCAGAGTCAGGCGACTGTTCAACTTCAACAAGTTTGCGTAGCCTTTCTTGAAGAACTCGAACTCTGTCTTCAGTTCTTCGGAGCTTTCTCCACCGGTAGGTCAACCAGAGTCCAAATCCTCCGTATACTAGGATATAAGAACCCCACACATAAGGGTAAGTTTCGGCATGTTCTTTGATTTTCCGATACTGCTCTTCTATTTTTCCTCCCAACCAACAGCCACAGGCCTTGCTTCTTGCTGACCGTCAGTTACTTGAGAACTGTCTTCAACTTTCGGCTGGGTTGCCATCTTTTGTCTCAGTCTCTGGCTGATATATCATAATACATTAGCATCAACATATTTCTTATCACTTTGCTGCACAGTAAGCTAGAAAAAGTTCAAGTCCCATATACAATTTTTTCTTTTCTCCTGGATGCTAAACAATATTATTTGTTTACACTAGACTAAATAAAACAGAATGGAAACGTATCTCCACTATGCCCTCAATGTCCACATGGCATAGGCATCCCTGCAGAAGCTTCTTAGAACCAAACTTTTAACTCTTTTGACTGTCATATATCTCAATTCTCTTGATAATCTTAAATTCTGTGAAGCATCTTAGGAAAAACATGTTCTAAACCGAACCATTGGTTCTAGATAACACACTGAAACAAATAGCTTCTACAGGAGAATGCCAAATCAAGTGAGTTCTCTTTGGCTTACACGTGCCAGATCTATGGATCCACAGAATTAAACCTCATTTACAGTGAAAGATACCAGCCAAACACTCATTCACTCATCACGTGAACACTATTGAACAACCTGATATTCGCTGGCAAGTTGAAGACTAATTTAGTATAAATGAAGTTGTAGAAAGAGAAACGAATGGGAAAAAATTAAAAAACTAATGTATTGCCCAAACAAATGCTGCTCGTCATTTACTCTGATTCTCTCAGCTTTGAACAAATATCTCAGTATAAAATGTTCCGCCTCGTTTTCCAACCATAGTCAGCTGGGCAAAAAACCAAATATACAACTCAAAACGTCGTACTTTTCTTTTCAAATACAAGCTGCACAAAGATTGCAGAGAATATTCTACGCAACCAACACACTCGCGTTGTTCTCTTCTTCACTCCATTAACAGGGTAAATTAAATGCATACTTTCTCATATTAGGTTAAAAAGATGAAATCTTGATATATCAGTCCGAAATTTTCAAAGACAATGCCACTTTTATAAAAAGAACACATAACACAGGCACTTGCACATCATATGTACTTTCAAAAGCAATAGTTTTGCTACATGTAATTAATCCTATGCAATTCCATAATCATATTTCATTCTTGAAATTATTATTTTTTTCCCAAGTTTTCAAACTTATTTCATCTATTTTATGACAGGAACAAAGTTAACTTATATGCATCTGTGACACCCACGCCCAGAATCAAGGTGTAGAGATCCCGACAAGGGAAGCTATTTAGTTCAATATATTATTACCCGACCAAATTCAAACATTAATCCGGAATAGACTTAGCATCAATCAGATCTCATCCTCTGTTATAATCATGCTTTTTACATCTTCAATCAATGGAAAAAAGAAGGGCAGAAAATAAAAATAAAAAAAATTTGCAGGTACAAGTTGTCATAGATTGTGTATAATCCTTCATTTATGAGCTTATGTCTCACTCACACATACAGATACTCGTATACATCCATATATACAAACAGATTCATATACATATATATATATATATGTATATATATATATGTATATGTAGAGGAAAGAGTTACCTGGATGAAAAAAATCGTGTTTGTACTGTTAAACCCTAAAGATTTGGGATTTTGGGTGCAGGGTTTTTCTTTACAAATATGGCGATCGGTTCTTTGTCTCAAATAGAACCACTTTGTTTTAGACCCGGTTCACTGAGGAGCCTGTTAGACTTTGGTAATTGGTGATATTAGGACTTGGGTTATTTGCAGGAATTAAATATATGCATTTTATTATTCATGCATTTTCTACACCTTGACTATACTGTATTATTGACATCGACAATTACATTTAAAAAAAAAAGAGAGAGAGAATTAAAAGTCAAAATGATGAGTATATGAAATATTTGCTCGATATATTTTCGTTCCTAGTAAAAGAAAATATTCATAATATCAAAAAAATTCAAAGGTTGTGTTACTTTATGATATTTTTTTTAGTTAAGGTGAAGCATATAACTAAAGAATAAAATTAGTGCCCTATTATTTTTTGAACCATACATCATAACAATTAAGGGTTATGGTTTATTACTATTTTTATCAAATTGAAGCATATAACTCAAGAATAATATCATTGCCCAAAATCTTATTTGAGCCATGCACACATGGAAGTAATTAAATTAAAATACTTTTCAATCACCTTGTCTCCTATTTTCTCACCTTTTTTCCAAATCATAACCATAACAAAATCAAATAGATTAACTCATTCTCTTTAATATAAACATATTATATGAAGACTAAATCTATAATTTTTCAAAAATTAAGCACCATAGCTAGTATGCATCAATTTCAAATATGAAATGGCTATTGTATCCTTGATAAGAGATTTAGCACCACACCATATTCTCCTTTTGTATTAAATGGTAATTGTATCCTTGATTATGAGATTTAGCACCACAACATATTTTAAAATAAGGCTCATTCCATGTCACTAAGTGGGTATTACTCGAGATTATAAATTATTAATTATACATGATAATGTTATTATTTTATTTTATAACGTTATGATATACATATTAAATAATTTATAAATTTACTTAGCTTCATATTTGGTCCTTTTATTTAGCAATGCTTTTAAAGTCATAAAGGTAGTTTTAATATGAATCCTCTGTTTAGAAGGAAGAAGAATTAAAAAGAAAAAAATGAATTTTTTTTTCTGGAATTTATTTCCACTCCTTTATACCAAAGGTGCCTAGCTAGTCATATATTAGTCATCTAGAGTCAGGTTGAAATTTTTTGAGAACATAAGCAAATCAATTCAAATTTACTGTAATTGTTTTAAATTTATTTAAACAGGAATACATAGTTTTTTCAGTTTTTTATAATCTTAGATTTGCTAAACTATTTATCACGTATGTCTATACTTAATTTTTATTTGATGGATAATGAAGTATTAATTACATATTATTATAAGAGAGCAAAAGAGAAAAAAAAAAAAAAAACGATCTACTCCATGATTAGTCTACTTCTATAATATTTGAAATCTGCATTCCTACTTCATAGAAACTTATTTCTTCTTTAGAAGCAAACTAGTTCTGCAACTAGTGCAAAACCTTTCCCTATCAAACTAGAGTCACTAAACTTTTTGAAAAGATACCTCATCCTTCCTTAGTAATTCTTTTATGTTGTGTTAGATTTAATGGATTTGAAATTAAAAATTTTAAATTTATAATAACAAATTTATTAAATTTGTTTGAATAATTTTATGTTGCAATGAATTTCAAACAATTGAGCTTTTGTTTTGAACTATTTTGGTGGATTTTAGCATGGAATCATATTTCTGAGTTGGATCCAAATTATAGCCTCGATCATGTACAAGTATATCTGCTTAGTTAAATACGAGATGAAAAAAATTCGGTATTTAATTGGTGAGATTATATTATAAATTTTTAATGAAAGTTATGTTGAAAAAATTAGCTAAAAAATATGCGAATTCATAGATATATGAGTAAAATACGAATATAAAAGAATTATTCGGATAAAAAATATAAATTATTTTGATATTAATTTTATATGAATTATATTTGTACTTATTTTTAAATTATATAAAATATATTATATATATATTTATATTATTTAGTTTATAATTACGACATAATTAAAAGATAACTATTTAATAATAATTAGTAATTTATAAAATATTAGAATCTTTATTTATTTTTTATATATTTTAATTTAATTTTTCATGTGATATTCCATTAATACATAAATAATTTTTAAATAATGTTTGGATTATATTCAAATATTATAAATATTTATCAAAATAGAGTATTATATGAAACAAGTATAATACATGAACTAAATATTTTATGCAAAAGTACGAAGTATTATTCGACATATCAAAATATGTACGAAAAATAAAATATTTTAAATTATTCATACATACATATATTATATGAGTATAATATGATTTTTAATTAATAGACCAAGTATCTATATCCTTTTCATTTAGATGTAGAGGGATGACACAATTAAGGGATACTTTTTGCTTCATGGGATGTACCCTCTATCTAAAATTATAGCTCATTTTGTTACAATACAAATTTTAATCTTGGAACTAATATCTCATATGATTTTAAACAATGTTAAACAATATACCAAATACTAATACCAAATATTTTTTAATTTGTTTGAAAAAAATATTTACTAAATTATTTATTATTGCACTTAGAGATAATCAAATTAATTGGTCAACAACATCAATGGATACATAAATTTGAGACCGAGGGAACACAAATTCTATTTACGTGGGAGCTCCCAACAAAACATACTCTTTGTTAAGAATTTTCTCTCCTCGAACATAATCGATCACATATGTAAAAATTCAAATATTAAGAGAATACAAAATCCTGTTCAACTTCAACAAATTTTCCGAGTCTCTCTTGAAGAACTCAAACTATATCATAAAACATTAATATTTACATATTTCTTATCACTTTGCTGCACAGTAAGATATGAAAAGTTCATGTTCAATTTATAATTTTTGTTTTTTCTCCTGGATGCTAAATAATATTATTGGTTTATAATAAACCAAAGATAATCCAATGGGTATATATCTCCAATATTCCCTCAATGTCCACATTTCACAGGCATCCGTGCAGAAGCTTTTAAGGAACCCAAACTTAAACTTGTCACTGAATATTAGGTTGTTCAATAGTGTTCACTGTGATGAGCGAATGGTTATTTAGATTTTATTTTATTTTTATGTAAAGGAGGTTTAATTTTGTGGATCCACATAGCTCTGGCACGTGTAAGCCAAACAGAACTCACTTGATTTGGCATTCTCCTGTAGAAGCTAATTGATTCAAATGTGTTATCTAGACCGAATAAGAGTAATTTAGCATAAATGAAGTAAACTAAAGCGATATAAATTTAAAAACTAATGTGTTGCCCAAACAAACGCTGCTCGCATTTACTCTGATTCTCTCAACTTTGATCAAGTATCTCAGCATAAAATATTGAGCCTCAGTTTTCCAATCATAGTCAGCTGGGCAACAAAAAACCAAATATACAACTACAAATTTAGATTATCAAGAATATTCTATGAGAGTAAGCCTTCTTCTGTCCCCTTGTTGTCTTCTTCACTCCTTCATCAGGTGCATGCTTTCTCATATTAGATTAAAAAGATGAAATCTGGATATATCAGTTGGTAATTTCCAGCAAAACAATGCAACTTTTATAAAAAAAATAGCAAAACATACAGGCGCTCACACATCATATATACTTTCAGAGTAATAGTTTTGCTAGATGTAAATAATCCTTTCCTTTCTATGAAATCTGGATATATCAGTCGGTAATTTTAAGCAAGACATTGCAACTTTCATAGAAAGAACAGCAAAACAACATGTGCTAGCACATCATATGGACATTCAGAGCAATAGTTTTGCCTTAAAAAAAATAATTTTCAGAACTTATTTAATCTATCTCATTAGAAAAATGAAGTGGGATTATCTATTTAGCTCAATATATTAAACCACCAAATTCAAACAACTACAAAAAAATTATTATGTATTAGAAAAAGAATTAAGGTAATATGGAATAGATTTGGAACCCATCAAATCTCATTCCCTGCCCTGATCATACCATCTTGTACTAGAAAAATTAAGGTAATCTGGGAAAAGACTTCGCCACCTATCAAATCTCACTTCAATCAATGGAAAATGAATCCAAAAAAAAATTAGGCTGCGGGTAGAAATTGTCATACAGTTAGCATTTCTATTGTAATTTTCACCAACGCTGTATTAGTATAATGTAGTATAATATTGCTTTGTGAATTTATAAGCTTAAGTTTCACACATATACATATACACAAGAGATTACCTGGATAAAAAAAATTGTATTCGTTGTAGAGAAATGAGTTCATTGAGGAATTTGTTAGATTTTGATGAATAATAAAATTAGGATAAGATTTTGATGATTGATAAAATTAGAACATGATAGGTTAAATATATGTATTTTGTTATTAATTCACTGTGTTAGTCAAAACTTGTATAATATTTACATATCCGTATATATTTTGAACTTAAAGAGTAATATTTATTGATGATTAGTATATATATTGTGTTATACTTAACAAATAATATTTCATCTTTTATTTAAAACTTAAAATTGTTTCAAAATTATTTATAAATATCAATATCATACAATTAACAAATAAATTTTTTATACTTTATTAAAGTATTGATTGGTGACGCTTATAAAATATTTTTTCATAAATAAAAATAAGTGTAAGCACATGATGAAATAAGTTGTATAGATAGTTATGTAAAAATGAACTATTTTTGACAAGAATTGAGAAAATTTCACTTATTTATACTATTCACCTCCTTGAATGGACAGTAGACATTGAAAATATATGGAGAGGTTCTTTAGAATTTTTCACAATATTTTATATATATATAAACTAGTCTTTTCTAGAAGCTTCCTTATTTATAATTTTTCCTACCTACTTAAAATATTTTTGTTACATTCTGTAATTTTCTATAGCTTTCTATACTTCTATAAAAATTTAAAAAATATGCACCATATTTTATCAACACAATACATATAAAAATATTATCAAAATAATGTGCAACATATTTTATTGGCATGATACATATAAAAATAATGTCAACATAAGCCACATTTCAACTCCAAAATTATTTTTTATATTTATATTTAATCGATACATCTACGAATCGTATATTAATTATTTTTATATTTTTGGGCTAATTTTCTCACCAAAAATTTAACAAAAATTTATAATATATTTATATATAAAAATTCCAAATATTTTCCATCCTATATTTAACTAACTAAGTTCATTCATATTCTACCCTTGTAAGTTGACGATACCTATTATTAACATTAAAAGTTACATTCGTGTGGATAAACGGGGATCGAAAATCTAAGTATATTATTTGCACCGCATACATTCATTATAGTGAAGAAAAAATACTCGTAATACCAAAAAAAATTATAGATTATGAATCATTATGATTTTTGGAGGTTAATAATGTGGTCTAAATTTGGTCTGGTCAATTAGGTCTAAGGAATTTGATCCACAATATTACAAATGGGCTTAACCCTTAGATTTGGGTTTGAGTAGCTGTATTCACATGAACTCTTAATATTAATATTAGAGGTGGTAATAGTGATTCCATTGAGTGAACTAAGTTGAATAGCTCTTGAAAATAATAACTTCTATATTTATATGAATTAAATGAGTAGGTCATATTTGAATAGGCCGACTGAATAGGTTTGATCCAATATTCTTATTCGAATAAAATTATTGCCTGATAATCCTAATATGATTATAATACTAGAATGACTCTATTAAGTTTTGGATAATTTGTCCAACTACCTTCTACCTTGACTATAATATAAAACTTTTATAGTTCTTAAGGTATGTATGACATTGTATATTTTACATTTCATTATTTTTTATCTGTTATTCTCTTTAAGCACTTGTTAACTTAAGTATAAGAGGATTTTCGTTTGGTAACCCATCACCCATAACCTTATTTTTATAGGTGTGTTTGAGCGTGAATTGAAAATTAATATTGTTGATTTATAATTTATTATTACATACAATTTTAATATGCATCAGTCAAGTTGAAGCAAATAACTAAAGAATAAAATTAATGCCCGATTATTTTTTCTGAATAATTAAATTAACTTAATAATCAATGCCATATTATTTGCAACATACATCTTAATTGTAAAGGGTTATGGTTTATTATATTTTTATCAAAGTGAAGCATATAACTCAAGAATAGTATTAATGCCCAAAATCTGATTTGAACCATGCATCATAACAATTAAGTAATTTGCATGAGTAAATGAATTATAACAAACTAACACATGGGAGCAATTAAATTTTAAATACTTTTCAATCACCCTTATCTCCTATTTTCTCACTATTTTTTCCTCATCATAATCATAACAATATCAAATAGATTAACTCATTCTCTTTAATGTAAACATAAAACTATGACTAAATCTACAATTTTTCAAAATTTAAGCACCATAGCCAGTATGCATTAATTTCAAATGTGTAATGACTATTGTATACTTGATAGTTGGCACTAAAAAGTAAGCACCACAACATATTCTCGTTTTGTGTGAAAGGATAATTGTATACTTGACATGAGACTTAGCACAATAACATATTTTACAATATGGGCTCTGAATCATTCAATTTGAATATTAAACCCGACGTGAAGATAGAGGTGTGTGTTCGTTAATATCATATCGAATCGTATTGAAATTTTGGTACAACAATTTATTAAATCGATCGATTTGGTTTGGTAATTATCGAAAAAATAATAATAATTCGATATGACTTTTGGTAAAATTAAAATTTAAAAAAAAAATAAAAATTTGCTCCCCATTTTTTCAAAAATTCATATATAACAATTATTAAATCAAAGAGTTGTAGCCTATAGAAAAGATAATTCAATCATTTGTATTATTTTTTGAAATTTATTTTCAATCATAAATGGGTATTATTTAGGCAAAAGTAAATAATTGAATTCTTGAAAACAAAAATATGATTATATGTTTGTTCCTTTTGTGACCAGTAAGAAATAACTAAAGAATCCAATTACATTTAGTTCAATCCGTGATCAGTGAGTGTTTAATCAACATTTTGGTGATACATTTCATCAAATAAGAGAAATACACTCTTTTTTTTTAAAAAATATTATTTTTATCATGCTAAATTTTAATCATTTCCATAAACACCAACTAAATAATTATTAATTAATTACTAAACAAGTAAATATAAGGAGAGTATACTAAAAAATACTTGAAGGATAAAATTAATCAACAAATCTTTTCAAAAATAAAAATAAAAATAAATTCGGTATTCAATTTGGTATGCCGAACCCAAATACCGATAGCGAACCGAATACCAAAATTTTAAAAAAATACATACCAAATACCAAATCGAAATTTTCGGTTCGGTTTTAATTTATACCGAAATTTCAATTTCGACACGGTTTGGTCGATATACAAAATCGTGCACACCCTTACGTGAAGATTTTATTATTTTATTTTAAGATAAAATACATAAACTATTTTTGAACTTATAGTCACAAATATCCTCTTGAACTTATAACTATAATATTTATCCCTCTTAATTAAGTATTTAGATAAAATTAATTTTAACGCAATTAATTTATATAGTTTTTAGTTTATTTTGAATATTTTTTATTTCAAATTTAATTATATGTTATTTTTAATCAGAAAAAATATTTTAATTTATATTTTATTAAAAAAATAATTAGTAATTTAAGTAATTCAAATTTCAAAAATTAAAGTAATAAATGAGTACAATGAATACCTAAAAAGTATTAAACATGAAAAAATTATTTTGATTAATTGAATTCAAAATAAAGTATTAACTATTTAATCACAATAAATTTTGAACTCTTTTGGATAAAAAAATAAGTATGTCATTGTTTTTATTTAGATATATATTTATATATTTTTTAAATTTTGAATAAAGATATGTTTCAATTAATTTTGACCATTTTAATAAGAGCATAAATTATTTTTACTCAATTATATATATATATATATATATATATATATCTAAATTAAGTTTACAAGATATACATATATAACTTTTATCCAAAAGAGTTGAAAATTTATTTGAATTAATAGTTAATGCTTTACTTTGAATTCAAATAATTAAAACAAATTTTCATGTTTAATATTTTTTTGTGTATACATTATACTCTTTTATTATTTTAATTTTTTAAAAATTGAATTACTTAATTTATTTATTAATTATTTAAATATAAATATTTAAACCTTATTCTAATTAAAGAAGAATTTAAAATTAAATTTAGAATACAAAATATTCAAAATAAACTAAAAACTATATAAAATTAATTGCATTGAGGACAATTTTATTTAAATAATTATTTCAGAGAGGTAAATATTGTATTTGCAAGTTCAAGGGATGTTTGCGAACATTAATGAAGGTCAAAAGAATTTTATGTATTTTATCCTTTATTCTATAATATTATTATATATATATTTAGTGGACTATAGACCTTGAATGAACTTGCACTACCACCATACTCGGTCCTTTTATTTGGTAATGCTTTTAAAGTCGCAAAGGTAATATTATGAATCCTCCTTCTAAAAGGAGGAATTAAAAAATTAACAAATTCTTTTTCTAGAATTCCCATTCCTTTATGACAACTGTATAATTAGTGTATCTATCTCTAGATACATCTGTGTAGATTATCATCTATAGTCGGATTGAAAACTTTGAAAATATAAGGATATCAATTCAAATTTACTTACAACAATCTAAGCATGAATACGTAGTTTTTAGTTATTTATAATCTTAGATTTGCTAAACTATTTTAAAATATCTAAACTTAACTTGTATTATAATGAAGTATTAATTACAAACTGTTAATTGTGTAAAGAGAGGCAAAAAAGGGAGAAAAAAAAAAAGGCCGACTGGTTAAAAGTATTTATACCCTCCATCCAAAAAATATAGCTCTTTTTGTTGCAATACGAATTCAAATTTTTTATTCTTGGAACTAATATTTCATATTAATTTTTTGACAACTTTAATATTATAAGATTTTAGATATTATTATTTGGTAGAGTGTTTAATATTATTCAATTTACTAAATTATTTATTAAATTTATTTGGGAGATATTATGAGCAATCACCACAGATTTTAGCCAATATAGATGCTGCTCTCTTCCTTGTCCATGGCCACTTTGCTGTTTTAGTTTTGCAGCCAACTGCGAGAGAATTGCCCTATATTTTTCCTTCGATCTTTTTTTTCTTCTTTTTTCTTTCATCTTTTTGCTTATCCATGGTTTTTGTTTCATGTTTACGAGTTTTCTGTTTGTTTGTAATTTGGATTTTGCTAAAAAAAATAAGAATAATATTTTCAACACCCACAATAAACAATTATTTTGCTTTTTTATTTTTTATTTTTAATTTTCTTTAGTAAATTTGTAACTGTAAGTTTCTTCAATTGACATTTTAAATATGACAATTTGGTACTCTGATGTGCAAATTTATGACGATCATACGGCAAATTTTAATTATTTAAAAACAAACATAATAAATTGAAAATTTTAGTATAGTATTCTAAAAAAAAGAAAAATTTAGGGATGGGGCTTCAAAACACATCTAGAAGGGAAAGCTAAACAACTTGAGGAGAGTTCAATGAGGGCATTTTGGTTATATTACATTACCACAATAATTATCCAATACATATTTGATATTTTATATTAAAATATCTATCTTACAATTAATCAACATACATATAATATTTATTAATAATATAATTTATTGTATTTTTAATCCATCATCTCATATTCAATCTCAAAATAACAAAATTAATTGGTGAACACCATTAAAGAATACATAATTTTGGAAATGATAGATACACAATCATGTTGGGTTAGTCCAAAAACCTTATCTTCAAAGATTTTACCTAGTACAGAATCTAGTTGTAAAGAGAAAGCAGCAGAATATTTAAGGTATTTAAGGCTGACTTTTTTGGAATTGTTGAGCTTACATACTAGGTACACCAAGAAACCTAAGAAAGGAACACTACCTTGGATTTGTTGAGCTTATATACTAGGTACATCAAGAAATCTAAGAAAGGAACCCCGAATATGAGGTTGTATGTGTATCTTTACTTAACAAGTTGTTAATAGTCTGTAAATCTCGTACAATTCATTCAGAATACTATTCAAATATATCCATAAATTATTAAATAGCAATATTAAAATAAATTATAACATCATCATTTAATTTACTAACCCAATAATTAACAAAAACCCACTGTACATCCAACGTTGACACCTACTGAGCATCTGAAACATATTTGGAAGGTTTACTCTGATTGGTGAACCCTCAGCAGGCGATAGACAAAAATTTTGACAACTGTTTCAGGAGCAGCGGCTCTCAAGTTCCTTCCAAAACTTGAAATGGAGACGACAGAAATCTCAAATGATCAATCTGAAGCGAGTGACCATCTGGGCAATGGCAATGGCAATGGCTCTCAAGTTCCTCCTCCTCCAGAACTTGAAAATGTGCAGACACAAACCTCAAATGAGAAAGGTGAAACGAGTTACCAGCCGGGGGCCAGAAGACGAATACAGAAAGTGCCAATTGTGTTACTAAAGGAGGAGAAGAACCGTGACGACTATTTTCCTAAGGTGGTTTCAATCGGTCCCTACCACCATGGCAAACCAGAGCTCCATTTAACTGAGGCCTTCAAGCCCAAAGCCCTGGATTTGTTTGTTTTAGGAGGCCAACATAATCTAGAATTCTACCGGGACAAGGTTTTGGAAAAGATTCATGATACCAGAGAGAGTTACCAACAACAGTCCACAGATACGTACTCGGACCATGATCTTGCCCGAATGATGCTTCTTGATGCCTGCTTCATTATAATTCACATGGAGGCAAGCACACCAGAACCAGAGAAACAGGAGCCGGAGCCTTTGGTCTTGGTAAAGAGATCCTCTTTGATTCAACATCTTGGCATGTTGACCGGGGCAATCGTAAATCGTGACTTGTTTTTGCTTGAGAATCAAGTTCCTTTCTTTATTGTCAAGCTTTTGATCCGGTTAAGATATGAGAGAGATGAAGGCGAAAAATTACTCAACAGGTATTGAGATGATTGACTACCTTATTTGACAGTTTATATTGAATTGTTAGAGAGATGACATATAACATACACTAGCAATTTACGTATAATGTATTATGTCTTCGACAGATTTATGAATATAACCCTTTTTGGAGAGTTCAGAAAGAAAAGAAGTTCACCAACGGAAAATAGAGAGGAGCCTCTCCACCTTGTCGAAGCCTTACGTACGGTGGTCGTCCCTGATTGCGTTGAACATGAGAAATCGTGTCTATGTTTCAAACGTATATGGCTCTGCTGCTTCAGAGCTCAAGAAGAAACTAGTCCTGATATAGAAACTGGTGCTAATTCAAGAACTAGTGTTGATCCAGGTATTAGTGCTGCTCCAGCAACTGGTGTTCATCCAGCTGTTAGTGCTGGTCCAGCTAGTGGTGTTGATCCATCAACTTATGGTATATGTAGATGGCTCTGCTGCTTTAGAGTTGCAGAAGAAACCAGTACTGATCCAGCAACAAGTGTTAGTCCAGCAGTCGATGCTGATATAGAAACTGGTATTGATCCAACAAGCGGTCCTGATATGGAATCTGGTGCTGATCCTACAACTCGTGTTGATCCATCAACCGGTGCTGATTCAATAACTAGTGTTCATCCAGCTGTTAATACCATTACTGGTCCAGCAAATGGTGTTGATCCATCAACTTATGGTATATGTAGATGGCTCCGCTGCTTTAGAGTTACAGAAGAAACTGGTGCTAATCCAGCAACCAGTGCTGATATAGAAACTGGTATTGATCCAACAAGCCGTGCTGATACAGAAACTGATGCTGATCCAGCAACTCGCGTTGATTTACCAAACGATGCTGGTCCAACAACTGGTGGTGCTGATCGTGCAACCCGACAGTCCTCTCGCCTCTCACAGGAAGGCTATGAAGATGATGCCAAAAGAGACATAAAACAATATGTTCATTCATTTCGTTCAGCGACAGACCTCAAGGCAAAGGGCATTCACTTCAAACCTAGTTCTACTCAATCTTTGAAGGATGTCAAGTTCAAATCAAAGTTCATCTATGCACAGCTTGAGCTTCCAACTTGGGGTGTTTCTATCTACACCAAGGTCTTCTTCTTGAACATGATTGCCTTCGAGTTGAGCCCAAACAATCCGAATATGGGTGAGGTGACATCGTATATCAATCTCATGAAGTCACTGATTGAGAGCCCCGCAGATGTGAAAGAGCTGCGAGAAAAGAAAATCTTATACAACATGCTTGGGAGTGATGAAGAAGTTCTGAACGTGTACAAAGATATCAACACTTATGGGGCATATAATCCACAAATTTTCCACGTCGTGAAAGAAAAAATCCAAGCACACTATAACAGCAAACCAAAAACTTGGATAGCTGAGCTAATTCACACTCATTTTAGAACTCCATGGACTATCATCGCTTTGCTTGCTGCAATGACTCTTCTTGCCTTAGCTTCTGTCCAGGTCCATTATAAATCTAGGTGAAATCGATCTGCAGCACTTCAAATATGCGGATCAATTACTGACTATGAGGGCTTGGTACAAGTTCAGGTATAAATATATATATATATATATATATGTATGTGAGTGTGTGTGTGTGTGTGTGTGTGTGTAAGGCAATATGTGCTGTCAGTTTGAAGTGGAGGAAGAAAAGTGTAGTTCCATTTGTTCTGTTTTGTTCATAGTCTTTTATATTTCTGGTTGTGTTCATCTCATCTTTTTTATTGTCTTGCTTTGAATGTTTAAGTAGGATTGTGTATTTGTATCTCAAGTGCAATAATATTAGTATATTACTAGTTTTATGTGAGTTGAAACATATTTTCTTTATAAGATCCTTACATTGTATTTTTATTACATATTACACGTTCAAATTATGTATATAAATATATATTTTAAACTTATACAAATAACGTGTACGTGTGTGTACGTGTGATATATAATATAAGATCCAACATAAATTTTTATTTATGCGATGGAAGATCCAAACTAAATAAAATGGTAGAAAATATGATCATCACCAAATACAATTATGCTAGCGATTGATAATTATACTATTTTTCCATTTTTTTCCTTGACAACTCCTTCAAATCTAAATACTGCAAGGACTCACGATTTTTTACTCGGGCCTTAATCATACCTGCCTCGGGATTGGGTATTACTCAAAAACGCGATTGCAGATCCTTTGATAGGATGTGATCAATGATCTCCTTGTATGGTGATACATATCTCAAGCATATGCAAACATGTAACTTTCATTCCTGTAAATAGGCTTACGTTGTCCTAAGATAATTGGTATTGTAAACTTTTTAATTATATTTATTCACTCCTATTTTATTGACATCTTAATTTATTTTATTATTGGAGAGTTTTGATTAAAACCCCAATATACATGACATATCTATAATTGAGTTGGCCCACGTTACAAGTTATATAATAACAGATTGAGTTCATATTCAACCTCGATTAGATTTACTTCAACCCGCGTCAACTAATTAATATGGTCAGAAGTAAGAATGGTGAGATGCTGCTTTAATCTAGAATGTTCTATTCCAAATCGTGTCAGACTTTCTAAGTTTAACTTGTATTCCATTTCTTATTTCACTTCTAAATTTTTTACATATGTAGAAAGTTATCTCACTTATTAAATCCAATTCGCCTTCTCGTATATTGTAGTGCAAAATGAGTTGAATCGACTTGAATAAGGCGCAATGTAAGGCCAAGCTCTTTAACAAGCCAAGATCAAGCTCAGTCTCTTTAAAATCTCATAGGCTTTTTTTCATTTTTCATATTTTCATTATATAATTTTATTATTATATTCTATATTTATGATTCCTATTTTATTTTTTTTTAAATTTCAAAATAAGATTTTATTTTTTAAAATATTTTTTTTCCCATAAACATCATATCACTTAAAGTAGTGTTATAACACTACAGTTCTTCAACCACTATTTTTAAGATAATCTTATAAGTGTATTTAAAAATTTTACTTTTTAACTCTCGTATAAAACTACATACCTAATATTGAGTCGGAGGGATTATTATTTTTATCAACAATAAAGATAAGAATCTTAATCGTTTTTTTATGCTACTATAAGAATTGCAATAATATCATTTTATACATTAATAATAATCAGTCTATATTACAATAAACTAATAATAATAAATTAATTATAAACAATTAAAATTACATTTATAACATAATAATAACAATAATGATTTTTAGTTCTAAGGGCCGATCAAAGAAATCCCAACCCCTAAAATAATGAATTTTGATGAATAATATATCTTTTATACCGGCCTCATCTTTATGAAACCTCTTTATCTTGATAAAAAAAATCTTTTTAATAATAAAATAATGCGCAGTTGTAAATCCATAGCAGCATGGGTTGGTAAACCACTAATAAATCGTGGTTCACAAACTTACGTCTTTCATTGGTTTGCTTGATTAAACATTATTATCCAATCCAATCACGGACAGCACGACTCATGCTCCAATGTTGACGTTAATTGATTGTCAATCTAGATGGATTAGATGTGATAGTATTACTACCATTGATCCTGACCGTCAAAATATTCAATACAACAGAGGTTAATTTACTTTAAAAAAACACAACTTATACTTTTTAATGTTAATTGATTGTCTGGGTTAGGTGTGATGGTATTATCACCACTGGCCGACCAGTAATTAAAGATGCCTCGAGATGACAATGATTTACCTACTCAAAATTCGTCCCGTTTAAATTTTTTAAAGATTCAGACCCGTACTTTTCTAAATTTGAGTAGATTCGTTAAATTTATTTTATAATTTTAAAATAATAAAAATATATTTTTAAATTATTTTTTTTTAAAAAAATAATATCATATAAATATATATAATAAATTTAAAAATAAATGAATAATTAATGGGCACAAGTTGAAGATAAAATGAATTTAAAAATTAAAAATAAAAAATCAAAATGCACCCCGAATTTTATTTATAATTTTAAGGTAATTCAGTAAACAAGAAAAACCAAAATCGAAGAAAAGAGATACTTAGGAATTAAAGATATTTAATATCCAGGCCCCATTTATTTGCCCTGAAAATTATCTAAATTGAAAATCTGATTATCAAAAATCAAATTTAGTTGTTTGGTATGCTTAATTGAGTTTAAGTAAAGGAAAATGATTTCTTAAAATTGAGAATCTCACCTCCAAAATACGATAATCATAATATCAATCTCAATAAGGTATTGTAATTAATTTTCTGATATATATTATTAGTGTGCTTTTATGAACAATTGAGCATTTAATTAAAATAACAATTGCATATGATATATTAATTATTTTAGTATTCCTAATCTGACAAGTTAATATTTTTAATCCGTTTCTATAATTTTAATATTTAATATGTCAAATTATTATTTCAAATATTATGCTAATTTTTTATTAGTCATAATATTATGCTAATCTTTTTATTATCATAATTGATGTTTTAATGACTTACTGATATTTAAACTTATCGATATACTATCTCCCGTTATCATATAAGAATAAATCAATTAAATTTAATTATAATTGATTATCATAAAACGATTATAACGTAAAAACTATAAATACTATTTGTAACCATTAATATAACAACTAATTGACTCTATTACTAATTTAATTTTTTTAAGTAATTAGTTAGTAATGTGTAAAAGAATCAATATAAGTTAGTAATTAATATTAATTATTAAAAAAAAGAAAATACTCAATATATAATTAAATATATTATATTTGAATGCATAAATAATATATAATTATATATATATATACGTACACACACATACTCTTTCTATGGCATTTTATCAACTGATTTAACTATAGATTCCTTTACTATTTTTCATACATGAACCAAATACTAAAAAAACAATTTGTTACATTATCTATTTTATATACAATCGAATTACTTGTTATTAGATTCTCAGTTATCACATTACCAATTCTAATGACATTCTGTGTCACATGCACAAAAGGGGTCTTAAGTTAATTCCAATAGGAAAATATTTACTTACTTCGGATGTTCCACATTAAACGATAAGGATCATATCACATCAATACTATAAGAATCTACTTATTGATATAACATACTTCAATGTTCCACACCAAAAGATGAGGATTATACTACGTAACATTATGAGAATCTCATTACTGAAATAACATATTTCGGATGTTTCACACCAAACAACAAGGATCATACCATGTCAAGGATGTAAAGATATAGCATACTTCGAATGTTCTACATCAAACAATGAGATCATACCTGTGAGGATCTCATTATTGATATAGCATGATTAATTTCACCGTGTAAAAACTACATTGAGTCAAATTTTCAGCTACAAATCCCATATTGACACCAGCACCATGCCAGTCGTCAGCTAATACAGAAAGAAACTGTCACTGCTGGTAATTTCCACCGGAGCTCCTCCGTTTAGCCGAGGCCTTCAAGCCCACGGCCCTGAAAAATGGTTGTTTCAGGTGGCAAAGAGAAAGAAGATTTCGTTGCTTCTTGACGCCTGCTTCATTATAATACACATGGAGACAAGTGTATTCTAGCAGTTGGCAAGTCAGGTGACCAATTGACTCTCCATGACAATGTTTATGCTGTGTTTCAACATCTTGTCATGTTGGCCATGACAATCCTGCTTGGCGACTTGTTTTTGCATGAGAATCAAACTCTATTCTGGATTGTCAAGCTTTTGATCTACGAGAAAGATGAGAGCAAAGGAATTACTTAACAGGCCTAATTGAATGACTTGACTACTTTATCTAAAAATTTATCTAATTATGTACATATGAAATAAAAAAAAAAATATAAGGTTAAAGGAGACTAGCCAAGGTATTGGGGAAATTATGTAAATTTTCGATAAACCAGATTAGTGAAAATACAAAATAATAGCGGAAATAATACACACACAAATTTGATAACGGAGTTCGGTCAATTATGCTTATGTTTTTGGACTTGCTGCATATTGTTTTACTGAAAGGAGAAGATATAGAAAGTGTTTACAACACTTACAATTCACAATCCACACCCAATTATACCCAAAAAATTTAACCCAATTTTTTTTTTCATAAAATTCTTTACAAGCTTTTTCTCTTAATCTTATCTCTCAAACTCTGATTCTTTAATTTTGGAATGCTCGACAAATGAGAGTTAATGGGTTTATATAGAATTCAAAAAAATATGAGTTGGTAGAATTTATACAAAAAAATATGAGTTGGTAAAATTTATACAAAAAAATATGAGTTGGTAGAATTTATACAAGAAAATAGATAATGATTAAACAACTTACTTAACAATTACTAAAATTAGGCACACTTTATTTTTTACCAAAAATGAGTGGTGCACATTTCTACGAGACATAAAGTAACACATACATTCGTTTCGTTCTGTGACAGACCTCAAGGCAAAGGCATATTCACAATCAAATCTTTGTCGGATGTCAAGCTATGGGCAACTTGAGCTTCCAACTTGGTGTGTTTCTATCTGCACCAAACTAGGTTTTCTTCTTGAACATCATTGCCTAGAGTTGATATTCCATGACATGAAAGAGAAAATCCGAGAACACTATAAAAGCAAAACGAAGACATGAATGGCTGAGCTGATTCACAATCATTTTCCAAGTCCATGGACTTTCATCGCTTTGCTTGCTGCAACTTTTTTCTTATCTGCTTAGCTTTTTTTCAAATTTACTACACATGTGCATCCTAAATCTGACAAGTCAAATAATCTGCAGCATTCCAAATATGCGAAGCTACTAGTAATTATGTGGGCTTGGTACAACAATATATACTATCTGTTCTAAGTTAAGAAAATTTAATAGGTGTGGTCATCTTCTTTTTCATTTGTGTGGTAATTCCATTTCAAACCTTTTTGTATTTCTGCATGTTGTGTTCTTCTCATCTCTATGATTGTGTTTCAAGCAAGTGTTTGTATCTCAAGTCCTTCAACTTATGTTCCTCTGGCTGCACCAATAAATTACAATGGTTGGGTTTGAAAGTGCATGAAAAATCAATAATAGTATATTGCATATACCCAATGGAATTTTATGTTGATTCACGATATTTCAAATTAAGTTTGTCTAAATTTTGCTTTAATGAAATTATGGACATGCATTCAAGTTCTATGCTTCGAATCAACCACTAACAAACCTTTACTCTCATAACATTAGTTGACATTCCCTGTCAAACATTACAATATTACCAATTTAGATGACATTCCCCGTCAAACAAACGGTGTCTTAAAGTAATCCTAATAGAAAAATATTTGCCTACTTTGGGTGTTAAACACTCGGCGAGGATCATGCATAAATGAGGATCACATAACATTATGTCACTATTTGGTGTAAAAACTATATTGAGTCCAAGTTTTCAGCTATAAATCCCACACTGACTCCAGAACTATGACCGAGCCAGGAAATGAAGATTGCAGGACGAAATTTAACTTTACAAAAAAATAATAATAAATAAAGAGGTATATTTAATTTTTTCTTATAATGATAAAATTTTAAAATTTAATTATTTTTGTATATAAAATTTACTACTAATTTAAAAACTTTATGAAATTGAGTGGTGACTCCGCCACCCACCTCCCGGTTCCGTCTCTGGCACCATGGCAGCATCTTAAACTAAAGTTGATAGGTGTATGCTCCAACGGGTAAAATCTCAGCAGGCAATAGCCAAAAAAACTTGATCATCACCTTAGTGACAGTGCCCTCATCCAACTTGCTTCCAGATGCAACGAGTGACCATGCGGGGCCAGTAGTCGGCTAATACAGAAAGTGCCACTGCTGTTGCTAAATGAGGAGCACAACAGTCAGCAGTGGCGGAGCCAGGGCCAGCCGCCCCCCCCCAACTCTAAATTTTTTGAAGAAAATTAGTATTAATTTTATACACAAAATTATTAAATTTTGACAATGTATACTCCTAAATAATAAAAAATAATTTTTAAGAAAAATTAATTGTCACCCCGATATTTAATTTCTAGCTCCGCCTCTGTCAGTCAGGACTATATTTCTAATTAAGGTGGCAATGTCCATCGGCCCCCTACTTGTTGGGTTGAATTTCTTCAATAAGCAAATACCCAATTTAAATAAAAGGTAATTTTGCCAAATGACAAAATTGTTGACTTAGAATATTGATTTCAAACTTATTCACAATCAGCAAAAACGAGAGAGAGAGAAAAGAGAAGAACTAGAAAGAGAAAGGAGGAGAAGAAATTCAGTTTTGAAAACACCACCCGATCAGTCATCTTCAAAATACGATCGGAAGAAATCAAACTGTTAAATCAAATTGATATTTTGACAATACGTTCAGAACACATTGAGCTACAATATGAATGGTGCAGATCAGGTTTTGAGTTCTCTAGTATCTGATTCTGTGACAAATAACACAACCCTATTTTCTGAAAGATTACTGGGGGCAGTATGGATCAAGAAACTGTTTCGGGAAATCAAATCGTTGTATATAATTTGAAATTTTGACAATATATTCAAGACTCACAGTTATAAAGTTTGAACGGTGAATATCGGATTTTCTATCTCCTTTCACCAGAAATCATTTATGGACAATAGTATCATGTTTTGGGTGAGACTTTCTAATTTTTCTTGATAGAACTTGTTTGTGCCAAAATTGAATAATTTTGAGGTGTTTGTGATTGTATTTGAGATAGATTGTTGAACTTATTGTACCCCTATTTTTTATTATAGTGGAGATTATTTTTGGTGGACTACGGTCCCGTGGTTTTTACTTCTCATATTGAGGAGGTTTTCCACGTTAAAAATTACTCGTGTTCTTTGTTGCAATTGTGATTGGTTTGCTTGTTATTATTTCATGTTAGGTTCACACAAGAGAGAAATAATTATTATTTTCATTGCATTGGTATTTAACAAGGTGTTTATTATTGAACTTAGTGTGTGTTTATCCCAACAAATTGGTATCAGAGTACGGGCTTTGTTTCATGCCTTGTGGTGAATATGAAAACTAATACAAGTAGAATGGTGAATTTTAATGGTTATAATTATTAAATATGGAAGGAAAAAATGAAGGACCTTTTATATGTGAAAGATTATTATTTGCCCGTATTTGAAAGTACAAAATCTGATAGTAAAAGTGATACTGAATGAAATATATTACATCGATAAGTATGTGGTTACATTAGGCAATGGGTAGATGATAATGTTTTGAACCATGTAAGTGGTGAAACAAATGCACGATCCTTATGGAAAAAACTTGAGCAGTTATATGCTAGAAAAATAGGGAACAACAAGTTGTTTTTTATCAAACAAATGATGAATTTGAAATACCAAGATGGAACTCCTATGACTGATCACTTGAATGCATTTTTCAGGGTATTATTAATCAATTGGTTGGAATGAATATCAAGTTTGACGATGAAGTGTAGGGGTTATGGCTTCTTGGTACATTGCTAGACTCGTGGAAGACATTCAAGATATCTTTATCTAACTCAGCCCCAGATGGTGTCATTACCATGGATTTAGCCAAGAGCAATATTCTGAATGAAGAAATGAGAAGAAAGTCACAGAGTTCTTTCACACATTTAGATATCTTGATTATAGAAAAGATGGGGAAAGGCAAAAATAGAGGTCTGAAAAGTAAAGATAGAGGCAGAAGCATAGTCTAACAAGTATGCCAATGTTGAGTGCTACAATTGTGGTATCAAATGGCATATAATGAAGCATTGCCGAAGACCAAAGCAAGAAAAACAGAAAGATAAGAAAAAGGAAAAGGAAATGAAAAATGATGACGATAATGGTAATGATCGAGTTTCTACTGTCATAGGTGATTTCCTTATCATTTAGAAATTTACTGTTGTTAATCTTGCATTTAATGAGACTAGTTGGGTAGTTGATAGTGGTACATCCATTCATGCTACACACTAGGTGATTTTGAAAATGTTAGGATAGGTGATAATGGTTTAGCTAAAGCCATTGGAATGAGAGATTATGTGTTTGGAGACTAGTAACAATACAATGTTGATTTTGAAAAATATTAAGCATATACCTGATCTTCGTTTGAATTTGATTTCTATTGAAAAATTTGATGATGAAGGGTTTTGCAGTATGTTCTTTGACGGTCAACAAACTCACAAAAGGTTCTTTGGTTGTAGCTAGAGACAAAAAGTATTCTTCATTGTATTTGATGCAGGCAAAATTCTTTGATCGCTCCATAAATGCAATGGAGGATGAAAACAAAATTGAATTATGGCACAACAGACTTAGTCACATTAGTGAGAAGGGATTGATTGTTTTGGTCAAGAAGAATCTCATTCCTGAAATGAAGAATGCATCCTTGAAGAAATGTGATCATTGTTTGGCAAGAAAACCGAACGGAGTTGCTTTCAAAACATCCCCTCCTTCAAGAATGCCAGGTATACTTGATTTAGTATATTTTGATATTTGTGGCCCTATGAAAACAAAAACACTTGGTAGTACTTTCTATTTTATAACTTTTATAGATGATCACTCAAGAAAGTTGTGGGTTTATACATTGAAGAAAAAAGACCAAGTGTTAGATATGTTCAAACAATTTCAGGCATTGGTTGAGAGACAAATTGGGAAAAATTAAGATGCATCAGAACTGATAATGGAGGTGAGTATTCTGGTCCTTTTGATGAGTATTGCAGACAATAGGGTATTCGATAACAAAAGACACCTTCTAAAACTCGTCAATTGAATGGGCTAGTAGAAAGGATAAATAGGACACTGATTGAAAGGATGAGATGTTTGCTTTCAGAAGCAGATTTGCCAAGATCATTCTGAGGTGAGGCTTTGAGTACAGTTGTACATGCTTTAAATCTCACACCATGTATTCCTTTAGATTTTAATGTTCCAGACAGGGTTTGGTTAGGGAAGGATATTTCCTACAGCCATTTGCGTTTCTTTGGATGCAAGACCTTTGTTCATATTCATAAAGATGAAAGGTCTAAACTTGATATCAAGACTCGACAGTACGTATTTATTGGCTATGAACATGATGAGTTTGGTTATAGGTTTTATGACCCACTGGAGAAGAAACTCATTAGAAGTCGAGATATTATATTTGTTAAAGACCAGACTATAAAGGACATTGAGAAGGTAGATAAAATAGCACATAAATCTAGTGATGATTTGATTGACTTGGATGTAGCTCCTCAACATCATATGCCAGTACAGCTACAGGTTGAATATGATGTTCAGAATGACCAGTCTAATCATGATGACATTGATGCTCCTACACAGGTTGAGGCAGATAATGTAGATCAATCAATGCCCCCATCAGAGGTTCCAATATTATAGGTTGAGGCTTCACTCAGGAGGTCTACCAGAATCTCAGTACTTTCCAAATGGTATCCTACTAGTCAGTATGTATTAGTGACAGATGGGGGAGAACCCGAATGTTATGAAGAAGCAATGAAAAATACATACAAAAATGAATGGATTGATACCATACAAGATGAAATGAAATCCTTGTATGAAAATGATACGTTTGAACTGATAAAATTGCCCAAGGAAAAAAAAGCTTTGAAAAACAAGTGGGTATATAGGATGAAGCAGAATGAACACACTTCATGACCACAGTTCAAAGCTAGACTAGTTGTCAAGGGTTTTGGCCATAAATAAAGTATTGATTTTGATGAAATCATCTCTCATGTTATTAAGATGTCATCTATTCGTGTTGTGCTTGGTTTAGCAGCTAATCTTGATTTAGAGGTTGAGCAAATAGATGTCAAAACTGTTTTCCTTCATAGTGATTTGGAAGAAGAAATTTATATGGAACAACCAGAGGGTTTTGAAGTAAAGGAAAAGAGGACTATTTGTACAAGCTGAAAAAGAGTCTTTGGGTTAAAACAGGCATCGATACAATGGTTCGAGAAGTTTGAATCAATTATGTGGGAGCAAGGCTTTCGAAAAAACAACTTCTAACCATTGTGTATTTGTTCAGAAATTCTCTGATGATGAATTTGTGATTTTGTTGCTATATATTAATGACATGTTGATTATTAGCAAGAACAAGTCAACGATTGCTAAGTTGAAATTACAGTTGAATCAGCATTTTGCTATGAACGACTTGAGGCCAGCAAAACAGATTCTTGGAATCAGAATCATTTGTGATAGGAATGTTAAGAAGTTGTATTTGTCACAGGAAAAGTATATCAAAAAGGTACTTCAGAGGTTCAATATGGACAAAGCTAAAGTGGTTAGTTCTCCTTTTGCTACTCATTTTAAACTCAACACTAAGCAGTATCCCTCTACAAATGCAGACAAAAAAATTATGGAAAATGTCTCTTATGCTTCAACAATAGGAAACTTGATGTATGTTATGGTATGTACAAGACCAGATATATCTCATATCGTTAGTGTTGTTAGCCGGTTCATGTCCAATCCTGGAAGAGAGCATTGAAATGCAATCAAATGGATTATGAGATATCTTTGAGATACTTCCAATTTGAGACTTGGTTTTGGTAATAGCGAGCCATTACTGGTTGGTTATACAGATGCAGACCTAGCAGGAGATATGGATACTCGTAAGTCAACTTCTGGTTACCTAATTAATTTTGCAGGAGGAGCTGTAGCATGGCAATCAAGGTTGCAAAAATGTGTTACAATTTCTACTATAGAAGCATAGTTTATTGCAACAACCGAAGCCTGTAAAGAGTTGTTGTGGATAAAGAAATTTATAGGGGAGCTTGGTTCAAGCAACAGATGTATGTTTTATTTTGTGATAGCTAAAGTGTCATACACCTTGGTAGAAATTCTACTTTTCATGCAAGATCGAAACATATCGATATGAGATATCATTAGATTAGAGATGTTTTAAATGATAAATTATTGGAGCTTGAAAAAGTTTACACAAATCGAAATGGATCCGATATGTTAACAAAAAGTCTACCAAGGGAGAAGCTTGAGACTTGCCGATTGATCATCGGGATGACGAATCCTTCCACATAATCGAAAAGAGAGAGATTTGTTGGGTTGAATTTCCTCAATGTAAAAATGTCCAACTTAAATGAAGGGTAATTTTGTCAAATGATAAAATTGCTGACTTAGGATATTAATTTCAGACTTGTTCACAATAAGCAAAAACGAGAGAAAGAAAATAGAAGAACTAGAAAGAGAAAGGAGGAGAAGAAATTCGATTTTGAAAATAGCACCCGACCAGTCATCTTCAAAATACGATCGAAAGGATTCAAACCATTGGATCAAGCTAATATTTTGACGGTATGTTTAGGATTCACAGTTTAGAGTTTGAACAGTGGAGATCGGATTTTCAGCCTATTTTCATCAGAAATCATTCGTGGACAGTAGTGACACGTTTTAGATGAGATCTTTCTAATTTCTCTTGGTAAAACTTGTTTGTTGCCAAGAATGAATTTTCTTGAGGTGTTTATGATTGTATATCACTTGAGATAGATCGTTGAACTTGTTGTATCCTTATTTTTTATTATAGTGGAGATTATTTTTGGTGGACTACGGTCCCCGTGATTTTTACTTCTCACATAGATGAGGTTTTCTACGTTAAAAATTGCTCATGTTTTTTGTTGCAATTGTGATTGGTTTGCTTGTTATTATTTCCTGCTAGGTTCACATAAAAGATGGATAATTATTATTTCCGTTGCGTTAGTGTCTAATCGGTGATTTAATTGAACTTGATGTGTATTTATCCCAACACTACCACCATGGCAAACCGGAGCTCTGTTTACCAAAGGCCTTCAAATCCGACAGCCCTGAATGGTTGTTTCAGGTGGCAAATAAAAATAGGATTTCTACTGTGAAGCGATATGAAAAGAGATTATTAAAATCAAATTTTGTTATGAAAAACTCTCAAGTCTGGTCCATTGACTCTACGCTAATACAAATTTTACTTTATGTTTCCAACATCTTGGCATGTTGGCCATGACAATGGTGTTTCACAACAATGTTTTCAAAATCGGACAGAATTGGTCGGTTCAATCGGTCCAACTGGGAATCGGAGATCAGTTTGGTTCGATTAGGTTCAAAAATTATTTTGATTGATTTGATCGGTCAAAACCAGCCAAAACTGGTTTGATCGATTTTTATATATTTTTTTAATTTTTAATTTTTATAAAAGTTTTAAATTTGATATTTTTTTATATTTATGTGATTATTTGGATTTTGTGTGTTGTTATATATTTTTTTATGTAGCTATTTATTTATTTTTATATTTAAAATGTATTGAATAATAATTAATCTATTATATTATCATTTTACATAATAAAAATAAAAAAATATAATTAATTTTCATTAAATCAGTCCGACCGTAGGTTGAACCGCTAATTTTAACAAGATCGATTTAATCACTTATCCGATTATAAAAATATTGATTCGCAACTTGATTTTGATTGAGAATCAAATTACATTCTTGATTGTCAAACTTTTGATCAACTAAGATACGAGATGAAATTGGTTAAGAGTTCCTCATAGATGATTATTTTATCTAAAACTTTATCTAAATCTGTACGTATGAAATTGAAATAAAAATCAAAGGTTTTTAGGGGGACAATGTATACTATCTGTTCTAAGTGAAGGAAATGAAAAAGGTGTGGCCATTTTCTTTTTCATTTGTGTGGTCCCATTTCTAGCCCTTCAAGTGTTTGTATCTCAAGACCTCTTCAATTTATGTGATTCTGGCTGCAGCAATAAATAACAGCGCATGCTGTGAATTCATATGTAGCTGCATGGTTGGGTTTGAAAGTGCTGGAAAAATCAGTAACAGTATGCTGCATATAAACATTATTATAGGTCGTGTATCGATTTATAGTTATAAGCAGCGAAATTACATTAATCCAAATGTTTCGGGTCAGATTTATGTAAGATTTGCTTTAATTGAATTATGGACATACCTTCAACTTCTATGCTACGAATCAACCACTAACAAGCCTATACTCGCATAAATATCATTCATGTATTCTATATTTTTCTACTTTTCATTATAGGAGGGATCTCATATAAATGAGTCAAGGAACACTCCTAATCCAATTAGGAATTAATCCCATACAAATTAACGAAATTAACATAGTCCAAAATTCATTCCGATTTCCAACTAAAAAAATAATATCGCCTGCCTGATTACAGTTAATTTTCAGTTTAGTGGACAAGCGAGGCGTCATTAATTACCAAGGATAATATAATTGCCTCAAAATTAATTATTAGAAGGATGAAGGTAAAAATGAAAGAATCAATTTATTGTCAAAGATAGACACATTCAATGTAAGTTTATTAATCCTATAAGGATCCATAAATATTCACCAAATTGTGCTAAGATGATTTGTTTAATTTTGTTATTAAAATTAAAATATATGCTTTAGTTACAAAATAAAAACTATTTAATACTATCTAAGGAATTGAATTATATTTTATTAATTTTTTTTATATTTTATTTTATTTTATTAGATTTTAATATT
The DNA here is from genome assembly GCA_019321725.1 of Paulownia fortunei. Classification (NCBI taxonomy): domain Eukaryota; kingdom Viridiplantae; phylum Streptophyta; class Magnoliopsida; order Lamiales; family Paulowniaceae; genus Paulownia; species Paulownia fortunei. The sequence continues at coordinate 22,603,948 of CM033108.1, read as the reverse complement.
TTTATATATCCATATTTTTGAGTTATTGTGCTAATAAAATTCAATATACACTATTACATTAATTTTAATAAAAAATTAAAATACTATCTAAGGAATTAAAATATATTTTTATTTAAAGTATTTATTGCATTTCATTTACATTTATTTTAAATTTTTATTACAATTTATTAGATTTTAAAATTTTTAATTATTTATATTTCTGAATTATTATGCTAGTAAAATTCAATATATACTGTTACGTTAAATTTATTAAAATAAAAAAATATTAAAATTAATACATCTGTTAAATTTAGTAATTTGCCTAAACTACAACAATAAATAAGATTGACTTCACATGGTAAAAAAAAAGTGGCTTTAATTAGTAGGAATAACTACGGCTCTAAACAAATTGAGTCGAATTAAAATTTATTTAATTTTTTTATCAAACTTTTAAAAAATTATATTTGACCTTATTAAAATTCATTTCATCTAAACTCCAATCATTCTCGCCTTCCAAGTTCAATAGTTGTATTCAAGCTTGATCTTTTTTTAATTGAAGATGAGTTGGGAACAGTTAATATATTCCTTTAAAAAAATAATTAAAAAAAAAAAAAGAAGTTTGATCTAAACTTATTGGTTCATTATTCATATGTTCCTTTCAAACAAATTCAATTTGTTAGCTCTCTATCAGCTAAATTAATTTTGAGATGAGCTTCCAAAGTATACATATCAAATAAGGGCACTAATTCATACATTTATGAGATAAAGCACTAAACCTGAATTTAAAATATAAGCGCATTATCATATTTTTAAGGTATGATAAAATAGGATATTCGGATTACTGCACATAAACAAGTATGCCAAAATTTATACAAGTGCATGTATCATATAATTATGTGTGCGTGTGTGTGTGTGTGTGTGTGTATATATATATATATATATGGATATGCAAAGACATAAAAAAAAATATTAGTATTAAATAAATAACTAAGAAATAGGAAAGGCACCCGCACTGATGGAATTAATGTTGAAATGTAATTTATGTATATGTTAATCGCATGTTTCTCGATTACTATCATTATTATTAATCTTGTCAATATTGTTATATTTCTTTTCTTTTCTTTTCTTTTTTTTTGTGGGGGTGGTTTTCTATAACTTACCTTGTGTGTCTTTTGGACAATCATCTAATGAAGAATCATCATATCGTCTTTTCATTTTGATTAGTCAAATAGCCACAAAAACCTAGGATACAAGGGCATTTTCAATGGAACACTAAATTCTATATCAAATTTGTACAATTCATATTCAATCGAGCATTAAATATTACACTAATATTATATTAAATTTGGTGTAATGTTTATATTTTTAATTTGCCCCTAAAATTATTCTACTTTAAATTTTAATTATATTTGTATCATATATTATATATTTAATTAATTTATAATTTAGTTTTATTTATAAAATTTTAGTTTTGTTATTATTTTGCAATAACATTTATAATAATTAATTGTAATAATTAATATTTACAATAAATTATAATAATTAATAATAATAAATAAATTCACTAAAATAACATTACTTGCTTCAAATTCAAAAATTAAATACAACATAAATATTGAAAAACTAGAATTTAAAAAATAAAATGCTACATAAAATTAAAGACAATAATTTAATTGAACTTTATATTTGTTTTGTGAAAGTTCTTTTGTTCTATGTAGTGTGCAATGTAGTATTTTTTTTATTTTGATATTAATTGTAATGCTTATTTTTACAATATAATTAATAATTGTAATATTAGTTATATGTAAATTTTCAGTTAGTAGAATTAATAATAATAAAATATAATTAAATTAAATTAAATAACTTTATAAGTAAATAAAAATAAAAAAAAATAAAAAATAAAATATTCATTTAGTGTAAAATTTGTTATAGTGGATTGGAGATGGTTTAAGTTAAATTATATCAAAATATCAAATTTGTTACAATTGGAGATAGCCTAAAATAGTGTAATTATATTTTGCGATGATCATGTTCTCTGCCATCTTACTAGAGAAAATCTATGTTTCAACACACACAAAAAAAACAAGTAATAGTATTGCAGCCGGAATACATACAAGTAGTTGAGATACAAATACCTTGCTTGAAACACAATCCTAATTGAACAATCACAGACGTTGACATCAAAACACCAGAAAAAATATAAAAGACTAGGGACAAAAACAAAACAAATGGAACCACACTTTTCTTCCTCCACTTAAATCAGACATCATATATTGCCTCACACACACACACACACACACACATGTAATCAGTAATTGCTCAGCATATTTGAAGTGCTGCAGATTGATTTCACTTGTTGGATTTATGAGGTATCGCGTAATGGACCTGGACAGCAGTTAAGGCAAGAAGAACCATTGCAGCAAGCAAAGTGATGAGTGTCCATGGAGTTCGAAAATGAGTGTGAATTAGCTCAGCTATCCATGTTTTTGTTTTGCTGTTATAGTGTGCTTGGATTTTGTCTTTCACGTCTTGGAAAATATGTGGATTATTTGCCCCGTAAGTGTTGATATCTTTGTACACGTTCAGAACTTCTTCATCACTCCCAAGCATGTTGTATAAGATTTTCTTTTCTCGCAGCTCTTTCACATCTGCGGGGCTCTCAATCAGTGACTTCATGAGATTGATATACGATGTCACCTCACCCATATTCGGATTGTTTGGGCTCAACTCGTAGGCAATCATGTTCAAGAAGAAGACCTTGGTGTATATAGAAACACCCCAAGTTGGAAGCTCAAGCTGTGCATAGATGAACTTTGATTTGAACTTGACATCCATCAAAGATTGAGTAGAACTAGGTTTGAAGTGAATTCCCTTTGCCTTGAGGTCTGTCGCTGAACGAAACGAATGGACATATTTCTTTATGTCTCTTTTGGCATCATCTTCATAGCTTTCCTTGGCTAGTCGCACGCAGGCTCTGATTTTATGCACGCAAGATAGTAATTTTGAGAGGCGAGAGGATTGATCAGTTGCTTGATGAGCACCAGTTGTTTGATTAGCACCAATTTCTGGATCAGTAACACCAATTTCTGGATCAGCACCAGTTGTTTGATTAACACCAATTTCTGGATCAGCACCTGTTTCTTCTTTAAATCTGAAGCAGCAAAACCATCTGCGTATGAAACTTAGATAAGTTTTCTCAAGTTTAACGCAATCAGAGACGACGAGCCTGCGGAAGGCTTCAAGGAGGTGGAGAGGCTCCTCTCTGTTTTGGTGGGGTGAACTTCTTTTCTTTCTGTACTCTCCAAAAAGGGTCATATTCAAGTACCTGTTTAAGACAATATATGTTAGCTACTACCATATGTTATATGTCATCTCCTTAACAGTTCAATTTAAACTTTCAAACAAAATAGTCTCCCTATACCTGTTAAGTAATTTTTCGCCATCATCTTTCTCATATCTTAACTTGATCAAAAGCTTGACAATCCAGATTGGAATTTGATTCTCAAGCAAGAACAAGTCACGAAGCACGATTGTCATGGTCAGCATGCCAAGATGCTGAGCCGAAGAGAAAATCTTCTGCAACATCATTGGCTCCGGCTCCTGTTTCTCTGGTTCTGGTGTGCTTGCCTCCATGTGAATTATAATGAAGCAGGCATCAAGAAGCATCATTCGGGCAAGATCATGGTCTGAGTACGTATCTGTGGACTGTTGTTGGTAACACTCTCTGATATCATGAATCTTTTCCAAAACCTTGTTGTAGTAGAATTCTTGATTTTCTTTGCCGCCTGAGACAAACAACTCCAGGGCCTTTGGCTTGAAGGCCTCAGCTAAATGGAGTTCCGGTTCGCCGTGGTGGTGGGGGCCGATTGAAACCACCTTAGGAATGTAGTCCTCACTGTTGTTCTTCTCCTTTAGTAACAGGAGTGGCACTTTCTTTATTCGCTGATCGAAACCACTGACTGTTGAGGGTTCACCCATTAGAGTGTGAACCTTTCAAATACAATTTAGATGCTGCTCAAGTGCTGGTGTCAACCTGGTATATATAGTGTGTAGTAGAGTTGTGAACTGTGTCATCATTTATTTTATAGCATTATTATATACTCTTATATATATATAATATATATATATATATATATATTAACTCATAAATTCATTTGAATAATACTTGAATAAGTTGTATGAATTTTCCCAACTCGCATATGCCTACACTTTAAAACTTTCCCAACATTGAGGATGTTTGGTTAAGTTGTATAAAAGATTTTAAATAGGTGTTTGAGTGAGTTTATAGACTTTTTAAAACATTTTATAAGATGTTTGGTAGTTTATAAGATTAAAATGTTTAGTAATTAGGTTATAAGCTCCTATACTAAAATGATAGGATCTTATAAGATGTTTTAAAATAAAATTTTAACAAACTTCTTTATTTTTTATGATTTTAATTATAAAATTATTATTACTAACACTTTAAAAACTCTATGATTTTGTTTATTCAAACACTTATCAACTTATTTTTAAAAGAAGATATAACATCTTATAAGTTCCAAAATTATCTTACAAAATATAGGAGTATATAAAATTTTTTAAATGGGCTTATAATATCTTATTTCAAAAATAAGTTCTTCAAGTTTTTAGTTAAAACACGATAATGAAATTTATAAATGTTAGTAATAACATTTGTAATTAAAACGGTCACTAAAAGAGTATGTTAAAACCTAAATTTAAGTTATAAACTCCTTATTTTCTTAAAATCCACTTATAAAATCTTAACTTCTTAGGAGGTTAAAGCTCGTGTTCTAAAAACTTTACCAAATATTTCTTTTTCTTTTTCCTTTTTTTCTATAATGCCATTCCCATGAGCAAAGTCATATTAACCATATGAAAAGACCGTTTTACCCCCAATCTAAATATAATGTCATCATTATATACAACCCCATCCATGGTTTGGTTGGATTGAAATCTTTGGACATTTCATACTTTTTGAAAAAAAAGCACACAGTGTTACACTTGGATAATTTCTGCAAAATCTTGAATTCTAAGTCTCACAATTAATATGAATATAATACTTTCTATATTGCCTAATTATAATAAAAAGACCATTTTACCCCCAATCTGCATTTGGCGTCACCGCATATGCTATACAACTGTATCCATGTTTTGGTTGATCTGCACAGCTTGATTTTTTTGAGAAAAGGTGTTTTTGGTTTATTTCATTTTACTACTTTTACTTGAAAGTTTATTGGACTTGGAGAATTTTTCATGGCCACCAAACGCGGTCAAGAGGGCCCAACATGCCCTTAACCCAACTAATCCATACGCGCATTTTAACAGCAGAAGATCTTCATCTTCAACACTTGTATTCATTACCAAAAATATAACAAATACTAGATTAATATATAAATCATTCAAAAAGTTCTAACAACATATGGAGTGCCGACTCAGGTAATTATTAGCAAAACTAGAAAGATAAAATCCAAGAAAAATGATACCTAGGAATTTAAGATATTTAGTGAATGTTTGGAAGTACTTTTGAAATAAAAGTTCATCTATAAAATGGACTTTTTAATATGGACTTTTTAAAAAAGTGTTTATAAGTATTGTTAAATATTTGGTAAAAATATATTTTAATGCCCATTTAGTAGAAGTGTAATAAAAGAAATTCAAAAGTCACAATTTTGCACTTCTCCAAAATGGACTTTTGAAAAAGTGACTTATTTTAAAAGTTTATTCAAAAATAATTACCAAACACATAATTTTTTTACAAATGAACTTTTATATCTAAAAGTTCATTTGGAATGGGTTTCCAAACAAACCCATTTACTTAGGAGAGAAAGTTATCTAATTTGACTTTATTTGATATTTGTGAAAAAATTGCATTTCCATCCTGTAACTTATGATGAGTGTAATTTTGGTCCGTCAATCGTCCAATTAGCAGTTTGTGTAAGTATCTAATGGTCGCCCAATTGCCGACTTTATAATACCTTAAATAAGTTGCATAAGTTTTCCCAACTAGCATATGAGTACACTTTAAATCCTTCCCAACTTTATTTATCATTTCAACATATTTTTAGCTAAATTTATTTAAAAGATATTAGAAACTCCTATATTTTATAAGATATTTTTAAAACTTATGAGAATGTTTGGATGAGCTTATAAACTCTTTAAAACATTTCATAGTTTATAAGCTCTTATAATAAAATGTTAGGATTTTATAAGTTTTTTTTTAAAAAAAATAAGAAGTTCCCAACTTATTTTTAAAATAAATTTTTATTTTAAGATCTTAATAAATGCATTTAGTTTTGATAATTTTAATTATAAAATTATAATTACTAATATCTTAAAAGTTTCACAATCTTAATTGACTATTAAATAAGCTTATAATATCTTATTCCAAAATAAGCTCTTCCAAGTATTTGGTTAAAGAAATATCATGGCGTTTATAAGCTGATAATAATAATATTTTTATAATTAAAATGGTAAAAGAGTATGTTAAGATTTTAAAAATAAGTTGCGAGTTCCTCACTTTCTGTAAAATAATTTATAAAATTCTAACATCTTATTTTGAAATCTTATAAACTCATGTTCTAAAAATTTTAACATTTCTTTTTTCTTTTTTTCTTTCTATAATGCCATTCCCATGAGCAAAGTTAGATTAACCATATGAAAAGACTGTTTTACCCCAATCTAAATCTAGTGTCATCATTATATAAACAAAACCTCATTCAATGTTTTCATAATCGAATTGATGATCAAAACAATCTTGCTATCAATTAGCACTTCAATTGATCAAATCGATTCAACCGTCGGTCCGATCAATTTAATGAAAATTAATTATATTTTCTTATTATATTATGTAAAATAATAATATAATAGATTAATTATCATGTAATACATTTTAAATATAAAAAAAGATAAATAACTACCTAAAAAAACATCTAACAAAATACAAAATTCAAATAACTATATAAATATAACAAAATATCAAATTTAAACTTCTTTAATATATATATATATATATATATATATATATATATATATACATATATATATATAAGCTAGTCAAATCATTTTGATCAGTCTTTGACTGGTCACACTGGTAATACTATTTTATATGACTAGTCGGACCAAATCAACCTTCAATTTCTAATTAAATTGGTCGATACGATTCGATTTTGAAAACATGAACCCCATCCATATTTTGGTTGGATTGGAATCCTTGGACTCGTCTTTATTGTTGGCCATGAGTTGTGGGACGTTTAGATGCTCCATCTACATGGATGTTTGATGGGTAATGTTTGACACTTAGTACCATATGGGCTCATAAAATTGGGGTGTATGGGAAGAGGTAAGGCAAAATAGCTTGAGAGTTGTATGGGGATACAATTGCTAATGTTGTTAGCTACCTTTTAATTTTGTTGTATGGGCTCATAAAATTGGGGTGTATGACAAGGCTAGTTGGACTTCAAGCCCACTAAAAAATTAGATTTCTCGAATTTCCATCTAGAGGGTGATGAGATTTGAATAAAATAGTGAGAGACATTTATGATTAAAGACCATATCATAAATGAATATTAATTGAATGAATGCTTAAATTTCTGTCTCGCATAGGATAATGGTTATTGCTAGTAATTCCACATAAGATAATCTAGACAAACAGACAAACTTACCAGCTCAATATAGATGTTTGTTACCATTGTGGATATTTAGGGCATAGAAAGAGGAAACACAAGTATTGACTTGCTTAGTTGAATTAGAAGGGGTTCTAATTCAAGTTTGTAATTGTTGATATCAACCATTAAGGTTGATAAATTTTTTCTTGGATATTGGATATCGGATATGATTCCATCTTTGCAAGGGGTTGCAGTGGATGACAAGAAAAATGGAGAGTAAAAAAAAGGACGATCCTTAAACTTGAGAATAAAGTAAGTGTTGCTTTATTGGCTATAGGAATGATCCACTTAACTTTGGATGGAATTAGGATAGTATTAGTTAATTGTCTTTGCTATATTGACAAATGAACTATACAATCCCAACATTCCATGCTACATAATCACAAAGTAATCTAAGAATTAGATAATCAAAACAGTGCATACTTGTGGTTAGCTAGATTAGGTCATATCTCTAAAGAAAGAGTTCAAAAGATGGTACATTTGCTTGACCTTTTGGACTTGCATGAGGTGCCAACTTGTAAATCTTATATTTAGGAAAACATGACCAAATCACCATTTGTGGGACAAATGGAGCAAACCACACCTTTGGATGTGATCCAAAGGGATATAAGCAGTCCACTAAGTGTTAGTGTACAAGCGAACTATTCTTACTTCATTATTCTAAGATCCTTTGAAGAGTTCAAAGAATTTAGACATAAAATAGAGAATTAAATCAGCAAAAGTATTAAATCTATCGATGTGATTGAGGAAGAGAATACTAAGGTGGTAAGTTCTTGATTATCAAACGGAGAATTAGATTCTCACTTTAAGTGAATCCAAGTTGAGTTTTACTTATTTCCTCATTCATTCTAGGAATTTACCCTAAAATCGATAATATTCTTATCAAGTAAGGATATTATCTAAATCGGTGCTCAAAACATCATATGAGATATGATGTGGTAAAAGACCCCTAGCATATATACCTAAAGGTATAAAGGGGCCTGCTTCTTTAAAGCAATTAGTGGGAGATAAGATGAATATGAATCCAGCTTATGCAAATTTGTAGGGTATCTAAATGAATCTAAAGAATATCATTTCTAACGTTCCTAATAACAAAATAGTTTATTTTCTAGGGACACCACCTTCTTGAGAAGAAAGAATTTTTATTAGATAGAAATTGCTAGACCATAGAATTTGAAACAGTTCAAGAACCACAGTTTGTCTCATAAGTGGCAATGGTGTATGAACAAATTACTAAAACTTCTAGTACACAACCTCCAAAGAGATCTAAAAGGATCTTGGGGCTACTTATACGATAAGAGTCTCTTGCTAGAGAGCAGCAAGAAGGATCTTCTTTTTAAATATTGATTTACATAAAGAGTAAAGATGTATGACATCAATTTAGAAATTGAAAAAATGTCATGCAATCCAAAATGGACTCTATGTACTCCAACAAGGTTTGACCTTGGTAGGCCCATTAGTGGGAATGGTTCCCATTAGCTGCAAATGGGTCTACAAATATAAATTGAAGAACATGGGGAGGTGGTGACCTATAAAGGCAGGACTGGTAGCAAAGTGTTATGCTTATAGTCAAGGTGTTGACTATTGAGGATACTTTTTACTAGACGTGATGCTAAAGTTCATTTACAGTATGCTAGTTATATCTACGTATTACGACTACTAGATATGGCAAAGGGATATGAAGACCGTATTTCTCAATAGCGGTATTGAGAAAAGGATATAAGTTAAGCAGTCTGAGGTCTTCATATCAAACAAACGCAAGCAAAAAGTTTGTGAGCTTCAGAGATCTGTTAAGAACTCAAAATAAAATTTTCAAATGTAGAACATTCGATTCTCTAAAGCAATCAAATGGTTTGATTTCCTTAGGAATGCGAATGAGCTATATGTGTACAAGAGGGTTAGTGGCAGTATGGTAATGATTATTGTGTTTTACGTTGATGACATTTTACTCATAGAGATGATGTAGAAATATTGCAGTCAATTGAGACTTGTCATCTATAAAGTTCTCCAAGAGGGATTTAGGATAAGCATCTTAGGGATTGGGGATTGAGATTTATGGAAATAGATCTGAAAGGATGCTTGGACTATCCTAAATCCAAGTACATAGATTAGATGCCAAAAGGGTTTAGCATGAAATAATCCTATGAGAGATTCTTGTTTATGAGTCATGGGATTTTTCTTTCGAAGTCCTCATCCCCAAAGACTTTTGAATGAAAGAGAAATAATGACTCACATGTTTTATGCATCCTTGAAAGAAAGCATAAAATATGCAAATCTATGTATATGATTTGATATCAGAAATGCTCTGAGTGATACGAGCAAAATATCAATCAATTTGATGCGAAAAGCATTAGAAGCCGTAAAGACGATCTTTAGTACTTATGAAGCACTAAGGATTTCTTTTTAGAGTTCGATTATGGAGAACTGAAACTTAGATGCTTCATCTAGTTTTTAGTCTAAAGTAGATGACTTGAAATCTATGTCTAAATTCGTGTTCATCCTAAATAGTGGGACGATTAGTTGGAAAGAGTTCCAAACTTATAACAATCGTGGATTCCACCACCGTGGTTGAACACATCTGGGCATACGATGCTGGAAAAATGGATTGTTTGGATAAGGAACTTAATCTAAATGTTAGATGTAGTTCCAACCATTGTTGATTGAGTGCTGGAGTACTGCGATAATAATGGGGTCTATTGCACAAGCAAAGAAGCTAAGGTCTCATCAGAGGATCCAAGAAGAAATAGATTAGCGATACCCTGGTTATGAAAATTATTGGTAGAGGCAACATCAGCGTGGAAAGATTTGCCTCGGCAGAAAATATAGCAGACCCATTATTTTAACCCTTTAGATAAGTATTTGAAGGACATCTTCAGGAAGATGGGCTTTAATACGAGGGCAATTGTCTCTAGGGCAAGTGGGAGATTGTTAGAGTAGTGCCCGACGTGCCAATTATTTTGGCCGTTCATATACTCTTGCGAATCATTCTTATTTATATTAATATCATTTAAATGATAATTTTTATCTTAAATTCATTTTAAGAATTAGATAAAGTTCTCAGATCACACATAGCTATGGGGCATGGTTGCGCATATGATAGTGATCGTGGAATATGCCTCTAAGACTGTGATTTTAAAACGTTCCAAGTTAAGGATTAATGAGATGGGACATCATTGATTCCGTTGAAACTTGCGCATATGATGCAGGCTCGAAAGGAGGATGCCTCGTTCCATAAGTATTGGTGTGGAGACACTAGTGCATGTATGTGGGTGCTTGTTGCAAATAAGTACACTGAACAACCCCACCTGAAAATTTTCCAATTAGAAATATTCTATTGTCGAATGGGAATTTTCTCGTTACGATAGTGCGAGAATTAGTCCTTGGACTTGAGGTATCATGGTAATTTTGTGCATGACATGTTGTACTTTGATATATTTTCCGATTGCATGACAATCACAAGGGGTTTATATTGGGTGTAACATCTTCATGTATAGAGATTAATGAGTGGCCAACAAAGGATCCGTCACCTATCTAGATGAATAGGTGAATCTCCTATGTGTTCCACTGTACTTAACTATAAAATTCTTGGTCAAAGTTGGATGAAAATTAGACGTGGGGTTTTCTAATTATTCATCATCGAGTCAAGCTACTAGGAATGGAAACATAGTTATTGAACTAATAGGGTTTCGACTTGACATTCATGCCCTAGGCTCAATCGGGAGATTAGATGATAGAAGGACCGTACTTGCATGGTATTCGTAATTGAAATAGGTTCGCACATTCACCTTAGACTAGGAGTCATGATGCATTGCTACATGCTTTCCATGTCTTGTGGGTTCTTGGAATTAATGAGTTAATTTCAAGAGAATTAATTAATTGGATTAATTAATGAGAATAATTAATTGTTCAACTAAGTCACAAGAGTTGTGAGCCCACGACTAGCTTAAAGTGAACCTAAGGGGTCACACACAAAACTTGGACAAGTCTATTTCTAGCCTAGAAATTAATCCAAGTGTTGAATTAAATTAATTAATGTGATTAATTAATGGGGTTAAATTAATTCAAGTGTGAAATTAATTCAATTAATTAATTAGATTAATTGATTGGACCTAATTGGATTAGGAAGCCCAATTGGAATATTTAATTAATTGATTGGATCAATTAAGTAAGATGGGCCTAATTAATTAAATGAATTAATTTAATTGATTGGATCAATTAAAGTAGAACCTAATTGATTACTTAAGCCTAGGCCCATTAGGTGTGGGCTTGTAGGAAGTCCATTAGGAAATTGGATTGAGAATCCAATTCCTAGAGGAAGTTGAATTGTGAATTCAATTTCTATGAGGTAATAAGAAAAAAGGAAAGTCCTTATGGGATAAGGAAACTTACCAAAAGAGTTGGAGATAAAAAAAGAATAAGAATCCTATATAGAAAGAACTTGTGATAGTCTTGATTGACAATCTTCTTGGATATTTTATGGAGATTTTAATTGCAAATTTTTGTGAAGAAAAATAGTTTTCTTTCATCCCCAAAAATTCGTCCCTCCTTTCCTTTCAATCTCCAAATGTTCACCAACTTTTTTTCTAATTTAATTCTTGATTTAATTATTGAATTAAGAATTAAATTAAACACATAAAACACTAATTGTTAGTGTGTTCTTTTTCCAAACAAAATCGTTTTAGAATAGAATTATCGAATCAAAAACTACTAGCATATGATTCGGTTGTGAGTGGGCATCCAATGTGTAGATACCGTTAGAGCGATAACATTTGGGATCCTAAAAGTGAATCAGATTTCAATCAAAGGGGTTTTGAATTAAAGAACATGGAGATACTTTCATGCAGGAATAACGATTTGAGTCGTTTCAATCCCTACATAAGCCGGAGTGCAAATCAAGGTAAGAGTTTCTGAAACATTCTTACTTTAACTATCAAAAAACGCACAACTGAATAATCGCGAAAGGGTTCTGGGATTCATTTTAATTACATGTGATGTAATATATATTTATATATTTTGAAAAATTTTAAATTTCGCTACGTATACGTCTCTCGATATCGCGCGAACCCAACATATATATCAGTTCATATGTTTAGTATATATAAGAAATGGAAAAAGAATGAAATCGTTATTTCTTATACGATTCTAATCTCATGATTGATAATTAAAAATTAATAATATAAATAAAATAAAATAGTTTTAAAAATTAAAATATTTTTTAATAAAAATTTATAAAATAAATAAGAATGGAATGAACATTCATTCCGTCGTACCAATCATACCATAAATATTACTGTAATTTAATAATACTTTCTATATTACCTAATTATATTAAAAAGACCATTTTACCCCAATTTGCATTTGGTGTCACCACCACATATGCTCTACAAATGTATCCATGTTTTGGTGGGTCTGCACAATATGCACAAACTCTTGTTAAAGAGAGCTTAAAAATTGGTTAATTTCATTTTACTACTTTTTCTTTTTGAAAATTCTTAAGAAAGTTAATTGGACTTTGTCCATTTTTCATGGCTACAAAAGGCGGTCATGGTGGCCCAACATGCCCTTAACGCAACTAATCCATAACCTTTAAAAACCAGCAAATATTAGCCACACGTTAGCTGAGTTGGAATTCCATTTTAACTATGAATTTTTGTGGTTCCAAAAGTTTCAGTTATGATATTTGATGCTTGCGCGTGCCTCGACAGCAGAAAATCAACACTTGTATTCCTTATCGAAATAAAACCAATACTAGATTAATAGACCAAGCACTCAAAAAATTCAACAATATATTGAGTGCTGACTCAGGTAATTATTACCAATACCACAAAGATAAAATCCCATAAAAAAGATACCTAGGAATTTAAAATATTTAATATTTAGACCCCATTTAATTAGGAGAGAAAGTTATCTAAATTGACTTTATTTGATATTTGTGAAAAAAATTGCCTTTTCCATCCTGTAACTTGGGATGAGTGTGATTTTGGTCCCTCCAGTGCCCAATTAGCAGTTTGCGTAAGTATTTAATGGTCACCCTTTTATGTCCTCAAATTAACCCCCCCAACCCACCCCCCCAAAAAAAAAAAACAAAAAAAAAAACGAGATAGAGTATGCAATGTGGGAAATTGCTGAAATTTGGGATTAAAAGCCAAATGAACTTTACTTATGGGACTAAAAAAATAATTTAACCGAATTCTATACCACCAAATCCATGATTTGGTTGGTTTTTAATTTATTTTAAGAGAAATGATCAATTACATAATGGATATATCATTACTAAATATAACCAATAGTAGATTATTAGACAAAATATTCAAAAAGTTCAACAACATATGAAAATGCTGACTCAGGTAATTATTAGCAAAACCAAATGATAAAATCCAATAAAAAATATACCTAGGAATTTAAGATTTTAATGTTTGGGCCCCATTTATTTAGGAGGAAAAGTTATATTAATTGAAATTCTGATTACCAAAAATCAAATTTAATTATTTGGTATGCTTAATTGAATTTGAGTGAAGGAAAGTGATTTCTCAATATTGAAAATCTCACCTCTAACATATGGTAATCATAATACCAATTTCAACTAGATATTGTGATTGCTTTTAGTGACAACGTGGGACTAACATTGTATAAGATATTCTTACCCATAACAAATTTACATAATTAAATATATAAATATACGTATGTGAGTTTATATATTTACCTAGGTGCATATGCATAGAAATCATAGTATTAAGTTCATATGTAATATTATTAATAAATACATATACATACATAAGTATGAATATATATTTAATGTGTGTTTATAAATGTGCATATTATTTTGTTCATACATAATTATTTAAATAATATTTCTATATTCTACATATAATAATATACTATTAGTGTGTTGTTATGAAAAATTAAGTGACATAATCTGCAACTTTTTCTTGTCTGCTTAGCTTTTCTCCAAACTTTACTACACGGTGCATCCTAGTGAATAATCTGCATACAAGTATTATGTGGGCTTGCTACAAGATATACTATTTGTTTTAAGTGAAGGAAATTAAATAGGTGGGTGCCCATTTTCTTTTTCATTTGGGTGGTTCCATTTCTAGCCTCTTGTAAATCTGCATGTTGTGTTCATCTCATCTCTATGATTATATTTCAAGCTAAGTGTTTGTATCTCAAGACATTCAACTAATGTTCATCAGTTACGGGTGTAAATGAATTGAGTCGAAACGAATACGTTATTATTTATATTTATTTGAATTTTAATTGAAGTATAAAAATTAGGTTTGTGTTTAGTTTGATTGTTAATTGAGTCGAATTTGAACGAAATTTAATCCAATCGAGTTCGAGTCAAGTTTCATATCTTATTGAATGAAAAAAGTTGTTCATATTTGGTTTGTTAAGTTAACAAACAAAACTCAAATGAACTTTTAACGATCGATTTTGAGTCAAGTATAAAATAACTTAGTTTGTTTTTCAACTCTAGCTGCAACAATACATAGTATACATTCATATGTAACTGTATGTTTATAGTTTGGATTTTCTACTTTAAATTGGTGTTTCATATTATATTTTACATAAAAAAATATATAAAATATTTTTTTTGAATATACATTTGGCATGAATCATATACACTGGGCATGTATTTACAAAAAAAAATATGAAATAAAACATCAAATTAAAAAAGAAAATGTAAAGTAGTTGGCAAGGTCTTCTATTGTAATTTTATTTTATATTCTATATTATATATCAAATACACACGTCATGTGTATATAATTAATTTTAAAAATATATATATTCAAAAAAATATTTAATACAATGAATATATGTGATTTGTAATATGAAATGTAATACCAAAAATATATAATAGAACATCCAGACTGCATGGTTGGGTTTGAAATTTATTGCTGCTTGACTGATTAAAGTTAATTTTCAATTTAGTGGAAAAGCATGAATTCCTCTCTTGGCAGACAATATAATTGCCTGAAAGATACATAACTAGAATTAGGAAGTTTTAAATGAAATAATCATAAGTTTAAGTTCAATTTAATTTTATTAATCCTAAAAGGATCTTTAAATATTCATCAAATTGTGCTGAAATGATTCAATACCAAGGCAACCCATATCAAACAACAAGATTGGATCCCTATGCCTCATCCTGGTAGATAAGCATATGAAGAAAATCAATTAGAATATATTGGGCATTAGCTAGATTCGTTTTCTTTTCAGTGAGAGCTTTTTTCATTTTTTTTTAAAAGATAAATTATATTTATTTGACTCAATTTTATTAAAAATAATTCATTTTATTTTTTAATATTCTCATTAAAAAAACTTATTAACCCTATAATCCTAATTTTTAGCTCTATTTTACACCACATGAATTCACCACTATCATTTATATTAATTAATTAATATTTTATTATTTTTTCAATGAAACCAATCATTTACAAATCATTCTAATAAGTTATCATATCCAAACTAAAAATTCAAAGTAAACCCTATAACTATAAATCTCATCTAATCAATATATTATTTCTAAACAATATCATTACAATGCGACCTATCACTTATTTATCATTCTAATAAATTATTATATATAAATTAAATATTTAAAGTGAGTCGTCATCATTACAAACTTCTATAATTATTATATATATAAATCATAAAAATGATTAAACTTAAAAATATACTCAACTAAATAAATTTTTATTTTTATCTTATATTAATTATCCAAATATATTTTTCATTTCACATTAAAATCAATAAACTACATTAAAAATACTGGAAATGACATTCTTTATGAAAATAAAACCATATGTGCTGTTTTTTTAGATGGATTGTACCTACAACTGTTAAACTTCGTATGGTCAAAAAGTGGCATTTATAAGTAGGAATAAGTCTTTACCAAAATCCATTTCACGAATAAGGCTTGATCTTCTTATTGGTTCATTACTCATATTTTCCTTTCAAATAAATTCAAATTGTTAGCTCTCTATCAATATATTATGAAATGAGCTTAAATGTATATCAAACTTGTGCACTATTTCATACATAATTGCATTATCATATTTTAAGGTATGATATAGTAGGATATCCGGATTACTTCACATAAACAAGTATGCCAAAATTTGTACAAGTGCATGTATCATATAATTATGTATATATGGATATGCAAAGATATTAAAAAATAGGGTAAATAACATTTCGCCGCAATGAAATTTGAGAATTTTAACACATTACTCCATCAAAATTAATTTAAGCAGTTTATCTCTCACTTAATTATTTTAGCACTTTACCCTCCAAATGTGAATTTCAAGCACGTTATTTACTCAATATACATTTATTATAGCACTTTGTCACAAGTGTCATTTTCAAATCAAGTTTTTTTTTTTTGAAATACTCTTCGTTAGCCACCACTCATGTTTTTTTCCCATCTTTCCCCGCAAAAGTCAAGAACAATGTATTGTAATATTTTTTATTATTATCAATGATATAGATATGACAAATAGTTGTGCTTTTATTATAAATAATAATGATACTTTTGTTAATGATATTATAATTTTATATTATTTAGAGTAAAAGTATTATCATTTCTCGTATCTTTACTATTGACAATTATAAAAAAATATTACGATATGTTTTTTTTATACTTTTACATAAAAAGATAAAGAAAAAATGTGTGAGAATGGCTGACAAATAACATTCTAATGAAAATTTGATCTAAAATTCACATTTTAAAGGAGGGTGTTATAATAAACATAAATTGTGGGGATAAAATACTTAAAGTTTATTTTGAAGAGATAAATTGCCAAAATGATAAATATAAAAAGATAAAATATTTAAAATTTAATAATGCACCAAATTATCTCTTCATGCTTTTTACCTCAAAGATATGAGTACTAAATAAATAAATAACAAATAAGAAAGACACCCACACTGGCAGAAATAATGTAATTTATCTCTATTGTCCATTTTTAGGGACTGCACATGTTTTCAATATGTGAACAATGGAAATACTTGGATTTTGGTCGGTCTCTTTTTCTTGCTCTTGCCTTGTTGTCTCTTCTTCTTGATATTGTGTCGAACACATTAGTACAATCTCATGGCGGAGTTTTAAATTAAGAGAATCGTGGTCCTAATGAAGTTGTAGAGGTTGGGGGTGATGGTATTAGGGCACTGCCGCCGGAATCATGTTCGTCTATAGTCGCATCGAGTAGTGTTCGTGCCAAGACGATGTTGCCCAAGTCAATCAGTGGTGGCGCATATACTGGCAGGTCAAGTGCTACGTGCAGCTCAAACGTGTTGCACATATGTAGGTCAAGCGAATAGGTCACGCGAGCTTGTCGAGCATGATAGGTACGTAGGTCGAGCGCGCAGGTGCGCAAGTGCACAGGTCAAGCGTGTTGTAATTGCCAATTATCATATTTGCATCTCTTTGATCGTTTCATCTAATCAGGGAGTTGGTTGGAGTGGTCATGTCAAGTCAAATTACTTAGTGGGATTTTTGCTCGGGTTCATAATTCTTGACCCCATTATCTCGTAAGTGCAGAGAGTCTGGTCCTTCATGCATTCTTAGGGTTTAGGGTTTAGGGCGCTGCCGCTGGAATCATGTTCGTCTATAGTCACATCGAGTGGTGTTTGTGCCAAGACGATGTTGCCCAAGTTAATCAATGGTGGCGCATATGCTGGCAGGTCAAGTGCTACGTGCAGCTCAAACGTGTTGCACACATGTAGGTCAAGCGAATAGGTCACGCGAGCTTGTCGAGCATGATAGGTACGTAGGTCGAGCGCGCAGGCGCGCAAGTGCACAGGTCAAGCATGTTGTAATTGCCAATTATCATATTTGCATCCCTTTGATCGTTTCATCTAATCAGGGAGTTGGTTGGAGTGGTCATGTCGAGTTAAATTACTTAGTGGGATTTTTGCTCGGGTTCATAAAGGCCACTTATTCTTGACCCCATTATCTCGTAAGTGCGGAGAGTCTGGTCCTTCATGCATTCTTAGCAAAAGAGGTGCGTCACCTACTCTAGGCGAGAGGAGTGGTGTTGATAGAGGTGGCATTATACAAGCGGAGACGGTGGTGTATCTTCTCTCCTTTCAAAGGGCGACAAACGTAGGTCGTCATAAGGTCATTTCTTTTGAGTTTGTCATTTTATGTGGAGGTTGCTCCACTTAATCTTTCTTTGTCGCGAGCTCCTTCTAGAGGCACGAGAACTTCTCTTAGGGTTGTAATGACGAACGAGCTCCTCCTGGGGAGCGATGGCTCCAAGACTCCTCTTGGGAACGCAATGAGGCAAGAGCACCTCTTAGGGGCGCATTGGCGTACAAGCTCCACAGGAGGGCACGATGATATGAACAACGTCTTCTTCTTATTCTTTTCTCTAGTTTGTTTATTTATTTTTTTTAGGAATGGGAGGAAGTGTTGAGCCTTAGCTCGAAATAGTTTTTTTTTAGGTCAAGTGCGTTGAGCTTATTAGGCTCAACCTGGATTTGACTTGAAGTGGTCCTCCTTCATATGTAGGTGAGGTTGTTCGTCTTCTTCTATTCACTATCCATATAGTCACAGCACTTCACAATCCACGCGGTCGTAGCCCCTTAAGGGACTTAGCCCAAGTGAGTTGTTCATATTCCTCTTATACTTAGTCCATTTACTTAACTTTTTTGTCACTTTATGTAATGGTTATTTACTTTATACTACCATTGATGGAAGAAATCGATATGACTTCTCATATTTGTGAGTCGGTAAGGCTCTTTGAGGTTGGAGGTCAGTAGGATCTCTCAAGTGTAAGAGCTAATAAGGCTACTCGAAGATGGAGGTCGATAGGACTTCTCAATTATGGGAGCCGATAAGGCTCCTCGAATATGGATATCAGTAGGACCTCTCAAGTGTGGGAGTTGGTAGGGCTCCTTGAAGGTAGAGATCGACAGGACCTCTCAATTATGGGAGCCGAAAGAGCTTCTCGAATGTGGAGATCAATAGGACCTCTCAAGTGTAGGAGTCGGTAGGGCTCCTCGAAGGTAGAGGTCAATAGGACCTCTCAATTATGGGAGCCAATAGGGCTCTTCAAAGATAGAGGTCGATAGGACCTCTCAATTATGGGAGCTAGTAAGACTCTTCGAATGTGGAGGTCAATAAGACCTCGTAAGTGTGGGAGCTGGTAGGGCTCATTGAGTGCATCGTCTCAAGAAGATTCCTCCTGATTGCTCGGGACTAAGCGTATGATAGCCTCAGTGGGCATTCAGATATCACAAAATGCATTTTGCCTTTGACCTCAGGAGAAGCTAAGTTGTGGGACTCGGAGGTTGAGGCATTACTAAAATTTTGTTAAATATAAGCATGATGCACATAAATGGAGGTTGTAAAACACTACAAAATTTATTTTATTTACGTAGAAACAAGTTTGTAAATAAAGTAAGTTGTTACCTCTTATGGCATGACAATGTAAATCTAAGCAGCTTCCCAACGAGCTAAGAAATATAAATATTAGCCCAGTTTGGTATTGAATAAAAGATAAACTAACTTATAGCCCTCATGGGCATAACTTGGTGAAAATAAGCTAAATGTTTCAACGCTTGTACTACTAATAGACTCCGCCTATGGGGCTTCATGTGATAATTTCTATCACTCATATCATTGGAAAGTTGTCATTGTCGCACCCCTTCTTGTCTCCATCGGTATGCTCACAAGATGAGTTTTACGATCTTAGGGCATCAGAGTTGGGATGAGGATGGTTGTCTTGAACTTTATCAATGTACTCCGTCAAATAACCATTCCGAATTAGCCTCTTGACCTCATTCCTCAAATAGTAGCACTCTTCTGTAGTGTGCCTCCCGATTAAAGTGGCAGAACTTATCATATCTCATTTGCTTGGGATTCTTTCTCATTGGTTGAGGTGGTTGAACTAACCCCTGTTGCTCAGCAACCACCAATATTTCTAACAATCTAGTGTTGAGGGGAGTGAAATGAGTGTAGCCTCATGGTGGTCTATGTCTTCTCTCTTCGTTCCTCTTTGCCTCAACTCTTTCCCCTTCATTGTGCTTTCTCTTTCCACGAGCACTTATTCCAGTGGTCTCTTCTATCCTGATATACTTCTATGCTCGAGCTATGAGCTTCCCCAACGTAGTCGGAGGTCTCCCGACAATTGATTTCTTGAACCTTCCATGATAAAGGTTTTGTTGCATAATGCTAGAAAGCAACTCGTGTTTTACATGGGGAATCTCATGTACCGCTTCCACAAAGCATTGTACGAACTCGCAAAAGGGCTCCTCATATTTTTGGGTGATTGTGAATAAGTAAGCTGTCGTCTTCAGGTACTTATAGTTAATGGAGAACTGGAGCAAAAATCTTAGTATAAGTTGTTCAAAACTGAAGATACTCCACCTGCGTAGTTGATTAAACTAAGCCAATACACGCTTAGATAAGGTAATTCAAAAAATCTTGCAGTACGCTACGTCACTTAGGTCATACAAATCTGCTTTGTTGTAGAGCTTGTCGAGGTGCTCTTGTGGATCACCAATTCTTCAAATTCGATGAGGTTAGTTATCTTGACTTCGTAGGGACTCTGCTAAGATAGCATGGGAGAATGGGCTTTGCTTGGGGGGTGCTACCCCCAATGGAGGGCAATTCGCCTTTTGGTCGCGTGAACCTGTTAGGCGACTAAGCGCCATGATATGTGCCGCCCTAGTCTCTCCTCGTCACTTTGAACGGTCTATAGGTAAGGTTGCAAGGCTGCTCGTGTCCTTGCATCTTTGGAGCCTCTACCCAGTTCTCTCGAGAGTTGGAGCCTGACGACTTCCATTGTATGACTGAGGGGGCTCTTTTCTACGTTGGTTAATAGCGCTACGCCTTACCACCTCACGCCTTTGCTCGGTCCTTTCAGGAGCTGGAGTGGGTTCTCTATTCCTACGAGGTGGCTGATGGAGCTCCTCTCTCTGTTAATCAGCAATAAACTGTGCAACTACTTCAGCTGCTACGCCGGCTACTATTTTTTCAATTATGATCATCGTTCCCTGGGTCATATGTAATGTCGGTTTCCCCTGACCAGGAGAAGGCATATCTTTTAAGTTAGCTGGAGGTGGATGATGGTCGCCCTCGCGCAATAGGCACCTCCAGTAGGGGGCGCCTCAATTGCCACAAGCGCCCTTAATAAATGAGTTGCCTTAAGTGTTGACTGCTCTCATAACCCTAGATTTTGATCGCATTCTCAATGATCAGGCAGTGAATTTCCCACAAACGGCGCCAAAGTAATGTGGTATCATTCATTTTAGTAGTACTCCTGCTGAATTTTGGTTATCGAGTGGGTCACTGACTGCATCACAAAAGTCATTAGGGGTGCCGGGAATTGATCCAGCGAAAACCCTCTGACGTTTAAGTCAGTTTTAGAGCAAATAGATACAAGCCAGAAATCTTGAGATCAAATAAGTGCGTAATTAATCGCGTACCTTTCAATAATGAAGACTGTGGGTGTTTATAATATTGATATTGAGAGTTTTTGTGGGAATTGGTTTATGACCTAATAGGTTTAGCCTGAGCATTATAGCTCAATTTGTCTTATTATCTTGTAAAGCCCATAAACTCGGTCAATTGGATGATATCTTTGTTTCGACCCATAATTTAAACGGATCTCTTGAACTCAATTTTTTGAGCCTATTTGGAGCTCATGATCTATCAAGATGCATGCAATGTATGCTATGCTTAATAGTAAAAATGTAATAAATTACAAACAGCAACCCACTAATTAATCATAGGTTATGATAAAGATCAATGCCACGTGATTGATTAAAAAGTTGAGTTTTCACTTGGTGGAAAAGCGAAGAAACCGTTTGATTTCAATTTTAAACTCATTTTCATGTTTTCAATATTTTCTAAATTGAAGATATTTTTATTAAATTTTTGTATAAAAATAAAAATATATTTCAAGTAGTTATATTTCTATGTTGATTATATAAGTATGAAAATAAAATTGTAAATATGAAGGATGAATTTGGTAGTTATTTAAAAAGATGTGAAATGTTAGGTTTGAAAATAAAAGTAAGTTATATATCTAATAAATGAGTAAAAAAAATATTTTTAAAATTTTAAATAATAAAAAATAGAAAAAATTCATTTGAAAATGAAATCAAATGGGCTCGAAAGCTATGTTTGGGTTTTATCCCCCGAAACAAAACTCCTTTCGTCCAAAATAATTTGTGTTTGTTTAATCATTCTCTCAAAATAATTTTTTTATTCCCCTAAAACAAAATGATACCAACTAAATACCAACATCATTATATTATTTAATTTTAAAATTATCATAAACATATATTATTATTTTTTATTTAAAAATACAATATATAATATTAAAAAAAATTAATATGACACCACTAACCATATAAAAACTTACAAGACATTATATATACACAAAAAAAAGTCTCATAACACCTTCCCAAAACACTCAAACCAAAACCAAAACCAAACATTCCTCAAGTATGTATAAATATGAACTTGGTGCTGTTATTTATTGCACTAAATGGCACAGTAACAATAAATCTTATTGGAATCAATATTTTGATGTATGAATGTTCAACGTAGAATTGTGGATTGGTAGACAATATAATTGCCTCAAGATACTCTTTTATTAGTCAATCACATGACCCAGTGTGGCCAACATGATGGCAACCCTCTCAATAAACAAATGCAAACTCCCTATCAGTCAGTTTAAACAACTCTACACAAGTCAAACTCCAGCATTTGGTGTCGACCATCATTGAGGTAAGGACAAGCAATGGGAATTTGGTATATCTTGAATCCAGTCAACAGTAGAAGAAAATATGGTGAAGAAAAGGACCAAGAAACCACCTCCATTAATAAAAAAACTGTATGCCAGGTTGCTGTAGTATAAATGCAAAATAAACCACCAATTCAAGAGAGGAACAGGGTAGCATTTGCTCAATAGGAATCAGGGGAAGCAAAAATCATTTCCTTGTAACAGAACACTAACCTCATGCATTACAACATATCACCGACTGTTCATTGCAGTCGTGGTGCAGTAGTTACCTCTTCCCACTTTTAACAGATAATTGCAATGGCAATTTCAACAGCAAATTTTGCTACACCAACAAAGAATCTCGAAAAATGTGACCCCCATGAACCAAAAGCAGTCCAACCCTTCATGCGGACTGTACAAAAATCAGGTCAAAGAGAAGGTTGAAAAGATGCAGTCCTCTCATCCAAGACCTGGCAATACGTGAACAGATTAAAGCTTTTGTAAATGCATGTACACAGTCAAGCCACAGAACAACAATTTGTTGCCTGGACAGAGTATCTGAGAACTACAATTAGTCAAAGCTTGAGGAACGGCTCCATCTACCCCCCAAGTATTCCTCCACTGAGATGTTCTGCTCAGTGCTGCCAATAGAAGCGGTATCATCTTCCAAATTAAGCAATGCAAGATTAATGAAGGATTGAATGTTTGTTGCAGATTGTTCGCCATTGTTAGCATTAACATCTTCTGAAGAATTGGTTTCCTGCCTCGCCCACTCAATAACTTCTGGATCTCCATGAAGGAGTTTGAGAACCTGTTTTGAGAAGCAAACAGCCATATATAATAAATTAGTGGGCCTTATCACAATTTTCAACACTGCTTCAGGTCATAAGAGTTGCTTACAAGGCTGATTTCAGGACGTGATTGAGCTGCATGTCTGAGACAAAGGTTTGCAGCTAAGACCGCTTTCTCAAATTGATCATTGTCATAAGCATTAATCAAATTGGGATCTCGCAATTCTGAAAATTTTCCTTCCTTCAAAATGTGTTTTGCCTGAAAATATTCAACAGTTATAGCTGGAAAAATAGTTGAACAGAAAATCCTAACAAGCACAGGCGTAATACTGAAGAGGTACAGACATGATACTTAAATCAATTGAAGGATAAAGAAAAAGTATAACAACATAAAAACCATTCTTGAATCTAGATATACACCAAGGAGACGTCCAGATAATTCCAAATTGATATAGCAAATAAATATCAAATTCGCAACCATGAAAATTTAGATACTAACCCACATTACCAAGCTTTCCTGGCCCTTTGGAAGTGCATTATCAATTGGCTTCCTACCTGACAAAAGCTCAAGGAGTACAACACCGAATGCATAGACATCAATTTTTTCGTTCAGTTTCCCATGCATAAAATACTCCGGAGCTAAATAGCTGCCATAAAAAGAGAGTGCTATTCAGTGATTTGGCAATGACAAGATATTACACTGGGAATATAAAACTCACCCAAATGTTCCAGCAACATCAGAGGTATCCATATGATGTGAACAGCTTGAAGCCCACGCAGCAAGTCCAAAATCCGACAGCTGTAGGGCCAAACGAGTATTACCGGGATTAATAGTACACAAAAATGAAGTCAATGACAAATATATAGCAAAAGATGAAAGCAATGATAAATTGCATGGTACCTGTGGCTCAAAATCATCTGAAAGAAGGATATTTGAAGATTTTACATCTCTGTGAATAATTGGTTCAGCTGTATTATGTAAATTGTCGAGTGCCTCAGCAACTCCCAAAGCAACCTTATATCTCTCCTCCCAACCAAATAAATTTCCAAATTTTGGAGTACCTAATCCAGAGCACAGAGATTAAGTGGCATATACTACTAACAGTGATGCTAATGGATCCACATAAAAGGCAAAAAGAAGCATATATACATACTATGGAGATTCTCTTCCAGGCATCCTCTGGATAAAAGATTATAAACCAAAAGTAGTCGGTTTTCCTCATAACAGAAGCCAACTAAAGATATTATGTTTTTGTGATGCAAAGACGTAATAATTTCAATTTCTGAAACAAAATGTTTCAATGCATCGTCTGATGGCTTTAAAATTTTCACAGCTATCTCCCTGCCTCCCGGTAGACAGCCTCTATAAACCCGGCTACTTCCGCCCTTTCCAATCAAATTTTCTGAAAACATAGTTAAGAGTAACTAATGAGACCTCCAACCAGTGAATGAGAATTAATAAAATAAAGAACAGTTAAGAGAAAAACCAGGTGTGAAATTATTTGTTGCTAACAAGAGTTCCTGGTAGCTAAACAATCGGCATGTTGTTGAGTATTTATCTCCAATATCTTTAAGTTCTTCTGAGAAAATCTTATTGGAATAAGCATCAGAGTTAGTGTCAGCTGAATATAGTACAATAGCACTCTTTTCTTCGTCCAAATCTAAACAACAGTCATCCCTACTGGACGCACTAATCTGTTTCTGATCAGGATAAATAGCTCCAACAGATTGTCGGCTTGGTAGTTTCAATATCCATTGCACTACTGATGACTTCTTAGTAGAAGCAGCTTCAGATACTCTGCTGCCATGTAAAAACACCCTGCGAAGTAGTGCCCATCCCGATTTAGATTCGAGCATTTCTTGGGTTTTAATGGGTACCAGAGCCATCGAGATGCCCTCGCTTCCACTGCTTGATGATGATAAAACTGTCTGGGGTGGTAGACTCAAAGGGCTTTTGGACAAAGTATTCCTCTTTTTGAATCTTGATTCTGATGCATCAAGACTTCCAAACTCCAGGTCCATGGAAGCAGTTGATTCTCTTTTGAACACAATCTTACCATTGTCAACACATATAACTGATACATTCTTTTGGAGACTCTTGGCACAATACTTGGCAACAGAGATCCTGGATCGAATTTTGTGATAGACTCCTGAAGTACCAACTATTACACTCGTTGCACCGCATGATTTTGCTTCCCGGGATAGGATTTTCCGAACTGGCGTTCCTCTGCAGACCTTTAGCTTTAGATCCACCTACAGAATTTTGTATATTTTAGCAGGCCCATTTATCTTAAAATAAAAAGAATATAGAGCTATAGTAATGAATTTGAAATACTCTCCCTCATGCTTTGGGCCAACAAATTACAGAATAAGGACAAAAGAAAAATCTAAACTCTACATCTAGATAAAGTTGGAAATTTAGACCTCCTGAAAAAAAAGGGACTGCAATTAGTTGTAGGACCCCAGTAAATTACTGCCCATCCCCTAACTCTCCCCAAAAAAAGAAGAAACAATTAAGGACAAACCCCACAAGTGACTCAAATTATTATATACATCACCTCTAAGGCGCTGAAAAATGGAAAGTAAATCAAGATCAACGGAAAGTTCTGGAACTGAGACGGAATTCATTCAAACTAAAGAGAAGCAGTTAAATTTAAGAACTTGTACCTAAAGTCTGTTCGTAATTCATAAAGTTTATGAACTTCCAGATTCTAAACTTTTCATGTAACAATCATTGAAAAGCAAGAGAGAAATCAAACAGTATATTACAAGAAATATAGGAGAACAATCATAAATACCTGTTTTAGGTTACAGAAACCTTCATAAGCAGCCAGCACTGAATCGAAAGTCTTCACCAGCGAAAGCAGACTCGATTTATCTTCTCCGGACACAAATTGAAAGCAAATGGGAAAGAGCAATAAATCAGAAACCAAATGGAATAACAAAATATTTACATTTCTACAAGGATGAAAACATAAATAACTCGAGTTTCGAGTTTCACTTAGTTCACAGTAATGTTTCCCCGGCATCTACTTCCTACGAGATCCCTCAGATGATAAATTTCAGCCCACACACAATGCTATGTGAAAAATCACGCAGCAAAGATATAGAAAAACAACGCCGTTAGCACTCAGAACACTACTAAAAGCACACACTGCGTATTTCAGCGTGCGAAAATTCTCACCAGCGTTGGGATCGAGGATGTGGAGAGCAATGACGCGATCGCCGGACTGCGCCACCTTCACCAACGCCCACGTCAGCAGCTCCCTGCTTCGCGAGTCCAGCTTCACTCCCACCACCACCACTGCGCCGCCTCCGTCTTCGGCCGCTGCGCCACTACTACATTCCGGAACGCCTGGACTCCCCCCCACCAGTCTCATTCTCGACAGCGGACAGATCAAGCAGAAGACGACGCCGTTTTATTCTTCCCCGTGGTGCCCGCGAAGGGTTAACTTTACTTTCTCTCTCTAAAAGCAAGCAGGTTGCACTGTATTATTCTGCTTTGTGTCTTTCGCTGCATCGGAGTTCGTGAAGACAAAATAATACTTCATTTTTCGGGATTGATAAATATAAGGAACCACAGCCAAAATTATTTATAAATAAAAATAAATAAAAGTGGGCTAAGTATTGCTGTTGTTCGGACCATGGGGCTTCCCTACGGCTCTGAATTTGAACAGTCGTTGGATATTTTTAGTATTCCATATATACATCATAAAAACTCACTAAATTATTTAATAGTGGATTTAAAATTAATAGTTAAAAATTATTCTTATTTAATTCATTAAATATAATAAATTAAACTTGAATATATATATTTTTATTTTATAAAAAAATGAAACTCGACTCAAACTCGACGAATGATAAAGTATATATAAAACGATCAATCTATTCAAAATTGACGTATTCGACTCGATTAAGGTTCGTTTATATTTTATTCAATTAACAATCAAATCAAGTTCAAATATAATTTTTAAAATTACATAAAAAAATTCAATTCAACTCGACTCAATTCGATTTCACCTAGACTATAAGCAATTTTGATGCTTAATGTGGATTATTTAATTAAATTCTTTTTATACAAGGAAAAAGTTTTATATTTAGGTATTTTTGTGAGAAATTAAACCAACTACTAAAATCCATTTTTTCAACAAATTCTAGTATCCTTATTTTTCTTTATATCCCTTTTTCTCAATTAAGCTCCAATTACAACAAAATCAACAAATTGAAACTTTGAATTTGAAATTACAATTTATTTAAAGTTGAATTTTCATCAGGAAATTTCGATAAATCAAATATACTTTTGTTGATTTCAATATAGAGACAACAAATTATGGCATGATTTTGCAACAATGTAAAAAAATAAAATAAAGGTTCATAAATGTCTTTTGACTCTTGATAAATGATAATCAATTAGGATATGTATTTTCTGCTTCCTTAATTAAATTAAACAAATGATATTAAAGTAAACTTTAATTGTTTGGGTTAAGAATTGGAAAAGGATATTATTTCCTCAATTAACTTGTGAAGCATGAGACTAGGAAAGTCAAGCTACCTAATTAATTTTTTTTGTCATTAACACCCAACTTTGAACACCAAAATGGTATTAAGAATTAAGGGCCCAGCATAATTAAAATTATTTTGACCATTAATAAATGCATTGTCTACCCTAGTTGTTACTTCTTCCTAATATTTTGAGCCTTAAAATATTAGTTGGGGACAATTTTTTATTTTTATTTTTGGTCTCTCAAGAAAGTTAATGATTTTTTTATTGTTATTATTATTATTTTGGCGTAGGATTAAGTTTCTATAAAATGTCAAAATTTAGAGAAAAATCATGGAATCTCTATGTTTTTATTTATTTATTTATTTATTAAAAGAGAATAGGATTAAGTTCAATAGTCGATCTCAATTTCTAAATCCTAAATCCACATTTAACAACATAAAAGAAACAATATTATATAGAATACAAGTTTATAACATTTTCTCATATTTCTAGTCGGAAAATAACAAATAATGGCCTCTTGTTATTTTTTTTAAAAAAAGGAGTTTGGTGATAAATAAAATATTATATTGACACATTTGAAGGAACAATGAAAATTATATAGAGTTTGGAAATCAACCAATATCCTTCTTATAATAATTAAAAAAAATCAAACAATGAAAATGATAAGTATAAACTATTTTTAAAATCAAAGATGTGAAAAGGAATTAAAAAAGAGGCTCCAATTAATTTTTGAAATTTAAAGATGTGAAAAGGAATTTTAGAAAAAAAACTCCAATTAATCTTAGGTGACAGATTTATTTATTTTTTAAATCTTACGTGATGTTTTTGTTGTAAAATAAAAGGATTTAGGTAAATATAATAGAAAGTAAAATATATATATATATATATATATATTTTTTTTTTTTTTGTGATTATGATAAATTATTGTTAAGTCCGTTTATCTCGTCAAATGTGTATGTATTAATCTATAATTATATTAATTTATTCTCAATGAATATATACTTTTATATAAAACTATCGTACTCTTTAATCTAATGTACTGAATGATATACTCGATTGTAAATGCTCTTTTTATTTTTCTTGAATCAATTGTCTTAAATATAAATGCTATTTATTGGATTTACATTCATCTTTTTACTTGTAAATAAATTAAATAATATGGTCAATATTGTGCTTATTCCAGTCTATTTCTTTATTTTTGGGTCAAAAGCAGAATAATGTGGGCCTGATGCTACACTAATTTAAGGTCAAAAAGGGAATAATTTTCTTTCCCAATGTTGTTTTTTTATATTTTACCCGTTGAACCTAAGTCTCAAAGCTTATGATCATAATTAGGGTTACAGAAAGTGACCTATTTTGCCTATACGTCAACTTTCCAATAGACAAAAATAAATAAGAAGGAACTTTTTTTTTTTTTTTTCCGAATATGAGATAAAATCAAGAACATTAAAAGTGCAAATTGATTTACTTTTGTAATATCTCACTCACTTTTAAGTTCTAATAATATAAATTAGTCAAATAAAATAAACTTAACTTTTTTTTATTCGACTATTATTCACAATATGGTCCCAAATGTCGCTTTATGGTCCCAAAAGTCTTTTTCTTATATCGTTTTATGATGGTTTTAATTTTATGGATATACGATCAAATTAGTTCCTCTCCTAGGGATGACGATGAGACAGGTGTGAGACGGATTTGTTAAAATTCGAGAGTCGTTCAGTCAATATTTTAAAGGATCCGAGACCCGCTTTGCTCTGAACTCGCTGCGTCTAGATTGGACTTGTTTTATAATTTTAAAAATATTAAAATAATATTTTTAAAATATAATATTATATAAATATATATATATTTAAATAAAAAAATAAAAAAATTAAACGGGACGGGTTTGGGACGGGTTTGAAAATTAAAAATCAAGACCCGCTCTATACTCATTTATAACTTCTCAAACTCGCCCCAAACGAGATGAATCTAGAATAAGTCCGAATCCAACCTGTACCCATTGACATACTTACTTCCCAACAAGCACTCACCCCCGCAAAGTGAAGTATGCATAAGGTTAATTGTGCTTTGCATCTCTAAAATTTGATACAAGTTAATTGAAATTACATCCTCTAGTTAAAAATCATGCCATATTATTGCCTCATAATTTCAACAACCATGCAAGCTGTTTTCAAACATATAATGTTCTAACAACTCGAAAAAGTTTTTAATAATTTGTTGATGCTGTTCTTTTAGGTTTTTATTTTACAGCCGACTTAAATAACTAGTTTTTTAAAATTACATGCTATATAATATTTGCTTTGCAATTAGACTTTATTAATGTGCCTCGGACCCAAAATGTGAAGCATAAACTTTTTCAAAAAAAAAAAAGAATAAATTCTAATCAAGGTTATTTTGCTTAGCTTTTTTTATCTAGAAAAAGAAAACACTACATCCTTAAACATATAATAAGAACATAAGGTAGCCAAAGTTACCTTGGTACACACTTTAAGAAGCAAAAAAGAAAAAGTATAAAAGTGAAATAATTTACTATGATAAAGTATGGTGAGGAAAATGATGGAAATGATGAAGAAATAAAGTGTAATTCTTGGACATAAGACTATGGCCCCTTAAAATATATATGCTATCTATAGTTGAAGGAATACTCATTTTACCATTCTTTCTTTTCTCTTTCTACTCATTCTTCTACATTATTTTATGTTACTTTATTCTTTTAATTGGATGGATAGGAGACTCCATCAAGTTACAAAAGTTTCCACAAAGTATAAGTAAAATTAAAGTTAGGTATCTTTTTTAATGTGTTGGAGATGTACAATGAAGATTCCCCCACATTGTTCTAGCTATTGAATAGTTTTTCATTAATGGAAAATTGTAGTTCATATTTGATTTGGTAAGTGAATAAATTTAAGGCGATTTTTACCATTGATAATTAGTCTATATTCTTTAGGTTGTTTTTGTTTTTAGGGTTTTCCTTGTTTTATAATTAATATTATGATGCAAGCGAAATTTCATGAAAATTGATTGAGCCTTTTGGATTATTTTCTCTTCTTATGTTATTCTTCCTTCATTCTATTTTTGTGGGTCTTATTTGATTCCAAATGGAATTTTAGATAAGAGTTGAATAATAAAATTGGAAAGTATTGTTATACAATTATTCTAAAAAAAATTAGTCAGGATTTTGTAGTGTTACATTATTAATAATAGTTTTGAAAAAAATATAATTTTTTTTTATCATTTTATGGTGTTCCCTAAAAAAAATAGGATATATAAATTTGAAATAGATAAAATACTTAACTTCACTTGAAACTCATGTGATTTGAATCTATTAATTACAATATTTTCCTTACTAACATCTTACAAATTTCATAATCTTATTTTATCAAAATTTTAATAATTTATTAAATAACATATAACATCTTTTAAATTTTAAAATATCTTATAAAATCTAAAAAAAAAATTAAAGATGTTTAAAATGAACTTAATCAAACATCTCGAATATAGTAGTACATGTTTGTGGGTAATGGCTACAACATGTCTTTTAACACATATGGAATATTTGATGATGAAGTTGATGGTTATGACCCTCACCACCGTCGCATATACTTGTTCAAAGAACCACAAAGCATATGTTGCTCCATTTGTGGCACCACCAACCATTATATTTCATGATGCTTAATTGTCTAGAGGTCCCTAGATACTCAATGTCTCTTATTCCCAATATAATTTTAAAATATTATTTCTTATTTTATTGAGTTTGTGTTATTTTAAATTTTGAATTATTTCTGTTTTATACTCGAATTATTCTCAAAATGTCAAAATAACGAAATAAATATTTTAAAAGTGATATTTTTTTTTTGTAAGAGAATGTTTAATGCGCGTTTCAAATTCCAACCAAGGAGAGTAAATGAATAAGGGGTTTCATGTTTTCACTCAAATTCCATTAAAAGAGGACAAACAAAAGGGTGTTCCACAGGAGGAGAGAAAATGAATAAGGAATTTCATGTTTTCACTCAAATTCCATTAAAAGAGGACAAACAAAGAGGTGTTCCAAAGGGGACAAACGAAGTCGACATTTCATACTTCACTCAAATTCACTTAAAGAAGACAAGTGAATATTGACTCAAATTCTATTGAAATGGGGCGAAGGTTGAAATAGTCCTCAAAGCCGTCTAGCCAGAAATGTGTCATATCAATATAGTTTGAAGTTTCAATCAATGGCAATGCTGTTATCTTGAGTAGGCCCATGACTCATGGGTGTCATGGTATTTTGATATTGAGGCAATTTCATCAATGTTTCCACAATCCTCCATAACATTGTAGATATTTTTATTAACGGTAATATTTATTACCGTTTAAATGAAACAAAATTTTGGAATATATGGAACAAATATTTTCACTTATTCGTTGGTTTAAATAATCAGAAGAAACCCTACTTGAATTATGTTGAGTGAAAGTAGAATCGTTTGACAAAAATAAAGTAAAAAAAAAAATGAACTAGAAGTAAATAAAACAAACAAAATTTTGCATTAGTATTCCTTTTTCTTCTTAGAAATTGCATGTATAAAATATTAGAACTGACTTATAGTAAATCTAATTCGAAACTTAATATTGATTATTATCATTATTATCTTGTTCAACTTGATAAAGATCTCATTTCAGTATATCATTTAATTATATAGTCAAACTTTAATGTATTCTTATTATTTTACTGTCATAACTAACATAATTTGTCTTGTAACAATTTTAATTAATCTATTCAAAAAATCTAAAGACGAGATATGGATCTAATTTTAGATACGTAAATTCTTCTTGAGCACATGCAGACGATGCATCTTTTTAAACATTTAACTTTTTCCCAGTTTTCTTTTTTTATAAAATATTTGGTATCATAAAAAATTGTATTGCAATTACTAGTATAAGTTGATATATTAGCAAAAAAAAACTATGCGGTCATTTTTAACAACATTTGTTATAAAAAATGATCACCCAAAGTTTTGGTTAGTTGAAATTTAGACTCTATTCAAATTACATTAATTGAATTCATAACGCAAAAATATATTTATTTGTCAAAAAATTTAAGATTTTGTAAATTTTTCAAATTTGACAAGATTTTCATTTATTTTTTTGTTTTCAATTAAAATGTTTCTCAAGTTTAATAAGATTTTTCAGCATTTTCCTATAAAGTCAGCGCAACCAAACAATTGGACAAAAAAATTCACACATCAATTAGTAAATCAAAATGCCCCACATGTCGATATATATGTCCATTTATTATAAATTTGCATAATAATTCATTATCATTCCTACATTTTTTTTAATCTCTTTTTTGTGTTCTAAAAAAATTTAAAATATTTTATTTATTTATTATTTTTTAAATTTATAATGATATTATTTTTAAAAAATATGTTTATACCTTATTATGAGACGATCGTCCAAAACTTGTGAGCACAAGGGGGATAATTTCTCAAATTTTGGTTGAATTTTTCTAGCCAATTAAAATTACACATTTTTGATAAATTTAGTCAACAATTAGTACTTACATATCTCACACAAACTCTTAATATATTTATTTATTTGTTAAATAATTAAGTATATTTATTCATTATTTATTTGTTATATCAAGTGATGTTGATATAACCAAAGATGGGGCCAAGCAAATCCGTCTGAAATTGAGCAGAAATCTGGAGGTGCATGATGAGAGCAATGGGTCCCGGCGGGCCGCAACCGCTGCTTTTGCGGCGGCCCCATGCCGGGGCGGCGGAAATGGTCGGCTCTCCAACCATTTTCCCTCCAACACGATTCCCGCCATTTCTCTTTTTGTGGGGCCTGCTTTCTGTTGGTTACTCCTATTTATTACCAATCGTTTCTCTACTAAAAGAATATAGTGTATAAATTAGTTAATTGTCAATAATTCTTAATATATACTTATTCAATAAGCAAATTTATAATATTCAAATGTATTTTAAGTATTTCACTCCAGGTAATTTTTATATTGTTAAAATCGGATACGGTTAAAACGTATCTCAAAAATATTAAACACGTGCATTTTGACTTGTTTTTATATTTTAAATATATTATTAAAGTGTCAAATATATAATCGAAAAAATATAAAATGTCCATGCATCATAATTTCTTGGTAATATCTCAATATTTTTACTTGACTTGTTATAAATTTTAAATTAGATTCGAATATGCAAGAATTTACATGTCTTTTTTTAGTAATTAAAGCAAAATGTTATTCTTATCAGTTGTGTTGCACTAATATATATTTTATTTTTTTAGAGGAAAAAAACAGTAGACTATAGGCGAAGAATTATTTAATACTTGTGGATTCGCACACTACACATGGAATAAAAGTAATTTATTTGTGTATCTAATTATGAGTATAAATTTTATATCATATTTTTATTTATTTAATTTATAATAAGTTCATAAGTAATTATCTTTTCAATATTAAAAGAAGATAAATAATGAAAAAGAAAAAGGAAAAATATATTGGACAAAGAAAAAGAGAGGTATCATCAGGAAAAATAAATAGAATAGTGGGATAACAACTTATGAAAGTACCCAAGAATTTCTATTTTAATTTATATTTCATGTTAGAGATGCATGTCAAATAAAAATATATAATTTATACTTAAGTATATTAATAAATAAATATTTTATATTTATCATAAATATATAATATAAAATATAAAATTAAATACTAAATTAGACTAAATGATTTGACTATTATAAAAAGTCAGTTTTTAGTTTTATGATGGGATACCATCATAAATGTTTTTTTTAATGTTTTTATTTAAATTTGAGGTACGTATTTTCAGGTTATGGCTGAAATCACAGCCCACAAGGCAAGGAAATTGGGGCATAGCCCAATAAGAAAAAAGAGTAGATGAAGTATCATTGTCCCAATTAATTTTGAGAAAATAATGGTCATTTAATTTAGAAAATTGAATTTATTGTCAATTGACTGGATCAACATATATAAGTCATGAAGCTAGGATATTAATTTTCCTTGAATTCTATTTTATAAATATCATCTTCCCAAGTATAAGTTATTTTCAACGTATTCGTACCATTTCGTACTCCTTATCATATGTTTTTTTATTATTTTATTTTATAAAATAAACTGTTAAATTTGGACACAGAAAGTGAAGAGAAAATCATATAGTTCAAATATTTAGGAACAACAATTAAGCGGGTCCAAATATCGTCCAGCCTCTCTTGGGGTGAATTTTAATTTATAAATAAGGTTTGGGATGAATTTTAATTTTTTTATTTTTCAAATCCGCCCTAACCCGTCACATTTAATTTTTTATATTTTTATTTTATTATATATATTTATGTAATATTATTTTTTAAAATATATATATTTTTAAAAAAATAGTGGGGTTATTTTAACATAAAAAAATTATATTTTTTTTTATATTTTTAAATAAAATTAGTTTAATGGGTATAGTCTAACTTGAACTCGACAAATCGAAACGTATCCAAATCCTAATTTTTGAAAACCTTGGCGGAATGATTTTTGAGTTTTGACAAACTAACCTCGTTGTTATCCCTACAAATAAGTTTAAGGAATAAAATGCACATCTTAGAGCTAATATTACATTATCATGATAGTCAGTTTTATACAGGTGAGTAGTGCATGATAGGAATAATAAATCGGAATCACTGCATAAAATAAAAACATCACAATAAATAAAATATATATGTTTGTGATCTTACATATTTCCTTCTTTAACGTAAACCAACTCCAATTAGTCCTATTTCCCAAAAAAATATGAGAATTGAAAGAAGAAATTAATCATGGGATTAAAAAAACAAAATATCTTCAATTCAATGGTAGCAAGTGTTAGTGAAAGTGAAGTAAAATCAAATGTGGAGGAATATTTGTACGGCATCCATGTTGCCCATCTTCTTTCACTAGAGAATCAAGCCATGTGTTATATGTGATTTTGTTGGCTGTCTGTGATGGCTTTTTCAATTTGCACCATGTGCATATTTACTAGGAGATTACCAAACCTATTTTTGCACAAAAATATTGGTCATGACTCTACTTTCTTTCTTCTTCTTCTTCTTCTTCTTTTTTTTTTTTTAATTATATGGATTTTTCTTTACAAACACATTATGTTGGTCTTTAATGCATGCACAATTTACTTCCTAAAATTTCGCCACGAAATGTTTTGAGTTTTGACGTGAAAAATATGAACAATTGATTTCCAGAAAATGTCTTTAGAAAAGATTTTTTGTTAATATTTTAGAAAGTTTCCCTAATAAGCATGTTAAAATGAAATGTGTCTTGGGATCAACGAGTCGTAAAATTTGACCAATTGGGTTGAGTTGACATGTTAATTTTATTTTGAAAAGTTTATTTATTTTTAAATATAAAACAAATACTATTTTATGAAAATTAGATATGGAGTGGTTGAAAAATAGGGTGTACGGTTGAACACTTTATTGCTTTTTTGAAATACTTTCAAAAAATATTTTTTGAAAATAACTCAAACCAAACACGTTTTGTACTTGGTAACGTGAATTGATTTTGGTGAAATGATTCATAGCATAGCCGAAGAATAATGTGAGTTTGTGAATTTCTAGACATTTCTAGATTTAATTACATAAAAATATTTTACAACTTTAAGTAGTATTTTTCAAGGAAAGATTTTCATAAAAATTGAAATAACTCAGAAAGACTTTAGAGGGTGTTTGCTGCATATCCCATACTTTAGGGGGCAAATATGAAGCGTATTTTGTTAGATTTTAATAGAAATATGGTTAACAATCATATAATCCATGATTATTATGTGGAATTATCAAGAAATAAATTGAATAATTAAATTGAAAGCGTACCTTAAATTCATATTGATGTATACATGAATTTACACCAGGTTAGCGTCTTTCACAGTTAAATTTCC
Organism: Paulownia fortunei; assembly: GCA_019321725.1. NCBI lineage: Eukaryota > Viridiplantae > Streptophyta > Magnoliopsida > Lamiales > Paulowniaceae > Paulownia > Paulownia fortunei. The sequence continues at coordinate 22,566,352 of CM033108.1, read as the reverse complement.
TTAAGTGCTCCATAAGTTCTCTTATAAGATGGGGATAGAGGACAAGAGCAAAATAATTAATTTGACTTGAGATTATAACTGTATAATGTTCTTCATATATTAAGTCAAATAGAAGCTCATTAATCATAATTTGACTAGGCTCTTTACACATTGCAAAACTCATACCCAATAGATAGTTCTAGAACCCCATTGGTAGATCAGACTTTATTAAATTAGAAAACATCATATATAATTATTATTTATATATGTAAGTCCACATTGAGAAATTAAATAAAATTTAACAATCTCTTACTTGGGTTACATATATTACTAGAGACTATTATATTACAAAATCTTGAGTGCACACTAAAAAACACTAACTGTCCTTGAAATATCTCATTTATTATAATCTAATCCATCTCCTATATTAGCATAGGATCAAAACGACATTCGTTACATTTATTTATAACTAGACTCATCAACGATCACCACACAATATATTTAATGATATAGATTCAGTATGGATATGTAGTATGAAAATTACATATGATGTGAGCTTAAATATGTCTATTTCCAACTGGTCCTGATTTATTATTTATAAGATCATGTAAAACCACAACTGATTCAAAGTCTGAAAAATAGTCATATTCTTTATTCCACAGAAAATAAACCCAAATTGTGTCTAAACCAAAATGACTTCTAAATATAAACTTCCACTAAACATGCACATCATTAAATAATACAACATCGTGTGAGCAGCGTGCTCATGAAAACAACTTAGGCGATAAATCCTTGGTGAGCAGATCTGCTAAATCCTTGGTGAGCAGATCTGCAATCACGGAGTTTGTCCGAATATATTCTATAGACATTTGATGACTCTAACAACAAGAAACTTAAAGTCTATGTGTCTCGACTTCGAAAAGCTTCTGTTGTTGATGAAATATAGTACAACCAATTTATTGTCACAATATATCTTTAGCAATATTTTAATACCATCCACAACATGCAACCCTGTAAAAACAATTCTGCAGCCATATCGTATATCAGATGCCTCATAACGGGCTAGAACTCAGTTGCTTTAGTGGAAGGAGTTATGAGTGTCTACTTAGTACTTATCTAGTAAATAGCTCTTACAGTTAGCGATTAAGTATAATCCAAAGTGGATCTCTCACTGTATAGGCATCTAGTAAAATTGAAATCAGAATGCCGAATGATTTGATTTCTGATAAGGGAGATATTGTCTTTCGTTGGAAACACCATATAACCCTTTTGGCTGCTTCCTAATGATTTATTCCAGGTTACTTAAATATCTGCCTAATATTCCCATATGCACACTATATCTAAATGCATACATACTTGAGCATACATAAAATTTTCTATAGTTGACGCTTAAAGAATCTTTTGTATTTCTTTTACTTTAAACTCATTCTTGGCGTACTGATTGAGACTAAACTTGTCTCCCTTAGTAGTAAGATTATCTCCCACTAAACCTGATTTATACAATTATCAATTTTATTTACCTCAAACCCAAATAATATAATAACATGATGAAAATGGTAATACCATTAACGGGAAGCCATCTCCAAATCAAAATGAGCTACAACTATCATCATAATTCTAAAAGGTCTTTCAATTAAACTAGAAGGAAAGTCTCTTTATAATCAACACGTTCCTTTTGAGTGAAACACTTGACTACTAGACATGTCTTATATCTTTCAATATTGACTTTTTAATCCCTCTTGGTCTTAAATATCCATTTGCAACTAATGTATTTTGCATTTTTAGGTAATTTGATGAGATCTCAAATGTCATTGTCTTTATGTATTTCGTCTTATCTTTCATGGCATAAATCTATTTTTGTTAATTAAAACTTTATTGGTTTGATGAAAGTTGATTGAATATTTTTTCATCACTTCTATGTCAACCTTATGTTTATGGACAAAGACTATATAATAATTAGAACCGTACGTATCCTTTCTCAAGTGGTTCTTCTTAATTGTATTTTCTCTTGAGATTGTTGAGTTTGTGCTTTATAAATAATTTCCTTTATTTTGAAGAGGGGATTCCTCAATATTGTCTTGATAGTTTGAATTTTTGTCTTGAATAATATCATGAATAAAACCCTAATCATTGTCAATAGCAATAGTAGGAAGAGAAATGAATTCCTGCCAACTCAATTTTTTCAAGAAATTAACATTCTAGAGTATCTAACAAAGTAATAACTTACCGTCTTGAGTCCAATTTTCTTGTATTAGGCTTTAAGGTCTTATACCGTCTTGAGTCCAGTTTTCTAGTATTAGTCTTTTGTGGTCTTACATTAGCTGGACACTCCCAAATATGTAAATGCCTAATACAAGGCTTCTTTCATATCTATAGTCCATAAGAGGATTTAGCTACCGTTTTAATTGGAATCCTGATAATAAGGTAAGCTGCAGCCTATAGTGCTTCTCCCAAGGGTTTTCAGTAAAGTAGAATGACTAATCATGCTTCTTACCATATCTTCAAACGTTTTGTTTCATGTGTTTTGTACATATGAATTGGTATGCAATGTTTCATTATATGAGACAATTGTACCCAAAATATAGGTTATCAACAATGATAAATAAGCAATACTAATAAGATTTAAACCTTGTAAAAGACTAAATTTATTATTTTTAAATGAACAAGAATAATTGAATTTGTTTAAAGTAAATATAAAAATCATACTTCATCTAAATGATGATATTTATATATTTCCAAATTTAAAAAAAAAACAACCATTAATGATAACTTAAAAATTCGTATAGCTTCAACTGTAACCATTTTACTATAGCCCACATAGATGCATCCTTCACATCACTTAATTGTTGGTTCAATAGACAACCCTGCATAGACACACTTATGTGAGTAATGGAACCAAAATCTATCTTTCATTTTATCTTGAGGGGTAGTCGCTAAGTGAACACTTTTAGTATTTTTTCGCTCAAACCTTTCTTTCTTTGCAAACTCAATGAGAGCCTATTTGTCCTCTAGGGTGTTGTTCCTTACTTTAAATTGATCATATTGTAATGGAAGAGAAATAAAACTATATGCACAAATAAGTCCTCAGACAGCTTTAACTTTAGCGCCTTCAGTGTAGAAGTGAGATTAGACATTTTCATATTGTACTCCTTTAAGTTCCCTTTTTTTTTCTTTATACCTTATTTTGAAAATATTAGCCCAAAAGGGTACTTCTTTCAGCATTTTTTTTATTTTTTTTAATAAGATATTTTTTTATTATTTTTAAGAAACTTTTTAGTACTATCCTCCTCAGTTACAGTGCCCATAAAGATTTCTGAAATGGTGCACTTTATGATCATAAAACTCATGCGGTTAGAATGACCTCACTTTTTAAAGTATCTTTAGCCTTACAGGAACCGTCATTAGTGAGAGTAGGAGATCGTTCTGTTTAAGGTGTAAGGTTAAGATTCATGCCCTGAGAATAATCACAATGTTATCTTTTAAATTCTTGAAGTTTGTGCCTTTAAACACAAATAAAATTAATACTGACAGATACTATAGAAATACAAGCATAAACTTAATTTAGAGAACATAATCAAACAACATGCTCACAAATATTCATGTCATAATATAAACATAAAAAAATTCATATTTATGCATTACATAATTGAATAATAATGGGCCTTATCACGAGATACATAACACAACATTGATATTTAGATTTTGGATATAAATATTAACTGTAAGTGGTACTCTCAATGTAATAAATCAAATATTGATAATTAATCATGTCAAACAATAATCTTCATTTGGGCTAATTATTGCTCACATGGAAATCTAATAATCATCACGTATTTATTACCACAGATATGTTTGTTATTTAGTCAAACAATAACTTTATTTTGGGTCGATCGTTATTCACATAAATAACAAACATACATATCTTAATATCCCACAATAAATAAATCAACACAATAGAAGTTACATTGGCAACGTATTGTTTCAATTAATTTATATTGAAATATCAAACAAGTAGGAATAAATATAATCCCAATTTTATCTCACATGTCTATTATTTGCCCAAATAATAGTTTTTCTTTGGGCTGATTATTATCATTAGAGATATAAACATAATGCAATTTTTTTACTTGGTCTCTAATATTTTAAAAATAAATTTAGTAACAGAGGTCACTTTGCTGACATATATTATTTCAATTTATCTCGAAGTATAAGAAAAAATTTGTAAAATAAAAATAATTAATTTTCTTTAATGAAATTTTACTGAAATTAGGTCGAGTCCTATACGAATCATACTTGAACTCAATTTAAATTCAATCCTTATAGGGTTAGATTAAATTTTATCCGCTTTATGACCCAAACAATGAGCCCAAACTAAAACTCAAAATTCAATCTTATTTGAATTTCAGACCAAAAATCAAATTAGGTCCAAAAAATCAACTCTATTTGAATTTAAAGTTAAAATTAAAATGATTCGAAAACCAAATTAGGTCGATAATTAAATATGACTAAAAATCCAATCTTATAAGTTTGAGCCCAATAATATATTATCCACATAATATAACCTTATTTGAATTTTGAGTCAAAACTAAGTCACGCCCAAAAACTTAAGCCCAAATTCTTTTAAACAAAAAATCATTCAAAAGAAAATTAAAAAGCCAAATTTCTTTAAATTAAAATCCTAAATTAGTGGCCTTTTTCTTCGCCCAAAAATCAATTTTAGTTTATGTAATGAGTGTACAATGAAGAAATTAACAATAATTCTAATGTGCTGTATGTATCTATCACTATTATTATACGAAACCAGAATTTTAGAATATGGGGGGCGAGATTCGATTGTGAAATTATTATTATTTTATATATAAAATTATTTTTTATTAATTTTTTTTCTTAACTAATTATTAGAAATTAAATATAAATATAAATATAATATGTTATAGTTATATATAAATATTTTATATCTATTATATTTACATATGTATTTGAACAAAAACTAACTTTTAAATAAAAATATTAATTAATTCTAATTCAATCTAACACAATATAAAAACTAATTTAAAAGAATTTGACCATTATTTCATAAGCGTTATCCTAATCAAATAGTTTTTATATCATGAAAAACCTACACTTATGATTTATTTGTAAAATAAAAATTAGTATAATCTCAAATAATGAGCAACAAAAATGAAATCAAATAAGTTAAAAAACTAAAAACTAAAATAAAAAAATCACAATAAGGAGTATTTTTTGACTAAAATATCCATATTTTTAGAAACTAAATCATAATAAATTTTAAAAGTTAGTACAAATATCTTTTAAAATTTTATATCAATAATAAATTTTATTACCTAATTATGTTTAAAATAAAAGTTTAAAAATAATTTATAATATCTCTAAATTTATTAAATTTATATATTCAAAATAAGATTATGAAAATTTGAGGGGGCGATTGGAATAATTTAATTATTTAAAAAAATAAAATTTTAAATTTATTAAAAATTATGAATATAAAAACTTGAAGAGCGACTGCACCCACCCACCTCCTGACTCTGACTGTTATATAATATACGTTACATTTATATTTACCTCCGTATCTTTATTTATAAAAGTGGGTTATATTTTAATGGGCCTATTCACTCTATCTCACCCCCTAAAGACTTGTATGCTCAATAGGCCCATTGGTTGTCCTAAATTTTGGGCTGAAGCCCAAGTTTCATTTAAATTTTTAATTTACTCAAAAAGATTAGGATTTTCATTTAAATAGAGCTTATATTTTTGTTTTAAAAGATCTAAAATTCGACTAATTTAATTTAAAAAAATAAATTAAAAAAATAATTAAATAAATACCGTAGTTGGCGGGGGGTTTAAAAAAATAAGTGAAAGCGCGTTTTGGAAACGCGCTTTCACAGGAAGCGCAATCTAAGATTGCGCTTCCTGTCAGAAGGCGCAACCTGGGGTTGCACCTTCTGCAAAGATTTTCAGAAGGCGCAACCGGACTGCATTTCCCCGGCCTTCCCCCTTTCTTCCTCTTTCCTCCTTTCCTCCCCTCCCCTCTCCTTTCTTCTCTTTTCCTCTTCCCTTTCCCCCTCCCTCCCGCGCGCACCTCCTCCCCATTCCACCATTATTAAACCTCCACCTTCCCCACCCACCAACTTCCTCCATTTTCCCCACCCACCAACTTCCTCCATTCTCTCTCTCTCTCTCTCTCTCTCTTGGCCTTTCACTCGAGTTTTTGGTCAAATTTTATTTTTGTAATTTTTTCTTTCATTTGAATTCTCCCATTCCCGTCTATTTTCGCTTATTTCGGTAAGTAATATTGTTATTATTTTTTAAAATTTTTTAATTAAAAAAAATTACTAATTAACATTTATATGTTTTTGTTCAGGTTAGTACGCGATATATTAAAATACGACGCAGATCATATTGGAGTTGTGACTTACATGTATCATATTTTAATTATAATATATATATATATATATATATATATATTATTGTAATAATTGTGAAGTAAGTGTATTATTATATTGAAAAAATAGATTTGATTGTATTGAAATGTGATTAATATTATTTTTTATAATGATACATGCAATTATATTTTTAATATGATATTTTATATGTGGAGAAGCTAATGTTTGCAATTTTTTTTTGTATATTATATTTGTTATTTGTTATTTGTTATTTGACTTGAAAATGTGAGTGAAAAATTATTGAACTATTTAGGGAATCTTTTTTACAACTATGATAATTTTAATTAAATATTATGTTTTTGAAATTATTATTTAAAATTAAAATATTAATACTTTTTTTGATGTAGTTATGGCAAATAGAAACAACATTGATGTTCTGGTATACTTTGGTGGTCAAATTATACAAGATGCTAATTTAGTGACATATGATCGCCCTGCAATTGGAGCGAGGAGAATGTCTCGTAGGACAAGATTTTCTGAATTACTATTGAAAGTGTATCAGATTACGGGCGTTGATGATAAACAATTCTTATTGAAATTATTTGGTAAGTACTGTTGCGGTAATGTGTCAAAACTAATATCAATAATGGATGACGAATGATTAGAATTTTTCTTAGATCCGGGAAGAGAAAATCAATTTGTAGAATTTTATGTTGAGGCAGAATAAATTGTTCACAATATTGTGCCTGAGATACCAACAACCAATGAGTATTATCAGTATGCATCATTTTTAAGATGATAGTGTGTTTGAAATGACTACAGTGACGCAAGGTATGGCAAGTGTTGGCATCAATGAGTTTAATACAGGTGCTTCAAGCGCTGGTCAAGAGCATTTTCAAGGTACAAATACAGAACCGTATAATGCATACACTGATGAATTATCCGACCCACTTGCCGACAGTTTAGGTGCTGAAGAACATATTAATTCCGAACCCGATGAAATTGCTGATGAAGATGATGGTGATGATGATGATGATGATGATGATGATGATGGTGATGGGGTCGAAATTGATGATTTGGAATAGATGTATGAGCAACATGATGAGGGCAACTCATCCCAACATCAAGTGCCAGTTTATACCTCATTGCCCTCAACAACAAATGAATATGACTCTAATCATATTATACCATTTTTCACAACATGTTACCCAAAAATAGTTGTTGATTCTATTGATATTCCAAATAGAGAAAAGTTTTATGACTCTAGTATTGAAGAGCTTGAAAAAGGTATGGTATTCAAAAATAAAAAAAATCTCCAAGTTTCAGTTAAAGATTACTCTGTACGAGTTGTTAGACGTGAGTATCGGGTGGTTGAGAGTACACCAAAATTATGGAAAGTGGAATGCAACCATAGTACATCGACCACATGGTGTAATTGGGGGCTTCGAGCATCATTGAAAGCAAAGCTCGGTTTATGGAAAATCACCAAGTGGGGAGGACCGCATACCTGCCTTATGAATTCAGTATCTGTGGATCATCGCAACCTATGTAAAAACATGATCGCAAGGTTGCTTACTGGTATAGTTCAGTGTGACCCGACCTATGAGATTAAGTATGTCCAACAAAATGTGAAAGAGAAGTATCAGTATAAAATTCATATCATAAGGCCTGACACGGTTTGAAACACGCAAGGGAAAATGTTTATGGCACTTGGAAGAGCTCAGTTAGAAAATTGCCTAAGTATTTGGGAGCTCTGCAAAAATGGAATCCAGGCACAATTGTGGAGTGACATCACATCGACACCGAGTTCGCAGAAATGAAAATATTGAAATATGTATTCTGGCATTCAAGCCATGTATCGATGGGTTCCAAAATTGTCGTAAAGCAATAAGTGTTGATGGAACACATCTTTACACAAAATACAAACACAAGTTGTTGATTGCTGTGGGGATAGATGCAAACCAACAGGTTTTGCCTCTGGCTTTTGCAGTTGTTGATGAAGAAGCATTTACATCTTGGAGATGGTTTTTGCATATGTTGTCTATGTATGTTGTCCGCGGGATTGAGGGTGTCTGTTTGATATCTGACCGACATAGTGGCCTACTTGAAGCCGTTCAATACATGCCTGATTTTACGCCACCTCGTGGGGTGCATCGTTTTTGCTTAAGGCATGTGTCATCTAATTTCAACAAGTGGTTCAAGAGTATTGCATTAAGGGATTTGTGTTATACAGCTGGTTCACAATTGACAATCAAACAATTTGATATGGTCATGAAAAAAATAAAGGCTCTTAACGATGATGCACAAACATACTTGGAGAATATAGATAAATATCAGTGGACTATAGCTTATGATGGAGGATGGCGATGTGGTATTCTGACAACAAATATGTCAGAATGCATTAATAGAATGTTGAAAGGTGCACGACGGCTCCCAGTCACTGCTATTGTACAGATTACGTTCCATCGTGCTATTAAACATTTTCTCGATCGACTATCCAAGGGTCGTCGAATGGTGGAGAATAACCAACCATGGCCTGATAATATATTACAAAGGTATGAGAGTTGGCAGAATCTATCTATAGAGCATATGGTACATGTGTTTGATTACACAGATCAATCCGCGTCTGTCATAACACGTCGACCAGGATCATCCAGGAGTTTTACACATGTCGTGAAACTGAGGTCAATGGAGTGTTCATGCAGTAATTGGAGTCAATTTGGAATACCTTGCTCGCATGCAATGCATACTTGTCGGCATTTTGGAGTTAATCCAGCAACACTCATGAAATCGTACTATAGCACTGCTTCTTATGTAGATACTTACAAAGGGAAGTTTGAGCCTTTGCCAGATGAAGTTTATTGGGATGCGCCAACATTGCGGATTCAGAATCGTCGTAGACGGAATACTACTACTCGAATTCCTAATGAGATGGATTGGCCTCAGACACGTGCTAGACAACAAGCACGATCAAGGCAAAGGGTCAATGCAATAGAACGTGGAACAGCTTCATCTTCCCAGCATAGATGATGTCATTATAGTTAGATTAGTATTTGCTTTTCTGCGGGAGTAATACTCCTTATTTGTATGAAATAAATTTGTAATGATGTTATATTTAACTGTTGTTAATGATGTATGTACAATTTCATGTTATATGTTAAAATTTGTGTTTAATTGTTGTTAACCATATGGTTAAATTTCATAATATATGTAAACATTCATGTGATGCTATTAAAAAAATTATCCTTGACACATGGTGTTATTCATTTGTAAACATGATGGATATTGTTTCTTTATATGGTCCACGAGATACGACAGTTTTATCCCGACAGGCTACTAACCGTTCAGAGAGTGTATTTGCTGGTGCGGTTGATAGGACACTTACAGTTAGGCACGCAGGCGCACCATTTTGGAGTTTTCATGGTGGGGAGGGTGCATTGCATCCTCGTGTAGTTCATATGATGTATGATATGGGATTTTATGGCGTCTACCAATGTGGACACTTTGATATGGACTTTCATTTGATTATTGCTCTAGTCGAGAGATGGCGACCTGAGAATCATACATTTCATTTTCGCATTGGTGAGGTGACTGTCACACTACAAGATGTTGCAGTTATTTGGGGTTTACCAGTAGATGGTCAGCCTGTTATTGGAGTTGATCCGAGGAGATCTACCGAGCAGTGACAGGATTATTGCCACCATTACTTAGGATTTCGACCCACTTCACAGCAGTTTAGGGGTGGGCGTATATTGTAAAGTGCCTTAAGGGGTTATCTTGAGGCTAACCCAGTAACAGATGACACTCCCCACGATGAGTTGGAGCGATATGCACGCGGCTGTGCATTGATTCTACTCGGTAGCATTATGTGTCCTGATTCATCAGGCAATGGAGTGTCGTTGCTATATCTACAGAGTATGAAACAGATTAAGGATGTTGTTTATTTTAGTTGGGGCAGTGCAGTACTGTCTTTCATGTATCGTGAGTTGTGCAATGCATCGGATAAAGACAAGAATGTTATTGGTGGTGCGATGGTGCTTCTACAGGTAAACTTTATATAAGTATTGTTACTTTCTTATGTTATTATATCAATATGTTTGCCTTGTACTATAGATTAATATATATTTTTGCAGATATGGGCATGGTCTCGCATTACCACGTTGGTGCCAAGACAATTACGATCACGAGTAAATATGGGCCCACTCATCGGCGCTAATGATCATGAGCTTCCACTTCCTCCATATGGTGCAAGGTATAAGCCCATTTATTACGCTAATGATAATGAGCTTATACTTCTACTATTATTTGGTGATTATTGTTTCATGATTATTATTTCATGATTGTTTTTATATACATATAGGTGGATGCAGTATTACAGCTTTACGCGTACAGCGAGTCATTCAGTCAGGATTATTAGGGATATACTAGATAGGATGACTGATAGAGAGGTGAGTAGAATTTAAGACACTTGTTTAAATTTGATTTGATTTTTCTTTTCATATATGTACAAATAATTCAAATTTATGTATTTTATAATTGTAGTTTATATGGGAGCCATATGATATGAGTTCATCGGATATTATGGTGTTGGGTCCAAGGTGTAATATACCACTATGGAGATCTCGTTGTCCATTGATCAACTACGCTATCATGGAGTTCCATCACCCAGAGCGGGTCATGCGCCAGTACATTCCACCAGATATACCAGCGTATGAGCATACTTTACATGATGTAGACCGCAGGGGACGCAGTGGAGAGGATTGAGCTCGATATCACCGGGAGTATATGTCGCAGTGGGCAAATAGACATCAATTTATTATCATTAATCCTCCATTACTGGGTCCGATAGTACTGAGCCTCGCTATATGGATTGGTACGATGGCATTACACACCGTCTGATATCACCATCCCATTTGCCTATGGAGGAGGGGTACCAACCTTCACACATATCAGATTTGGAAGCTATGGTAAGATATTCATTAATAAAAAAATTTATAATGTGTATGCATCATGTTTATGATTTTTTTTAATATTATTCTTTTTTTACATGTATTTTAGAGTATGGCAGTCGAGAGGATTAGACTCAGTACTGATGGCGCGAACGAGCAAGATATAGCTTCACTTATACAGTTGAGGAGTGAAGCTATACACGCCACTGATGATCTTAGACGCCTACTTCGTAGACAACAAGATGTTGTAAATATACCAGTGCCACCACCACAAGACACAGCCAGGAGGACGATGAGGCGTACTAGAGTAGTAGATGATGCGGGTCCCTCTACCGAGACATGGGGTGCATTTACTAGCCATGTTTCTACATCTTACGACATTCCTCATCCACTTATGTCTAGTGTAGCAGATGAGGCATGTCTATCCACCTTGACACATCATGTATCACACGGTTTGGATAGCACCGCCGACTATTATGTGCCTCAACAGGCACAACCGGATGACTCATTCACTCCGTATTGGGGTATGCCACCATCTACGATGTCATTTTCTACACTACTCACTTCAGATTTAGACATGGCGCAAACACCGTTTATTCAGCAGCATATAGGATACGATTCTAGACGTGGAGATTTTACTGTCTCGCCTATTGCATTTCCACATCTAGACAGCGACTATCATGATCGTGGAGAGTCGACCTCCATAACTTCATCAGACCAATCACATGATATTGCTGCTGCTCAGGGTGGACGTCGAGGTAGACGCCAACGCCAACGACGTACGTGTGGCACTGGTGGTCATTTTTAGTATTTTTTTTATTCTTGTATTTTTCAAATTTTTTAAATTCAATACTGTAATTATTATTCAAAAAAATTATTTGTCTGATTTATGAAACAAAAAATAATTGTTATTATTTTTATTAAAATATTTACATACATATACTAAAGTAAAAAAAAATTTAAACAACATAACTTTATGTTATTTATTATTATAATAAAAAATATTTACTTAAATACTTATATATATATATATATTTATCTAAAATATATGTATAAAATATCAATCATCCTTAATTACATCTCACTCCTTATTTCTCTACTCCCACAAATTTATATATTATTATATATAAAATAAATATAAATATATATATATATATATATATATATTTAAAAAATATATTAAAATTTGAAGGCGTTGCGCCTTTAAACTGAAAGCGCAATATAAGATTGCGCTTTCAAAAGACGCAACTCACTATTGCGCCTTTAAGCATTAAAAAAACAAAAATAAAAAAATTTTAAAAGCGCAAATTGTGCTTTCAAATTAAAGTCTCCACTTGCGCTTTCACTTATTTTTTTAAATCCCCGCCTTTCTATGTTATTTTGTTAATTCTAATATAAATTTACTATTAATTATTAATTGACTCCTAAAATTCAACCCCTAAATGGAAAAACAAAAATATTTCCCGCGCTTAATGCCTGAGGGAATGAAAAATACCTCTGGCAAACAGCAACCCTAATTCCCCAATTTCCAAACCTAATTAGAAAATCTCTACTATATACATACACCATTACACATACAGAGAAAGTAAGCAGTAGTTTGTAGATGGCGACCAAAGTTTTTAAAGGAGCGAACGTATTCATGTCGCGGAATTTGGTTCCGCCGGAGCTCTTCGACGCGCTTCACGACGCGTTGAAGCTCAACGGCGCGCAAGTTTTCCTCTGCTGCGACCCCTCGCGCAATGGGCCGAACGATTATCACGTGATCGCCTCCCCCGAGCATGTAGAATACCCAACCTACCAACTCAATGTGGTTGAATTGGATTGAGCTTTATTTTGGTATATTTTTTTTATTTTAGGGCTGAATTTTGCAGGAAAAATTTGAGGATCTTCGATCAAAGGGCTGTAATTTGATTGGTATGTTTTTTGAAAATTTATCTTGTATGTAATTGCTTATGACAAAGTTTAATTGAGCTTTGGGACTTAACTAGTGGAAAAACAGTCATTTTTAGGTTTGGATGAAAATGTAATGAGAGTGGTATAGTTGTGTTGTCCCTACACTTATAGAGTGAAGTGTAATCAAACAATTAAAGATTATATGTGGGAAAAGATTATCAAACTTAGAGAAGATAGTAATGACTAGATGTGTTTTGCAATTCAATATATTTAAGCAGAGCTGCAAAACTATTGATCATTTTTGGAAGCCCGTCAATCATATGCCTAGTCAAATAATTAACATTTTGTCCCTATGAGGTGGCCAATTGTATAGGTTGATGGACAGAGCATGAACAAGTCAAGCATAATTAGCAAAATAACGACCACTTAGGTATTTTGTTTCTGGAAAAATAACTGCAATGCAAGGACCCTCAATTAAGTAATTTAATTACAGACGTTAATAACCATGTCGTTTTTGTGTTATGTTAAATATGGACATAAACAATTAAAAGGCATACATCAAAAAATTAGAAAACCATCTTGTTTTTGCTACTTCATGCCTGATGCCTTAAGAAATGCAAGAAGAACTCAGTTTGTTGAAGCATTGTGCCGCAAATATTGATAAAATCAAAGTAGATGAAGCAATGTGCTGTATTTAACAGATGTCCACAAGTATATAATTTTTTTTCAATCTTTAGATTGATTTTGTAAACATATTTGTTGCCTTAACATCTTTTTTGAATATATGCATAATGTAAATAGTGTATATATGGTGGAACTTGTTATTGCTTGTAATGGTTTAATTGTGAATCACTTGAGCTAGGTTGAATTTGAACTTTGAATTTAATTAAGTGCTTTCGATCCTCTTTAGTTTTCTGAAATTTTGATAATTAACTTTTTGAGTTTGATCTTGCAATGTTTTGATTTTAGCTGAAAGTTCCTTGTAGCCAGGTCCTCAGTGTGTGTTGTCCTGTGCAAAAGAGCATAGAGTGCTACCTAATCAGGGGTTTACTTGTTGCCTTGCAATGGATGGTGCCAACATACTTGCCTCTGGTTTTGAGAAGGATGAAAAGGTACGGTGCTAGTTAGCTAGTCCCTATTTCTATCAAATTAAGAATGGGATTAAGAAAATCCCTTCATTTCTTCTCTTTTAACCATAAATTACACCTCATGATAACAATGGATAAGTGTTATTCTTGTGCTCTAGCTTTTCAAGTTCCGATTATTATTAGTCTCTTTGTCTGTAGGTGATATCCTCTTTGCAAGTTGCTGCTAACTTTCGTTTACCTCTGGTTATGGATCTTACTACATCTAGAAGAAGATGGATCTAGTGGAAAATTTGTTTTGTCTTGATGGGGCCACTTAGATTTTTAAACCTTAAAATAATTTAGCCCCATTGTTTCTTTTTCATAGAAGAAAATATGAACATTGTGCTTCTAAGGGAATTATGTTAGTTAATGATCTTTCAAGATCAATTAAAGTTTAATTGTCACCTGCCTTCCAGAATCATGCTTCTTATGATCGTACATCTGATGCATCACCTACCCAACTACAACAGCCCTCTTCATGACTTCAATTGCAGCAGTTGTTTCAATACTGATGACTTCCTTTGTTAGGTGCAATTTTAACATATCTAAAGATATGATTTGCTTATAGGCTGTTGGCAGAAAAGTTACATTTCATGTGCATGTTCTGGAAATGCTTTTCTAGAGTGTTTTATGCTTGGGAAAAGTCAAGCTGATCACGTGAATCTGTTTCCTTAATTGTTGTGATACTGAAGTCATGGATTTTAGCTGTATAATTACTTTAGCAATTTTATATTCTTGGTCACGTGAAACTGCTGGAATAACTGTATTTGGGATAACAAAAAACTTTCATCAGCATAGGTGTTTGACTTCTATGCATTTAGTAGATCTGCTGCTTAAAAAGTTATGACAAATGGTGACTACACCATGCTACTTTCTAGGTACTTTATATTTCAGTTTGTTCACTTTCATTGAGGGCATATATTACATGCTACCTCGAACTTTTGTTTTATTTAATTCCGTTTCACTTATACCACATATCCTGATTATTTGTTTTTGTGAGTGACTTGTAGGCCGATATTGCAAAGATGGTTACTGCAATGGGAGGAGTGTTGCATACAAAAGCATCATCAGATGTCAGTTTTGTTATTGTGAAGAATGTTTTGGCTCAAAAATACAAGGTTTTCATTCTGTTCTTTATTTTCTCAGGCGAGGAACTTTACGAACCTTTTATGTATCTTGTATATGAGCCAAGTTTGATCACTTCATAGGAGTGCCATTCCCAATTGAAGGTCTTGTTTATAATATGAGACTAAATTAAAGGAACTCAAGATTCAACAAGAATCAAGAAATCACGCTTGATAAGTTGATGTTACTCTAACAATAAAACAAAAAGACCAGAGTTTGAGCTATTGAGCTATCTGTGAATAACCTGATTACAATTTGAATTTTTAGCATGATTCAACTTAAAAATATTTGTTTGTTTGTTCCTTTCGGATATTTCCTTTTTTTTTTGCTTTTATTTTTACTGTTATTGATAAGGTGTAATTCATGATCCTTTGGCTTAATAATAACATGACATATCATTGATGTAATACTATAAGCAGTTATAAGTAAGTGCTACCCTATTTGAAGTTTGGAAAGAGGAGCTATGTACTGTTTGGGCTTATAGTGGATAAGGTTTTTTTTTTTAGCCATCGGCGTCATACATTTCCCTAGCTTAGGAGCTAGGTTCAAGACCATGTTTCTCCTTGAGGAAGCCTCGGGGGGATGTTGGAGTTGGTGATAAAGTAATGGCTTCATTTAGGTTTGTACGGCTCTTGCTGGGTGGTGTGAATATGTACTTTCATTGGGACATATATAGGCCTCATCATTTTGCCAACCAAACTGAGTTGAGGTAAACTTGCCATAACATGTGAATGGGCATGGATATTTGGCTTGAAAGTGTTGCATATCATGTTTCTACGTAAAAACAAGAATCAAATCAAGGACCGTCACCCTAATTTTTTAACCTACTTAACTTGCTTGAGCAAGTGCATATTAGTCTTTGATGTACTATAGACAAGTTGGGAAAGGAGAATAGGAACAAAATAAATTCAAAGACTAGAATTGTAAAAAGGGTTCCAAACCCCAATGGAAGCATTTGCTAGAAAGAGAGCAGGATCTTACAGATGACAATTTTTCCATGGGACCTAAAAACTTGCCTGGTTATTCCTCTCCTGAAAAAGGCGCTACTATTGCTCAAGTCCACTTGTTGGCAATACCTTCCCTTACCTTCTTCCTACTTATCTTGCATTTGCGACTGGCCATCTATGGCTCCTCCACATGAATCTCAGCCACATGAAGAATATTCTTTCTATGCAGTTGTAACAACAACATGCATGGAAGGCATTTCTTTTTTATTTTCTCCCCTTGCTGTAATTATTAACTATATTTTGGCCTAAGGGTATCAGATGAAACTGGGTAATTGCAGCCACCTTTAGTTGAAAAACCACATTTCAGGTGCACAAAGGCATTCCTTCTTTTCATTTTCCACGTCCTTATTCTAAGATTCAGATTTTAGAAAGCTATCATATTTTGGATTTGAACATATTTATCTATTATGCTGCCACTCATGCTTCAGGGTACGAGAGCATTATCAATATACAGTTTTTGTAGTCTTTCTTCATCCACTAGACTTTCATTTCTAATTTTTTTTGTATTGATAGGTTTATTTCCATTTGTATTTATTTCACACACAATGGGAGAGAACTAGTTCATCTTAGTTTGTTAAATTTAATTGGAGTCTTTCCATCCTTTTTACTTTGGCAGTAAAATGCTAGATTTGAAATTTCATGATGGTTTCAGTATTTTCTCCAAACTTGAATTAATCACACCTAGGATCCTCCACATGAAAAATAATGCACATTTCTTCATAAATTGAATTATTGTTAGGCAGATATGATTGAAATTATTAAAGTCCATGTCGAACACAAAGTACCATATACCGGGTTTGGGAGTTTGAAAATGAGCCAAGGTGTGATGAAGGCAACTTATGTTGTCTTTATGTGGTTTAAGGGTTGATTAGAGTGCTAGAGTTTTCTCGTGTTGCCCTTTTAGTCCTGGTTTCTTTGTAGAATAAGTTCGTGCTTTATCTTCCCTGTGGGCCATGAGCCTGGCCTGCGGGTTGTTTGCTGGTTTATATTTAGTGAAATATCAATGCAGTTGGAAGAAGTATCCATTGGGTTCTATACATGTGTATCCTATATATCTGGTTTCTCTTACATATTTGTTTCTTTTATGAGTATGTTAGAAGAAACCTTCCAATAAAAATTGGTATTTTTCTTTTCCTCATGTAAATTGGTTTTATGTTGATGGTGGTTGAGCTTTTGTATGTCTTACATTCATTTTCTGTGTTATCTCTGCTGTTCTGAAAAGGGAGGAAAAGATGGAGAGAGTGTGAGGGGGAAAAATAAGAAAAAAAAAGTGGAATGGAGAGTGAAAAAGATATCCACTGTAATTTCATCCCTTCAGTATACAAACTTTTTCTGTTTCATTCTCTCCTTGTTCATTTTTCAAACTTTTGCAGTGGGCTCTAAACAATCTTAAAAAACCAATTGTCACCACAAATTGGCTTCTTCAGTGTTGGAAAGAGCACCGTGTAGTTCCTCAGGAGTCCTACAGGGTTCTTCCTTTTTCTGGATTGACAATATGCGTTAGTGGAATTCCTGCAGGTTGAAAATTTGTTGTTCGGTTTCTATTTCTTTAGTAATTAAAAAAAATGGAAATGTTTATTCTAAGGTTGATTGTTTTGATTTTTAGATGAACGTAAGGAGGTGGAGAAGCTTGTTATGCAAAATGGTGGCAAATATTCTGCTGAGCTAACCAAGAGATGCACACATTTAGTATGTGATATATCCTTTGTGTTTTCTTTGTTGTTTTGGATATCAATTTACCTACTGGCCTGGTGGTGTTTGCTAGTCCGGCCTTATCTGAGGTCAGAATTTTGGTGTCAGTTTTCTGGTGACTTCTTGTTAATTTATGTGTTTTCGCTATTTCTATAGTGTTACTATGATATAATTTTTTTTCTTTTCTGTTGCTTCTTTATGAATGTACCTATTGTGATTGACAGTCTTGTTGCTTGTGATCTATGTTCTTTAATTTAATATTTTTTACTTGCAGATGGTTGCAATTGATTAGCTGGTTGAATGAATTCTTTCATATATCTAATGAGTTTTTATACAAGATACAAGCTTATTGAAAAGCTTATTGAAAAGGAAAGTTAACTATACAATTAATCTGACAACTAATACCTTAATTTTAATACATCAGTTCCTAGCTAAATAAGGAAATACAGTTGTACACTAATTCTTCCCCTCATGTTGGTGCATAGATATGACACATACCCAACTTGGATAGTGTTGTATAGAATGGACCAGTACTAATGGTATGATTCATCATATCAGCTTGCTGATCCGCACTCTTTATCTAAGGAACCTTTATCCTACCTGTCAAGTTCAACATGCTTAGTTCGACCGTGTTGTACAGGATTATTTGCTTTGCTATCTGAATGGTTGCCGTGTTATCACAAAAGAGCACCATAGGTTTTTTTTGGATCTAATTTGAGTTCACTTAGGAGGATTCTTTGCCAAGTAAGCTCTATAGTCGCATGATGAGGGGCACGGTAATGAAGGGCACAATATTCACCTTTTGCACTAGACACTCTGCCACATTCTATTTCTTACTCCAAGTCACCAAATTACCTCCAACAAATGATACATACCATGACGTTGAATTCCTCTCTAAGTTGGATCTAACAAAGTCAAAATCATTGTAACCCAAAATGAATATATGTCCATGTCTCAAAAACATAATTCCTTTGATTGCAGTGCACTTTAGATAAGCCAAAAATATGATTAACTGCATTCATGTGTTGGTCATTTGTGAACGAATTGACTCACAACACTAATCCTAATCGTATATGAAGGGTAAGTCTAGTGTGAGTCAAATAGATCAACTTCCCTACCAGTCTCTGATATCTGTCTTTGTTCGTAAGAACTAGATTACCTGATCAGGATAGATAGACACTAAGGCTGTGGTTCACCTGAACGGGCATATCTACATGTTCACAAGCAGAGTTACCAGTTTCAACCAAGGGTTCTAATGGATACTTTTATTGAGAGAGGAAAAATCCTTGCTTTGATTGAGACACTCATACACAAAAAGCATTTTAGATAACACAAAGTCCTTTATTTCAAATTCCTTGGCATGATAGCTTTGAAGCTTTTCTCTCAACATAAATAATAAGAAAAGCTATATCATCACCAACTCTCTTATAGATCAAAGTGTGATTCGCTAAAGCTTGCTTGAAATCATACTCCATTAAGTACCTCAATCATCCAAACCTTGCCTTTGGTGACTGTTTCATGTTTCAACCTATACAGAGCCTTCTGTAGCTTGCATATCTTACCTTCTTTGGTGTAAACCCTGGAGGAGGATCCATAAACACCTCTTCTATCAAATCTCTGTGGAGGAAGGCATTTTTCATATCAAACTACGTTAATGGCCCATCAAGATTAACTTCAAGAGATAACAATGTTCATCTTGGCCACAGGAGGAAAGGTCATTTGATAGTCAATCTTATAAATCTGGTGTACCCCTTGGCAGCAATCTAGCCTTGTACCTGTCCACCGTCCCTTCTAGTTTATACTTCACTGAAAACACCCACTTACATCCTAATGTCTCCTTTCCTTGAGGTAACTTGACTATCTCCCAGGTAGAGTTCTCATTTCCTCTACCATAGTAGACTTCTATTCAGGATCTCCAAAGGCTTCCTGAAAATGACTAGGAATAGACACATTAAGAGATAATTGGAAAAACTATGGAAGGCTGTCAGAAACATTAGGCTATATTTTGGTAATAAATTCCCACTCCCCTTTCCATTTTCAATTTATTCTCCCAGAATAAAACCAAATATACATCACATTTTTCAATGCATTTCCCCCTACTGCACATTACAAAAAACAAAACCAAAGATAGCCTCAGTTTTTCCAGATATATTGTAGGGCGGGGTGCTTAAAAAAGTTTCAGAAGAAAGAAAAAGAAAATAAAGGCTGCAGTGAAAATTCTTGGGCTTTAGGTTCTTCTACCAAATTGATAAATTGGCTGAATGAACTCTTTCAATTTAATATACAAGCCTATTGAAAAGGAAAGTCAACTATACATTTAATGTGACAACTATACAATTAATCTGACAACTAATGCCCTAGTTTTAATGCATTAATTCCTAGCTAAATATGGAAATACAGTTGTACTGCCTTGAACATAATGAGTATTCTCCTTTTGCCTTCAATTTGTTGCTTCTTCGTTACTCTTTCAGTGTATAGATACAGATATTTCTGTTTTATTATAAACTTGACTCCGTTCTGTAATGCATTATGTTCTTGCTGTTAGTTGTGCTAGCTAGAGACGTTTAACTTATATGTTTTGAGTACCTTATGCCTCACATATTATCTTGGACGTTGGTATCCTTAATTTTTCATAAGCTCCTGAAGGTGACAAATATAAGGTTGCAAAAAGATGGGGTCACATATACATAGTTACCAGGAAATGGTTTCATCAATCTGTTGCCAGAAGAGGTAAAATCATGCTTATATTGTCTGCAGTGTTTCTGCTCCAAGTTTGTACAATGTAATCTATGTCTGCGGACAGTAGCTTTGCGATGATTCCTGACTTTGATTTTTTCATTTCCCTCATTATTTTGTTGGGTTTTTTCTTGGCCAATTAGCATGCCTTAGTGAGGAGTCCTACCCGGTTCAAGGTAGTTCGGCATCTTCTATGAGTACTTTAAAGACAGTGGAGCAACATAGTCAAGGCAAAGGAATCAGAAATTCGCAATATAGCTCATCATCTATGGCCACTGCCTCGGATTCGGAAACCAATTTTTCTGCTCAGGATATGGAACCTGATCTTGAAATTCTCCTGCCAAACATCTATTCTACATTTTTTGAGGGTCCTCCCTTACCTAAAGAGGGGAATGATCCACCTGCTGATAAGCACAAAAATGATTCTGATTTTGCTCGTTGTGTTGCTGATGATTCTCAAAGTGAGGATGATGATCTGTACTTGTCTGAGTGCAGAATTCTGCTTGTAGGCTTTGAGGCTTCTGAATTACGGAAGCTAGTTGACATGGTTCGCCAGGGCGGCGGCTCTCGTTATATGTCCTTCAGCAAGAAATTGACGCATGTTGTAGTTGGAAATCCATCGGAGATGTAAGAACTACTTGTTTGAGTGTATGTCATTACATTAGTTTCAAGCAAATAAGTTTCTGACATCTATACTTGAAATCCTTTGAAAAGTCTTCATTTTTTTTTCCTTTTTGGTCTACCATAAGGGACACTAGGAACATTCACGGATTTTATCCTACAATTTCATGATTGTGCATATGGACGGACTTCTGTTAACTTACATTGAAGCTTGTTCCAAACTCCATTGTATATACACTGAAGTGCTTCCTCCTCTTCCTATAGAATAAGGAATTTTATTGTTATTTTGTCTTGCACACATAGTCAGTGGTTGTTCATGTGGCTGATTTTTAAAATTTTCTCCCGGCTATGCCTTTACGACCTAAATGAATTTGAAGTGTTCACTCATCACGATAAAGGAGGAAGGTCCTACGTTTTCAAGACCATTATCCATTAATTTGTAATTTATGATCATATTTTTTAGAGTAATGTGTTTGCCAAAGTGTTCATGTCTCATTGATATCATATTGATTTCTGTTGCACAAAAAGGATGCAGCTTGTGCTAGCTGCACAAACGTCTTTGCTGCATCCAAGGTGGATAACAATTTAGAATTTGGTTCTGTAATCGGATTACACGGCAATCAAGAACATGGTGGAATTTTAGTTATCACATGGAGAGTTGATCTTATGTGTTTTGGCCACACAAAGGGGTTCACACTTTGACTTATTTTCTTTCATAAGTTCCTAAGTCATCTTTCACAAGATTACAAGATTTGGATGCAATACTACTAGATTTGTCAATTAGATAGTTAATTACCTAAGGTAAAAAAAATGTGGTTGTGGTTCACGTACCAGTAATGATTATCGAGTACAAATATTGTACGCTGCTTATTATCTAGTCAAAGATTGTGCAATCAGGCATTTGATCACTAATTTGATCTAGCATGGTAAATGGTTCTGCAGTGAAATCAAAGAAGTAAGGAGCCTTGCAGCTTTTGGAGTCATTTATATTGTTAAAACAGCATGGCTTGAAGAATGCACCTCCAAAAAGAAGGAAGTTCCTGTACTTCAGAGCCACATTGCTTATGATTTACTTCTTCCAAAAGGTGCAAAATTTTTGTTACACTTATTTAGCCCTTGGAAAAGGCATCTGTTTTGGATTTTTAGCTATCATTTGTGCTGAATATGGTTTTCAATCTCTATTAGCACTTCTAACTGTTTTTCCTTCTTTAACCTTTCATAGATCCTGTAATCTTCAATAAAACAACTGCAACGAGCATGACTGGTTTGAAAAAGGGGAAATCCTCTGCTTCTCAGCCCGTGGATGACAACATCTTGGAGAACAAGAATTCTCAATCTGAAGTGTTATTAGGTAAGAATAAAGGATAAAAATATTCATTACTGCAAGCACCGCCAGAACATACTACTCAAAGTTGGTTTTTGTTTTTAGGTTTGAAAGAAGAGGCTAAGCTGAAGGTGCAAAGTGGAGTGAGCAATGGAATTAAGCATATCAAGTCTTCAACTGTATTTAAAGGGAAGCTCTTCCGTTTTTCAAGCTCTTTTCCTGAAGAACAAGTAAGCCGCTCTGTCCATTTGTTTTCAAAGTAACACTAGTGCCTAGTTAGCATTTGTTTCTGTTCCAGTGTTCACTTTCTGAATCTAAAGCCTTAAGGTTGTATTAGAGTTCAATTTTAATATCACTGAATGTGAATCTCACTGTAGTTCCTGCAGTCTAACAAGATGCTGTATAGTATCTAGTTCCATAACATGCTACTTGAAAATATTATCGAGATTTTGCAGTTTATAATCAGAGTACTCTCACTCAAATTCTTCAAATGGCTCAGGTTTAATTGACATCGTTTATTAACACTTCGAGTAGGATTAATTTAAAGGGGACCTTGCCTATAACTTACCAGTTGGTAAGCCAGTATCATAATATACAACTCTAGAGCAGTGAGAAGCTAAATAACAACTAGTTACGATTGGGGACAGCTTGGAATTACAAAGTGGATTTCTGTAACACTCCGTTAGTCTGATTTCTTGAATTGTTAATCTAGTTTCTAGAAATTCAAGAAATCAGATTACTCCTATATTAATCCAATTCTGCTTGAAGCATTGTTTCCAACTAACCAACATTTAATATGTCTATGTTCCTTATGGTCTCCTGTTTTGACAAGTTTGTTTTAAAGCATGAATTTAGACATCTGTCATGGCAACATGGCATTAGAATGTGTATTTTTTTCCCTTTTGGGGTAAATACAGCGAAATAATTCAAACCAATCCTACTTTATCTTTCTCATTGATCCTAAAAAGAAGTTTAATCATTTGAGTTGGTAGCAGTCTAATAAATGGACAGGCCCCCTTTTAGGGAAATTTTTTGCTTGGCTTCCTTTATATTTGAGGGTGCAATGTAGAGTGCGAAAGCACAGAAAGGAGGCACCAGCCAATAGGTTATGGAGTGAGATATCAAAATGCTTCATGCTTGTCTCGTATGGGTCCATTGATTAAGCATTGCAATCGTGACATCTCTTTGCCTGCAAGCTGAGGCAGATAAGGAAGCAACCAATTCTGTTGTTGTGAAGTGAACTCTAGCAATCAATGTGACTAAAGGAGCCTGCTGTGATGGCCCTATGTTAGATAGAACTTGAAGTGTGATATGTTCTTCCCCCCTCTTGTTATATTTTGCTTGTTCAAAGCCCTTTACTGTGATTTGATATTCTTTATTCTTTTGGTTTCTTTGTTCTTTTTGGTTTCAGTTATGTTATTAATCAATGTTGGTTGTTCTCTTTGGTTTGACTTCATATGTGTTTCTCTTCAGAGACCCGAAATAGTGCTGTGGGTTAATGAAGGTGGTGGAGAGGTTGTTGCAGATCAAAACGAAAAGAATGTGCACTTCACTGTTGAGCGTCATGGTGTGGTATCATGTTTGACCAATACTGTCAGGAGTACATATGTTACCACTCATTGGATTCATTCTTGTCTGGAGGTATCTGTGTATTACTGAATCCTGCCTCTGTCTAATTGGCTTAGTCGATGGACAACACTAAATTCTTGACACAGCAACTTGATTACGTGGCAAATAACAATATAGTCATCTCATTGTTTTGGTTGGCTCTTGAAGTGACTTCAGTGGACCTTCTTAAGCCAGGCTAATTCTCTGTTTTTCAATCTGGGATTGCACTAAGTCATTTCTTTCCAGCGACCGCCCAAATGAAAAAAACAAATAGGAAATCTCATTTAATAATGTAAATATTTAGCCTGAAGAATATGTTGTTCACAGCACTAAAGTGTTTTAATATGTTTCTCTTGTTGCATTTGGATGATAATGATGCTAGAGCTTTCTAGATGTTTTTGAAGTACTTCCTCTTATTATATTTAATAATACTTAGCTGTTAGTCACCAGCTGACTGCCAGGTAGTCCACTTCTTTATCTGTTTTTTATTTTCTATGACAGGTCCTTCAACCATGAGTTTTGGAATTGAGAATATTAATATGATCTTTATATGCATTATAGCTCTGACAGTATGATATGATTCTTGGATACAGTTATATCATTTCATTTCGATTTTTGGACTATTAATGATTCTGGTTTTGTTTGAACATGTTCATGTTTATGGCAATCTTTGTGCATGGTATGATGCTATAAAATACATCTCACGTTATGCTCATTATCAGGGTAATTATGCTTTACCGCCTTGAATTGTACGAGTTGTCTACAATGTAACACTTTGCCCTCTCAACTTTTAAAAGTAGGCACCAAACCCCCTTCCATTAGTTGACTGTTTGTGACCTAACAGAATATTAATTGTAGTTTACTTGTCCAATCCATGCAGAAAATACCTCCTTTTCTTTTTTGCTTTTTCAACTTAAATATGATTGTTTTAATGAGAATATCTCTTTCCGTTCTACTTAATTTTCATTTCTGTTTAAGAGGATTCCTAATCCCCTTATGAAAAAATGAGCTAATGAGAAAGCGCCTAGAGTTACTTGTGCTTTTCCTAGAGGTAGTTTTAGTGCCTCATTAATAATTAAAAGTAATATTTTGTGCCATTGCCTTTTTACACAGAATTTAATATCTGATCTTACAAATGCTTGGAGGGTTTCCACCTTTCTATTTTCGTAATTTATAACATACAATTCGAAACTATCAAGCTTCATAATATCTAAGCATGAGCAACTAAAATGCATTTGATTACATGAACTCATAGTTGTTAAGACTCGATGAGAATGCCTAGAGATTGTGACTTGGGCCACATTTTTTATACCCCTCTTTCCCAAATTTATTGCTCCGATTTTGGTTTTTGGATGTTATAAAATATGACTCTATTTCCTAAAATGGATTTTTTTTTTTAAACTATCCTCTCCTCTCATTTAAGGTAATCATAAGACACCAAAAGGCAAGTGAAAAAGTACAAAACTTACACTTTTTCAACTCTTATCTAAAACTTCGTGCCGGGTCAAAATGTACATTTGTGCAATCTATTGATTACTTTAAAATATATGTACAGGTTACAAGTTTGACAATTTAATAATTCATGTTAGGAATAAACTATATTGTATTTTCAATAATGAATTCTTTTGATTAATTTGCAATTTAGATAATATTTAAGTATTGAAGTCAGTTGTCAAGTATAATATGCATTATAATTACATAAACAAGTAATGCTATGTTAGTCATTTTCTAAGATTTGTTAGAATGTAAGTGTTGACCGCTAGTTCAATTAGGTATACTTTCTATATTTATAGTTAGGGTTGGGCTGGGTGGTGGGGGTAAGTGTTACCTTGTGTACAAATTTAAAGGAATAAAGTGTTTATTTACCCTATTAGTTGTATCTAACTAAATAATCAATTTAAGTAGCATTCCCTCTTGGTTTTAATGTGTTATTGGGTTTTATTTGAGTGGGATTTAGTTTGATATTAATAATACTGGAATAGGTTTGAAATCTGACATCTGAGTCATTAGTTTGCTGTGGAAGTATATGGTTACAGATAAAGCTTTTGCTTTATCAGTACATGTGATGCAATTAACAAGGATTATCTTTGAAACATCCATGTTTTGCTGTTACTCTGAAAGGATGCAAGTGCTCATGACATCAAATTACTTTCTCCTGCAAAAAGTGGAATAATGGTTGGTATATTCGCCAAATCATTCATCATAAGAGTGCGCATGCATCTTTGTTCTAACTAAACACACATGAAATTTTGGGATCTCTTAGGACTTGACCTAGAATTAACTATGTGATTATAGGAATCTGACTTGTATGATATTAATTAGCTTGGAGAAAATACTACTGCTTTTTATTTGTTTCTTTCCATAGAAAGTTCTAGTCCTGATGTTTAGCTATGCCTGTGTTTTGTTAATGCCATAAAACTTCTAATTAACATTTGTTCTTCAACACTTATTTGTTGCCTCATGCATTCCTTCGCACAACCTATCTGACAATAGTACCATATTACCACATGTTTATGCATGTGTAAATTTGGGATGTAAGAATGCTAATGGAGTTGGAATTTATTGTTGAAGGATGGTTGTTTGCTGGATGTTAGCAGTCACATTCTCTATTCTCCACTTTCATGCCAAATTCCTTTACCTGGATTTGAAAGATATCGCCTCTGTGTTTCGCGGTATGATATGAAAGAAAGACAGCTGCTAAGAAATTTGTGCTATGTTCTTGGGGTGAAGTTCATTGAAAAACTGACCAAGAAAGTCACCCATCTACTATGTAAATTTGCTGATGGTGATAAATACGAGGCTGCTTGTAGATGGGGAATACATGTAGTTACAGCTGAGTGGATATATGAATGCGCCATGCAGGTCCTTGCAGCATCTTTCTTTTTCCTTTCCCTCAAATCTGTTTGTTTGTTGCAATTTTTTTTCTAAACTCAGCTGCTGTTGATACTGAGACAGAACAAAGTTGTTGATTTGAAAAGGTTTTCCCCTAAAGAGCTTACCTCTCAAGACCGGCAAGCAGGATTATATTCTGTGAGCCAATATCCTACCCAATCTGTTAGGATGACAGCTGGGGATGACGCCTCCCAACATCCGAGTCAGTTACAGGATCTGAGAAATATGCAAACAGTTGCTTCCATGGGGTGTATGGCAAGAGATGAAGAAAATTATTCAAGTACTGGTAGTAAGAGGGCAAGATTTTTGGGGACTGATACTATAAAGTATCCACTATCTTGTGACTCCACTATTGATAATTCTGTCAACATGAAGAATCCTACAGAAAACAATGTAACTGAAAATACTAGGGAAGTTTCTTCTGTAGTTCCTGATGTTGCCGCAGCTATAGAGGATTTGTTGGAGCAAACGAGCAAGGTAAAATTCTGATCTCTCATTGCCTTGTAAAAAGGCTACTGCATGTTTCTTCATGCTTTAACTGGCGTCTCTGATTAGATCCAAGATCGGAAGTCTCAGGAGACAAGTGGTTGCCATGAAAATGTATCCTTGTAATTTTTTGTATTCTGACTTCTTTAAGTCAAAATTGTTGCCACTGAAATTTGTCCTTGATTACGAGCAGTTTCTGTCTTCTAATTCTACAATGCTTGGTCAAAGGCATGCTGATCCCCAGTCTGTTCCAGGGCCGTCTAAGCACTGGGTGAACAGGTGACATTGTGTCATATCTTACTGATTTCTTTCTTTGTTTTGTTTTGTTTTCCTTTTTTTCTTGTGATATTTTTTCTCTATACTTTTTCTGGTTTGCACTGAGAAACATGTGGTTCCCATCTCCATCAAATTGCAAACAAAGTAGCAAATTTTAGAATCCCATTTGTAAATTTTATCTTTTGTCAACTGAATGCCTTTACGAGTGAATTATTTTCTTTTTTCTATTTTATGCACCATGAAAGACTAAGTAAACTGAAGAGTAAGTAATTTGGTCATGTACTTACATTTGTTATGTTGATCTTGCATGAAGGAGTGGTTTTGTGGATCTCTCTCCCTCATATTCTTCATGGAGCAGTCAGAGAATGACCTCATTACTTCCACTTTTTTGCATGATATAACAGACATTTGTATTTCTCCAAAAGGATTCTTTAGATTGTCACTACTTCATTCAGCTTCAGTTTTTCCTTGGCCATTAAATGAATAGCAGACAATCTGTCCTCTCCTTGAAAGGAGGCTTGTTCTCCTCTGGGTTATCTCACTGCTTGCAACATTTTTCTCCTCTCAGTTGATATATCCTAAGTCAATACTTCTATTTGGGGAACTACTATTCTCTATCACTACTAAAGTTACTCCAGTTTTGTGCTCTGCTCTCTCTCTCTCTCAAGCTTCCAGGTGGAATTTGATTGTGGAATGCAACATCATGTTATTCGCTAAATAGATAAACTCCTTGCACCATAGATTATTCATTAATAAAACCAAAAGTCTATCAATATATTTATCTATGTATAGCTGAAATGTGGAATTTGTCAATGGTATGCTAGAGTAAAAGAGCACATTGCTGCCATTGCTTACTTTTTATTAATGTCATTACCTAACATGCAGGGAATATAGATGCATCAATTTTCTAAGAATCAGGAGAGCCAATTCCTTACTGATAAACTTGAACACGACAATTGTAGATTTAGTTGGAACACTTGTTAGGTCTATGAAATCCTAAACATGGATCGGACTGGTGCCTATTCTGATTTTGTTTGGTTTGGTCTCAGAGTTGTTATGGCCTAGTGTTTGGGGATCGGGTAGATCCAGTTACTCCCAATCTATTATTTTTTATTTTAGGGAATTGGGTTGGTGCGGGAAGGTATGAAACATGGTCCACAAATCTAAAGGGACATTCACCCTTTAACCATACAACCATCTGCAAACCTTTGTGCATGCCTCGCAGTGCAATGAACTGTTGTGGTAAGAGCTTACCAAAGACTTGGTCGCTCACATTATACTTTTGTGGTCGTCTCTTCTCATCAACCTACTTCTTCATTCTCTTGTGGGCTTTCTCCCAGCGTGAATGAACTAAGTCGGCTTGTTTCTCCCACGACTTAGCTATCTTGACTGCTCGTGGGCTTCTCCCATCGTCTAAGGACATTGCCAAAGTGTGAGGAGTCAGTGGTGGTTGTCCCCTCGTAAGCTCGAACGGACTCCATCCAATAGCCTCGCTTCATTGCAAGTTATATGAGAATTGTGCTACATTGAGAAATTTGGCCCAGTCTATTTTGATTAGCACTTATGAAGTGCCTCAATTAACACTCTAGCAAAGCGTTCACCTATTTGGTCTTCCCGTCTGTCTGGGGGTGAAAGCCTGTAGAGAAGCACAACTTTGACTCGAGGAGCTTGAACAGTTTCATCTATAGTCCTCTGGTGAAGCGGGGGTCTCGATCACTGACAATGCTTAGCGATAGCCCCCCAGTACTTCACGAAATTCTTGAATGCTCGTCACCTCTCCCACCGTGCAATCCTTTGTGCATGGTGTGAAAGTCCCGTATTTAGAAAATTAGTCAACCACCATCATAATGGACCCGAAAACCCCTTTGATTTAGGCAAAGCACTGATAAAGTCCATGGTGATAGACTCCTGTGGTCGATCAGGAACAAAAAGCAATTCGAGTAGTCCTGTCGGTTGCTTATTCTCTACTTTGTCTTGCTAGCATAGAATATAAGTCTTTGCGTACAACTCGACACAATCTCTCACGTGAGGTCAGAAATATACAGTCTCCAATAACGCCATCATGCATCTTTGGCTTGGATGCCCGACCCCCTTAATGTTGTGGCACTTCTTAATGAGGCCCCTCCTCAAGTTTCGCCATCCCTTAGTGTAGGTAGGCTATCATCTACCCAAATTGCTTAGTCTTGGCCTCCTCAGCTAGTTCTTTTAACTCCTTAGCCAACGGGTCATGCCTTAAGCCTTGCTTGATGGTGAAGTAGCTTGTGGTGATGTTCGTTTTGATGGTGAAGTGTGAGCCGAATAGGTAATGCTGCCACACGTTTGAGTAGGTTTGTCAAAGGTGTTGCCTGTGCCGAGTATCATTGGATAAACTTGCGGTAGTAATTGACAAGTCCAGGGACAAATCACAACTCACTTACCTTGGTTGGAGCCTCCAACTCCATGATAGCTTTTACTTTAGCCTCGTCATGTGCCCCAAGAAATCCATCTCCTTGGCAAACGAGCAATTCTCCTCCTTAATGTACAAATCATTTTGCCACAATATTTGGAATACCGTACGATGGTGGTCGGCATGTTCCCTCCAAGGAGTTACTCTAGATCATGATATTCTAGATAGACCACCATGAATCGATCAGGTACGGTTGAAAAATGTTCATGAGCATGCAAAATATGGCCGAGGTGTTAGTTAGATCGAAAGGCATGACTAACCACTTCAAATAACCATATCGGGTGATGCATGCCGTCTTTGGTTCGTCCCCTTTAGCAATACAGACTTGGTAGTAGCCTTTTTGTAAGTCCATTTCATGTATATCTTGGCACCACCAAGTCTATCAAATAAGTTTGCTATCGAAGGTATGGGATAGTGGTTTTTGATGGTTATCTTATTCAATGCTTGATAGTTTACACACATTCTTAGCGACCTATCGTTCTTTTTTTTGAAACAACATTGGTGCGCTATAAGGCACGTGCTCTATAGGGTGCCTTTGAAGGCTGAATCCATACTATATCTAGCAACTCTGTTACTTGCCTTCGAAATTCTTCAAGTTCGGGTATGGCCATGCGGTAAGGTGCTATGACGGGTGGCATGGCACCCAGCTCCAACTAAATCTTGTGATCCATCTTGCCTAGGTGGGAGTTTATTTGGTAACTCAGCCGACATCACATCTTTGTTTTCCTCTAAGACATCTTCGATGATTGGTGGCAAGTCCTCTTAATTAATTGGTCAATCTTTTTTTTAAGGTTGCTAAGTATGTCGGCTCGCCTTTTTTTACCCCTTTGGTAATTTTCATTGCCATAAATGACTTGGTTCCGTTTTTGCCTCATGCGTTTGTCCGTCGGTTGGATCAATAGTGGGTATCATGCAAGGTGCCCTTTTCTCAATAATATACAGAACAAAAAGGAAGGCATATGGATAATGTTAACCTTCTTCAGGAAGTCTATATTGAGTATAACCTTGAAGTCGTCCATGGGTGCCATGGAGAAGTCCACTTGACCTTTCTAAGTGCTTAAGCATACTTCTACACCTCTAATTACGTCGTTAGGGGTTGAGCTTTCATATTGACCGTCTTGAGCTAACCTTTGCCCCTCATCCTATGTACACCTGATCTTTGGCTCTTCCTCGGTTATGAAGTTGTAGGTCGCTACGTTGTCTTCTAATACTTTGGTAAGCTTCTCATTGATGTGTCCACGTACATCAACCCGTTGATGTTGTCAGTGCCGGTTTGGCATTGAGGGTCGTTAAGGATTTAGAGGGATCCTATCTTGCTCGTTCTTTTATTTGTGCTTGGTATTGCTTCATGCTTCTCTATGATGGCGGATAAGGACCCGAGCTTGGGATAATTGCTCATGGCATGTGGCCTCTTGCATAAGAAACATTCTCTTTTTGGCACGAAGGCACGTTTCTTCTCATCGTACTCTTTTTGGGATGGATTCCTATCTCCACCCTTAGTAGGACATGCCTTCCGTTGGTCCTGATTGTCACTCTTCTTTCCCTAACCTTTGGTTGGGTTCCACTTGTCTTTCATCTTAGAAGCATCCGTGTGGGGTTGGTGTTCGGTTAGGGACTTGGTGATGATGATAGCCTCATCTTCCGACTTGACGTCCCGCCGTTGCTACTCTTGCTTTACCTATTATTGAAGCCCATCGACAAAGTAGAAGAGGTCTTCCTCTGATAGATTGAGGATTTGAAGCATGAGGGTGGTAAAGTCTTTAACGTACTCTCGTATGGTGCTCTTTTGCTTCAACATTCATAGTTTCTTGTGGGCTTCATAGACGACATTCTCTGGGTAGAAGTATCGTTTAAGCTCCTTCTTGAAGTCCTCTGAAGTATTAATCAAACAAGTGCTTTATTCTATGTCGGTGTGTTTTTCTGCGTCACCATAAGGAAAAGTATTGGTGAGGTAAAGAGTGGCGGTTCTTACCTTTGATGCCTCATCGGTTAGGTTGAGTCCTTCGAAATACTGCTCCATCCGCCAAAAGAAGTTTTCTACTTCCTTAGCATCCCTCGTGCCATTAAACCCTGTCAGCTTGGGTAGTCCACCATTGGACTAGTCACAGTAATGCCAACTCCCCAGCTAGCGGCGGCCCTTTTGCACAAGGCTAGATCTTCACACAACTCCTTGATGCTAGTTTATAGGGCTTGGATGGTCACCTCCATCCTTGCGTATGGCTCCTCTTGCAACATGTTGGCATCAAGACATGCTTGGACGTACTCTTTCTGTGAGTCAAGTTGTTCAAGAACAAGAATGTGTCCTAATGTCTTGACTTTATGCTCGACCCTCTCGAGTTGTTCGCCGATTTCGCCTATGATGTGCTCCAAAGAAGTGCTCTCCCTAGTCTTGCTTTGGTCACGTTTCTTCTTGCGTTGTGTTTGGATGGGTTCCCTCCTACGAGTTTCAGTCAAATCCGACATTGTCGCCTGCCATCACTTGCAACTTCATACCACTTCACCCCAATTAGGCTCTAATACCACACTTGTTCCCTTAACAACGACTGCGCGACCTTAGCTCCAACTGCCCCTCATGGTAGCTAAGTCAGCCTCGTCCTTAGTGCTTGTGTGTAAAGAAGTGTTGGAAGATAGTTTAGAAGGCTAAGAATACTCAAGAGAGCTTAGAAGATAACTCTTTATTCACTTAAACTCAATTCTTGACTTCGATGGTAACAAATGAAGGCCTTACTCTTATTTATACTACTCTATCCCTCGAATGGATGGTGGAGATTGAGTTCTACAAGGAATATTCCAAAAAGATGCCACTAGTTATTTATAGAAGAAAACCCTAGAAGCTTCTTATAATCTCAACAGAACTCCCTGAAATCTAAGTAGGACTATCTACAAAGTTCTAAAAAGTTGGGGGTGAGCCTCCAAGTTCCAAAGGACTGCAGTGGAAGTGTTCTTGGCCGATTGTGACATACGGCACCTATATCAGCGATGAAGTTTTGATCTCACCTCTTGTTTTGCCAATGACTAGGTTTAGACCTACTGAATGTCTTTGGCCTTGATCCAAATCCAAGCATAGGGTGAGGCAATTTGAGCACCAAACCTCGAACCAACCATTCCATGGTTGTTTGAACCTGTGGTTAACCTGTTATGTAGTCGAAACACTTAATAGATTAAGCTTATACCAACTGTATAATTGTAAATACACATACAATAAAGTAGCTGCTGGTCTTGTCCAGTTCATGGAAGTTGGATAATGTGGGCTGGTTTAGTAATCTGGAGCCTGACATGGGCTTTTCTGGGCCTACAGGACCTCATGGGGCTTAATTTAGCCAGTGAACCGGTTCATTGCCAATTTTAGATAATGCTGCCTGTGCCAAGAGATATGGTTTATTTATGTGATTTTTTGGAATGATCAAGGTTTATATTTGTGGTTAGCCATCCTCTTCAACTTAAATGGAGAATTTTCTTTGTTT
Organism: Paulownia fortunei; assembly: GCA_019321725.1. NCBI lineage: Eukaryota > Viridiplantae > Streptophyta > Magnoliopsida > Lamiales > Paulowniaceae > Paulownia > Paulownia fortunei. Next base: position 22,532,323 of record CM033108.1, on the reverse strand, counting down.
CAGGTTAGACAAAAGGGATGATAATCCCTCTGCTGACACTGCAGCTAGGGGACTTTATGATGGTTTTAGTGAAACGCAAACTGATTCTCAGGTTTCTCCTTTACATGTGCAACATATCATCAGTGTGTTTCTCTTTGTTCAACTGGAATTTAATCCTGTATACACCTCAGCTTGTACAATCTTAATAATGGAGAAGTGAAGGGGTTCTGGTTTAATGTGGGATGCATTCAGTTTTTGCATATATGCTGATTCTGTATTTTGATTGATGCTTGTCCATGCGTAACTGCAGGTCGTTGGTTATGAAGAAGATTTATCTGGTAGGCAAATGATTATTGATAGAGTGCGTACGAGGAGTAGCATGGCTTGAAGTCCTAGTGAAAAAATTGAAACTTGAAGCTCTCTCTGACAAGCAGCAAGTTGACAGACACCCCAAGAGAGAGAGAAGGACCCTTCGAGCACAGACTTCCAACCATGAACATAGTACCTCAGCAAAGGTTGAGGACCATCTATCAGCAATTCAATAGGGAATCTTCAGACTTTTGTACTTTCTTTTTCTGATTTGTTGATTAGATTTCACTTTTATTTTTTCCCCAAGAGAGGGAGAAGGGCCCCAATCCAGTGATAGAAATTGTATTTGGGGGAAAAAATAAAGGTTAAATCTGATCAAGAAATCAGAAAAAGAAAGTACAAAAGTCTGAAGATTCCCTATTGAATTGCTGATAGATGGTTCTCAACCTTTGCTGAGGTAATATGTTCATGGTTGGAAGTCTGTGCTCGAAGGTTACAGTTAACAAGAGATTTTGGGTGGGATTAACTTTCTATAAAACATATATTATCCAGTACATAATACTTGGTCACTACATATCGCCTAAATACCCGCCATAGAAAACAGATTGTACCTTTCATTTCATGATTCTCTCTTAGTGTTATTGCTATTATAACAATCTTATTTTGTTATTCCTTCCCCCAGGGTTGAAGATGACTGAAGCTCAATTAATCATCTGTATATGGCCATTATTCTTCCTTGTACAATGCTCGGAACCATGTTCTAGTTCTAGCATCAACTGTTGAACTACCCTCCCCCCACCCCCACTCTTTTGGTAGCCATTGTGTGCTTGAAGGTTGAAGTGATGATGTCCAAGACATATCAGAGTTATCTGCAGCTGCTAATTAATTTTTGCTATTATTCTGTTCTGATAAAGAGGTCTAGTTAAAGAGACAAATGGCTTTTTGAGACATTTGGTAAAGTCATTTTTGTCCTTTATTAGATTTCTCTCAGTAAAAATATGATGTCCATTGATTCATGAAATAAATATCTTCATACAACTACCTTTTTCCCAGTAGTAAAATTTCTTGAAACTTTGAACCTTCTTGGATGCGTTTGGACACACTACCAACTGTACCTTACTATTTTGCTTCTGCTCATAGAATTACTTGGGTAATGATTTTGCAGGACCCAAAATTGAACCTATTAAGCCGCAATTTAATTTCAAGTTTATTTCATCTTGAGTTTTGTTTATCAAATTTTGATGAAAATAAATCATTGCAGCTGAACATAATTTAATTGTAACCATTACGCTGTCAACTATATTACATAAAATTCAAGGATTTATTGACATTATATATATATGTTTACATATATATTTGACTAGCTTAATGATAAGGCCAAATTGGAGAGAGAACTAATTCTATGTCTTTTATTAAATCTGATTTAGTTTAAATTTGGCCTGGTTAATGCTTGGGTTCAGTTAACTGGGCTTGGTGTCGTTGATTGAGTTTTATATTCTTCTTTGGCTCATTCCCATGGATAATTGATTGGCTTCTGTGGTCGTGATCAGTCGAGATTTGAGTTTGATTATGATGATTTTAAATTCTTATTAGATCTAAGTTCAGAATTATTTTACTAAGCTTTTCTAGCTTGGGTTATAAGATAGCCGAGCTAAGCTGAGGTTTCACTTAGCCCAATGGCTCTTTAATTGATTGACCTGAATTGGTCTGAGCTAATAAGTTCATGCCAAGTGGAAATTGGTAGTAGAATTTTATTCTGTTTATATCAAGTTTTGGATAAGGAAATGAGATTTTATCTTATACAAGTTTTTTGATTTATTTGACAAGAATTATTTAATTCAGGTAACGAAATTCTTCTAATAATCAATTACATTTTTGTTTTCTTGCTATATAAACTCATTATCCTTAGTAAGGTTTGTTTTTGAACATACCTTATAACAATCAATTATCTTTTTTCTTTTCTTCCTACATAAAATTATTATTCTTCATACGATACACATACGCATACCAATGCTTGCATTACGCATTCGTGATTATCCCTCTTAATCGTATATTGATTTATCGATTTTTGAAGATGCTATTTTTGGAGCATTTCAAATCCCGTATTTGGTGAATTTGAAGACAACGAGTTTCAACCTAAATTGCTTAAGACCTTCCTAATACTCAGTTATAGCATAGCCTACTAATTAGCCTTTAAAAATACTCTTTTTCTGTAAAAAATACAATACGTAGCAATAATTTATTCATAATAAATTTCGGAAGCATATCTCCAATTTTGTCACTTTGGTGATTCATAAACAATTTGTTGTAACCTTAACTTTTAGATGCAGAACCTTGTGAAGAAATCATTCGTTCAACAACTAGTATTAATTTATTTATTTACCTATTAAAAGTTTTAAATAGAATAGACACTGATACTGGCCAGTGGCCGACCACAGAACAAAAAATAATAAATAAATATAAGTATGTATATATAAAATAGTGGGTCGTATAAATAAAATATTGTGCTTTGTAACTTTTCCCTTTTTTTTTTTTTTTCTGTTTTGAAATTAAAATTTGTGGCGGTCCTGCTAACCAAACTTGACGCTTTGGACTTGGACAATTAAAAAAAAAAAAAAAATCGTCATTTTTTGACAGATGAAAAGTATTTTGATGTTTTGGGATAATAAAAAAATCTCTCTGCTAGTTCTCAAACTTTATGCGTTTCTTCTTGTTTCTTTTATCTATATAGTATAATTTTTTTTTTATGTTTTGCTCTAAATGATCTAATTATCATAAATGACAAAAATCATATAAAGTTAAAAGAAATTGGTTAACAGGGCTATGGACTTGGGATAGATTTTATTAGCAAAAAATATAGAGGTTATGTTTGAATTTGTTTTCAATATTTTGGGAAGTTGTTTTGGGTTTGTAATGGAGAATGAAAATGGATGAAAGTAATGTTTTGTTTTATTTTGAAAAAATATGTTATTTTGTAAGATTTTAGATAATTAGTGCTATTGAATCAGTCTTTTCTTAATTGTTTGAGGAAATAGATTATCAAACATATTTGTATTATGAAAAATAAAATATTGTTTGAAGAAACAAATCTAAACACAGTAAAGTCCAAATAAAAAAAAAATTGATTTCTAATTGTGTAGATCATAAAAATCAAAAGAAAAATAACCAACAAAAGAAGTGCATGAAATGTACATTTTAAAGTTACAACTTACAATTGAAGCCATATAAATGTTTTCTTCAAGGACCCTTCATTTTAATTTTAAAAAAAAAAAAAATCTAAAAACAATCAATTTCGATGGCAATATAAATATGGTGAGAATACCTCCTGATATGAATAGGTACGTTAAGCTCAATATTTTCACCCGATCAAACTTTTATTCATGTCAATTCGTGTATAAAGAAAAACAATTCATAGTAATAGCATTCCTACATTGACTAATTTGCCCCTCAAGGAATCTAAGGCGCTAGCTAGCATACCATAATTGGTAGACAAACAATAAAAATATACTAAAGTTGACATCCAATTTCTTTCTTTTTTTGTTTCAACTTTTATTATATTGTTTCCAACAAAGAGAAGAATTAGAAGCTAGGTGGGCTCCCCGAAATAGCCTTTTTCATGAGTTTGGTAGTTTATGTTCTTGTCAAAGTAGCCGTTGCACCTTCCTCCCCTTCCAACCCCTTTATCATAATTCATTAATTTATAACCATAATCTTTTCTGCAAGAAATCCGTGATTTCTACCTTCTTTTACTAACCCTCCTCCAACTCCGCTCCTTCTCTCTGCATAGATTACTATACATTTAAAAGGAGCCCTTTTTATTGGTTCTGCTGCTTCATTCGTCTGTTTAAAGCCTTTTTTCCTCTTTTCTTGCAAAAAGAAGAGGACCCTTTACTTGTTTGATCATAATCATGCTTCATTCAATGAGTCATCCTGTTCAAGATACGACCACCCTGTCAACCCCTTTGTTGTATTCAAGTTCGACACCAAGCAGCAGTGGGAGAAGCAGTAGTGACACAGATGAAAGCCCGGCAACTCCTTTTAGATATGACTTTAAAGATCAAAACTTCAAGATTTCAAGCGTGCCCATTTCAGGCTTTCACTCCTACAAATCATTGGCAGTTCTTTCAGGGCACATTGGATCAGTTTCCTGCTTGGCCCTTTGTGGAGAGTTCATCTTAAGTGCTTCACAAGGCAAGGACATTGTTGTGTGGCAACAGCCTGATTTGAGGCAGTTCACGAAGTTCGGACAAGGCGATGGCTCTGTTAAGGCCCTTGTAAGTGCTGGGAACAAAGTTTTCACAGCGCATCAAGATAGCAGGATTAGAGTGTGGAAGGTTTCAAGAAGCTCTGAAAATGTGTTCAGGCTTGTTGATACACTTCCCACTACCAAGGACTATTTGGGGAAGTTCATGAAGCAGAGTAATTATGTGCAAACTAGGCGGCATCACAAGCGTTTGTGGATCGAACACGCGGATAGTATTTCTTGTTTGGCGGTCTCCGACGGTCTAATATATTCCGGTTCTTGGGACAGGACTCTTAAGGTTTGGAGGATGTCTGATTTCAAGTGTTTGGAATCTATTAAAGCTCATGATGATGCCATAAACGGGCTCGTCTCAAGCAAGGGGATTGTGTATTCATCATCTGCCGATGGGAAAATCAAGGCTTGGGGGAAGGAGGGGAAGAACACGATGCATTCTCTTAAGGGAATCTTGGAGGGGCACAAGGACATTTCATTGAATTCTGTGGTGGTATCTGAGGATGGAAGTTTAGTTTACGGAGGGGGTTCGGATGGTTATGTTATGGGATGGTTAGGAAATAAGGATTTTGATAGTTGGAAGCCTATTTGTGAGGTGAAAGCGCATACAATGGCGGTTTTGTGTATGTGCCTAATGGGGGAGTTCTTGTGCAGTGGATCAGCAGATACAAGCATTTGTATATGGAAGAGAGAAATCAATGGTGGGCTATTTAGGCATATGGTGATTAAGGGTCATGAAGGGCCAGTCAAGTGTTTGCAGGCATCACCAGTAAGAGTAGGGGGTGGATTGATGCTGTATAGTGGAAGCCTTGACAAAAGTCTTAGAGTTTGGTGGATTCCTAATGACTCTGCTAAGGCACATGATACATCTTCAGTTCAAATCAGACAGAAAAACTCTGCATTTTTTTAGTGTCTTCAGTGCTTTCTGAATCAGTTTTGGTTGGTATTAGTTATCTCTACATTTATCTTTTGACATGATTGAGAAGTTCTTCAAGATTTTACAGAAGAGGAAAGGCAAAATCAAGGCCCCATTCTTCCATAGTTTGTTTCAGGATTTTGTGTTTTTGTGTGAATTCATACTTAGATATTGTGTTGTGAACATTTTAGGAATTTCATGGGATAGATTGAAATGCTTGTTTTGTTCCCTTTTGCATATTTGTCATGCATACTCATATTTACTACAAACTGTATATTATATCAATTAAGTAAATGAAATTTTTTCTTGGTTTTGGCTTTATATTTTGGATCAACATTTTTTCGTATAATTTTGGGAAATTCCGTATCCTATTTGAATACTATTCAAATAATAGGTGTGAGAACTGATTATTATATATAATAATATTATGAAATAAACTTTTAGTATTACTATGTGTAATCTAACAAGATATAATTATGCAATTTTATTTAGATAGATGAGTAGAATTTCATGAGTTCTTTGCTTCTGATGATGACTAAATGTAAGATAATCCTGGAGCTATCCAGTCAGAATAAGGACCAGAAAACATGGAATTGTTAACTGCTAATTATCTGACAATGTTGCCCCCTAATTATTCATCAGAGAAAAAAAAAATGTTGCCCACACAATCATAGGCAAACTGGAGTCAATCCTCCCAAATTTTGCAGAGATTGTCTGCAGAGACTCACAGAATCTTTTCCTCAATTATAGGTTCTTTCCTTTTTGTTTCTTTTATATCAGCAACCTTCACTTTTGTCCTCTCCTCTATGTACCAGCGGTTGAGTCGATGCCACCCACTTAGATTGTGTCCTTATTTTTTATTTATCTTTTTTTTTTTTTTCCTTTTTTGATTTCTAAAGTTCTATGATGAAACTTGGACTCGAAATATTAAGCTGACCGCCAACTTTCTTGGGCCGTTAAATTTGAGCTTCTCCGTGTAAATAGGTATTATGAATTCCTCCATTCTCCATTTCAAATTGCTGAAACTCTTTCCTCCAACAAAGAAAGTTTGGAACTGTCGGTGGTATAGAAAGTACAACTCTTGTTTGCTTAAAAAAATTTCAAGTTTGACAGCCTGGTAACAACAAAAATGTGCTTCTATTTGCATCCTAGCAAGACATGGATCTGTGCTGGTAAAAAAATTATTATAATTGCAAGATATATAAAGAAGATTTGAACCCGTATTCATTAGTTGGATATTTAGTATCACAAAATAGTCTTTTTTCTGTGGTGAGAACAAGAGCTAGAATTGCAAACGAAAAAGATAATGGTAAGAGTTGTTCCATAGAAGCTATTTTCGGTAGCACGTTTTAGCCCTTCACAATCACTATTCTGATCATCAACCTCAAGAGATTTACAGCCATTCTTTTCATCTTCCTTGCTGATTTTTCAGAAAGATGTTCTTTTAGAAAAAGAGAGAAAAATGAATATGCCAATCCAGGATCAGCCTCCCTGGAAAACTGTCACCCTTGTTTAATTTGGACCATATAAAGCCTCAATGAACTTTCAAGAAGGAATAAACATTTCATGAAGGGAAAATGGCTTACTTGTTTACACATTTATGCTTCCTCCAGTCACCATTCTTATATGAAAATAAATCAACCAGTCTATGGTGATATCACTCATTGAAGTCTTTGGAGGAGAAAGGAACATATTTCAACAGACAACAGCAAAACGTGCAAGGAAATACCTTCCATTTCAGTCTTTTCTGATTGTTTCATAAAAATCTTTGAGGGACAATCGGGACTGTTTGAGGAATCAGGCACACTTGAAAGAAATGTTTTTTAGTATATCAGGAAATGCTACAAGCATAGTAAATAGTCAAACAGAAATTTTGGAGTACAATCAAATGAGCCGTGCAATATCTGCAGAGACGGACGATATTTAGCTCGGATAAGCATAAGGTTAAAGAATAGAATAGAAGATGCGAGCCAATGAAGATGACAAAATTGGCAAAACATTCAATCCAGTAATTTACTGGTTAAAACTACAAAGTGTTTAGGTGCCAGTTAAACATCCAGCAAGTGTGTGTATTGGCCCTTATCTTTAAGAGCTGGTTGGCACTGATCCTCGCTTCCTATTTCTTACTGCAAAGTCGTGGGAAAAGATATATTGGAAAAGCAGAGGCAGTAACTCGAGTATTTTGTGACACTTTATATTGAACAGATGAGTACTATTTCCTTGCCCTTAACAACAAAAATTTAAGATTTCTCAAGGGCTTGCAGAAAGCATTTTTTTAGCCTACAAACTGCAGTATGAAATAGCAGTTTCAGCCCCTTCTAGTCTACCACAGGTTTCTTGAGAATATAGGTGAATTAGACTTCCTGAACTTAGAAAATTTGGTATTGTCTCTTTTATTTGATGACTTGGAATACGAAAGTGTTCTATAATATAACTGTGTGAACTTCGACAACATAGCTCAAGCAGCTATACCTGATGGAACTATCAAAAAATTTGATTGAAAAATCCAGCGACATAATTTTAGTACCTCGGGAAATAATTCTCAGTGTCGATGACTATATTCAACTGGAAGACAGGAAAACCAGTCGGACATTCTTTTACTAGAGTAAAACAAGTTTAGCAGGCGTTCGATTGGCCTATTTCTTGTTAGCTCCTGTAAAAGTCCATCCTATATCATAACTTCTGATGCCTACTACGCCCATCAAATACAAGCTAAAAAAGGCCAAAACCATGACAACTGAACTGTATAGCTCCCAAAAATGCTACCTTTTCAAAAGTTTTAAGATTCCTGATCCTTTCTTTATTCGTCAATGTTATTTTTATTGGTTTTCCATTTTACATGAATGCTTAAAACGGTGGTTTTGGATGCTCCGGAAACTTCCTTTGCTATAGTTCTCTGCCAATTTGCTGTTGGCCCTCCCTTGACTAGATACCGTGGCTATGGAGTGTATGTCTAAATTCTAATGCCTGAAAAGTCTTTCTTCAAATTATTTCAGGGAAGAATGCAGTTTTTAATGGTAAGCATAGTCAAAACTTGGTTTCTCCAATGCTTCCAAAACCAAACTCTGGTGTTTGTCTTGTTCGGCTATCTTCAGATATTTAAGGTTTACCAGATTCTTGGACTCTGAGTGAAGAAACATATTTGTTTGCCCAAAAATTGTACTCTGGATTTTGGAGTTCTTTGTATTTGTTTAGTGTTTGTAACTTCCTTGACTTGGAATTTTAAAACAAGATATTAGTTTTCAGTAGGTATATTTCTTTACGTTTATTTCTGACTTGATAAGAGAGAGAGAGAGATGCTTCTTTGTTCTCAAATGCAAAGGCCTTAAGCTCCTGTCTGAAAGTGAAATAACACAAACATCTCCTAATCATATGGTTCAGTTTGTTTGCTTTCTCATTAACTTGTTGTTACAGTGTTTATTGTTTTTTCTTTGTGTAAAGGCCAGCACTGAACTCATAAAACTACTACTGACATTATTGAATTGCTTAGCTCACCTGTAAAGACAACCATTTATCTGCAGAAAACAGAATAAAGAAGGGTAATGCTGAGCCAAACAAACACCAATAACGTTGTTAGTTGGATTTGCTCCAATTATAGAGAAGAAGGCATCACGTACCATGAATTCTTTTATCTTTTTCTCTACTTCTCCAATAGGAAGGACACCTTTCAGAAGCCAACTTGTTTTCCATTTAATGTTTTGATACTACCAAGAGATCCATTCTGTTCTGAAATGATGAGAATTAACTAAATGGTCCCTCCATTTAGTCTCTACTTGAAAGAAAAAAGATTGCAAGTGGGAGCATATGCATCTCTAAATTGGCTGGCTCGAGCTAATCATAAAGCTATGTATTGGAAAAAGAAGAATAAGTGAAGTCTTAACATTTTATATACAGCAAAAGTCAGATTATTCAAGATTTTCTCTTTTAGGCGAAAGTAGATTTTTATTGTTACAGTCCAAGGCTGGACATGGAGGTGACTACATATCTAGGTTTTATGCATGAAATATCTTTGCTGATGTGTTATGTTTTACTGTTGATATTACACTTGTCATGATATTCTCATGGGATGGTGAAAGACCATCTCAGACATTGAAATGTGTACTTCCCAGCTACAGCTTCCCAAAAGGGATAAAGAAACTGTAATCTGTAATGTATAAGTTCTACTCTTCACCTAATAGCAGTCACATTCCACCACAACGAAAATGTTACAATTAATGTGTTGAAAAAGAAGTAAATTTGGAGTCACATCGTGCTTAAATGTTACAATTAATGTGCAGTAAATTTGGACTCAATGTATCATGGTTTTATTAAAAATATTTCATCCTTTGTAATTGCAGGTTGTGTTATAGGTTGGGTTAGTTATGTCATCACTTCTACCTTAATAGTGCTTCTAAATTTTCAAAAACTTTTATTTTCATTTTGTCAAAATATACAGCATGCTCATGTATTAATTATGATTGTATGAATGAAAAATTGAGATGAGTCATTCCAAATATATCATATTTTGCTATTCATTTTTCTCTCTATTTTTCAATTCAAAACACATTTTAGTTGTTGGAAATTTGCAGATATTATCTTTCATAACTAAGCCTTACTTTCAACATAACAAGCTTTCAAAAACGATATGTAATCTGTAATGTGTTAAGTTCTACTCTTCACATTCCACATGGAAAGAACACATAGAGATGGAGACAGAGTATACGTAGTTCAACCAACCCGTTTTGCAGTGGTTATGGCCTATACAGACAAGAACTGAACCACCTTCTTGTTTTGACTTCCAAACTTCTTGGTGATGCCATGTAGAGCTGCAGCAGCAGAAGTATATGTAGTGACTGCAACTCTGTAGCAGAAGAGACTTATTACTTATAACGTTTGCAGGGCGATGCTTTTGGCATCAAACTTTCATGGCTATTTCACTACATGCATATTCATAATACATCAATGATTGCTGAAGGGCTTAAATATTGCAAAATCTCAGTAATGTCTTGTTTTCCTTCATGTACATAATCTTGATTAAACATGGCCGCGTGAGGTAAAAGTCCAGTGGTAATTTAATCAAATGATATATTAATATGTACTATTGAAACGGAGATTAAAAGCGAATATATTATAAGGGCATATATGTTATTGTAAGAAATTTAGAAGAAAATTTATCTTTTTAATATTTATGGCCAAACTTAGGTATCATTTAAAACATTTGTGAAAATTCAAGTATTCGTTGACATTAATTAGATTCAGGTACCAAAATGATTTTCACTTTTAAAATTTATTATTTATGATATATTATAAATTTAGTACTATTGATAAAAATATCTTGTTGATGAAATGAAAATATAAATAAAAAATATTTTTTATAAATTCTTAGTATTATATTTAAATTTTTTTCTTTTGTGTTTATGATTGATTATTATATATCTTTGACGGATAAATGACACACAGAAAATGATGTGTTTATGATGCATTATCTTAGTGAACGTTTAGTTTGAATGATTTTTAATCAATTCTAATAAATTAACTTAGTTATCACTTTTGAGTAATAAATTGTTGGGTTAAGTTGAAAAAAGTAATTAAGAAAAAATAATTGATACTTTCTTATTTAGAAGTATAATTGAAAAATATAGTGACTTGTATAATTTTTTATTTTTTATTTACAAATTGATCGTACATGAAAAATTAAATAAAATAGATTGTGAGACACTTTTTATATATAGTGATTAATCTAAGTTGGTTACTTTACAATTTTTTTTTCAAACAAAAGAACATAATCTAAACTAATTAGGCTATCAACTAACTTTTACGATTTTAAACTCCATAGTAATGATTTTTAAAGTTATTAACAAAAATCATTTCATATAAGATAATTTACATTGTAAAAATATGTAAGCAAAAATATATAATAGGTTTACTTAGATTCATAACGGGCCACTTTTATAATATTTTTATTTAGTTTAAAAATATTATCTTATTAAGCAAATAGATTAACATTAGAATTTTTTCTTTTTTAACATATATATATATATATATATATATATATTTAATTATAAGAGAACTTGTATTCTTTCAAAATTATCAACAAATCATAAATAAATATTAAAAAAACAAGTCCCCTCAATCCATATAGATATAAATCCCTTGAATTTTATGCTTATATTGAGGCAAAAATTCATTTTAATCATATATCTTCGTCTACTTTCATATTTAATCATTTGAAATGTAGGATTGACAGTTTATATATAGCATTTCTCAAATATTAATAAATTTAAAATAAATTAATTTGGCCAAAATATGTCATGCACCCGGAATATGACACTTGAACTTGGGGATTTTTTTTATGAAATGGAGGAAAAATTATTGACATGGAATTATCTATTAAGTATTTTTGAAAAAAAATATGCTAAAATCTCTCTCCACATTAACTTTCACTCATTTTATTCCTATTATATTATGATAATATTTGTTAAAATATTTTATTAAATAATTTAAAAACTGAGTTAATTATTGAATAACTGCCAACTCAATATAATGAGATATATATAGTACATTTTTAATTATTTAAGACTCAATAATTACTTAAAATTATTTTCCTACTTAAATTGTTTAAACCAAAGTCTAATATCATTGCACATCATATAATGAATACCTAAACAAATGGATTCAATTTAAAAAATAAATTTGCTTTTCTAATTTTGTAATGTATATGAGAAAATAATGCTTATTGTTGTCCATACTAATTGTAAATTAAACAAAAAAAAAAAAGTAAAGGAACTTAATTGAAGCGGTTCAATCCAAGTTAAATATCAATCAAAAGATTTTTCCATTAGTTACACATTTTAACGAAGGATTCTTGATTTCCATTCCCATTTCTTCTCCATTTTCAAAATTTTAGAAGAAAAAATGCTATGGAAAGAAATTTTAAACTTTTTCTTACAAAAACAACCAATAGAAATCCACATTATCAGTTATTCGTCCATTTTAGAAAATCTCCAAATTTGGATGTCATATATGGTAAAATTTGGACTAAATTTGTCAAATTTTAAAAAATATTATATGTAAATTTTCAACATGAGCAAAGTGAAAATAACTAGGACTAAAAGTAGATATTTGCTTTTATATTCGTACAATAATATCAACAATAATATGTATGAAAATCTTTTAGGTTATGAAAAGCAAGTAAAAAAATTATAACAATTTGTTCTTCGTTTGTTTTAACTTCATCTTCATTGAATTAAAATTTTTAATTGATATTGATTTATATTAATTTTTAATAGTAAGTTATATTCTAAAGGAAAAAAAATGAAGAAAAAAATTGATGCATTTTTGTTCACGACTTCATTCCACTGTTTGGACTCTACAGATTAAAGAGAAGAAGAAGAAGAGACAATAGTTCAACAAGAAAAATGCAAAAACTTCTATGAAACCAAATAAAAAAAATGTCAAATCAAAAAACAAACTAACGAAACCAAAAACTCAAATAATAATAGTTTAAAAGTAAGAATTTACTTTGTTAAATTATTACTTCAATTTTGATTTATAAATAACTTTGTTTTCTAAATATTTATTCAATTAAATTTATATATCATGCAATAGTTCTAGCGAGGTCTTATATTTTTTCAACCTAATTTTACAAATAAATCATAAATAGTAGAAGGACATTTATTTAGAATATGACGACAATTTAATTAAAGGCAAGGCAGTTGTTTTAACTTACTCGATGAAGCAACTGATTTGGTGGACATTGTTCCTATACTCCAATTTTCTTTCTTAAAAACATGCCTTCTAAAAGAAGGGCCTCTTTGATCGATGCTTGCAAAAGCTCAAAAGTGGGGATTTGTAGCTTTGTTTAGAGTTAATTTAGTTTCAGACAAAATATTTTCACAAAAAATAATTGAAAAAATATATTGTGCAAAAATATATAAAGAAGGAATTGTAAATTATATTTAATTTTAATTGTGAAGGACTATAAATACTATGTATAGTAAATTTTTAACTGGTTTGTGATGTCACATAATCTTTTTACATTATTGTATATTATTTTTAAAATAATATAATAATTAAATAATATAAATATATATTTTTTATTGATACAATGATTTAATTACGTATAAATATATATTTATAAGTAGAATAATTATTAGAATTTTTATAATATTTTCAAAAAGGGATAAAAAAATGTATTTTGGAGAATTCAATATTTGAATTTTTGGTATTATTTTTCTTAGATTACTAAAACTGCTAAAGCTAAAATCGGACCAAAACCAAGCAAAACAGTAGTTTCTCAAAATAAATTTGCAAGGAAATTTCGGAGATTCCAAGTGGGCTCAGACCTGCTGGTTCAAACATAGCAACCGTTGATCTGTGGAAGATTCTCAATTGTGATTTTTCCTGAACCCGCTAAGAATGAACCTGGAATTTTGCTGGGACCAAGACTTTCAGACCATGTTCATCACCAATCCAAGCAAGCAAAATATTGTCATGCTCATTTCATGTGATGATATATGCAACTGGACACTTTTACACTTGAATTCTAACCATCTATTGGAAACCTGAGTGAGAATGAACATGAATATTTCTTACATTCTTGAATCATCGTCGGACTAGACCACCAAACATGGATCCAACGTGCAAAATATCCAGCTACAAGCTTCTGAAAATCATATCACACCAAGGTAACCACCATCGCTAAGTGACCGTGTTACACATGCTCTAATATATTCGTGCTTGCCTAAACAAACAATCATTTGTGGTCTAGAAGATCCAAACTGCATTACTCTGAAGTTTATGCATACGATGAAGCTGTATCTCATTGTCAATCAAATCAATTTCAGTATGTTATCTAAACCTTACAGAATAAGTCTATTTCTCTACACGACAATGCTCAAACACATGTACCGCATACAGCAACACCAACCAAACTTTTCCCAATCAGATGGGCAATAATAACATTAAGCTTCACTAAATGAAGAACAAAACTTTCTTACAACATCTGTAGCTGCATCTCCCAAAGACAACGATTGGCAGCACATCCAAGATTTCTCAGTTACCTCTGCTTTAGAACGATAACCTGCTTGACAAAAGCTGAAATAGCTGGAGGAGCCTCAATAGATCAATTTGTATCTCCAAGCAAACAACTTTGATGACATTCTCCTAAATGAATAGTCAGAGTTAGAGCTCCCGTTGCTTCTATAATTGTTTGTAGAAGAGAACATAAGCCTGGTCATGTAACACTTTGCTTGTGCTGATGGCAGTAAGAGATGCATCATCAAACCGCAACCACTGGCCATTGGGGTAACGGACATCAGCAGTGTAGTGCCCTTTGGATGCTTCCCTCCCATGATGCGTTACTGTGGAAACAAGTTCATACTTTCGACCCTGCACATTTGAGTTAAACAAAATCTTTAAAAGTGCTTATTCGTGAATTTGTCTATCTCGAATTTGGTTAACTATATTCATTAGTAAAGACTGATTGCAATTAAAAAAAAAAAAGTGGCATAATTATCACATATCAAAATTCTAATGGTTTACAGGCCTAAATTAGAATTTTGGGATATGTTTCAAGCAAAGATAACAAGAAGGATAAACATGCAGAGTAGTACACGCTACGTCAACAGTAAAAGGTACTGCATTGATCATTGTAGTTAACCGACCTTTTGTCTAATACAACCCCCACATAACAGTTCTATACATGATCAACACACAAATCCAAAAGATACCAATGGTTATGAATTATGCGGCAGCAGTGAAAAAAATTTCAAGTAGCTTATGTGGCGGCAAAAAACTTAGTAGAAGAGAAAAGTTTGCCGTGTTTTGCAAGTTTCATTCTTTAATATCATATTCCATTTGTTTAAACTGCAAATGCAAATTGCTTCTCTCCACAGTCTAATACCCTTATACTGCATAGACAGAAGCCTTCAAACTTGGAAAAAATAAATTCAAACTGTTAAAATTTCTAAGACTTAGCCATCTCACTTTGAACCGAGCTCCAAGAGAGCATGACAGCTTCATTTGTAGGGAAAGAGATCAACGAGCTCCAAGATTCTCACATACAAGTGATTACTACATGAAAACAATACTTATTAACAAAATTCAAACAGCATGGCAGCTGAGCTATTATCTTCTCAGGAGAACACAAATTCCATCATCAAGATTTGATCTCACAAATATTTTCTTATTTTAAATGAATGATCACAATTATTAATCCACATTCAGGAAGAAAAAGTGAAGAACGCAGAGAAATATTACCTCCACAGCAGAGGAAACAAGCAGATCACGGCTTAACACCAGTTTAAGAGGGAAGTGCACAGCCTTATGCAATTTGGTGCTTCCATGGCTGCCATAGCCAAAACGCTTCAGATGTAAGATCATTATCTTTGGAAGTGCTTGTATGTTGACAGATTTTCTGGCAGCCACGACCCCAACCTGAAATTCCATGAGATATTGTCACCATTAATGCCTGCCCCTTATCACTAACAACTGCTAAGCATTTTAACCTACATTTTAGACAGAGCACGTCCATATTACCTATATATGACCAAAAGCCAGTACTCACATCAATCAAAACTAGCCAAGACTGCTAAAGTTGATAAGTTAAAAAACTAACCTTAATACCATATCCTATGCTGAAAAATATTTCTAAATCTTTATATTCCATGACCACGCATTCTTTTTTCCTTTAATTTTATATTTGTGTTTTGAATCGGAGTGGGATGGCAAGTAGTCAATTCATTCATTCTTTATTCACTTCTCACTATTTTTTGCTTGTTTGAGTACCACTGCATTCTGCAATGCTTTTCAGCCATCACTACATTTCCTTCCTCTTCTCATGCAGCTACTATTGCATTGATCACAGTATCTACTTGCCCAAAATTTAAAGTTCCAGTAATTTAGTGCCTATAGTTACTCAAAGGTCTCAGTTGCCTTCTAATCTTGTTATCTCCTGTCTCTACGCTTTTTGCTTTTTGATGACTTGGTCCTTTTTCAAACCCTATAAATTAGGACAAATTAAATATTCAGTCCTTACTTGTCAGAATGAAAAGTGACACCATGGGCTCATATGAGTAACCTATTTTTGTCCAACTTGTATCTTTAGCCAAGAAAAAGCTGCCTGCTAAGTTTCCCATGATTAATTCCAAATATTGCATAAAGTCTACATAGTGCATCAAGAAAGCTTCAGTGGTGAAATTAATCATAGCAACAAAAACAATAACATATGTTCATCAACTTTATGGATCTGATATAATACAGTCCAACTTAAAGTGAAAGACATAACGCTAAATAAACAGACCTTAAAAAAGACATAGTATCAAATAATTTTCAACATCACAGGTTACCGATCCTTCAATCTAGCATAAAGTATGATAAAGATGGAAATCACATGAAAAAGAAGGCATGTTTTCATCAAGAACTCTTTGCTACACAAGTGTAAAATAAATAACATGCACCTGGCGACAGAAGAGGTTAAAAAAGCAATAAGAAAAATTATTAACATATCATATGTACCAATATGGTATAAAATTATGTCAACTTACCTTTCCTGCTGTTGATGCTCGGTACTCATCAAGTGTTTCTGGGGCAGAAAATAAATGAAGAGCATCTTCAATAGTTCGAATAACTTCATGAGAAATATCAAGATGGAGCAAAAGAAATGGCTGAACAGTGGCAGAGGCTTTATTGCCTGTCCATAACAAGTATAATTATAATCTCAATCAGATTCATTGATAATCAAAACTATTAATTCCAGATCAGAGAATATTCAAATCTGAGAGGAACTATTGATAGAAAAACAAAACGTGTCAGGCTCTAAACATAGAAATCTCAGATCTCTTATTGAACTACTTAACACCACCACCAGAAACACTAAAGCAGGGAAGAGAAAAAATTATAAATACTAAATCTGCTGCTGTATGAAATAGTATGCTGTTATAGCAAGTAGCAAAACCATACACTAAAGGCTTTGCTATGATTAACTATGATGAGCTGATGTGTACAACAGTCCAAATCACTCATAACATGAAGAAAATCAGGCAAAATGGCCAAACTTGCATTGTCCAAATTTATTCTAAGACAGGTTACTAATTCACACACACAGAAAAATTATATCTGAACTTCACCTAAAATTGCTCTCTTACATGATCTAATCATTACAGTGCCAAGCCAGACCATTCAAAATATGCATGATTCAGGAAACTTCCTGGATTCTCTACATGA
Organism: Paulownia fortunei; assembly: GCA_019321725.1. Lineage (NCBI taxonomy): Eukaryota > Viridiplantae > Streptophyta > Magnoliopsida > Lamiales > Paulowniaceae > Paulownia > Paulownia fortunei. The sequence continues at coordinate 22,514,660 of CM033108.1, read as the reverse complement.
TTGATATTTACCTCTTCCTCTCCCTTCATGACTCTTAACATTCAACAATGAGGCACCAAACTCCAGACTCTACCATAAAACTTAACTGATACCCTTAACTTCCAACCTCAAGAGCAACCCCAACAAGCAAAACAAAATACACCACATATAGTAAACAGTTTCATAGTTCAGAAAAAGATTCACATCCTCTCCACAGTCTTTTTGCACATATAGCAACAAATTCTAGTTATAGGACTCCCTTTTCCTAATTCTTATGTTATTACCAGCCAGTATTGCATCTCAAACTGCAGTCCCAAAAAGCAAAAAGCATACCAAAAAAAGAAAGAGACACTTTCCTGCAGGCGTTAGTTCACCACATAACAGTGCAAGGAATATTTCCTACCAATGGTTACAGATCCGATGGAAAGGACTCAAGCCCAAAAAATCTTATAAAGCAGTCATACTTTGCACTTCTCTTCAGTATTCTACTTTGCTTTGATCCTCTTCCACTCCTTTGAACTGAATATTGAAAGAGCACCTAGCACACATCTCGCAACATATCTGAATTGAGGGGACAAACAGTCCCATTCACTTCCACATGTGCTAATCCTACTTATAACGAAAATTAATGTTCTCTACGAAACTCCATATCCAATATCCCAATCCCCAAGGAATGAAGTTTGAAAAACCTTAACCCAAGATGTTACACTCCTATAGATTGCAATATGGCCGGATACCTTAGCAAGCGCATGAAATAGCAATTAGTTTCTACACTTGCAGCTCATAAGCATGAGTCACTAAAACAACAAAGATTTGAAAGTATACCTAGAGATTGAAGGCCATGATGCATGCATGCACTTATACTCAACTAAAAAGAGAGTAAATAACAAAAGTCGCACAACCAATATTAGGCATGATATAACAGCTATAAAGTGTTAGCACAGCATATAGCCTGTCAAGAAGGCAGGTTCAGAGCTAAGATCGTTAAGGCAAATCAAAATTGGAGAGTCAATGGGTACAATCTCATTTATGTGATTCTAACGTCATTCATTATATATTTATCTTGAATATCAAAATTGTGTTTTATTTGCTCTGCAACTCAAAGTCATTCGACCATTTGGAAATTTCGGTAAAGGAGTTTTAGTTGTCAACAATGGGTCTTAATGGCATCAACTGAGACTTAAGTGTTGAATCTCAGGAACTTCCTAGAGGTTGTTGAACTTGAGGGTGCTTTGGCCAAAAATGTAGTTTGAGAGAAAATTTGCCCCAGGAAGTAATATTAATATCAATGAAGAAAGAAAGGCCCTTTCCAATTCATAAAAATAATTGAGTAGAATGCAGAAAAACTGAAAAACGACTAAAATGACACAGTAAATCATGCCCATCCTCGCATACAATTTTTCAATTTTATTATTGCTATCTTCATGATTCAGTTTCCTCACATGCTACTGAGCAAACACCATAAGTATAAAAAGAGAGCCTTGTCAATCAACGGGTAACTTACCCTTTGCCTTCACAACACTTCGCAATTGTCCACCAAAAACCGAACTGAGTTCTGAAGGAAAAAAACTCTGGGTTCTTGTCACTGCAGATTTATTCTTTGGGCCTACCGTCTCCCACTCATCACCTTCTGATGTAGAAACTAGAGAATTTCTCCCATCCAAGTGGGACTGCCCTTCAAGCTTTAGCAATTCATCATGCATTTGATCCATAATGAAACTTAAAAACTCTTGTGCATCCTCCTGTCTGTTAAGAAAGAATATTAAAAAGAAATAGAAATGCGAAAATACCAGGCTACATAAAATAGCATCTGGGCTGCCATTTCTATAACTTCCTAATGCATGGATACGCCTACAATTGACCCCCCTAAATCCTATGAGACATTAATGCAACTCTACTTGATGACTAAACCTACTGAAACATTCTATTTACATGCCAACTTCTTGAACTGTTCGACAAAACCCTCGTACAAAAAGGAAACTAAGAAGGATGAGTTAGAAGAACAGACCTAGGCCTGCCTGAAATGCTAGTGGATACGTCAGGAGTAAATTTTCTCAACACCCCTTCAAACATGTTAGGTCTGAAAGGCATGCCAGTTTCAAGTTCAGTGGCATCTTTCTTCTTTATCTTGGATCCATCGACCACATCAAATTCACCAATGAACTCAGCAAATGCAGCTAATGTTGGATAGCTCACCTATAAACAGAAACCAGGTCGTCTTAATGATTTAAGTGGGGATAAAATCTACTTGCTAATGCTATATTACAAAATAAAATTTTACATGTAAAACAGCAGACCTTCGGAATGTTTCGGTTTCTTAGTCCCTGTAACAGCTGAACAAATGGAGAACAGGCCAAAAGAGCCTGCAATGTTGCATTGAGGAAACACAAATTCCCAGAGTTGATCAAGCCTCGAGGTAATATCTCTCGAGCATCTAAAACAGGGACATCTGTCTTCCCATGACCCTCCTTACGATGTGCTTCAACTGTAGAATCATTGCTGGTACCATTCAACTTTATGCCTTCATAATCCAGCAACTCTGAGACAGATTTTCCATCTATCTCACTATTATTATCTGATACATGTAATGCATGAAAGTTACTCCCATCAACTATTTCTTGGTTTCCATGATGACAATGATTAGAATTTTGAACTTTTCCGTTTTCTGACAGACTAGGAAAGAGTTCAGCAACTGATCTCTCAACGAAGTCCTTATTGTCCTTCTGGATGGCAGAGAGGTGTATATCTCCAGGTCCATTAGGAGAACCAACCTGTGGGTCAGATATACTACTAAAACTACCAAAAGTCAACACTGGCATGAGATTTGGGGGGTTGGCTTGCAATTCTTTCCTTTCGTCAGGTTTTTGGGCATTGACAGGTGTCTGATTCAGCCAAGAACGGGTTTCATCCTCAGTGAATGACCCAAAAAGTAGGACCTACAGAAGCGAGGAAAGTAATACTTTCAGAACTTAATAGATAATCAGGTGCAAAAACAGCCAAAAATATTATAGCTAGTCCTCAGACCCTAGGTGTGAAAGAAGGAATAAATTAACAAAAAAGGGGGCAAATACTGTATACATGGAGTCAACATTATGTCCTACACAAGCCCGTTTTACAAGTATAAATCATATCAGACAACTCGTAAACAGACTTAAGTAAAGTGAGACATTTGTTGACTCGACTATTCCCATCATACCATTCTTGCATTAAATTTGGCTATCCAATCTTTCTATATGATCTAACGTGATTAAGATTTTCTATATTGACACATATCACAATTATTCTAATTGTCCTTCTAACAAGGGATCCACATCTGAATTTGAAAAAGAGCTCTTCAAGCTATTTTCCTAATAAACTAAAGCTTAAGCACCATACATTCTTGAGATTAACCACCGAAACTTCACAGAATATCCACCCCAGATACGCAGGTTCCCCCAAATCAAGCATATCATTCATAATATTAGAACAGCAACTTCCCCCATTTCAAACCCAAAACTTGTGAAAGCATTACTGTATTTTCGGTCATTGCAGCCTAACCCAGATTAGTTCAGGATAAGGCTCCATTGAGTTGAGCTAAGACTAGCCTGTAGATAGTGGTTTCAATCCTTTGGTCAACAGGGGGAAAGAAAAACTTGAATCATTTCGATAATATCTCTACTTCATACCCACACATCAGAAAACCCAAAGGTCAAATCACAATCTTTTCAATCAAAAACCACAAAACTAAGCAAACTGAAAAACCAAAACAGATAAAACCACTTAATTCACACAATACCCTGCAAAAAAATAGCAAAACCAATAACAACAATAGCTTAATTAATCTCCAACCAACCCATATCAAACCACTCAAACTTATACCACGCAGACAAACAGTAAAACAAATTTACTCTACAAGCTCAACAAGTTGAATAAATGACAATAACTGAATAATATACCGACCTTTGAAGGGTCACTCATGGTGGGAAGCAGTTAATTCGAGAACAACTTGAAACTTTAGGATAAAAACTTCTGGGATATGAAATAAAGAAAAAAGGGTATGGGGTATCTGCAGGAAACAATTAAGGCTTGATAAGGAAACTTATTTTCAGAGTTAAGAGAGGAGAGAAAGGAGATTGAAGAAGACATGTGAGAGAAACAGAACATTTAACAGCAGTTTGCCCCCCAAGAAGAAGCATCGACTAATTATACAACGCAAATGGAATTTGAGAGATTGAAGGGTTGATGAGATTTTTCTTCCCTTTTCTTTTGGTTGTTGCTTTTATATATAGTTTAGGTTTAGGTTTTTCACGGCAGTGGAATGGTTGTGTTGTGATTGCCTCTGTATATATGTGTCTCTCTCTATATATATACGTGTGTATACGTGTGTACATGTACATGTTATGCAATTATATATATACACACACAAAAATATATATATATATATATTAAGCAAAATAGGTTCCTTATGTAGGTTGGATACAAAAATCTTTTCTTTTTTTTTTTTTTAAATATATATATAAGTTTTGAAGAAAAAAATTGTTTATTTATTATATTCACTTTCTTTTATAAATAAAAGTTAAATATTAGTATTTCTCTAGTCTACTTTATTTAAAAGATCTTTTTTTTAATGTTCTTATATTTTTGTTCAACATACAATAAAAAGTGCCCATAAGAGCTAACTTAAAGATTTTGACTAATTATTTAATAAATATAATTTTGGAATTAATTATGCAATCATCAACATGTCTACATCACTATTACAATCAAAATATATAAATCACGTAGAATTCTAAAATAAGACAACTAGAACATGGTAAGTATTCTAAGTTGATAGAGCTTAGGATTCTTATAATTATTAGGTACATTACAACTTCTTCTGAAAAATTAATAGCAGTCGATTTTATAGGAAAATTTTGTATTGTGTGTAAAGAATCTCAAAGACAAAATAAATAAATAAATAATAACATTTTATTATATAAAATTGGATCTTACGCACCTTGGACTTCTCGCTGAGAATTTGTTTGGAATTTGAAAACTCAATTAATTTATTATTCATTTTGAAGATATTTTAACTTACGATGAGTATGATGGTGTAATGATATAACTTGTGACTGAAATTTAGGGTGAAATGAATAAAAAATTCTTTGTATTTTATAGAAATGCAAAAAGATCATCTATGTTAAAAAAATAGTCTGAAAATTTATCGTGTAATTAAAAAGTTTGTACATTCATCTTTACAATTATTGATGTTAATTTTTTTTCATTAAATATCAGCTATATCCTTCATTCTTTATATTTATTTTTATGAATTGAAATCTGAATCAACTGTTAGATTTCATTTGAAATCTGAATCATTGGCTCATCTTATCATTCAATCAATTCAAAAAAAAAAAAAAAAAAAACACTCCACGTTGGATCTCATTTAAAAGGGGTAATTGCATAAAATTTCCCCTATATTTTAACAAAGTTATAAAAAAACTCATGTTAGAACAATCCATGTGTAAATCTTGAATTTACAAAAAAAAACTTAATTATTTTAGAAATTAATGATGTTGTTGGTCCACATGTGGTTGATGTGAAGGTGATTGTGTGACAGCGTTCTTTGCCTTATAGAGCAAACCCAATTATACGCTAATTGCAGAGTTGGGTGTCATGGGGAAAAAAAACAAATTCAATTGAACGCTATTTATTGCACTAAAATAGAGATAACTACAGTGTTGCACCACTATAGCTGCGCTATCATTTTTTTTTTATTTTTTTTGTTTTTTGTTTAATAAATTATATATATTTATTATGTTTAAAAATATTTTAAAAATTCATATTTTATCCTAATTGTATATTTTTCAACAAAATTATTTCTTTTTGTATTTTATATGTACTCAAATATTTTTAATAAAATGTAATTATTTTATTAATATTGTTATAATTAATATCAAAACATTCGTATTGCTAAAATTTATTCCTATAATAAGTCATAAAGATTAAAAATATGACAATTTAAATATATTGCAGAGAAATGCGAGTATTAAATAGTTAAATTTTATTATTAATTAATTGATTTGTTTATGTTATTTAATTTATTATCAATTATATTATATTTATAAAATATATTATTTTAATTAACTAAACATAAAACACAAATTGAATATGTAATGTATTAATATGTTAACAAAATTATAAATAGATATTTAATGAAATAAAATAATTGTTGTAAATGGAACAATAAGGAATAATCAAGAAATATCCTTTTTAGAGTAAAATTTGAAATAGATGTGTTGGAGATGGATTTTAAGTTTGGTGCAAAAATTGCATTATTTTAATGCAAAAGATGAACTAAAATGGAGTCGATATTAGCAATTAAAAACATAACATAATAAAGAAAATCATAAAAAAATTATGTGTTTAAAGTTAAAAATTAATTTGTAAAAAATTGAAAATAACTATGTTTTAAATGTCTATTTTTAAATCTAATAAAAAATAATACATCTTTTACTTTTAATTAACTTTGGTAATAATATTTAATATAAAATATTAATTTATAAAAGTTGAAAATAATTATATTTTAAATATCAAATTGTAGATCTAATTCAAAAAAATTAACTTTAAAAATCTTCATTCACTTACATAAATAAAGAGTAACAATATATTATGTCTTATGTTTAAATTTACTACAATATGTAAAAATCTTGTCCATTTGTAAAAATTGAAAACCATTATACATTATATCTTCACTTTGATAAAAAAAAAATTATAGCTATAAAATTTTACTCTATTTGTAAAGAAATAGAAAAAACTACATTACTATCTCTATTATTGTTTTAATATATCTGAAAAAGTTATATTTTATCATAAAAATTTTGCTCCATCCTTAAGAATAAAAAATAAACTATATACATATTTTTTTTTCTCTTCATCCCTTATTTGAATTCTTTTTTTTTTCTTCTTGTCTTTCCTTTCTCATCCAACTACCACCCACCCATCCAACGCCCACCTCAAAGCACGATTCACAACACCGCGCACCCTAGCCCATGAGCTAGAACCACTCCCATCCAACCAACTGGACCACTACCCACTCCATCGTCATCCTATCCAACCACCACCACTCTCATTAACTAATTGGACCACTACCCCGTTACCCGCCCACCGCCTTCGCCACCACGAGATCCCATCCCATTGTCTTCACTAGTATGAGGTCCTGCCCCACCGTCGTTGCCACTTCACATCCCTAAGTCCTATCGCTATCGTCAGCCCCTCACTCGTTCCTCATTGGCTGCCATCACTCTTGATCCGCCCAAATGTCTCCTCCTTGCCATCCACGAACTCCAAACCCAAGCATTAGAGTAGGAAAAAAGTTGCTAAAGAATGAAGTAATGTTAAAGAAGAAGGAAAAAAAAAAGAGAAAGAGAGTTGTAGTAGCTAGGGTTTTGGAATGTGGAAGAAATGGAAGGAAAATGAAAAAGTTGAAAACAAAAGAAAACTAGGAGAGTCATTGATTTTGATTTTAAATAAATCTAATGAATGGATTTTTTTTTTGTCTATCAATTATAAACCTAATCCCACCACCCAACCACGAATCAATCTCATCCCTAGAATTAGGAGTGGGTGTTGGGTTGGGCTTCTTGAATTTGAATATTTAGATATAGTATCTGAACTGTCGAGTAGCATAATTTTGCTACCTGAAACCAACCAATATAGTTAGGTACCCAACAACTTGGGTGCTCATACTGCCAAGTTCTAATTTTTACTTTATAGAAATAGGCAAAAGAGGCAATAGGTGCTATCTTTGTTTCCAAAAAGTATCGGCGCAAAATAGAGGGCCAGAGGCTCTCGTCATCCGACAGTCATCCACCTACTCCACTCTTCGCCTCTCAGTTCAACCATTAAGTCACTAATGCAAAAGAACAAGTTTAACAAATGTTAAAATTACAAGTTGTTTCTCAAGATAATTTACCAAATTACAAATCAATGCTCAAGCATAAAAGCTAAAATGAATCACAACCCCTACAAATTACGATATCAAAACACAATCCAAATGTTCAATTGAAAATTAAACATGAACATAAATCAAATTCAATTACAAACCATCACATCAACATCGACATATAGGTTAGTAGCAAGTACCAATATCACAGTGGCCATCTGGCATAATCAAATATCAATAATTGTTGAATCAAGCCCCAACTTTGTTAGTTTTATAAGAAATAAATCATAGGATAAGTTATAAGCGTATTATAATCAATGTATGGATATAAATGGAATTGAATAGACAACAAAGGTAAAAAATAAAAATAAAAATAAAAAGTACCTTTCTTAATCATTTTGGCTTCACGCAAGTCATCTTCCACATTTATGTGCCTCATTCACACTTATATGCTTGGAATCCAAATGAAGCTTATCTTGAGCACAAATAAAGGCTTGAACTATTTTAGGAGATAAAACACTCCTAATTGTATCAAAAACACGACCACCAATGTTAAATACGACCTCTAAAGCAATTGTGAAGATTGAAACAACCACCATGTTGCGAGCTCCTTGGAGAGCATAGAAAATATATCAAAATTTACTTTCCATCACTTTTTGTATCAACTCTTCATCATCATTCTCAAGATCTCTACCTAAATATTCTCCAATTCCGACTTCAAATGCTCACTTTTTTCGTCATTCTTGTACTTCTTATATTGATCTTTCAAATATCTTCAAGATGTCATTTGAGTAAAGGTGTGCACAGTTTGATTTACCGATAGAGTCGTACCAAAACTAAAATTTCAATATAAACCAAAATCTAACAAAAAAGATTGATTTGATATTCAATTTTTATTTTTCAAAAGTTAAGTATTCGATTCAGTATTGATTTTGGGGTTCAATTTACTACCATTTTTTATTTTTATTTGTATTTTTTTACCTTTTTTTATAATTAATTTGTTAAAAGGGCCCAGTCAGTACATTGTACTAACTAACACACGCTGAAATTCTCTTCCCTCAGTCCCTATTTTCAAGTTTTGATCAACTCAGACTACCTTCACCAACCACTACCATCTGTCGCTGCTCCTAGATCGAGCATAGTTGAGCTAGTGACCCACCATCCACATCCTCTTCTCTCACTTCAATTCCCCATTCGTTATTGCCGCTTGAGTTTTGGTCAAGTTTTGATGTCTAGATCTTAATATTTTTTAAGCACTAGATGATTATCATTTTATCTTGATGCTTGAGTAGAAAATCTAGGCTTATGATTTCTTGGTTATTTTAGTATCTTTAGTTTTACTTAAAGTTGCATATAATTTTTTGGATTCTGCATATTATTGGAGTGAATTTAGTTGACCAAGATAGGTTATATATCCATGTGTGCTACTGTGTATTACTGCAGTTTGCTTGGTGGTAAGGTTTTACGATTTTGCCTTTTTCTTTTCTTTATTGATACTAAACTAAAGTTATCAAAAAAATTGATAATTACCAACCCAAACCGCTATTTGGTTTGGTAAACTTTTATACCAAAATTCTAATTACATGATAAGTGCATATTTTTATATTTATTTGTATTAATTATTCTATGTCTTCTTTGTTTTGTTCTTGTTAATAATAGGTTTTTATTAATATTTTGTGTATGATAGGAGTTTGAGAATGAAAAGATCGAAAATGAGCCAAAACGAAGTTGAAAAAAGCATTCTTGGGCCAAATTGACATGGTTCCACTATGGCAGTGTTTGTATTTTGGGCATAAATGTCTGCTCCAAAGCTATATAGTCCTGATTCTTGGCTTATTGGAAAGATAAGAGATGTATCTACAATTTTTATGTTAGAAACTTGTTCCAATTCAATTTATTTCAAAGAGTAAAATTTAGTTAAAGAGTCAAACATGCACTGAAATTTCCAGATATGATAGTCTTGGTATATGTCACATAACTCTCTCTACAAATGTGATATTGATCTGATTCAAGTGGCTAAAGAAAGATAACAGATAGAATTGTTATGAAGAAATCAAAAGCCAATTCAGTTTATAAAGAGGTCAAACATCAGTTGAAAGAGGATAAACTGTATCAGAAACTGAATTGAATGAACAAAAACAGCAGCAACGACGCCTAAGCGCCAAAACAGGGCGCCTAGGCGCCATCCATGTGACAAAAGTGATGTTTTTGTTTGGAGTGGTGACAAGTGGCGATTCTTTACACCTTTTGGCACATGTTTGTGATATGTATACACTAGATACATATATCAAACCACATACATTACATACTTTACAACACATATTCCTCACTTTACACAAAATACACAACACATCTTGTACACTTTACACCAAATCACATCATCATCTCACACTTTATAAAAGGGCACTATCATCTCAACACAAACATCAATTTTTTAGATTCACTCACTCTCTACATCATTCATATTTTGAAAGCACTCTTGGGGTTTTTGGAGCTTCAAGGAAGAAAAAGTGGAAGAGGCTTGGAGGAGGAGACATCCATAATCTACCATCAGCCTCAACTATCTTCTTCAACCAATAAGTTTCTTTGATTCCCAATATTGCTAATTTTTATTCTTTTGTCATTTCTTATCATGTTAGGCTAAACTTCTTTATTGGTTGAGGTTGATTTCAAAGCCCTAGACATGAGTTTTTTGTAATTGAATGTTTGATATTATTGATCAATTTCCTAATTGAGGTTGTTTATGTTTTTCTATACTTAAATGTCTTATGGGTATTTTCTTACTTTGTTTGGGTGTGCAACCAAATCGGGTTTGAGAATTCCTTACAACTAGATTAGAGATTTTAGATTCGTAATTGTCTTGAATTTCTAATCATGTGTAGTAAATTGTGATTAATGATTATGGGATACTTTTGTTAATTGCAATGGAAAATATAACCTAAGTTAAATGACCCGAGTTTATGTGGTTGTTACTTAGATCAATCTATCTTTCTTATTTTAATGCATCCATTGGATTAAATTTAGAGAGCTTGTTCTAGATTGTTTGGTGAGTAGACAATTAGATAGAGAGCTTGTTCTATCTAACGAGAAACTAAGGAAAGATTGGGGTAGTAGAGCTTGTTATTACCTACGATTGATAATTTCATTGGTAAATTGTTCATAATATTGATATGAAATTACAACATATTGTCTAGTGGTGGCGAATGAAACCTCAACCTACTTTAATCACTTGTTGCTTATTGATTTAATTTTCATTGCTTTGAATTTTAATTAGTTTTAGTTTCTGCAACTTAGTTAATCAACTCAATCCCCCCCTCCAAATATGTGTTGTTTATTTCTAGAGTTTGCTTGTTGAAGTATTAGTTTTAAGTTAGTAATTTTGAAGTTAAAATTCTTAGTTAGTTGAGTCGATAGTAAATCAATTAGCCTTGATTCTCATGAGATCGACTCTTACTCACTCTATACTCGTTAAACATTTATTGAAGAGTAAGGATTAAATTTGGTAGGCCTATGACAACCGATCATTATAGTATAACCGAATGGATACCCCTACATTTGAGTATCAGATTGAGTGCCGTCAAAGAACTTGATGAGGAAGCTAGGCTTCCCCGAGTTCCGTATCGCAATTTATATTCATGAAAAAACTCTTAAAATGCACCTTCTATTCATCACACATGAATTTAAGTGATATTATTATTGTGACCTAGACATAACTTCTTTTTTTTTTTAATTTAGGTACAACATTCTATTTATTACGATGATCACCTATTTCACAATCATTATCGAACTCCTTCCTACAATCAAGATTTATATCCTCCTTTTCTGGATCATATCTATAATACTGCTACTATTAAAAGTGTGAGTAGCTTTCAAGATTTCTTAAAAAATTAGACTGACAAAAGTAGCTTTTTGGCATAATTTTAAGGGCATCTAAGAATTTGATAACTGTTAATTTTAATTTAATTACTTGATTAATATATATTAATGATATTAGCATTCAATAAATGCAAAGAATAAATGACAAAGACAGTTTCTGTTCTGATTACTTCTTAAGATAATTTCTCTTTAAAATTACTTTTTTTTTCAATGTTTTGTACCGTTGATTGCTAGTGTAATATGTCAAGCTTTATTTCCTAATTGTGAAAATCATTACTTTTCTTTGTTATTGCAAATATCGGTACTGCTTAGCATTATGCCATGCCTTTTAATTAGTACAGGGAGAAATGAGGAAAAATGAAGTATTGATGTTTGAAAATTGAAAAGGAATGAATAGAACTAAGTAAATTATGTGACAAATGAATAGTTAAAGACCTTCAACCGAATATTTTACTTTTTAGCATTCGTGCGACATACAAAATGTAGTTTTTTTTATCCAAAAGTAAATTATATATGTAAGTGTTTTCAGAATTCAGGCTTTGCGCACACCTTCCTTTTCCTCATATCTTAAATTTTAATTTTAAAGCTAATGCTTTTATCTAGTGCATTAAAGGATCATAATTGATTATGATGAAATGATAAATAATTATGACTTAATTAGTTGGTATTAATTGATAATTTTATTATTTTATACAAAAATTAATTGAATTGATTGATTTACCTTTTATGGATCAATTGCCTAGTTTATCTTGTGCAGATTTTGTTAAATTTCATTAATGAGAATATTTTATTTACAAAGATAAGTCGAGATCTTTTTTTGATAAGGAAAAGATATTGATATATCTTGTATTATTCTATACAACGTATCTAGACACTTTTGAAGTGGAGATTCAAATTTAATTGATGTTGCATATATACCCAAAGATTGAAGACTCAACTCATGTCTTTGGAGAATGGGAGTGGATAGCTTCAAGCTTTGGAATTACTCTCGTATTTTTTATTCACTTTTCAAGAGAAGAGGGTGAGCCTTTCGGGAGATAGACACAATTTTTTGGGATAAGAATTTGAAGATTTTCAGGAGAATGTCGATCTGCCATCTGAAGGGAATTCAACATTGAAGGGAGTTTAATAGTGCAGACTTAAAAGTCGAGGGGATCTCGTTGAAACTTCACTAATTGATTTATTCAAGAACGGCACCATTAGTAAAGAGGGAGTCTTTATATTTTGAATAAGTCTCAGTATTGTAACTGTAATCTGAATTAGTAAAGTATTCATTGCAGGTGGTGGCCTCGTGCATGTAGAGTACATTTGTACTTGAATCGCATAAAATTTTATGTACCATTTACTTTACTGTCATTTACTTTGTTGCAACAAATTGTACAATAATTGAATCTGATTAACAAGTAAAGTTGGTAATAGCACGAAAATAGATCTAATAATTGGTATTAGAGCTGGTTACTAGATATATTTAGTGAAGTTTTGGAACTGATCTGTTTTAATTGCAGGAATGGACCATATTTGCGAAGGAGGCTCAACTACTCGACCACGACTGTTGGAAGGAACAAATTACTCATACTGGAAGGCAAAAATGCGAGCCTTCATTAAATCTGTGGATGAGTGAGCTTGGCGTGCTGTTGTAACAGGTTGGAAACATCTGATGATGATAAATGAGCAGAAAGAGGAGGTTATTAAGCCAGAAGATCAATGGAACATCGAGGAAGAAAAAATTACAAATTATAACTCAAAGGCCTTGAATGCAATTTTTAGCGCAATTGATGCTAATCAATTCAAATTGATTGCAATATGTGAGAGTGCAAAGGAGGCTTGGACAACTCTTCAGACTGCCTATAAAGGAACTGTAAAAGTACGAATGTCAAAACTCCAAATTTTGGCCTCAATATTTGAAGACCTTAGAATGGAGGAGAGTGAGACAATTACAACCTTCAATGCAAAGCTATGTGACATAGCAAATAAAGCACAAGCACTTGGCAAAAAATATTCAAATTTTAAACTTGTGCGCAAAGCTTTGAGGTCACTACCAGAGAGGTTTGCATACAAGGTCACCGCCATTGAAGAAGCCCGTGACATTGAAAACATGAAACTGGATGAGTTGATGGGCTCCTTACAAACATTTGAATTGAATCTCAATCACAACATGAGAGACAAAGGTAAGAATGTTACTTTTCAACCTGAAGTTCCAAATCAACGTCAGAACCAGTAGACGATGATGACATATCAGAATCTGTGGCTCTTTTGACAAAGAACTTTGGAAAATTCCTCAGAAAAATGAACACAAAGTCGTATAAGCCAAAGTCTGGTTAGTCTTCTAATTTATAAAAAGATAAAACTATTTTTAACTCTTCGGATGATAGGAAAAGAAGAAGAATTCAGTGTCGTGAATGTGAAGGGTTTGGGCATGTACAAGCAGAATATGCTTATACTCTCAAACGAATGGGCAAGTCTCTAACTACTACCTGGAGTGACGAAGAATCTAAGGGAAGTCAGGAAAAAGATGAAGAAGTACATTTGAGCAATCATGTGGCATTCAACTCTAAGATGATCAACAGTCATCGTGAACATGTTGCAACAAGTCACAGGTATGCTCCAACAGTTCAATATAATGCAACATGTCTGACCTCGTCTACTGTTACATGTGAAAATGATCTACAGAATTCAGATTCAGAAATTGATAGTGATGAGGATGAGCCCAGCTTCGAGGATATTCAGCAAATGAATAATAAAATATTTCAAAAGTGGCTTGAGATATGCAAAATTAACAAGTCACTTGAGGAACAAATGATTGGACTAACCAAGGAACAGGAGTTGATGAAAGTATAAATACTTCAACTTTCAAACCTTGTTGCTAAAAAAGACAGAAAAATTCAAGAGACCTAGCAGGAATTATTTCACACTCAAAGGATGATGAAGCTTGACTCTGGTAAGAAAAAACTAGATGAAATACTTTCCATTGGTAAACCATGCAATGATCATCACGGGTTGGGATACACTAGTGAGTCTTCAACTTCAAAAACTATTTTTGTAAAGGAAACAATATATGTTTAGTCTATCTTTGATAAAAACAACAAACCTATTTTTCAAAAGCCAAAGTCATAAAGGTTTATTCCTATTTGTCATTTCTGTAATCTGCCTGGACATATATCCGACCAAAATGTTTTAGGTTTAAAAAGGTCTTGAGAAATGATATGCATTTTGGTTCACCTGTTTCCGCAATGTTGCAATAGAAATCTAAATTGTTGCAACAAACTTCTAAGATCAAAATTGACTTCAAAATGAATCTAAAAGAAGAATCTAGATTAGAAAGTCAGATCTTAGAGCATTTGTTGCAGACATTTCTCTAAAAGCTTGTACTAATGACTCTTGGTATTTTGATAGTGGATGTTCCAGACATATGATAGGTGACAAGGAAAAATTGAAAGGCTATCAAAGTGTGAATGAATGACATGTTACCTTTGGAGATGATCAAAAGGACTGTATTTTTGAAAAATGAGTACTCAATATTAAATGACTGTCAAAACTCAAGAAAGTGCTTCATGTAGAAGGTCTAAAGGCAAATCTGATCAGCATTAGCCAACTTTGTGATCAGAATCTCTTTTGTCAGGTTCAATAAGGACAAATGCCAGATATTTGATGAAACTAACAGGTGCATACTAATTGGTTCTCGTTCAACTGATAACTGTTATATGTTGCAACAACCTCAGGTATGTCACAATATAAAAATTGATGAAACTAATTTATGGCACCAAAAATTAGGGCATTTGAATTTCAAAAATCTGACTAAGATTGTTAATACAAGAACTGTGCTAGGAGTGCCAAAGCTAAACAAAAAGTATCCAGGAGTGTGTGAAGCATGTCAGCTTGGTAAACAAAAGAAAGGTACACACAAGATGTTGCAACACATTAATACATCATGCACTTTAGAACTTTTTCACATGGACCTTATGGGACCCATGCAGGTTGAAAGTTTAGGAGGAAAAAGGTATGTGTTTGTGTCTGTTGATGATTTTTCTAGATTTACTTGGGTAGATTTTATTAGAGAAAAATCATATACCTTTCAAGTGTTCAAAAATTTGTGTAAAAATTTGATAAAGAAAAATGATAACAATATTAGTAAGATATTTAGAATTAGAAGTGATCATGGTAAAGAATTTGAAAATGCTATCTTCAAAAAAAATTGTGAAAATTTTGGAATTGCACATAAGTTTTCGGCTGTAAAAACCCCACAACAAAATGGTGTTGTGGATAGAAAAAACATAACACTTCAAGAAATGGCCAGGGTAATGCTGAATTCCAAAGGAGTAGCCATCTATTTTTGGGCAGAAGCAATTAGTACTGCATGTTACACCATCAATAGGGTGTATTTGAGATCAGGTACTAAGAAAACCCCATATGAGATTTGGAAAGGTAAAAAGCCTATCTTAGCCACTTTCATATTTTTGGTTGTTTATGCTATGTGCTAAATGATCATGAATAATTAATAAAATTTGATGCTAAGAGTGATAAGAGGACATTTCTGGGTTATTTCTTAAACAGTAGGGCATATCGTGTTTTTAACATAAGAACCCATACTGTCATAGAATCCTCAAATGTAGTTATTGATGATTTTCATGCTTCTGCAGGATTTACAACCGAAGAAGGAATTATCAAATTCAATGAGGAAACATAAATTGAATAAAATGACATTCAAGGCACCACTGAAGTTGTTGCAACAACTAAGAATAATGTTGTAACAAATGAAACTAGACCGGGGACAGAAAAAGATGACAATACTATAACAGTTCAGAAGAAACCCTCAATCAGAGTTTAGAAGAATCACCCTACTGATCAGATCACAGGGTCTCTCACTGAAGGTAAGCGAACAAGAGAAAAGCCTAAGATAAGCTACCAAAATATGGTAAGATTTGTGTGCTTCACCTTTTCAATAGAACCCAAGAATGTAAAAGAAGCCTTACTTGAAGAACTTTGGGTTATTGCTATGCAAGAAGAGTTAGAATAGTTTGATAGGAATGATGTGTGGAAACTTATACCTAGACCAGAACATGCTAATGTAATATGAACCAAATGAATTTTTAAAAATAAAACTGATGAATTTGGTAATATTACAAAAATAAGGCTAGGTTGGTAGCTCAAGGTTATACTCAAGTAGAAGGCATTGATTTTGATGAAACATTTACACCTGTTGCTAGGCTAGAATCAATTCAGTTGCTTTTAGCAATAACATGTTTGTTGGGTTTCAAATGGATGTAAAAAGTGCTTTTCTAAATGGAGTTCTAAATTAAAAAGTTTTTGTTGAGCAACTAAAAGATTTTGAGGATCCGCATTTTAATAACTATATTTTCAAGTTGAAAAAGGCTCTTTATGGTTTGAAACAAGCTCCAAGAGCTTGGTATGAAAGACTAACTAATTTTTTGGTTGAAAATGGATACAAGAGATGGGGAGTAGATAAAACCTTGTTTATCAAAAGATTTAACCATGATTTAATCATTGCACAAATTTATGTTGATGATATAATTTTTGGGTCTACTTCTCAACTCATTGATGAATTTGTTAGTCAAATGTCCCATGATTTTAAAATGAGTATGGTTGGTGAAATTAACTATTTTTTAGGATTGCAAGTGAAGCAACTTAAAGACGGTATGTTCATTTCTCAATCTAAGTATGCAAAAAATCTAGTTAAGAGATTTGGACTTGAAAACACCAAACCTTTGAAAAATCCTATGGGGACAAATGAAAAGTTGTCAAAAGATGAAGAGGAAATTCCAGTTGAACCAAGTATTTACAGAAGCATGATAAGTAGTTTGTTATACCTTACTGCTAGTAGGCTAGATATTTGTTTCAGTGTTGGAGTTTGTGCTATATATCAAGTCAGCCCAAAAGAATCTCATTTAAGTGCTGTAAAACGTATCATAAGGTATGTTAATGGTACTGTTGATTTTGGAATTTGGTATTCAAAAGACACTAACTCAACACTTGCAGGTTTTAGTGATGCAGATTGGGATGTAGATGTTGACAATCGAAAGAGCACAACTAGAGGATGTTTTTATTTGGGAAATAACCTGATTTCATGCTACAACAAAAAACAAAATTGCATTTCATTGTCAACAGCAGAAACTGAATACATTGCTGCTGGAAGTTATTGCTCTCAATTGCTTTGGATGAAATAGATGCTTGAAGACTATGATATTGAACATGAAAATTTATATGTCTATTGTGATAATTCTAATGCAATTAACATATCCAAAAACCCTATTCAACATTCTAGGACTAAGCATGTTGATATTCGTCATCATTTTATTAGGGATTTGGACGAAAAGAAAATTATGGTGATTGATTATGTTGCAATAGAGAAACAACTTGCGGACATATTTACCAAACCTCTAGATGCACTTCATTTTGATTCCTTGAGAAAATCTCTAGGAATCTGTGTGATCTAATTGCATGAACATTCAGAATAAAATAGATTTTGTTGCAACCGTATTGCTTGTATCATCATTTATGCATGTTGTAATAATTCAATAGCTATTAGAACATCTTTTGCATAACATGATAGGAACTACATTAGACATTCTGCATTTATTCAACATATGTTTTAAATGGTCAAATTTTGAAGTCTTGGTTTGTTTCTCATTAGATCATAATTGCAATCTAAAATTTTGCCAAACGTTCTATCAAAAAGTTCCTCTATATTATGCTTATTTGGAGGCCTTTGACAGAAAAAGCTACCTATCCAATGGTGTGGAGCTAGCCATGTAAAAAATTATCTTGTATCATGTGATTTAAAGAAAGTGATTTTTTTTTTTCATGTGAAAAGAGTTACCCTTGGAATAGAGTGAAAGCTACTAACTAGCTAAATCCAATTCAAAATATGAGAGAAAAGAGCATTTATAAATAAAAAAATTTTAAAAAAAATGTCTATCTCAAAATATGTGAGGAATTGAATTTGCAATGTAATCAAAATTTTATTTTGCAGGTATGGTTGAAGTGATTCTCGGATTTTGAGACATAAAGATTTGATTTTTTAAAATATGTGACACATTTTATTATGTCAAAAATCATGCATTTTTAAAGATTCCAATTTTATAGGCATTTATTAGGAATGTATGTGTGTGCAGAAATGTATCTCAAGAGATTTGGATAAATATGGAAGTCATTTAAAATTATCTACTGCAACAGAATCTACCCACATATTTGATTTTTGAAAATTTCCATAATTTAATGTTTGATTTGATATTGATTGCAAATAGAAGTCTGTTTCTAGGAAACTTACCAAACCAGGGAGATTGTTGAGCAGCTGCATAGAACTCGGAGTAGGAATTAATAAATTAGGACTTTGGGAGTTGTTGTGACATTCAAATATCTGAACCCTAATTTCTCTGTTCTCTTTTGATTTTCTCTATTTCGTCTTCAACCTCCCGTGTGCTCTGTATTATTATTCTATTTCATATTTCAGACCTCAATCATGGTGAAAACCAGAGCAAGCTCTAAAAAGGGAGGACTTTCACATAAGGGTGGACACAAATCTAGCATGAGAAAGGGAAATTCCTCATCTGGTCCTAGACACTCAAGGCAACCTAATGCTAAACCAGAGCACTCTCTTCCTCTTGCAATGTACAACCCAGTCATGGCAGATCCTACTATACCGATTGCACTGCCATGGCGTGAAGAGTTTGTGATAGATGATCTTGCTGAAGATAAACCCATGGTGACGGATGATGGAGTTGGAGTTGGTACTTAAATGCGAGGGAATGAGATAGTGTTGCTTGGTGAAAATACAGATCAATTGAAGGTGTATCTAATGTCCTGATGGATTTTTCTCAAACTGAAACTGATATTGCTTAGTTTCTGATGTTGGGCACCCATGGGAGTCCACCAGTTACAACACCAAAACAATTCCCTCCACTTGTTGCAACAGAGCCTGAGGAGGAGCCTGTCCAACCACCTCTAGAATCTGCTTCCTCAACCCAAATTGGCGGACCACATGCTTATCCATCTTGGTTTCTTGGGTTTGCACGACCGCTGGAAATTCTTACAGTTGATAAAGGCAAAAAAAGTGCTTGATGACGATCCACTGTATGACCCCAAGGAGGAAACTCAACGAACTGTGCTTCGACGATCATCAAGGCTGAACAAGAATGCTCAAGTTGTCGATACTTCAGATTTTAAGTCAGATTCTAGTTATAAAGATGCTCCCCAAATTGACTTTGCTAAGGAAAAAATTGAGTATGACTCCCTTTATGAGATAAGTCGTCCTTTCTCTTCTTTTTTTATTCATTGGAGAATAAAAAATTCTGGAAAAAAGTGTCTAAATGGAATATTCACTCTGAAAGACTTATTGATTGGTTGCAACATGAAAAATTGGGAATTGTTGATTTGTTGAAACAAATGGGACTGTTGGGAACAATTACTAAACCTGCGCTTTATGTATGAGTTATAGTCTATGAATTTTATGCTAACATGTCTGAAAAAGGTTAAGGATATTGATTCATATAGATTTGGAAAGGTTTTTGTTCGCAACCAAATGTATAGTTTTTTGCCTCAAGTTATCAATCGATTTTATGGTTCATTTGATTATGAATATATGGCATTCTCGGAGAATTTGGGATGATTGCTTCTGAATTAGCAGGTGGACAAGTTACTGTATAGCTTGATACCTCTGTTATACATGTTGCTAAACTCACCTTGAAATATGCTTTGTTGCACAAGATAGGTATCAACAATTGGACACCCACCTTGAATACCACAACTATTATGAAGGAGCAAGCCATTGTTCTGTTTTACATTAGCACAAGCTTTCTTATCAACATAGGAAAACTGATATTTGACATTGTCATTCGGCAGACCAATAAAAAATGTATTCTTCTCTTTCCTTGTCTCATCTACAGGTTGTTGCAATCCCAAGGACTTAAAAAGAAACCCACCGAGATACTGGACCCTCTGCGGAAGAAGATCATTATCTCCTCTAAGCTACTGAGTGGAACTTATCCTGATGATTTTAAACAGAAGGCAAAAGGAAAGACACAACTAGACAAGGAAAGTCCTAGCACTGCCTTTGTTGCAACAACTGTCTTGCCAGGCTTCCTCCAGCATATTGAAGAGGAACTTAAGGAGGCCAGTCAGCAGATATTGTTCTATCAAGCAAGAAAAAGAGGTTAACCTCTTTGCTGACTTCTCTTCGTGCCTCCCATATGGTTGTTTCCAAGGATTCAAGTGCTACTGCTGAGGATTCAACTACGGATGTTCCTCCCTCGCCATCAATTGGTCAAAAACAGTGAGTAGTCGATGCAGCTGATGCCGATACTGATGTTGCTGATACTGAGGAAGAAGATTCTGCTGAAAATTAATCAGAAACTTTTTGAACTACTTAGACTGATTTTGATATTTATGCAGATGTTTTAAGACTGAGTAGTTGGTAGGATATTTGTTTGGATGTTTATGAACTTAATTGTCTTAAGTGTTAGGGTTGTGAATGTAGTTTTGCAAATATTCCTATTTTTTCTGCAGGGGGAGAATGAGGTTTGTTGAAACAACAAAATTGGTTTGTTTCAACAGTATGCTGACATAGCAGAATTCTTGATTTAAAAGGAAGTTGATTTACTTTGATAAATCTTGAATTCAGGGAGAGCTAATATGTGTTTTGACCAATCAATGTCAAATGGAGAGATTGAAAGGATCATAATTGATTATGATGAAATCATAATTAATTATGACTTAATTAGTTGGCATTAATTGATAATTTTGTTATCTTGCACAAGAATTAATTGAATTGATTGATTTACCTTCTATGGATTAATTGCCTAGTTTCTCTTGTGCAGATTTGGTTAGATTTCATTGATGGGAAGATTTTATTTACAAAGATAAGTTGGGATCTTTTTCTGATAAGGAAATGATTTTGATATATCTTGTATTATTCTATGCAATGTATCTAGACACGTTTAAAGTTGAGATTCAAACTTAATTGAAGACTCAACTCACGCCTTTGGAGCATAGGAGTGGATGACTTCAAGCTTTGGAATTACTCTCGTGTTTTTGATTCACTCTTCGGGAGAAGAGGGTGAGCCTTTCGGGAGATAGGCACAATTTTTTGGGAGAAGAATTTGAAGATCTTCAAGAAAAGGTTGATCTGCCATCTGAAGGGAATTCAGCGTTGAAGGAAGTTCAACAGTGCAGACTTAAAAGTTAAGGGGATCTCGCTGAACCTTCACTAATTGATTTGTTCAAGAAAGGCGTCATTAGTGAAGAGGGAGTCTTTATATTTTGAATAAATTCCAGTATTGTAATTGTAATATGAATTAGTGAAGTATTCATTGTAGGTAGTGGCCTTCAGCATGTAGAGTACATTTATACTTGAAACACGTAAAAATTTCATGTGCCATTTACTTGTTGCAATAAACTGTACAACAATTGAATATGATTAACAAATAAAATTAGTAATAGCACGAAAATAGATTTAACAATGCATTTTGATTTTATAAATTAATTATCAATATTTATAATTTTATTAATATGTTTTTTTATTATTATTCAAATTTTTATTTATATTTTCGGTGAAGAATTTATTTTAATTAATAGAATGAATCATGAAAAATTAAATACATGATTAAAATTAAGTTAGGATTTGCCCATCATTATAAAAAATTATATATGATGATTTGATAGAGCCCATCCAAAATATATTAATCTTATAATTATGGCAAAATTCAGGTATTGGTTAGATCTTCATAAAATTTATGTATCATATTGATACAAATGGCAAAATTTGTGTACTTAATGATTTTTATTCTAACTTTTATTAGAATCTTAACTATTTTGGGATTAAAAAAATCCATTAAAATATACTATATATAACATTTCAATATCATATTATTATATATATAACATTTTTATCTCGAATAGATTATGTTAATTTTTTTATAGTTTAATAGATAAATTAAAAATTAAGTTAATTATTGAATATTGGCCAACATTATCATGAAATATAGTGACATATGTTTGTATTTTTAATTATTTAAGGCATAATAAGGACTTAATACTATAATATAAAAATTATAGTCTATTATTATGCATTCTTTGAATTAATTTATAATATTTTCAATAAATTAGTGTAAATAATTTTTTTAAATATATTATATACGTAGGTCTTGTACATATCGTGTTTTATTTTGATATATTTTCTAATTACCTATAAAAAAAAATTATCATTTATATAAAAACACAACACCCATCACAATCATGCTATCTTAGACTTATTTACTATAAAATTTTAAGAGTTATATAGGACACGTCATTCCAAAATTATAATACGATAGACTCAAAAATCAAAATAATATCCTATACTTTCGGAAGAAGTAAGGACATTTTGCATCTTGTAACCCTTAATATATTGACAATAATTTATAAAATAATAATGATTGTACAAATTAGAATATGCCCACCCATCGAGTCGTCATCCATGTACAGTGATCCTCAAAAACCTGTAGGAGCTCCAACAACTAGCCAAGTAAGCCTAAAAGTCTGAGGTATCACCATACTTACCTATAATGCATGAACCACATGAGCTAAAACCCAGTAAGTTAAAACTGTGCATGTTAAAAATGATGTGAAACACATGCAAAAGTTATCGTGCTAAGAATGCATTTTATTTAAATCATTGTCTTTCATTGGGCCCTTGACCCACCTACTATGCACCGAAAAGAGCTATGCACAATATTAATAATTAAATAGCCAATAATAGATTGATACAGTCGAGTGGACCATCCTTCCGTGAGCCCCAAAAGTACACTCTATGTCTTCTTCTGTGATCACCTCAGAAGTCTGCCACCCGTAGCATCAATCATAATAAAGGCACAATCAAGTGGACCATTCTTTCGTGACCGCCAGAGGTCCACCTCATGTCTGCCCCTACAATCCTCCGGGAAGTCATCCCACTTGCGGTACCCAAAATATCACATAAGCACGCTTTGCATGTCTCGGTGCATTAGTAGTGGCCAACAAAATATTTTCATTCAAAAAATCATAACGTGCATGCAAGATCTCAACAATGTTCATGTATTATGCATGCACGTGCAAATGTTAATGGATGGAATGCTCAATGTGATAACAAATATTTTTCTCATCATTTTCATGCATCATATGCATCAAACGATACTTAACATACTTGTTATTACACCTCTTCAAACATAGATATTCAAAGAAAAACTATGTTCATGCACTGTAGTTGTACATTGATTTTTACTTACCTTTGATCGATTGTGTGTTACATCTAAGTTTATTAAGTATTACTCCCCAACCCTATATATGAAGCAATCTGTAAAAATACAAGGTAGCAATCACCATCCTCAATTAACAAGTTAATTATACCTAATATAGTATAAAGATTTTGAATCTCAACTTAACTAAACAACCTTACCACTTAGAAACTATAATCGAATACAACCTCTTACGAATCTTTGTTCCACATCTTAAATATATACTAACCTCACTTAATTGATGTATTATAATTTTTATAACATCCCCCTAAATTTTAGGGATCAAATGCACCACATCTATGTTGAAAAATGTTAATGAACCAAATGTGACAGATTCACAACTTTACATTTTCTTGCTGCCACATTAATTTGCATGATGATTTTGACACCCTTAGACATATTCATACACTCTCTAATTTTTATCACATTTATCTAACATCATAAATAATATAACCATATCATATAATGGCTAAAACTCAAAGATATAGCTTCCCAAGTTCAACTCCCTTCACAGCATATTGGAACAGATTTTTCCTACCATGATAGTTTTGTGCACTTCATGACATTAATGGTTTTGGCACCCTTAAGTATATTCAATCACTCCCAAATTTTTACCACACTTAGATAACATACACACAAAGATGGAAACTCTATAGTTTTTCCAAAACTAATGGATTCAATGCTGTAAAACCAGTCTCCTTCACATAGGACAAAATCTAAAATTTGATGGTGACAGTTTTGAGCATCTCTTTAATTATCATGCCATATTTTAATTTCTAAGCTATCCAAACCTATATACATAATCTTAACTCCTATATAAACACGTTCATGATGATAAATATAGGAGTTATCCAAGATTTTTTGCATATTTCAAGCTCAATAAACTAGAAATCAGCATATACACAGATTCTACCCCTTAGTGGTTCTACTAAGTGTTTGCAACCACAAATCATTCTTTTATGTATAATAATCCTATAAATAACCTCTAACATCATCATGAACAAGATAAATATCTTAAGAAATCAGAAAACCCTCAAATAGTATAAAAAATTGATGTCAAAATTGTAGATAAACCGCACCTATGCCAGTGTCAACTTCTACTCGTTATTAGTACTTTATTTTGCTTCCTTTGCCCTTTTTTATCTCTTGGAATCACTTAAGACCAGTTTAGAGAGATTTTGACATGAGTTTGAATCCTGAAAATAACTGAAAAATGGTTGAGGATCGTGGGTTAATGGCTAAGAGTGAAGGAAAGCTTGAGATGACACTTGAGGTGCTTGCTTAAGCTTGGTAGCAAGCATGAGGTGGCAAGTTGTGCTATAAATCTAACATTTCACCAATCTTTCAAGCCTAGATCAGATTTATCTTACTATATATTAATTTTATTGCATCTTATTTTAATTACCATAAGATCTCATAGATAATTCATAATCTAATTTCCTAGCCGTTCATTTAATTTTTTACCCGATTGTCACCCAATTCTTGAATAATTATCCATATTAAAATTATATAATCTTATACATAAATGAATATTGTAATATCACCTTTCAATCATAGTATCTTATATTCAATGTCCCAAATATGTAATTTACCGATATATACTTTTAAAATACCTGGATGAAGTTGAATCAAATCGTATAAGTTTATTAGTAATACCTTCAACACTTCTAAAATTATAACATATATATACCATCTATATCCAATATTGGTCAACCTCATTTTCTTCTTATTTCAATTTAATGTTGATTGCTTATATTATGATGATCGACAACTAACACCATATGAGATTTTTTAGAAATTAAATAATCAAATGTGATTATAAGGCAAAATGGATCATCCCATGCTAGTTTCAATGCAAACACATATGAATAACATGTAATGCATGCATTATATTGACCAAGTGAGTAGTGTGAGGCTCGTATATAATATTATTTAATTAAGCCTAATTTGATTAGATGGGATAGATGGAATTAATTAATTGAATTTGAGCTAAATTAATTAATTGTAGGATTTATTTTAAGTCCAAGCCTAATTCAAAATGGCCTATTAGGAAAGACCCATGAAGGTGGTTAAAAAAGGATGGAAACTCAAGAATTTGTAATTCTTAGAAAACCTTAAATATTTTTGAAAAATATGAAAGGGATAAAGTTGGAAAAAGTTTGAATAAACCAAAATATTTTTGAACCAATTAATAGGAGAATACAAATACCAAAAGTGAGACTCTTAGAATTTTAAAATCTCTTATATAAGCATTACATGGCCGAAAATTTGAGGCTAGTAATAGCCTTCAATTTTCGGCCATTTAGAAAGAGAAAGATAAGAAATTATTTTCTCCTTCATCCTTTTTCGTACCAAAAATTCTTTTTTTTTTATTTGAAGTATTAATTCTTTTATCACAAGTTGATAACAAAAATTAATATTCTCTATACACACTCCATAACCTAGGTTAGAAAAGAAACCAAAATTACTAGCAGAATTCTGATTTTGTATTCTAGCTCAAAGTGTGGACCATTTTAAATGGGAGACGCGTGGATTCTTGTGAACCAAATTTAGAAAAGTGGCTAGTAATTGATTATTTCAAATCCTACGACAAGTGGAGTGCATAAAAAGGTATAAATCAAAACTTCAATTATTTTACTACAATCGTTGGAAATTACGAGATCATTAAAAATCACATCGGATCCAGGGTACTGCTATAATTGTTATGGTATGATGTTTAAATTTTGTTTATTTTCCGTTGCGCATACCCTATGATTACGCGAACTCAACAGTGGTATCAGAGCCATGTTTTGTGCAATTCCAATCAAATTCAATTTATGCCTATGATTTAATTGTTAAAATTTGATTGATTTATTGTATTTCTGATTAGGATAAAATTATTTTGTAATTAATTTAATTGTTAAACAGAACATGTATGATTGAATTCGATTCAATCAGAAGAAAAAATACATGGCACGATAACATACAGTGGGTAGCCCTCGCGCCGACAACGCACTATGTAATTAATTTAATTGTTAAATAGAACATATATGATTGAATTCGATTTAATCAAAAGAAAAAATACATGGCACGACAATGTGCAGTAGGTAGCCTTGCGCCGGTAGCACATCAGCAGCGCACACATCCTCATCGTGTTGAATTGTAAAATTTAATTTTTTAATTTTATAATTGAAGTGTTAATTTTAAAAATTTTAAAAAAGGGGTTTTTCTTAAAAAATCAAGATTTTATCCCAAGTCGTGAAATTATAAATTAAAAGAATGGTAAATTTACATGCTTTAATAAATTCATGTGATGTACTTATTAGTATGTATGGGATGATCATGAAACCTTTTGAATCAATGTGATTGGATTTATTTATTTTTGAATTTTTGAAATAGGGCTTGTGAGTCTCTTATTCTTTACTGATATGTAGTTTACATTTTTTAATTGAGAGTAGAATAGGGTGAGGCTTTTTGCTTTTTGGTGGACAAGAAGAAGGACCAAGATGAAGAAATAAGAGAAGACGCATGAATGTATGGGATATATTCATGTAATAGAAATTAGTTTCAATTTTCATTCTATTACCCTTAGATTGACCTACATCCATTTTTGGCTCAAATGGATCGCATATAATTGGCCCATGATCATCTAAATTATGTATGTATTAGATTTATGTATAGGGTTTATTTAATATTTTTAAATGATATGTCTATTGCCAATTGAATGCGAACTTATTAAATAAACTAAGATTAAAATTAATGAGATCTTAGTTAAAATAAATACACCACTTGAATTAAAAATTCAAGTAAATGAATTTTTAAATTTTAATTTCAAGCAAATATGGATAAAATTAGATTGGACCCAATAATCCATGTCTACCATCAAAAGTGGTTGACATGATGATGCTAGCTTACTTTGTCATTAGCCATGAGTCGTGCAATGACTCTGTAATGGAAAGTTATGATCTTTACTAAGTATAGTGATACCCATGGGATGGACTCATCTCTATGTTGGCCATGAGTCGTGGAACATTTTGATGCTCCATCTACATGGAAGTTTGATGGGTCTTACTTGACACTTAGTACCATATGAACTCATAAAATTGGGGTATATGGAAAGAAGTGAGGTAAAATATCTTGAGGGTTGCATGGAGATGCAATTGTTAAAAGTTAAATACCTTTCAATATGTTTTATGAGCTCATAAAATTGGTGCATATGGCATATTGATTGGGCCTCAAGCCTACTAGAAGATTTCTCAAATTACCATTAGGGGTGATGTAATTCGAATAAAATAGTGGAAGATATTTATTACTAAAGATCTTATTATAAATGAATATAATTTTAAAAGAATACTAATTTTTTGCCTCGTTTAAATTTGTTGATTGTCTATAAATGGCTAAAAATCCACTTACATCAATTCTAGAAGCTAATAAATTAACTGGTCCCAACTATGTTGATTAGTTGAGAAACCTTTGAATTGTTATGCACTCCGAAAAGAAGGATTACATACTTGATGTGATCATGCCGCTGGCCGCCACTGAGGAGGAGCTTGCGGATTATCACAAACTGGTTGATGATGATCTGCAAGTGCGATGCTATATGATGACATTTGTCAAATGAGTTGCAGAGGCAACATGAGGTACATGCGCATGCGCATGATATCTATGTTCAATTAGAAGAGTTGTATGGTGAACATACTTAGATAGGAAATATATCAAATCTTGAAATAGCTTTTTAGGACCCGTATGATGGAGGGCTTTTCAATCCATGATCATGGATTAAAAATGATAGGCCTGATTGAAAGACCCAAGTCACTTGGAGTTGTTATGGATAACGAGCTCTACTTGGATCTCATCCTGCTGTCTTTGCCTCCATTGTTTAATGCATTTGTTGTCAACTTCAACATGCATAAAATGAAAACTAGTCTTACTGAGTTGGTTAACATGTTGAAGACGGTTGAGTCCAATATGAAGAATGACTAGCTGGTCATGCTTGTTGGATCCTTATCCAACTTAAAGGCTACAAAGCCCAAGAGAATTTTTTTTGAAAGAAAGTGTTCCTCAAAATCCAAAGGCATAAAGCCAACAGGTGACGTCTCCAAGAGTTCCAACAAGACCGATGACAAATGCCACTATTGTGGCAAACTTGGGTATTAGAAGATGAACTGTATGGAGTACCTTGTGAGCCTCAAGAGTTCAGGTACTTATTTTGTTGAAGTTAACTTATCAGTTAATGATGCTTCTTGGGTATTGGATATCAGCTGTGGGTCTTATCTTTGCAATGATTTGTAGGTGATGGCAAGAAACAAGAAGCTAAGTAGGGGAGAGACAATCCTGAAACTAAGGAATGGAGCAAAGCTTGTTGTATTAGCCATAGGAAGTGCAAACTTAGTTTTAGGAAATAGAGTAGTTGTAATTTTAAACTTGTGGGACACTCCACCAATAAATACCTAAATATTCCAACACAAACAAATTTCATAAACACATTCAAAAAACCTTTCTATTCTCCATATTTCAAAACTTATAATCCAAAATGGAGAAATCATTCCAATTTAAGTTAACAAGATGATAACTGTGCCCAACTACTAAATTCACAAAAGCCACCAAACTTTTCTTTTTATCTAGCTCCACATATAAAATCCCTTGAGAAGACTTTGCAAGCATTCATGCATGGATAAACAAACATCAATCACCAAACTTCATAAGCCATCAATGAGATAAAAAACACATTTTCAACACTGATAATTTCTTTGCATACTCATGAATGAACGTCTTTTATGTTTGTAAAGATAATCTTTTTCAAATCATATTAATTAAATAGGCAAATTTCATTATCTTAAATTGCATTTTTGTAATTAGATAAGTCCCTAGACCAAACTTAGCTATGGGGCATGGTCATGTATTTGATGGTGATCATGGAATATGCATATATGACTTTGGTCTTAAATTAATTCCGAGTTGAGGGCTTTTTGAGATGGAATATCGAATAACCAAATAGACTATCACATACGATGCATGCTCGCATGAGAATGATGTCTCACTCTATGGACATTGGCGTAGTAACGCTAGTACATGTATGCGGGTGCTTGTTAGGAAACAAGTACACTGAACAGGCCCGATAAAAATTCTTCATTGGAAACTTACTTGTCGAAATAAAAATTTCTATGTTACGATAGTACACGATTAGTTCTTTGACTTGATGCACCATGGTAGTCTTGTACATATCGTGTTTCATTTTGATGTATCTTTTGATTGTCTGGCAATCACAAAAGGGATACATTGGATATTACATTGATATGTATAGAGATTAATGAGTAGCTAACAAAGAATTCGTTACTTGTGAACAAGTAAATCTCCTATATTTTCATAGTTCATGACTCAAAAGTCTTTGGCCAATGCAGGATGAATGTTAGACAAGGTTTTCTAACAATTCACCATGAGTCATTGAAACTTGAAATGGAACCATAGTTATTGAGCAATTAGGGTTTCAACTATTAATCCATATCCTAGACTCAATTGGGAGATTAGTTGACGGAAGGACCTTACGTGTATGATACTCGTAATTAAAATCGGTTCACTTACTATTTCAACTAAGTATAGGTAGTCATGATACACTTGTTAGGTGTTTCCCATAACTTGTAAGGTTCTTGAACTTAGAAAGTTAATTTCAAGCGGATTATTATTATTCATAAATTGCAAATATCGCAAGCCCACTACTAGCTTAGTTGTGAACATAAATGATCACACACAATTTGAGATGAAACATTTCTAAGTTATGAATTGGTCCAAAGGGTTGGATCTAATTAATTAATAGAGATTAATTAATTGGGGTTTAAATTAATTCAATGAGTTGAATTAATTATTCAATTAAATAATTAGATTATTTAATTGAACCTAATAAGATTAGGAAGCCCAATTGGAATGAAACAATTATTTGATTAGATTAAATTAATTGAGTAGTCCATAAGTTAATTTAATTATTAAATTAATTTACCTGATTAAATAAGTGGATTAAATAATTTAATTATTTAATTGAGCTTAATTTGATTAGGTGGGTTAAATGAAATTAATTAAATGAATTTAGGCTAAAATAATTAATTGAATTAATTATGGAATATATTTTAAGTTCAACTCCAATTCAAAAAGGTCCATAGGAGAGGCCCATGAAAGTGGTTGAAAAATAATGAAAACTCAAGAGTTTGGAATTTTTGAAAAACCTTAAATATCTTTGGAAGATATGAAATGGATAAAGTTGAAAAAAATTTGGATAAACCAAAATATATTTCAACCAATCAAAAGAAGACAAAAAACACCAAGAGCGAAACTCTTGGAATTTTTGAATCTCCTATATAAACACTACATGGCCAAAAATTTGAGGCTGGTAATAGCCTTTAATTTTCGGCCATTTAGAGAGAGAAAGAGAGAAAATTATTTTCTCCTTCATCATTTTTCTCACCAAAAATTCCATCTTTTATTTTAAAAATTAATTTTTTTATGATAAGTTGATAATAAGAATTAATATTTTCTATACACACTTCATAAAACTAGGTTAGAAAAGAAATCAAAATTGCTAGCGAAATTTTGATTTGTGTTCTTGTTGGACCATTTTAAAGGGGAGATGTGTGGATCTCTGTTAACCAAATTCAAAAAATGAGTTAGCAATTGATTGCTTCAAACCCTACGACAGCTCGAGTATAAAGAAAGGTATAAATCACAACTTTAATTGTTTTATTACAATCGTTAAAAATTATGAGATCATTAGAAATCGCATTGGATTTAGGGTATTGCTATAATTGTTATAATATGCTTTTTTTAATTTTTTTAATTTTTTGTTGTGCATACCCCGAGATTACGCGAACTCAACATAATCTTCTTAGTTAATCAAGAAAAAAAATTAAATATGTTATATACATTTAATTTTATATAGTATTTCACACACATTGTGGACTTTCACATATATTTTAAATAATACCGAAATTTTGCAACAAAAATTAATGGAATGATGTCAAATTAATTTTTCTTTAAAATATCTTACAATGACATCTTCAATCTATTCACTTCTAATTCTTTTAAATTTGCATATTATTTTTATTTGGTAAAATTAAATACTACCTATTGATAAGATATATTTGAATTTTTTTAATAATATAACTCCATATAAGTAAAAGTTAAAAAATATTATGATGAAACAAAAGAGATTGAAATTAAAATATAATTGAAGGGAAAACAATAATTCTAAAACTAAAATGTATGCTATGAGATTTAAACTTTAACTTCTCAAAGTTATATTATAATTTTCTCACAGGTTAAGTGTGATAAATGCAAAAACTTTTTCAGTCTTTTTGTTGTTTTAAAAGAAATTTTGAGTTTTTTTATCTTATTGGTTAGACCTAAATAAAAAAAACCCGCAAAAATATTCAATAAAAGTTAATAAATAAATATTTTATTTTTCTACTCTTTTTTTAAACCCTGAGCTTTCAAAAATTGAATTTAAATCTAAATTTTACTTTTAAAGTTACTGATTATCAACTGTGAATATTTATATTTTTTATTAATTTGATTATTTATTGTTGCTAATTTTTTTATTTACATTATCATAATGATAGAATTTGTTCTAATTAATTGAATGTATCATAAAAAAATAAATAGATAATAGAATTGAATTTGGGTTTGATAGTATATAAACGTCATTATAAAAAGTTTTAGATGAAGAACGTGATAGAGCACGCCCATCTAATATATATTAATCTTATATATATACGACAAAATTCAAATATTAATTAGAGCATCGTAAAATTTATGTGTCATATCGACATAAATGGCAAAATGTGAGTGCTAAATGATTTTTGTTCTCACTTTTAATAAAATTTTAACTATTTTGGGATAAAAAAATAATTATTAAAATATACTATATATAATTTTCAATATAATATTAATATATGTATAACATTGTTATCTCTATTAGATTATGTTAATTTTTTTAATTAATTTATCATATAATTTAAAATTGAGTTATTGAATTTCGATCGATATTACTGTAAAATTAATTTCAATTTGTTTCATCATAATATTTTTATAATATACTTCAATTGGTGTTATCAATATGATAGTATTTAATGTAATCAATAAAATATGATTTGAAAAATTAAAATACAATGATATAATTTAATATTTATTTTTATACACCACTCAACTAAATGCATTGCAAAAACAATATATATAATAATACATTTCAAAACTTGTATTTAGACTAATTTATAGTGAGAGTTTTAATGTTTCTTATTTCAATTTTGTGTGTTCTCTTAATCCCTTAAATTTTTAGTAGTTAACTTCATGCGCACAATTAATATTAATTTAATGTCGGTTAACTTTTTTATTATCTTATTCAATTCTGTATTTAGTCAAATGGTCTATAAAAATAAATATTAAATTATATCACTGTATTTTATAGATTGAATTTAAAAAGTTGTATTCTATTTAATTATTAGAAATTTTTTCGTTGTAGAATAACAATATATAACTTATTGAGTTAGTGATTTCACTTACAATTATATTTAATATGTTAATTTTATTTCAATAATAAGAGTTTTAGAAAATAAATTGTTGTAATGTACATTTAGTTTACATTGTTTCTAATCAATTTAGTAAATTAGTTTAGTTATCTTTTTTAAGTAATGAATTATTCCATTAAGTCAAAAAAAGTCATTTAGAAAAAATAATTTTGACACTTTACAGTCTAAAAATTAAACACTACAAAAAGAGAAGATACATATTTCAAATTTCAATTAAAGTACTTATGAATAAGTGAAAATAGTGGATTTCTATGCTTTTTGATTTATTTTGGATTTACAAGTTGATCATACATGAAAAAATATATGTTTAAATTGATTATGAAATATTTTTCATAAATATTGATTAATTAAATTGGTTGCATTAAAATTTATTTTCAAACTATTAATTAGGTAGTCAACTAGATTTAACAATTTTAAACTATATCAATAATATGTAAATTTATAAAAAAAAATATTTTATATAAGATGATATACAAGTAGTAGATATATGCAAGTAAAAAATATAATAGGTCTATTTAGGTTAACAATGGACCTCTTCTATAATAGTTTTATTCCTTTTTATTTTGCCTCACCTCTTCCCATATACCCCAATTATTTTTTGTTATATTTTTACCTCTTCTTTAAATGGTGAGTCCAATAATTTACATATAGTATTTCTCAAATATTGGTAAATTTTGCCCCAATTTTACCCAAAAAAATAAATAAATTGGGCTTGAAATATAAACAGCACAGGACACATCATCTGGGGATTTTCAAAAAATGGAGGAATAATTATTTATGTGGAATTATCTATTAATTATTTTTAAAGGAAAAATACTAAATCCCCACACCCAAATGAATTTTCATTTATTTTTCATCAAAAGAAATGAAAGTAAAGAAGAAATTGAGCTAAAAAAAATTATGTATGTGAATTTTCACTATGGTGTTAATATATGTATAACATTTTAATCTCTAGTAGATTATATCAAAATTCTTTAAAATATTTCATTATAAAATTTAAAGATTTAGTTAATTACTGAATATCGATCAACAACATAGTAAAATATTTTAAGATATATATATATATATATAATTGTATTATTAATCCTCAATAAGGACTTAAAATTCTTTTACTATTAAAAGTATTCATCATAAATTAAATAAATTAATTTATTTTTATCAAAGTCCAATATTATTACCTATCATACGAGGAATACTTAAATAGCTTGTACAAAATGATACGTCTTAAAATTATAAATAACTTATTTATCGAATTCAATATTTTTTTTTAATTCATACTGATTTTAATCAAAAAATTAGAGAAAAATAAAAAAAAATGATTGAAGCAACTTGGTCCAGGTTAGATCTCATCTCAACTAAGAGATTTCTTCATTAATTTCAATAAATGATAATTTTTTCCACTCTCATTCTGTTCATTTTCAATGTTTGGAAGAAAAAATATATGAAAGCTGTTTAGCATTTGTTTTATGAAAACAATCAATAAAGAAATCCACATCAATATTTGTTCAACTATTTCAAAAAAGTCCCCATTTTCAATGCCGAATTTTGAAAGATGATGTATGTAAATTATTAAACCACATTTCAAATGATCATAATAAAAATAAGTCAAGTTATAAGACCAAAAATGCATTTTTGTCTTTATATTCATATAACAATATTAAATTCCATAATAAGTATGAAGCCTTTTTGAGTTATAAAATTCAACTGATAATTTTTACTATAATTTGTTTCTTGTGGCTTATTTTTGTTCAAAATATTTAAGAGTATAAAAAATTCAATAAGCAAGCTCTTCATTTACTATTTATTTTTCCTTCATTTCCCCCATCCTGTCGGATCCTCTATTCTGTATGGTATTTTATCTCCTATTTCAACATACTCACACACATGTCAAGTGTATTTGATGATATTATTAATACATATTTGACATGTAATGATGTTATTAAAATAAAAAATAAAATATAATTCGAAATAGAGTATTCCGATTGATCCCATCCCCACCTCCCAATCTCAATCACAAATTTCAAGTGTCATCCAAACAAGTTTTATACAAATCATATAACATGATCACAATTACATTAGAAAAAAAATGAACAAATTGACTAATCAACAATATTAATAGCATATTCATTTGGGAACGAATAGCTTATTTTATTGTCTATGTACCTGGTGAAAAAAATTTAAAGACAGACAAAGTTAAGATCGTAGATGACCACCCTCACAATATATATTAGTTTGAACAACTATAAAATCCATGAAGTGGCATAAGTAACATTTGAAGGATTTCACAGCCACTTTGAAGCTCATGAAGTGGATATAAACATCGTTTAATAGAATAACATAAGACTGAATCTTTCATACAAGTTCAATTTCAAACTACCATCTTCTTTCAAGCATCAAAAACTGCAAACGATAGCACCCCACGATTTCCCAACCACAAAAACCTCATCTTGGTTCTTGTCCTGCTAAATCAAGAAACACACAGCACACACACACACTTATAAGCCAAGAAATATTTAACAACAAACAAAAAATTCAACAAAAAGAGTGAACTAAGAAGAAAATAAAAATTAAACGTGCCAAGATTCAAGTTTTCTACCTAGAATGTTGGTGAGAGCGGCGGTGAACAGATCAAAGTTGGTTTGAATTCTTATCAAGCTTGAATTCAAATTTGATTTGTTATAAAGAACTGAACTTACATGAGCTTTTAAAAATTAATCTCTTCCCAAGAATCATTGTAATAGTTTGTTTGTCAGCCTCTTATGTTGAAGACTCAATGAGGTTGAATTTATACTCTTTTCATTTTTGAAATGTCATGTCAAATGTTTTGATTGTTTTATACAAAATGACCTTTTTATTCGTGGTATACTTTTTATTTTAAGTTAAAATATTATTATTTCTCTCTTATTATATGGGTTGAAAAGCCAAATAGGCTATATCCACAAAATCTTTCTTTTCCTCTTAATTTGATAATTTTTACATTTCACCCAAGAAAGACTATGAGATTTATCACCAAAACCCTTTATTATAAAAAGAAAACCTCCATTCACTTTCCACATTGATATACCCAATTATAATTTGAATCCAAATAATAATAATAAAAGGTTCAACCCAATAAAATTAAGTCCGCGAATGTAAGAGGCCCTATTAAATACATTCATAAGATTGACATATATTAATTAAGCCCCAAAATATTTAGACGGTGTTTGACTAAGCTTATAAGATGTTTAAAAGATCTTACAAGCTCATACATCTTATAAGATATTTTTAAAACTTATAAGATGTTAAGATCTTATTTTAAAAATAAATTATTGAAGTGTTTAGATAAAATAAGATTATAAATTTTTTAACATGTTAGTAATGATAATTTTATAATTAAAATTATCAAAATTAAAGGAGTTTGTTAAAATAAAATAATATAAGTTGGGGTGGATATACTTTTTTTTAAGGAGTTTATAAGCTCTCAAATAGTTTGTTTTTTTTATCTTATAAACTTTTTAAAAAAATTAACAAATATTTTTTGAAAGCTTATAAACTCTTAAATAGTTTATAAAATGTTTGAAGAGTTTATAAGTTCAGCCAAACACCCTCTTAATTTTAGCCCACTAAGTCATAAGAGTTCTCATGACCTAAAATTATACAAGAGGTCCATGAGTCCTAAATCTTAAGTTAAACACCTATAAATATCTCCTCCGTGCCATTTTGAAGGGACGCCATTTGACATTAAAACATTCATATTCCATGCCATTTTGAAGGGACGACATTTAACATTAAGACATTCATATTCTCTTGATGTATCATTGACTTGAGCATCAGAGGGGTATCCCGGACTAATTGGGGGACCCCTTATTAGGGAAACAATGCACTCAGTTGTATGTCATCAATTATGAATTGTATTCTTAGTTAATTTATATAATTTAGACAATTAGTGATCGGTTGATTATTTGATTCCTTCTTTATTTGACTCTCTCTAGTTTTAGGCAAATTAATGGTAGGCAGATTATTTTTTTTCTTCTTTGCTTGATATTGTAAACATGTATATAATATACTATTATCAATAAATGAAAACTAGGTCAACCAATTGTTTCTCAAAACCTCTAAACTCTTTATAGTACGAGAGTCATAAAACTCACATGAGTCTCGATACCCTCTTCTCCAAATGACCAACCCTCAAACACCTCTTGTCTCAAAATATTCTTCTACCACGTACTCTAATAAAGATCACCCCACTATTGTTAATCCCTTTGATAATAGCTCATCTCTCATCTCCATTAACACAACCACATAAATTTTCATGAAACTTTACCTCCTCAAATTATTCGTCATTGTATTTTCAATTTAATGCAATTCTCATAAGCTATGACCTCATGGGATATATTGATGGATCCAAGCCACGTACTTTCAATGGCAAAGCTCCAAATCCAGAATACCTTCTTTGGACTTGACAAGATCAACTAATACTGGCTCTATTTCATCGAATCTTGTGCCTTTTATTGTTATTGCTCGTACATCACACCAAGCTTGGAATATTTTAGCCAACACCTATGCGAAACCCTCTCGAGGGCATATCAACCAGTTAAAAGAAGATATTCATGTGCTTACAAAAGGCACACAATCAATCACTGAGTACATGAAACATGTCAAAGTCATTGTCGATGAACTCGTCATGCTCAATAACCCTATCAATGATGATAATCTTTCACTAAAGATTTTGGTTGGTCTTGATGAAGACTACCAAAATCTGACCTCGGCCATGCATGTTCGTGAAAATCCCATTGCCTTTGAATAGTTGCATGAGAAACTTAACTTTTAAGTGCATCTCAAGCATGAAGCAATAAAGAAGGCTAATCTTCCAAACATGCCCACTTCCGCAAATCCAACACAAAACCCCTTTTAGAATTATCCTAAATATCAGTCCCAAAATCATCCCTTCCACCCATCCACTACTAAAACCATTCATCCTCATCTTCTTCAATTACACCCTCACACTCACCTTACCCATCTATTTCCTCTACTCCACAATGATGTCCATACCAAGGAAAGTGTCAACCTTGCAAGAACCTAGGCCACTCTGCTCCTTATTGTCCAACATTTACATATTCCCATCGACAACAACCCAATATCAAGAATCATCCCACCTCAAGCTCACTTCGTCACTCTTTGAGCCTATCACACCACTCATCTGGCGCCTTCTGAAACTGAATGGCTTATGGACTCTGGCGCATCCCACCATGTGACATCTAATCTTCGAAACCTATCTCTCTACTCTGAATATCCTATTACTAAGAAGATCCATATTGGGGATGATACTAACTTAGCAATCACTCATATCTGTTCAACCACACTACCATATCATTCCCAAACCTTTGCTTTAAATAATATTTTATGTGTTCCTTCAATAAAAAAGAATCTTATATTTGTCTCTCAATTCTGCTCTAATAACAATGTGAAGGATTTTCGAACGGGGATAATATTGCTTCAAGGAGCGACTAGAGATGGTGTTTACAAGTGGTCGTGTTCTTCATCAACAAATAAGCCTGTGATTGCCTTCTTCTCAATAAAAGCTCCTATCCATCAATGTCATCATCTTCTTGGTCATCCATCTTCTAATATTCTGCGTCATTTAGTTTCACTTCAAATTTTATCTTTACCATCATCATCAATCGTGTCTAGTTTTGCCTGTAATTCATGTCATTGCAATAAAACTCATAAGTTACCATTTTCTCCATCATCACTTATAAGTTCTTATCCTCTTAAGTTACTATATTCTCATGTGTCCATCCCCAATCATTTTCTATGATGGTTATAAATATTATATCATATTTGTTGATCATTTCACTCGCTATATTTGGTTTTATAATCTTAAGAAAAAATCTGATGTTCATGATATTTTTGTTCATTTTAAAGTGTTAGTTGAAAAATACTTCAAACATTCAATAATCATACTTTATATGGATAATTGTGGAGAATATATTTTCCTAAAGCCATTTCTTGCCTCTAACGACATATCTCGTCTCACCACTCCACCACATACCCCTAAACACAATGGATTTTCAGAACATCGTCATCGTCATATAGTCGAAACTAGTCATACCTCACTTCATCATGCCAGCATGCCTCTAACTTTTTAGCCCTATGTATTTACTATTGCAACCTATCTTATCAATCACATGCCAAAAGTAGCCATCTCCATGAAATCTTCTTTTGAGAAGTTATTTAGCACTCAACCTAATTACAACAAGTTAAAAACTTTTAGTTGTCTTTGTTATCCGTGGCTATGATCATATACGGGTCCCTGAAACTTGATCCGAGATCTCAAACATGTGTTTTTCTTAGCTATTCATCCACTCAAAGTGCATATCAATATTATGATCCACTATAAAAAAAACTTTATCTCTCGTTACGTCACCTTTTTCGAGTTAATTTTTTCAGTTTCTACCCAATCTCTCCATCTTTCCCATCCAACGGATGTTACATTCCATGAATAGACAAAAAAACTCCATTGTCCATTTCATCCTCATTAACGGATCTATCTAATACAGATTCCCTAAAAACTCTCTCCACATCCTATTTTGATTCTTCCACACATACCCAACTACCTATTCTTTCTCTTCTCTTCAATCATGTGCCTAACCCATTAACCTAATTTGGTCAACATGGTCTTTCACAAATTTTCTCCAATTATCTCTCTCTCATTCAACAATCTATTCTTTTATCTAAACCCATATCTTCAGAGGTAGGCTCTCCGATAATTAATAATGATGCAATCACTCAAGAACATTATCTCTCAAGCAACTTGCACGGTACATCCTCATCCACCAGTCATGCTCCAACATCAACCCAAAATATTCATCTCATGCGCACTAGAGCCAAAAACCACATCTACAAACCACTCATGAAATTAAGCCTTACCACCCTTCACACCCCAGCCTTTTCAATTGAACCCACATCTTTCTCTCAAGCTCTAAAACACCCCGAGTAGTGTACAACCATGTCTGAAGAATTTAATGCACTTCTACATAACGAAACTTAGACTCTTGTTCCTCCTAATCCTTCTCAAAACTTAGTTGTAAGTGGGTGTTTCGTGTCAAATGGAACCCTGATGGATCTATAGAACGGTACAAAACTCATCTTGTTGTTAAAGGGTTTCATCAAAGACCTGATATCAATTATCATGAGACTTTTAGCCCAGTCATCAAACCAACCACGATTCAACTTGTCATCAGTCTTGCACTCTCAAAAGGATGGCCACTTAAATAATTAGATGTCACCAATGCTTTTCTTCATGGACATTTAACAAAAAAATATCTTTATGATCCAACCGCCTGGCTTCAATGATAAAAATAATCCTACACATGTTTGTCATCTCAAGAAGGCATTATATGGTCTCAAACAAGCCCCAAGGGCATGGTACCATGAACTCCATCAATTTCTTCTATCCATTGGGTTTGTCAATTCCAAATCGGATACGTCTTTATTTATCTACACTCATTTGCATCTCACAATGTAACTTTTAGTGTATGTGGATGATTTGATCCTCACAGGTAATGATGATCGTCTTCTTGGGCATTTCACTACTAAACTTGCTGCTAAATTTTCTTTCAGAGATCTTGGTGAACTTTCATACTTCCTTGGTGTTGAAGTGATTCTCTCAAAAGATGGTATTCTATTGTCTTAATATAAATATATACATGATCTGATGGAGAAGACTCACATGATCAACACCAAAGATGTGACTACACTATGTCTCCAAATCAAATGTCTAGTCTGCATGATGGTACATCTTTAGTGGATGCTATAGAATTTCGCTCCATTGTTGGGGGTTTTCAAGACTTATCCCTTACACGTTCGGACATTACTTTTGTTGTCAATAAGTCATCTCAATTTATGCATCGTCTGAAAAATAATGCCTTCTCCATTACTTACGAGGTACCTTACATCATGGTTTATTTTTTCATCATGATTCTCCTTGGTTACTTCATGGTCTCTCTGATGCCGATTGGGCCAGTAATACTAATGATAGAACCTCTACAAGTGCCCATGTCATGTTTCTTGGTCATAATGCAATTTTATGGAGCTCGAAGAAACAATGTACTATTGCTCGGTCCTTCACTACAGTAGAGTATCATGTTGTTACATCCGTTATGACTGAAATCACATGGCTATAATCTTTGTTACGTGAACTTAGAATTCAAGTGCCTATGGTACCAACTGTTTATTGTGATAATATTGAGGCTACATATCTATGTACAAATCCTATCTTCAACTCTCGAACAAAACATATTGCCATAGATTTTGATTTTGTCTGGAAAAAAGTACAAAATGGTGACATACGAGTTTCCCATGTCTCATCTGAAGATCAACTGCTCGATGCCCTTACCAAACCACTCTCTCGTCAATGATTTGACCAACTTCATGTCAAGATTGGCGTTCTCCCTAGAGATACCATCTTGAGGGGGTATAATAAGAAAACAATGCAGTTAACTATTGTCTAGTTGTATATCATGAATTATGGATTGTATTATTAGCTAATTTATATAATTTAGGTAGTTAGTGATAGGCTGATTATTTGATTTCTTCTTTATTTGACTTTATCTAGTTTTAAGAAAATAAATTGTAAGCAGATTATTTATTTTCTTCTTTGCTTGATATTATAAACATGTATATAATATAATATTATCAATGAATGAAAACTAGTTCAGCCAATTATTTATCCTCTAAACTCTTTACCCCTAACAGTTTGTTCATGTAGACCCTTCTACCTATCACTTTTATAGAGAATGAACCATGAAGAAAATAATCAAAAATTTGAGGAGGTCCGAGGTGAGACCACATTATTTTAGCATTGTTTGTGGGAATCTCGCATTAGTTCCTCGCGCATATAGTCCACCTACCTGCTGGGGCTCGTGTTGGAAAGAAATTCATTCTACATTAAATGGGCACGCAAGTGGCCTCTGACTTATAAGTAAGGGGTCAAACTCTATCCCCAAAGAAGCACTTTTTCAAGATAAAATTGTAAGACTCCAACCAAAATGGACAATACTTTTTATATGGATGCTTGGCCACCCCGTACCATACCACATATGTTAATTACTAGGGATGTCAATGGGGCGGATCTGAGATGGATTTGACTAAACCCAAGACCTGCCCTGCCAAAAGAAATGTAAACTCAAGACCCACTCCACCCCCAGATCCATATTCGACAGTTCAAACCCGCTAAACCCGCTAATAGTTGCAAATGGGGTCAATAAAGATTTTAAAATCTATCATATAATCAAAATTGTTAAAAAATTAACACAAATCATACATATAGGCCAACCTCTTACTAATCACAATAATAATTTACAATCCTATAATCAAAATATCCAACAAAAAAATTCTTCTTAATATTACAAACTCTTTAAATATATTTTAAATTCAATTTTTCAATTGAAAAGAGAAAAAGAACCAACTAGAATATAAAAGTTAGTAATAAAGTCTTTAAAACACATATAAAAATAACTAAAGTTGACAATTTGACATTACTCATCAAATTACAAAAATCACATCTACAGTCAAATTCTTAAATAATTCAATATAATGAAATTAACTAGTCAATGTCTCACTAATACATTTTTCATCATTTTCTTACCCATCAAGCATTGTAGGACAAATTGATATACCACCGAGTGTTGAACAAGTCCCTACAAGAATAAACAAATAAATTATGTATACTTTATTAAATGCTATAGATAGAATATATGATAAAATATAATTATAAATTTATTTACCTTTTACCTCATTCCACAACCAACGACGAGCGCACATCAATGCTTTCAAAGTAGTTGGATGAAGCCTACTATGATGAGAACTAACCATTCTCCCACTGATACTAAAAGCACATTCAGATGCAACAGTTGAAACTGGAATAACTAAAATATCCCTTGCCATCTTCTGTAAATTAGGATATTTAACTCCATTTGTCTTCCACCAACTAAGAATATCAAAATTTTGAGTCCTAGGCAAAACACTTTCTTCCAAGTACATATCCAACTCCGAGGTTAAGGACATTGAAGTAGTAGGATTTGAACTTGAACTCACAAATTTGTCATACATCTCTAAAGTGTCACTATTAGATGCATCAAGAAGACTAGAAACACCAAATGATGATGCACTCTGAACAATTCCTAAATTACTAAAACTCAAGCTATTTTCATTCAAAGTTGCAGCTCTAGATTGGTAATCAACCAATAAATCATAACAGTTCTGTCGAATCTCATCTACTTTAAATTGTGATTTTTCGCCATAAATTAGTGGGAAATAAAACTCAACAAGTTTTAATTTATAACTCGGATCTAAAACAGCAGCAACCCCCATCATAATATGAGAAGCATCCCAATATTTTTCATAGTTTTCCAACATTTTCTCCGCCATACAATGGATCATCATATTTAGACTCTTTACCCACTCATCCAATTTTAATTTGATATCACAAATCTTTGAAAAATAAAAATTAGAAGTGGGATAAAGTGTACTAAAAAATATCTCAGTCACATGATAAAAAAATTTCAATTTCCCACAAATTTCAATTGCATTCACCCAATCTTCATCAGTTGGTAGAGTTTTATAGTATTTGTCTCGACATTTAACTCGTGGAAACACATCTTTATATATTATTGCAGTTTCTAACATCAAATAAGTTGAGTTCCAACGAGTTTTACAATTGAGAGATAATTTATTA
The DNA here is from genome assembly GCA_019321725.1 of Paulownia fortunei. Lineage (NCBI taxonomy): Eukaryota > Viridiplantae > Streptophyta > Magnoliopsida > Lamiales > Paulowniaceae > Paulownia > Paulownia fortunei. The sequence continues at coordinate 22,470,374 of CM033108.1, read as the reverse complement.
CTACAATTAATATGCAACTATCGAGTAGCTTCCTCAAAATTTTCTACTCTAGCAAGTGAAGCAGTCCAAAGTATGACACTATCCGTATCCTGTCAATTGCACCACTAATTAGTTGCAGACCATCTTTCATAATTAAGTTTAAAATACGTGCACAACAACACATATGAAGTACCTTTCCATTCAATAGCATATCTCTCTTTGAAAGTTTGTCCAAAAGAAGATGAAGCATGGCGTCATTGGTCGTGCAATTATCTACCATGATTGTTGACACTTTATAATTAATATTCCAGTCCATGAAAGATTCAACAAGCAAATCAGATTGCACCTCAGCAGTATGTGGAGATGGAACATATATAAACCTAAATAAAACAATCAAATGTCGTAATTATATTTTTATAAATGTGTCATATACTTAGAAATTAAAATTGAATATACCTCAAAATGCAATGTTGTAGAATCCACGAATCATCAATATAGTATCCAGTAATTGCCATGAAACCTTTTTTAGTATTGTTTGATGTCCACATGTCAGTTGTGATAGCAATACGATAATTAAGCTTGTCCAACAATTTATAACACTTAGCCCTTTGAACATTGTAAATCTTTAAAATATCACTTCTAAGTGTATTTCTTGAGATCATGTTAAAGCAAGGTTGGAGGCTGACAACAAATTTTCGAAACCCGACATGTTCAACAATACTAAGAGAATAAATATGTAAGATGACCATCGAAGCAAGCTTATGCCTTGAATCTTCTTGGTTGAAAATATGTGTGGTCAATTCTTGGCTTCCACTAGTTTTCTTATTAACAATTATTAGACTTTGATGGATATTCATTTTTCTTGGTCGCTTTCTACAAGTTCTCTCATAAAGCTTTTTTAAATGGGTAATTCCATGACTAGCTGAGCTTTGAGGCGGGCTTTACAGTAGTTACACTCAGCATACAAAGTGTTTTCAACCATCAATCTTTTAAAGTGGTTCCAAGCCTTCGATGTATGTTTTCTCTTACGACTATTTTTAAAAATATCCTCAATTTTCAAGACCTTATCACCTTCATTATTATCCTCAAAGGTAATTTCTAACATCATATTGCTTTCTTGGGAGCAATAGATGGTAGAGAATTATCTCATTCTTCATATTCCATCTGTTAATTGTTAGTGGTAATTAATAATTGAGTAAAAAATTTGCACACACAAGGTATTAAGAAAGTGAAGTAACAAAATGCATAAGAAATGTATAATAGAATAACAAGTCAAAATATATTATGTACAATATTTACTATAATAAATAGAATAACAAGTTAAATATTAGATGAGTATTTGGGATAAATAAGGAAAGAAACTAAACTTATTAAAGGATTAGATTACAAATTTCAATATACAAATGAAGTCAATATTCAAAGTCACCTAATTTGGAAACCCAATATACAAAGCTAAATTTTGATAATTTTAATACTAAAAGGAGCACCAATAATTTTTGTTATCAAATTAAGGCTTAGGATGATAGCACATCCCAGCCTGCGAGTTGAAAGTTAAAGCCTTTTTGAGAAAGAGTCCAAACGATTGAACAAACCAGAAACAAAACCACTAAAAATGAGAAACAGGTAATCGGCCTTTTATTGGTGAGATGCAACAATAATAAGCATTTATTAATCATCATTAGCTTTTCTTAATCTCTATTTGTTATTATGCATTAAATTTCTAACTTAGTTTGTTTCGTTCTTGGTTTATCAATATGAAAATTGTAAACACAAACACACACGCACACACATAGAGTTTGACTCTCTTTCATTTCTTGCTTAAACAAACTAATATGGGTAAACTTACTTTTCATTCATTTCTTACTGTTTCCAATTTGGGTAATTTTGGGTTCTTCTTGAAGCTTTAAATTTATATATTTCTATCAGTTTGTTCTTTTTTAAAAAAATTGTTAGTGAAATTTTCTTGTGCTGACATTTTTTTTTCTCTATCATATGTTGATAATTTTCTCCATATAGCCAGTAGCAGGAAGTTGAGTTTGATGACTTTATTGACATACCAGTTCTTTACCTTTTTACCCTTTTTCTTCAATTTCCTCATTTGTATTAATTTTGATTTCATCTTTCTAAATACGAAGATTTAAACACAAGATTTTGTGGAAAATCTTTCAGAAGTATAGAATATATATTACTACTTACTAGGTAAGGAGAAAATTTGAGGCCTTTGTTAGTGGGTGGTGGTGGACTGTTGGCGTGGTGGCTTTGGTGGGATCTCCGGCTCACGAACAACGTTAGCTGCCTGGTTGGTGTGGAATATGGAGAGAGTTAGAGAAGACAGAAAATGGGGTGGGAGTCAAGAGGAGAAAAAAAATAAAGAGTCAAAAAAGTAGAAACCATAATTTATTTATACCCTTTATATTCGGGATGGGTCTTCTTGGACCTGTTACTCGCCCCAAACCTGATGAGTTTAAAAAAAATAAATCCGCTATCTGTTTATTTAACCCGAATCCACTCAAAATGGAGTGAATTTGTGACGGGTCCGAATCATTGACATTCCTGTTAATTATTTAAAATGCATCTAATTTTTCAAACTTTTGAAAATTCTATAAATGTTCATATAACTATATATGTGCATGTACTATGTACATTACAACTATTTTTTCAATTCCCCTGAAAAATTTCATCCCATTTTCTTTTGATAAATAAATATTATAAATTATAAAAAAAATGAGTTAATGCACACTATGGAATATGGAGATATATATTTTATATAATTTTTTAAAAAAAGTTTACGCACATATGTATATATATATATATATATCCTTATCACACCAACACGGGGCCAGCCTTTTGTTCCAATGGCGGGTCTACACACCTCCCTTCGGACCCCACCACTGTCCGCCGCTGGCAACCACCAGTCATTCTCAGCGAAGCTCCTGCTACTACTCACTGTCATACCCATCTCCCTTGCCCTCTTTGCCTTCTTCCTCCAGTGGCACGGCGGTGGCATTGATGACCCCATTTCCCGATGGTCTCCCGATGAATCGCACAAGTTCCCCGGCATGGACTCCTCCCCTCTAGCCACCCTTGGCCACTCATCTTCTCATTCTTCTGATTGCTCCACGCTGCTCGGACACTCAAATGGTGCTACGTTTCCGTATTACCGAGACTGGAAGTTCAAGTTCGACTCCGATCTCAAGCCTAAGGTTTTCTGTTTTTTCATTTTCTGTTGTTTCTGGTTTTTTCCGTTTGATATGTCTGTGGAATTTCTGATTTAGGGTGATGTGAAATGGTTTTTGGTTGTTCTCTGTTAGAATTAGATTATTTTTTATTTTTTTTTTTTTTGGTTATCCTGACTTTTTGGGCTGGTGTTTGAATGTTGGGGAATGAAGCCATTTCTTGTTTCTGTGATGTTTTCTTGATTTCTCTGGTCAATGGCTTTCTGGAGAGGATAAAATGATAAGTAGAGTTTTTTTTTTTTTTTTTTAAATTGCTAGTTCTAGGCTAATATTTATTTCCATCATAATATTATATTGTAATTTTTGGATTCTTTACTTGTTTATTCAATGAAAAGTTGGTGTCCATGATTCCTAAATTCTTGGATGAGAGGCGGATTATCTGGAAAAAAGTTACTATATGAAGTTTTCATTAATTATTTTCCCAGGGAAATGGGATCTTATTCTTTTCCTATTGTTGGGTGATAAGAGATGTTTAAGAGTGGCATACGTTAATATTTATCCTGGTCTTCACAAATTCTTTAATTTTGATCCTCTTTTTTATGAATTCAACATGGTTCTATCACTTCTCTGATTTTGAAAGTTGATGATGCTTATTTTGTGCATAAATGGCTAGAGCATCGCATGGTTCTTATGTCATTTTGTCTCCTTTTAAGCAAAGTATTTACACTATCTACACTGTGATGAAAATTTTGGATATCAAGCGATGACTGAGTTTTAATTATGATGATGTGACAAAAACTGCAGTTGTCTTGCACATTTAAGGTGGAGTTCTGTTTCTGGTGCGATGTACTTACCCCACAATATCATAAAATAGATTGGAATACTGTTTTCCCAGTGAAACTGAACTGATGTCCCATTATTTACTAAGTATCAGAAGTTGGAAATGTGGAAATATAGTTGAACTCAGATGTACTTGACCTAAGTACTTGGCATTCCATATTTGATTTTATTTCCTATTGGTTTTGCAAATTTTCCTCTCCTAATAACAGTTTGAAATAAATGGTTGTTGATGAATGATGACCTTATTTGGTCTGGCTTTATTATATGCAGATATGTATTACTTCAAGTACATCTGCTAGCTTGGAGCAGATTCTGCCATGGATGTTCTATCATAAAGTTATAGGAGTGTCAACATTTTTTCTGTTTGTCGAAGGGAAGGCTGCATCTCCTGCAGTGTCCAGAGTGCTTGAATCCATTACTGTGAGTGTGTATCCTGCCTACCGTTTCCTTTGTTCCTTCTACAAAGGTGTTGTTATTGTGTGCCTTTTTTTTTTCCTTTTTTCTTTTTTAACATTTAAGTTTCTGTAGTTTACAAGACCATCTACCTGAGCAGTAAGCAATATGTTATAAAATACTTATTGTACCTTCTTACTTATTAAAGAAGTAAAGAACCCTGTAGCTTTCTTGATCCTGAAGGACAGTTCAGAGATATACACTAATAAGAAATTTGACCTGACTAGTTTCTGCGCTCTGGTCTGTTGAACAAATAATATTATCCAAATCATGGTTCATGGGCTCCTTTTTCATGAGTGGAATACACATACACAGCCGTTACATTGTAAAATGTTTTTTGGTCTTTAAGGGCTGTGAAGAAACAGGCATTAGAACGAAATGTTACCAAATTGATTTTTAGGCTCTGGTACTGGTATGTTTAATGAAATATTTTGTATGATTAATAAAAAACATATTCCATATGTGTCTTTAATGAGTAAAATACCACATAATTACCTGTTTGTGTCACACCATAAATGTACTACCACACTTGCATAAGAATGCATGGTATTTTTTTCTTGTAGCTGGATCTTGAGAGTTGTTGGATGTCAGCTGTCTAGATGAACTAATGATAGTATAACAATCATCAAATACTACTCTTCTTAGTTGATATAAGCTGACAATGCACCGCTCTATTGCCAAAAATACATATATATCAAAAGGTATTGGAGTAATTTACCTTTTCTTTGCCTTGGTTGAGATGAAGCATGCCAAATCTGCAGCCACTTAATCCTGCGAAGCTCATAGGAGCGTAAAGTTCAAGCTTCTTAACAATAAATGCCTTTAAAGTATGACTTTGATTAATGCTACATGCCATCTATTTGAGAGAAACTGATAAGAGCTCTCCCCAATTATAGCCTCTTATGTTGCTTCCAGTTTGGCCTTATATAGAAGTGGGATGATGTTACCATTATTTTTTCCATAGGATATACATGACAGATGTACCAAATTTACGCCCAAGCTCTTGGCCTAAACTCACCTCATTTATCTTACTCCTTTGTGACATGTTGCCCCATCAAGTGTGGGGGCACTGATCATATTATTGGAGAGTTTTTTTACCAATACTTGTGTAAGCTTCTATCCAGTTCAGTGATAACATGGTTCCATGTTTGAAATTTCACATTTGTGTTTCAGAAGCAGTAAGTGTGGACTTTATTTATCCTTGTAGGGCGTGAAAGTGATATACAGAACTAAAGAGCTGGAAGAGCAACAAGCTAAGAGGTGAGTCCCGTCAACTATGTCAGTGTTTAGAGATAGGTTGTTAAATTTGTGATGCCAGTGGAAGTTTCCCTAAATTCTTTTCGTTTTTCATCTACTTGACAGCACAGGTAAATGTTCAGAATGAGACAAAGTGAAATAATGGTTCTTTTGTGACAATTTGTTTATCCTGTTAGCACATGTTGATTCTTGCTGTATGGATTAGTTTGTTTGTCTTCAATCGCAGATTTCTTCTTCTAATATCTCAGCTGTGGCTTTGGTCTCTTACAACTAACAAGCCTTTTTTGTTGCTGCTTCAGCCAGATCTGGAACGAGACTTGGTTGTCAAGTTTCTTTTACAAGCCTTGCAATTACGAGCTTTTTGTGAAGCAATCCCTGAACATGGAGATGGCTATAGTCATGGCAAGGGTATGAATTATACTAGTCTAGGAGAGGTTAATGTGCTTTCATATGAAAAATAAATAACCTCTTTTACATATTATGGTTTTATGATGCTGGCGTGGACTGGATACTTCATTTAGACACAGACGAATTGATACATCCAGCTGATGCTCGGGAATACTCTGAGTCAATTGTTGCTTGATATGCCTGGGAATGTTGACATGGTTGTCTTTCCCAACTATGTAAGAAATTTAATCTCTGTTCGTTTCTCTGTTGCTGAGGCATAAAAACCTCTATGTTCAATGTTAATTCTGGTAGAATTAAATCATTGAAATTAGTTTAGCCATTCTTGTCAAATAGGAAAGAATAGGATTGATAACTATGATCTTTCTCAAGTCTCATCATTATATGTTCTTGTCAGGAGAGCAGCGTTGAGAGGGATGACATCAAGGAACCTTTCACAGAAGTAATTATTTAAATATCTTATCATTGTTCACCTGTGATAATAGTGCTTTCAATTGGCTTATTAATATGGTCTGGGAATAGAATGTAACAGTGGCTGATTCTTTTTTCTGTAGAATCATATCCTCATGTATAGTAGCTTGTTTCCAATGGATTTATCAAGAAATTGCTTAATTCTCTATTGGTGGGATAAAAGGTAGTAGTTACTTCATTTGACCTTACTCAAAATGGCATTTTCTTTATGCTGTTTATGAATAAAGAATGGTGAATTTTAGATATAGATTTTTTTGGCGGGAACCTCTTTATTCCATGGTAATCTACTTGATTTATTGAAACTGACTGATTTCTTTGTTTTTCATCTTCACATAGGTATCCATGTTTAAGAAAAACTATGACCATTTAACAAAAGGCACTTATTTCGGCATGTATAAGGAATCAACCCATGGCAATCCAAACTACTTTTTGACCTATGGAAATGGGAAATCGGCTGCTCGAGTTCAAGACCATCTTCGTCCAAATGGTGCACACAGATGGCACAATTACATGAAAACTCCTAAGTATGATTCGATTTAGTCACTTTTATATCACATGCATTCTTTCAAGTTTATGCATCCTTTTTGTTGGGTCTCTGGTCCATATTTTGCTCTGCATCTTTCTTCGTTGTTGTTAGTGTCAATTTTGGCATGGAAACAACAAGCTATATTCCTTAAGTCACCTTTTACATACACTTTTTGCACAATGATTGACAGTGAGATCAAATTGGAAGAGGCTGCTGTCTTACATTATACGTATGCCAAATTCTCTGACTTGACTTCTAGGCGGGATCGATGTGGTTGTAAGTCTACAAAGGAGGATGTCAAGCGATGCTTTATGTTGGAGTTTGATAGAGCGGTGAGAGTTGTACACCTGCATTATGTTTTATTTAGTTATTTGCTTAATAATATTCTCACTGGATTTAAATAAATCTGTCTTGCTGCTGTTTTAAGGGACTGATAGACAGGTTTAGTTTCAAATGGTTTGGAAGTCTCGGAAGATGACGACTTGTTTGTTAGTGTCTGTGCAACTAACTGGTATCCTATTTTCAGGACATGTGACTGAGAAACTTATTACTAATGATTGATCTATTGCATACTGTTGCGAAGCGATGGTGCTATCATTTTTATTATAGGATATCTTTGTTTCTGGAATGCAAATGCTTAAGATCAATTTTTTTTCCAAATTTTAGAAGTATTTGGTTGAGCTCTGTACACTTGACGAACACTGTGACTAAGGCTAAATTTTGTCAGAGTAGTAGATTTTTGTTTTTAACACTAAATCAGAAGTTTCTTCATTTGTCCAAGAAAATAAAAAACTCCAGTTCTTTGTTTAAGTTTAGTCAGAAATTTATAATACAGTAGAATTCTTTACTTTCTTTACTTCTATACTGAGAATTGTTTGAATATTCACTTCTCTGCTGAGAATTGTTTGAATATTCATAACTTACGCCCTGGACACAAAATCAACTTGGGACCATTTTAAAGACTTTTATGTGGTATACTAGTGCATGATTCTAATTTATTGCAGTTACTTTTCTTTCATGTTTCGGTTTGTCCCTGCTTAAAATATTTTAGTTAAGTGGTTGTCATTTCTTTGGTATCTAAACAAGAAGACATTTTTAATAGGACAGATTAATTGGCTTTGGAAACAGTGATTATGGCATGAGGTTGCCATGTGAAAAAATGCATAATAGTCCACACTGAGAATATTTTTGATTTACGTAAGACTTTTAGAACTTTTCGCTTTGATGATAGTCTGTTGCTACTCTTGAGTTCCAGCACTTAGATCTCTTTCTCTAAGAGGTTCATTTTGGTCATGGACAAGCCTATTGATTTGCATGTATGGATTTGAAATTCTATTTGCTCCTACTTCTCAAGATGCGGAATAATTATTCCACTTTTTTCTTTAGTTACTGTGCAAAAAATTGTAGTGGGTCAAATATCAAGGTCTATAAAAAAAGATATTGATGGTGCCAATATTGGAAATAAAATGTTGGTCTTATTTTCAAAGAGTATTGATTTGCAGGAAACAAAATATCTTTACAACTGCTATTGCTCTCAACCTCTGCAAAGTTAGGTTGTTCGATTCCTTCCTACTGCTCTTCGTTTTTCTTCTTATCTTTTATTTTCTCGTTTTCATTCACTCACCAGATCTTAATACCTGTTTATGAGACATTAATTAAAGAGGCTTCTTTCATTAATCGCAATTCATTACCATATCTCAAAGCTGAAAACTGAAGTTTTTTCTTCTTCCTTACTAATATTCAAACTCAAGTAGGTAGCATATCTCAATATGCGGTCATGCTCCAAAAGATCAACACCTCTGTGAGCTTTTAATATGGCGAGGGTCAGCCATAAATCAGCAGTGAAACAAAAGTGTAGCTCAAAATTTGTGGTTCAAAGTCCCTGCACTGCCCTGCAGATATCAATTCTATGTCAGAATAGTTTGGGCTGATATTTTCCATATGCTACGTTAAACATTTATGGAATTGGCTGGATAATGTCATGCCCTGAATGTGGGGATTAGACATTTAAAGTTTGTTTCGAGTTTGTCTAAAACACCAGAAGCATTAGATATAAGAGAATCAAGTGAGACTAATTAATTATTTTGCTTGAGAAATGGTCTCAGAACTTTTTCCTGTCATTCTCATGATAGATTGTCCATATCTGAAGCCATAGTTGATTTTCTTAGGATTGTCACACCATCTGAAACTGATTAGTAATTTAGTTGGGTAGCTTGTTTTGCTTCCTATGATGATCTATTGCTCTCAACTTCTAGTAGAGAGAATATTTTTCCCCCGAAATCTTTGTGAATGGCATCTACATCGTATGTCAATATGGTATAGAGATTGTGATGATACTGTTTCGATAAATTCTCCCCTACTTTCTCCTACTTAAGCTAAGAGTTTCAGTTATTTTACTAAGCATTAATGTTGTCAAGTTTTGCCCTGTGTGCTGTGAGTTTTAATTGATGGGCATCAAAATAATGAAAACTTCCTATAGTTGGTCAATAGCTACCATTTTGCTCAGCTGTAGGGATTTTAATTTAGTTGAGTTGATATGAATATTATTCGCTGTTTTTTTCAGTCTGTTTCTTATGCTGACAAGTATTGCTCATTTATTTGCAGGCATTTATAATTGCTTCTACTGCCACAGAGGAGGAGATGCTCAACTGGTAATGATCAAACTGCTTAAAGTACCCAATTTATTTTCATTCTATTATTTAGTGTACATCAATTGCATGGAGTTGGTGTGAGACTTTTTTTTTCTTCTTTTTTGAGTATAGTGCAATAGTAGTTTTGCTTATTACAAGCACATCGTCAATTCCTTGAAGTGTTTATGATACATATGCATTCTCTGGGTTTATATATTGTTTCAGTTAGTTGAACAATTGCATTTTTGCTGTATCAGGTATCATGAACATGTCGTGTGGACTGATAGAACCCTTAATTTGAAATTATTGAGAAAGGGGATTTTAACGCGCATTTATGCTCCCATGGTAAGCTTATGCGGATACATCAGATAGTGACAAAGAAGTCTGCTTAACCAGTCTACTTGTTTGTGTCATTAAATTAATTAGTTTTCCCTTAATATATTCCAGACCATCATCCAAGGATTGAGGGAGTCTGGCATATTTGGATCTGTCATTGCATCTGCCCAAGGATCTCTCTCAATGGACAAATTCTTAGCATCCATTGAAAGCAGTAATTCCTCCGGGGCTGTGGGCTCTGTGTCGCATCCGTCAAGAAAGATGAGCAGAAATAGAGTCTCTCAGGCAACTGCTAGAAAAGCTCTAGAGATGACTAACTATACATTTCACGAAGTAGCTGTCCCACTATTATCTCCCCCAGTCATGGATAGTGACCTTGAAACATGATTCTCCTGCATGATGGCTGCTTTTTTCTTTCTGTGTATGATTGAAAAAGAGGAGATTCTGGATTGTCCTCTTTGCACAGAGTAGGTGTAGGAAAGATCAAAGCAAGCAAGTGGTTAGTGGTTTAATCATATTTTAATCTATGGCTATTCCCGATCATTACCCAAGCGTGGAGGTGTATCTTGTAATGTAGAAAACAGAGAGAGAAGGGGGGAGGGGTGTTTTTGGCTCCACAACTTTACCCTTTACAGATGTTGACATTGAAAAGATGTACAGAATTTGTTGCATTTATCATCAGAATTCTTTTGTTGTATAGTGTAAGTACAGCTCAATTAGGCATCAAATTGCTGCTTCTGTTCTTAACTTGCTTTATCTTGGCCCGGTGCTTCTGCTAGCCTGATTTGTCTGTAATTTAAATACCAGTTGGCTTAGGTATTGATGGCCAGTTTGAGAAAGTTACATGGAGAAGCGGCTGGATTGTCTGCTTCTCTAAAACAGGAAATAACTTTCATGTTAAAATTGGTCAGATTATTTGGTAATTTCCTGTAGGTGTAAGCCAATAGGACGCTTATACGTGTTATGTGTATGTGCATTGCATTTAGTGTAATATTCATTTATCCTTACCCTAATTTTCAAGAAATGTCATATTTTTTATTAAAAAATGAGATACTTGTCGATAATTTTGTTATTTTGTTGTTTTTTTAGTTACATTTAAAAAGTTGGTACTTAATTTATTAAAAAAGATGAGCAAAACTAATTTTTGTTAATTTAATTTCTTTTCAGTTTTTTCAGAAATTCGTATATCCAAAAACAGACAAACAATCCGATTGGTTGCATGTTGAAAAGTTTTAGTTTTTATCTTAGAGTTTTAGGTCATAAGAAAGAAAGGAAAAATATATTTAAATACAAATACTGACATGCATCATGAATTCACGATCAAAAATTAACAGTGAGACAGAAAATCAATCTAAATTTAATTTTAAATCCAATAATTCCACATTTAATCACTTAAAAAGTAAAACATATTATATTATTACATTTAAATAGATTAAGTTGTAGTTGTACTATTTGACCTTGCCCGAAATATCAAACTATTCAAAGTTTTGGAGAAAACGCAAGGCTTTGTTTGGAGTTATTTTTGGTATTTTGATAAAATTATTAATGTATTTTTGGTAGTAAGATTAGAGAATAAAATATGTTTAAATGTTTTATTGAGAAAAAAATAATGCGATACATTTTAAAATATATTTTTAATTGTAGATATTATTTTAATATTATTTTATTACAATTAGTAAGAATATAATAAAATATATTTTTTTCAATAAATTTATAGTCGATAATTATTTTGGGGGAATGAAAAATATGTTTTTTTAAAATAGCAATCCCCAAACACATTTTTCTTTTACAAGAAGAAAAATGTCATGGGGAAGAAACGCCAAACAAATTATTAGATATTAAGAGACTGGAGTTAAAAAAAAAAAAAAATCAACACAGAAAATATATTTTTTTCCCTAGTTATTCAATAATAATTAGATCATTGTGAACCAATGAAATAGTTTCATGTACATATAATAAAAAAGCAGAAATATTGAGCCTACCTAAGTAAGTACTATCTGTTTAATAGTTAAATTACATTTCATCTCCTAAAACAACATATATTTTTACTCTGTTATATATGAAATTACCCATTTTTATTTAAAATAGTTGAGGAAATGTCTAAATTAGATATTATAACTTATATTAATCTAAATTCAAATAAGTAATATAACCTATATTATCCTATTACTTTATTTTTATTTTATGAATTGTTAAAATAAATAATTACTTAAGTTAAAAAAATATAATTTCTTACTTATAATACAAAATTTTTTTAAAACTAAAATTCCAAAAAAAAATCTTTTTAAAATTATAAAAAAAAGATATTAAACTTTTTAATAGATTGGAAACTGATCAATTCAATATATTGGAAAAATCTGTCCCCCTGGCGATAACATTAACGACCGCTCAAATGATGCTATGCAACTCACTCTCTTCTTCTACTCTTCCTCGCCTTATCCCCACCACCCACAAGCCGCCGCCGCCGCCGCCGGTGAACGGCCGCACCGTTGAGCGAATTCTGCAAGTGGGCCGCCGGAAAACGAGCCGGAGAGGCATTTCGGTGGCGACACGCGCGGGTCCTAGCTCCACCAGCTATATATTTGCCTTCGTTTTCCCACTTTCACTTCTAGCAATCACTATTTTCACTTCTGTAAGAATTGCTGATAAGCTCGATGAGAAGTTCCTTGAAGAGGTAATAACAGCACATATGTTGTTCTATCGTTCCTCTTTGTGCTCTATTATGTGAAGGAATACCATGTTTGAACGGATTTTCTTGTGCTAATCCAGATATCGGCGTATGGAATTCTTGTGGGTTTCTTTCTTTTTAGAAGGGCTATGTTTCTTTCTTTTTTTTTTTTCTCTTTTTGTTTTGGAATTATAGTGGTGATTTTTGTGCTGGGTTTTTCTTGATAGAAGATCTGGCGGAGTTAGGTTTTGGGAGTTTTTGAAGGTTTATTAGCGAAACTTGTGATCTTATAATAAGGATTGGTATTTGAGGAAAATAGAGTTGGTTCTTTCATGTTTGTAATAAGTAATAGAGGAATTAAAATAGATTGATGATCAGTGGCCTTGGATTCTTCAGGACCATCCAAGAAACTTAGATGATTAGTTTCTTTTAAGGAGAACGAGTGAGTGATAAGCCAAGACTTTGCCGGAAGAGAATTTATGGTAAAAGAGGTGGACTTTGTGATTGTTGCTATAGAGGAAAATGGTGATGCCTTTGGTTTGAGGAGAACAAAGCAGCATTTGATGACTGCTTGCTAGAATAACAATTTGAGTGGTCGTTCAATTGCTGATAGTATAGCCAATAGTAGAGTGCAGAAGGCACCTAGAGTTTTGATCAACATGGAGTTGCAAAAATGCAAGATAGAATTTGGCTCGAGCATTTATAGAGTTGAGGGATGTCTCCTAAAAAGAAATAGTACTTGTTGGCAATGCTCGATTGAAGAATATATATCTTGTCCTTGATGTGATTGTAGAGGGTAACAAGCCACCCCTCACTCTGTGAATTGATGATGGGCGGAGAAAGAACAGAGAGTTGAGAAGATGCATAGAGTTGTGGGAAGTTGATTTGGTGAGGCAACTTTCGGCTCTCCTATAAACTAATCATAATGAGGACATGGAGCTAGTGAAGTCTTAAGGTTAGTGCATAAATTTCCTCAAAGTCCTAAGAGAAGGTATCTGAAAGGTTAGTGATGCAAAGATGTGCCAGCTTGAAGTGCGACCACAGGTGACAAGTCACCATTGATTTTGTCATGGCCAGATAAAATGTATGGGTCAGTTGCTTTAGAGTGAGGGAACCATTTGGAGCTGCCTGCAATACTGCCATGTTGCTTCATGTAGACTTCATAGAAGGAGAAATAAACGAGTTTTCCTGAACACCTTAACAGAGTAATTTAACAAAAATAATTCTACAATATAAAAAATAAGAAAAAAAAAAGGAATAATTTACTTCAAAGTGAGTAGGTTTTATGCCATATATGGGAAATGTTAGCTATACAGACTTTATAGATAGGCAGGGTTATTGAATTCGGGATTATAGTTGCTTCAAAGTCTCAGTTTGCAATTACTGATTCTGAAAGTGAAAACTTTATACATCTCAATATATTGTTGGAAAATACGTCATTTTCAACCTGAGGAAGTAGGAAACACCTCCTATCCTCAGATTTAGAGGCGAATTCCTCCTTCACAGCTCGTGCCAGCTGAAAAGAGAGGTGAAGTTTTACCATCAGAAATGTCAATTGCAGATTTTTTATACAAATTCTATTTACTTCTTTCTATGCTTTTTTATACTGAAATTGAAGAAGTTAATATATACAAGTGCTTGAGGAGATGTTTTTTCGGCAATCGCAATGACCAGCCTAGAAATTGTCATGTTATTGCATTTATGCCAGTATGAATTGACTTGAAAACCAATTCCTTTTGTTAAGTGTTGCCACAGATTGATGTATTTTGCTGTTTGAGTTATATCATCATCCCTTCTCCTGGCATCTAGTCCAAAGTTTATTGCTCCTTTTCTTTCTTCCGAGATGAAAAAAGGAAAAAAAAAAAAAAAAAAAAAAAAAACATAATGATGGAATCTTGTATTAGTGAAACCTAGTATCCAAATTACGATGCTCATGACATGAAACTTCTTAGTCATATTCGGAGAAAATTTAGTTCACAATTTCCATTTTGTGATGGTCCAGCTTGCCGTAAATGAAGCAATACTGGAAGCAGAAGAGAACGATGATGAAGTCTCCATTTCTTCCAAGAAAGAACCTACACTACCTATTCGCAGCCGCAATCGCCCCAAACGAGAAGTTGAGCCATCATCCATGTAACTTTGGTTTAGGTTTTGGGGGCTGAACAGAATAGACAAGTTAGGTTCAAGATCTGTAATTTCTTAGTGGTTGTAAGCCTTATATGATTGTGGTAACTCTTAGAATGTAATTTTGTATGTCTGTATGTATGTAAGTTGAGAGGGAAAAGAACTGAATAATTCACAGATTTCCATAAACCTGTGCGGCTGGTGTATAGATATGAGCAAATTTGCCTAATACAGCCCATTTGACTAATCTCAAATATAACCAACTGGATAAACGAACTTAGAGGTGTTGGCAAAAATAAGCAGTAGTGCAATATAGATAGCAACACAAAAACATTAGTTAACAATGTTCTTGCTTACTTTCGTTGTTTAACAAAAACATTAGTTGACATTAGTAGACTGAAAGTATTGCTCCGTTCCTTGTCCATATAGATGGGCATATTTTAGACTAAGGGTTATTGAAAGTAATGTTCCGTGGTCATGCCCCTTGGGTTACAAATGGGTGAAGAAGATTGCAGTCCATTTGAGAAATTGAATTACATTGCTTATACGGTCCGAATCGAGGAATCCCTTAAATATGATGTAAAATGAATTTTTGATTAAATAGATTTCTTTATGAAAAATAAAGAATCAAGGGGAGAGGGAAGTTCCCCGAGCAACAGATAGAGAGGAGGATTCATTTAATCACAATTTGGGCTCCTAGAATATGGAGGTCGTGGGGCTTTCTATTTGATTTTAGGATCAATGGGTAGGCAGCAACAGACGTAGTCCATCCAAGAATCATAGTCACACTTCAGACTATTTATATTTTAAATGATTCGTTGTACTTAGATTGGTAGTCACTTTCTTCATTACAAGAAAATTAAGCTACCATTAATTAACAAGTTCTCCATATACAAGTAGAAAATGCAATGAAAACAAGCAGATTAAATTGTTGCTCAGAAAATGGATTCTTCTTTTGTTTAATATTACAAAATAGAATGTTGATATACATGCTCCCTAGCCTTTGTCCCTTTTTTTCTTTCATTTGTGTTCAAATACATCTATACTCATAAATATATAATTTCATACCTAAATTGCCTTAACACAAACATAAGCTTACTTACACTCATACATACAGAAATACAAAGTTGTAAAAGCGACACCATTTGTTGGTTCTTCTAATTAAAATATAGACCCAATCAACGATAAAGTTTATATAGTTAAATAAGAGATGCAAAAAATTCAACATTTAATACGTACAAATATACTATGGATTTTTGTTAAAAATTACGGTAAATAAATCGACAAAAAAAAAACAGTTAATATATGAATTCATAGACGTTCAGGTAAAATACAAATATAAAAGAATTGTTCAGAAGAAAAATTACAATTTATTTTGATATTATTTTTATACGAATTGTGTTTGTACTTATTCTTAAATTATGTAAAACTTATTTTATAAGTATTCCTATATAATTAAATTTATAATTATGACATAACTTAAAGATAATTATTTAATATTAATTAATTTATTAATAAATTATTAAAAAAATATTTTTTATTTATATGGTATTCCATTATTACTTATAAATAACTTTTAAATAATTTTTAAGTTATATTTAAATATTATATTAAAATAAAATATTTTTTATCAAGTATTATACGCGTAAATATAATATGTTTACTAAATATTTCTCCTCAAAATATGATGTATTACTTGGTGGTTCAAAATATATTCGAAAAATAAAAGTATTTTTTAATTATTCATAATTACATGCATTACACGTGTATAATACGAATTGTAAGTAAACATTAAAGAAAATATGTGGAAGGAAGCTTACGTTACAATGGGCAGATGTGCACCTGACCCCTTTGCATAGACTTGCTTTCCTTCTCTTGATTGTTCGTGCCTGTGTTCAAATGACAAGGTTTTTCACCTTGCAAGTGGGTAGGAGCTTTGAGTAGCTGCATGACGAGGTACCCTTTCATAAAAAAGCTCGACAAAGATGAGTAAACAAGATACGCCACATGATAACTGTGAAGCACGATTTTTTAGGGGCAAATCTCATTAAGCAAACAACAATACGATAGTTGCCAAGATTTTTTTCATCTGTTCACTGAATCAAGTAAGGTGAATGATATGTAACATCATCACAAATGGCATACTACTAAGGAAGAAGGTGCTTTTTCGCCACCTCTATTTTGCTGGCTCAAAAATCTACGCAGACCCTCAAATGCAACGGATGCTGGAATCGCGCCCAAGCATATGGGACACCTGAACAGGGGACATTAAACAAGGGCATGATAGGATATTTCGGAAAACTCATAAATGTAAACTCAACCAAAAGAAATAAACTAGATAGAATCATATTATAACTATGAAATACATTTATTTGCAGCTACTTTGATGAGGCTAACAGAAAAGGATGCAATTGATATTTTCTTTCAACAGTCAAGCGAATCAAGCAGAGTGAATAGCATATATCAAGATACTTCAGTGCACCCAACATGCAGTAACATCCAAAATAGTAAAAGATTGAATTAATATGTCTCCATGTATAAACAGGGACATTGAATACCTATCTGATATGATACTTCATTAAACGCGTAATGTACAGCTGATTAAAACAACTAAACCAGCTAATGTCTTTAATTTATGAAGTAAACTAATAGGGGTAATTTTCATTAAGCCAAATCCTATCAACTGAATCAGAGAACTTTAAAACATTTAATATAGCATTTGACACAAACCAAAACTACTAATAGCTGATGCCATTCCCAAATTGTTGGCAGAAATGTTTGAAAGAAAATTTCATGAAGCTAGGAAGAAGAAATTTAGCTGATGCGTGATATTTTATTTTTTTTCACCTCCACAACTGAATCAGGAAAATAGTCAGGTTTCATAGGCAAACATCAATTTTGACAAATAAGAAAACACACAAACTAGGTCATGGCATACTATAGCAGCAATTTAACATGGTTTTGCAAGGCAAGCTAACAACATGGAAAGGCTATTGATTTATTTTTCATATTATCAGCTGAATCAGCCAACCACAAATGAACATATGACTAGATCATAAAGCCAAACAATACGTCAATAGAAACCAAACAAGTCACAGCTTATGGCATAATTTATCTTTAACTGAAATTTCATGTAAGCAACAAGACAAACTTCATTCATAGTTTTTTTTTTCATTTAAAAACTAAGTTGGGACGTCGTTTATTTATTTAATTATTTTTTGATGAATGGACACCATTTAGATTATAAAGTCAACCATAATTCTGATATAACCAAGAGATTTGACTAGACAGTATCATGTTACAACCATAATTGCACATGCAAAGAAATCTCATGAAGCCGACAAGAGCGAATTAGATTTTTTACCATATGCTGAAACAAACAACCTCAAATAGGTATATGACCAAACTTCAAAAATTCGACCCTTTACATCTGACAAGCAAAAATAATTGAACTAGGTAATTTCATCTTATGTGCAACCAGGAAATCATATCTAAAGAAACAAGGTTATAAACCCACAGGAAGACACTGAATCCACCCTTAATCACTGCATATCATATCCAAAAAAAAAGATTTGGGCCAATGTCTTCGCAAGATATATAACTGCATATATAAAATCTACCCTACATGGTATTGACAAGTTTATTGGGCTAAAATATTCCAGATATTGGCAACGCCTTCATAGCAGATTTGTTGAGTAATACAAATATGTGAGCAAATGTTTGCACAACCAAAAAAGTTTAAAATCATAACTAAATACTAAAAGAAATATGGAAATCATACACAAAGCTAAATATAGAATATGTGAAATCCATTCAAAATGAGAACATGCATAGTCTAAGGTGTGTATGTGTAATCTTGTGTGAAGAATCAATCGCACACCAATGCCAATAAACCTCAGAAGTGTACACATAGGATGCCCTATCTGATTCAAAGCAAGTGCAGGGGGAGCTGCATTTTTCTCATCAATCACACATATATTATCTCCAATCACTCTAGCAGCTTCCAGATTCAACGTGTGGAATTTTAGGGTCAAAATGAGATTGATCCACCCTTCCCCATTCTAGGCCAGAAAATTGCCAGTCTTATAATTTGGTATACAAGTGCACACTAGATGACTCCATGTCAATGAGACTGAAAAACAATAAAAACCAATGACTTTAGGAATTCTCAAGGTACATTATTTAGAACAAGAGGGAGAAATAGGAAGCCCCACCGGACTTACTTCTATTGCATTTCAAAACATAAAGATGTGACAACCAAATGGGCGCTGCGTTTTTCTGAATGTTAAAGGTAATAAGCCAATTGAAACTGATTGAATGAATCATGGCATTATGATAACAACCAGATCAAGTTAAATGCATGTATTATTGTATGTGTGCCGTCCAGTGTGCCACGTGTATTATGAAGAGCAAGTTGCAGCACTAGCAAGAAGAAAAAGTTCTTCAACAGAATATCTAAATCCATCCATTGCCAGATATCACTAGTTTTTTTCAGCTATGTATCTGACGCAGTCATGGTCTTTCTCACTAAATTCAACTCCAAGAATGCATCTTCAACCTTGCAAAAGCAAATATTGATATCTCTACTACATAATGAGCAGGTTCCATAGTTTAGTAGTCTTATAGACAATTGAAAATTTTGTCGGTAAAAAATACTCCAATACATAGTGAATATGCTATTGTTCATTGGTCTTATAAGTGACAATAAATCACACTCAGCACTCACGCACCGGTTCCCAGTTTCCAAATAGATCAACAAAGTTCTACAGTGAAACCTCTCTAATGATATTACAGATAAGAAACAGACTGGCTCCTTCCAGAACTTTTAACAACTCAGGGTACTACTAGGGCACAACACTCTCCGTAAAGTTACAAAAACTAGTCCCTCAGAACTTTTCACCACTCCGGGTACAACCCGACATTAACATAATTGTAAATAAGGTATATGAATCATATGGAACACAGTGCAGTTGAAATTCTCTAAGGCCCTATTTTGGATTGATGGATTTGAAGTTAATGATTTCAAATCCATAATAATAAAATCCATTGAACTTGTTTGAATAATATCATGATACAATAGATTTTTAAATCCTTAAGCTCCTATTTTAAATTATTTTTTGAGTCATTATGGTGGATTTCAAATCCATATTATATGGAGTCATTTGAAATCCTTCCCCCAAATCCAAATCCTTGCCATCCAAATACAACCTAAGATCATTCATGTGTGTCTGAACCTCATAAACGGAAAAAATTAAAACATACAACAGCTTAGCTTCACATATAAAGGTTGATCAATCTCTTGCTGCAGTTGAACCGTAATAGTTTCATGTACAAAAGAGAAATAAGCAAGTTATGAGCAAATATAGAATCTTACTTGAAAGGAAGTTCTGACTTTTAATGTATGGGCCTCAAAAGCCTTTTAACATACCTTAATGGAATGGCTGCCACACCCACAAGCATGCATTTCCAGTAAGCTTTATCTTCCTCAGTCCAAGTATCTTTGATTGCTTAAAAGTCTAATTCTCTTAGAGATCAACCCAATTGCGTTTTCCAATGGTCACACTACACTTCTAATTCGTCAGGACTGGAAATGATGATTCCATTAGGGGCAGCATATATAAACTGAAGATTCATTTTTTCACCAGCCAACCTAAGATTAGACGATCATCCGGCTGTATTTCTCCCAAAAAATATTCAACTATGAAAAAATAAAAGTGTGACCTACTTGGTCATAATATAGAAATGATTGTATTATTTCTTTTCTCATTATTTTCTTTCCTACTAAACAGCAAGTTAAAGCTTTATTAACATACCAGGGTCCAGGGCATTGATGTAGACAGAAACAAGCTCAAGGTAACAGATACAAATCTTGTAATCCAGAGATTACAGTGGAAGCTCCTCATCATAGATTTAAGCTTATGTGCTGACAGTTGAATACTCAATATCCATCGAAGTATGATTTAACTGAATGCCATCCTAAAGTGACATGATCCACTGGAATAAGTTCTAGCTCAAAGGGTTCACCTCATAATTGGACCGACTCGAGACCAGTCAGGTTGGTCTAGTCATAGCTCAACTTATAGTTATCTTTATCAGGATGGTTGGCCTAATTATAATCATACCTCTTTTCACGTGTTCAACTGGGCAAGAATGTACAGCCCTTTGCCTTTAATTTTGACTCCAGACCGAAGAATTTTATTCCAGACAACAGCAAATCTGCAGTTGTCTTTTTCATATGGTCTATAAGCATCTCATCATAGGCTATTACATCAGCTTCACTTAGAAATTTAGATTCTCTCATGATTGAGAAGACTTTCCTTGCCTCTTCAATGGTTCCATGCTTGCACATACCATAGATAATAGCATAGTATACAATACTGTTCGGAGGACAACCTTGATCTACCATTTCATTGACAACTTCAACTACCTTTCTGGCATCACTTAACTTGCAGACATGGATAATTGTGAGGGTGTACTTGAATTCCATGGGACCACTTGTCACATGGGCCAAGCAGTCACGAATAAGCATCATAGCAGCTTCTATCTCTCCTATTTTAGAAAGGCCTTTAACAAGAGAGTAGTAAGCAGCAACTGAAGGAACTGAAGACATTTCTTTAATCCTGTTGTACCAAGTGCATGCCTCCTGTACATCTCCAACTTCAACATAACATAAAATCGCATTACAGTAAGTCGATGAGTCAGGTACCAAGTCAAAATCATTGAGTTCATGGAAGAGTGCTAATGCCTTCCTTTCCTCACCATTCTTGAGAAGGGCCTCCATAAGTATATTGTAAAATGGAACACTAAGATAATTATGCATTTTCAAGCACTCAAACACTTCCAAAGCCATCACTACTCCAGTATTCTTCTCTACCAAGCCAGAAAAGAATTTGAGTAGATCGTCAGTGACAGAAAACCCCAATTTCTGCATTTGCTCAAGCAATTTACAGAATTCTTTCATTCTTTTCAATTCTGCGTAACAAACCAAGATTGGATTAACAGTATGAAAGTCAGGCCGGAGATCCTCTCGAATTGTTACTTGGAAAAGTTTATAAGCCCTGTCAACCAGTTTTGCAGTACACAAGCCTTTGATAAGGGAGTTATATATTCCCAAATCAGCCCTATATCCCATGTCCATCAAGTCTTTGAGCAAACCACAAGCTGAACCCACCCTTCCATCCACTACATATGCTTCAATCAAAGATCCATAAATAGCCCTGTCTATCAAATAATTTCTCTCTTTCATCTCCTTAAACAATTCGTAACCCTTGCCAACACGCTTACCTTTACAAAGTGCCATGACCAAAGTTGAATAAGCCATGACATCTGGCTCAACACCATCCTTTTGCATTTCCTCCCACACCATTAAACAACCATCCAAATTTCCCTCTGAAACCAACACCTTTATCATTGCTGTGTATGCAAACACATCTGGCTTGCACAGATTCTTCCTCATCTGATCCAGAAGGTCAAACACTTCATCCATTCGTCCTGCTTTACATAAACCCTTAATCAAAATCATATAAGTGACATTCTCTTCGACCAAACCATCCTCCTTGAAGTCATCATAAACTGACATCGCCAAATCTAGATGATCAGTCTTAACTAAGGCATCCATAATTCTGTTATACAGAAAGACTCTTGGCTTCACGCCAAATTTCTTCATTTTCTCATACACATAGTGTATCCTCAGACCCCTGTTCGCATCAGCATGCATCCTAATCAAGATTTCAAACTGTTTCTCACTAGGTGGCTTCCCTTGCATATGCATCAATTCAGGCACCTGATCAGCAGCCCGAAAATGATTTGCCCGATTCAAAAAATAGGCAAAGGCATTGTAACAGGCAAAATCATGCCTATAACCCTTCTGCCTGCCTGTCCAATCAAAGAATAAGAAAATGCATTTATAACACCCTATAAATTGTTGGCAAACTCTACGCTTTCTTAATTAAAACATGTTCAATAGGCAAAAGGCATTATAACAAGAAAATTAGTCCCTATAACATTTTGCTTGCTAGTCCAATTAAAAAAAAATACAAAATTGTGTACAACATTCAGTAACATATATATAGCCACTGCTCCATACATCATCAAACAACCACCAGTTTTCACAGAGCAAACAATTAAACTTTATATGCATGAAATATAAGGACTATGATTCTCCTTAACTGAATGGTATGATGCAACAACAAGAAAATGTGGAGACAAAGAAAAAAAGAAATATCATTCATTATCTCTTTCCCTCAATTTAACGCTGATGAGTCATGAGTCATGAGTCATGAGTCATGAGTCATGACAGCACATTACTTTCAAGCTCAAGCTCGATTTACCCATATTAATTCAGTCAATTTACCTAACAGAACTAAACAAACAAGGAAAATGATAAATTTGGCACCTTGTCCTGCAGAAGTAAGATCATGTCACATGCCACAATAATTTAAGCATAAGCAGCATATATCTACCCCAATAATTGAAGAAAAGAAGAAAAATTCCTCCAACCCATTCCTCTTTCCAAACAAGAATAAATAAAAATACATAATAAAAGGTTTATCAAAAACATATCTGAGAAGCATGCGGAAAAAGTGACATGAACTTTTGACCCAGTTAAGCATGATAAAATCGTGGACAAGCATCAAAGCATCCAAGAGAACCATTTCTTCAAGTAATTCACATCCCAACAACAGATATACAAAATACATTTCAAGTTTGTCCCCAAAGATAGAACAACACCCCATAATCAGCAATAACATATAGGAGTTTCAGGTAACCATTAGAAACATCGATTATCGTTGATTATATTAGACTGGGCACATATGCAACACTGATACATTTAGACATGCTATAATACGCTACTAAAATGCTTGTGCACTACACCACAGACAATGCATTTTCTTGAGCAATTATACTTCCTCTGCAGTCCATAAAAAAAGTACAAAACGATTTGAATTGATAAGATACACTCACACACATAACCACACACACAACACACTCTCATCACTTTAGAATTTCCCCTCCTACTGTTCATTTGCTTTTACACTGTCATTGTATACTATGTTTATCAATTTTCACATGCTATATATTTGCGTAAATGCTTGTAAACTGTGCTGCATAAATTTATGTCCCAGGAATATTACTATATGTCAGTTATCCATAAACAAAACTATTTGCATTGCACAAGAAACACACAGATAACACATAAAAAGTTACACACACTCGTTACTAAAGAAATCTTTCATTATCCTTGCTCGTATTTTCCTTTACACTGGCTGAATATACAATACAAAATCCAATTACACATGTCATAGGCCTTGCGCCAACAATTGTAAGCTGCACTGCACACAATTTATTTCCACCGGAAAATTACATTTCTCCAGTCGCCATAAGCAACATTAGTTTCATTGTATAAGAAACATAAGCACACACAGAAAACTCACACTGAGCACTTAAAAAATTGTTTCTTGCATACCAGCCCAATGAAAAAGCTTGGAGGACAGCCTAGGATCAACATCAGGAAACTTCAGAACCTCCGCCACCAGCTTTGGCGTCACACGGCGCAGCCGATTAAGCTCGGCCACGAGCTGCGGGCTCCACTGCTTATGTTTTCTGAAAGCGTCCACTATGTATCTCGCAATGGGAGACAGATTCTTTGCCAAAGCGAAGAACTTTTCAGAAGGGTCTTTTCCATACGGTGGCTTTTGGTTGATTTTATCATCTGGGTCCCACTTTTGGAGGTCAAAGGACTCGTTCGCGGCGGCGGTGGGGTGGCTGAACTTCTTAGGGTTCAGAGTTTGGCGGTTGGAGAACAGCCCTCCGCGGACGGTGGGGCGGTTCTGGGTAGGTTTGCGGTGGCCATAGAAGAAGTAGGGTTTGTGAGGTCTGGTCAGCGCTACCGGTGGGGCTGGTGGTGGCATTGTGAGGTTTCTCTAAGCCCCTTTTTGGGGCGAGATTTGCAATATTGCAGGATAAATGTGGTGTGATTATGCAAGAGAAGGGGCCCCTAATTTTCCCATAAATATTATATTCACCCCATCGGTTTTGTGACTTTACCCTTTTTCATCAATAACGTGTAATTGTAAAATATGTTAGGAAAAATCAAAAAAGATGTTATCAATATTCATTTGAAAATAAGAATGTATTTGAATGAATTAAACTTAAAAATTTAAAATATTACAAATAATGCGAAATATGATATTATGTGTTAAATGCATTATTAGTGGTATCAAATAAAGAAGTTTTGTGTTAATAATATACCATTCAGTAATGATTAAGTAAATGATAGTATGAAATAATTATTGATATTGAGTTGCAATGATTGATCCATAAAAGGAGAGAGAGTGAGAAACATGGTTATGGTATATAGTTGAATAAAAGTTTTCAGGAAAAAAATAGTGAAATAATATTGAAAAAATAAATCAAAAAAAATCAGATTTGTCCCCAAAAGATGAAATAGTATGCATATCAAATCCAAGTTTGCACAATTCAAATTGGGTCTAACTACCAAGATTTAGGCCAAATTAACTTACTCATAGCTTTTTTTTCCAATGGAAAAATATAAAGGTAAAATTTAGTTTGTATCCGTAACTATAGGTTTGGTATCATTTTGCTTCATCAAGCTATGAAAATATAAACTTTACCAAATAAAAAAATATTATTTGTTTTTCAATGTTGCCTTCTTTGGAAAATATAGAAATTAAGAGATGGAAACTTTAAATTATATTCAAACTTAATAATATAAAAAATTAATTTAAATTAGATCAATTATAAAATGACATAGCTGATTTGTTTAATTAGTTTATTATATAATATAATATTTTTATATAATAAATTAATTTTATTTTTAATTATCATAATAAATTTTAAATAATAAAGACTTACCGAAAAAGCTCCAAAGACGAACTTTGCAAAATAGCTCCATAATTTGGGGGGGGAAAGGATGCTTTCTGACGAAAAGGTCAAAGTCAACAAATTGAGGGAACTGTTTATTGAAAACACATCTTTCAACAAAGTTATAAGACCATGCATAGAGTTTAATATTATTCAATACTAATATTTTCAAAATTGAACAGATATAACAGTTCATTCGGTTAAATTGCTAATCAATTTTAAGGCTGGTCCGACTAGTGTTTTAGTAATGGATATGATATGGTATCACTCATTTTAGTAATACTTCTGTTGAGTTCAAGTTGTTAAGTAAATACTATTTGTATCACAAAAAATCATTATAAGTGTCAAGGATTGACTCGAAAAAGACTCTCCGACACTCAAGTCAATTCCGAAACAAATAAATGTAAATTAGAAATCTTGAGAGTATATAAGTACGTAATTAATCGCGTACTTTTTAATAATAAAGGATATGGAGTATTTATAGTGTTGATACTTCGTAGGTTTGGGCTTATGGCATTAATGGACTTAGCCTAAGTATTATAGCTTAATTTGTCTTGTTGTATTGTGAAATCCATGAACTTAGTTTATTGGGTCTTGTCTTTATTTCGACCATAATCCAGACCAACCTATTAACCTTATTTTGGGCTCATGACCTATCATAAGACCCTCACTCTCGGTCAAGTCTTGCATAGGGAAGGGTGGTAGAGAGTAGACAGTGTTAGAGTGGGTCACATTTTGAGGTAAGTAGTGTGAGGTAGGTCACCTTTTGAGATGAGTAGCTTGAAGTTGCATTCTTTATTATTGGTGGTTCCTATGTATGGGAATAGACTGTATTTAGGAAAACATCTCATTGGGAGATATAGACTTTCAAACTAAGATATGAATTCGCCATCTATTTATGTCCCATTTCTTCTTTTTTTTTTTAGGTCGAGCTCGTGGATTAACCTAACTTTATTCGACTTGGAGTGGTCCTTCTTCATGTACAAGTGATGTTGCTCGTCTTCTCCCAATTGCAGTCCTTGTAGTCATAGCCCCTCAGGGAGCTTAGCTCGGGTGAGTTGTTTATCATTCTTATGTTTAGTCCATTTACTTAGTTTGTTTATCACTTTATATGATGGTTGTTGCTCTATACTGCTCATGATGGAGGAAGTCAGCATGACTTCTTATATTTGTAAGCCGGTAGGGCTCCTCGAAGGTGGAGGTTGATAGAACGTCTTAAGTACAGAAGCCAGTAGGGCTCTTTGCGAGTGGAGGTCGATAGGACCTCTCAAGTATGGAAGCGAGTAGGGTTTCTCGAGGATGGAAGTCAGTGGGACTTCTCAAGTATTGAAGTCGGTAGAGCTTCCTTGAAGGTGGAGGTCGTTAAGACCTTCCAAGTATGGGAGTCGGTAGGGCTCCTTAAATGTAGAAATCGATTGGACCTCTCAAGTGTGGGATCCAGTAAGACTTCTTGAGGGTAGAGGTTGGTAGGATCTCTTAAGCATGAAAGTAGGTACAATTCCTCGAATATGGAAATCGGTACGGCCTGTCAAGTGTAGGAGCTAGTAGGGATCATTGAGGGTGGACATATTAAGTATGGAAATCGATATGGCTCCTTTAGGGTGGAGGTTGGTATGACCTCTCAAGTGTGGGAGCCGATAAGGCTCATTGAATGCGTCGTCTTGAGAGAATTCATCTTGATTGCCCGACACTAAGCATATGGTAGCCTCTCTGGGCATCCGGATATCCTGATATGTACTTTGTCATTGATCTCAAGAAAAGTAAAACTTGTGAGATTTTAGGATTGAGTTGGTCAGACTCATTAGTGATCTTAAGAAAATCTCATCGACCTCCATAGTCGGTGGCAATATAGTGTTTTGTTTAATAGTAGAGTAGATGGACATGCAATTGTAAGACAAAATGAACAAGATTTTTTATCTTGCAAAAATCTACATAGTACTTGGACATGAACTACTTAGGGCTTGACAACTTAAGTTAAATTGCTAGTCTCCTGATTGAGTGAAATTAAAATTAACATGAGCCATCAAAAGCTAATATTTGTAGAAATCATCTAAGGAATTTGGCTCTTCTCTACTGGTAAAATTTATTGAAGGCATGAGCGCATGAGCTCCTATGGGTGCAATAGTGCGAGCTTCTCTTGGGAGCGCGATGGTGCATGAGCTTCTCCTAGTGGCGTGATAGCGCACGAGCTCCTCCAAGGGATACGAATATGCGAGAGCTCTTCTTAGGAAAGCGATGGCATGCATGTTTCTCCTAGGGGTGAGATGACACGAGAGCTCTTCTTGGGGACGTGATGACATGAGTGCTCATCTTGGGGGTGCAGTGGCACGTGAGCTATTTCTGGGAGCATAATGACATGAGATCTCCTCTTGGGGGCGCAAAGGCATGTGAGCTCCTTATAGGAGACAATATCGTAGATCTCCTCTTGGGGTGTGAATGAGCGTGAGCTCCTCCTGGGGGCACGAGGGCGCAAGACCTTCTCTTGCGCACGAGCTCCTTTTGGGAGACAATAGCGCGATACCTCCTCTTAGGGCGCGAAAGTGCGTGAGCTCCTCCTGGGGGTTTAAGAGTGCAAGTCTTCCTCTTGGGGATGCATAGACGGCTAGCTCCTCCTGGGACGCGAGCGCGCGAGCTCATCTCGAAAGACAATAGCGCAAACTTCATTTTAGGGTACGAAAGCGTGTGAGTTCCTATTGGGGGCACGAGGGCATAATACCTCCTTTTGGGGGGTGCGAATGCATGCTAGCCCCTCTTCGAAGACAAAAAAGCGAGACCTCCTCTTGAGGTAAGAAGGCGAGTGATCTCCTCTTGGGGGTGCGAGGGCGCAATACTTCTTATTGGGGGTGCGTAGACGGCTAGCTTCTCTTAGGACACAGGGCCGATGACCCATAGGCTCCTTTTGAGGGCACGAAGACAACGAGCTTCTTTAGAGGGCGGGATGGATCTGGTGCTCCTCTTGGGATACGTAAGAGCGATAATGTGTGTTCTCCTCTTAGGGACGTAATGATGCGAGAGCTCCCCCTGGGGGACAATAGTGCGAGACCTCATCTTGAGTCATGTATAGTACCTCCTCCTGATGAGTAGCAGAAAGATCTATTGGGTTAGTTGGAAGTGGTCGTTGATTGTTTTTAATGCAAACGGGCACCTCCAGTAGTGGGGTCGCCTTTATTGCCACGAGTGTCCCCGGTATGGGGGGTTGTCTTGGGTGTTGGCTGCTCTCACGGCTTTGGATCTTGACTACAATTTTAATATCCAGGGAGTAATTTTCCATAGATGGTGCCAAAATAATGTGGTATCACTTCTTTTAATAGCACTTCTAGTGAGTTTGAATTGTTGAATGGATCACTGCTTGTATCACAAAAGTCATTAAAAATGACAAGAGTTGACTCGACGAAAACCCTCCAATACTCAAGTCAATTCCAGAATAAGTAGGTGTAAGTTATAAATTTTGAGAGTATATAAGTGTGTAATTAATCATATATATTTTACTAATAAAAATTAAAGGTATTTATAGTGATGATATGAAGGTTTTCGTGGGTTTAGGTCTTATAGTTTCAATGTGGTTAGTCTAAGTATTATAACCTAATTTATCTTGTTATATTATGGAATCCATAAACTCAGTCTATTGAATTTTACCTTTTTTCTAACCTATAATTCGAACGAACATATTAAACTTAGCATCTTTGGCCTTGTATGAGCTCATGGCACATAAAGAAAGCAAGAAGCCGTGCTAAATGCTCAAAATTGATTGATCTGACAATCCGAACTGATCGACTACTTTTAAACTTTAATCATTTTATTTTTTTGCTTAGAGGAGGGAGGTGTTTGAGGGGTGATGTGGAGGTCTTGATAGATAGCTGATGGCGATTATGTAGTGGGTAAGGTATTGAAAATGGCAGAGATAATGAATTGATAAATTAAGTGGGAAAGAAAAAGAAATAAAGAAAAAAATAAAAGAAAAAATAGAGACTAAGTGGTTTATAATCATTTGCCTCAACTTTTACAAGCTTCAACTTATGCACCTCTTGGGGAAAATAAGTGATGAACCTATCTAATCCACCAACCACAATGTAAGTACATTATCCCATTAACCAACAAAATACCATCTCTTCATTATGTGTCTTCAAAGAGATGAAGATGACGGTTGAAGAGACAGGAAAAAAAAAAATAGAAAAATTTATTTTCTTTATTTTACACTAAATTTAGTTTGAAATTAGGAAATTTTTTGAAAATAATTGAACATATGGATGATTGCAAATAAGCTTCAATTTAAATGATATAAAATGCAATATATATAATTATCATTTTATAGTCTCTATCAATTGCATTTTTGATATTGAGCTAACCGACTAGACCAACGATTCAATAATTTAATTAATTTTATGGTCCGATCATCGATCTAGTTTTAAATATAATAGACCAAAAATTAAAGAAGTTAATGGCTTAACCTACTTTCTCATTTTCGAGATTTAAAAATATTCCTCAAACAACTTTTAAGTTGTAATATTTTAATATCAATATATTTCCAACTAATTTTTTTTTAAAAAAGGGCAAAATTGAAAATAAATTAACATGATATTATTTAGGAGTCAAAACGTATATTTTCATAATTTAAGGGTGCAAAGAAGACTGATCATATAGTTGAGGGGGCAGAGTGAAGTTCACCCTTAATTACTTTGTTTACTATAATGCAATGTAAAAGGAGTAATAGAATCAGTTCAAATTTGCCAGTTGCCCTAATTCCCAAACCCCCCTCTGTCACACTGTTACACACACAAGCAGCAAACTTAAACTTTCTGCTTCTCTGGGTAAGTTTGGGCTTTCCGGGGGCCGCCAACTTCGTTCTGTGCTTCCTTCCGACGTTCGAATTGCTTGATCGCTCTGTTGGTCCTGCCGGAAACCTACTCTACTTGCTCGTAGGTAATCCTATTTCCTCATTCTTTAGCATTTTTTTCAAATTTTGTTTCGTTTGCAACCGTAATGCGTGAACTCCATTCAACTAATGATATTTTCTTTCGCTTTCTCCTTTTGTTAATTTCTATTTTTCTGCCTGTGATCATCATTGAGTTCATTTTTTTTTTATTTTTTATTTTTTGCAACTCCCGTCTAGTTCTGATAATTTATAATGGTATATGTGGACCATTGTTTTCATATTTTTTGGTTTTTCTTTGATGATATTTTGAATTAAATGTGGGTTCTTTTAGCGCTATTGATCACAAACTCTGTTCGCTCTTTTGTTTCGGAGTTGAAGTCTGCAGCTGAGATGTTAAATGCTTTTCAGGACAAAAGTAATTTTCCACATATTCATGCACACATGCATGTGCGTAGCATGTCCGTGTATGCATGTATAAACGGCTTAGCTTGGTTTTAACTCTGGTATATACTTGATAAATTCGAATATATATGTATATATGTACATAAGTAAGCGTGCGTGTGTGTGTGTGTGTGTGTGTGTGTGATTATAGGGAGGAAACTGCAAATGAGAGAATGCATGGGATTCTAGTCAAGAGACAGGGATGCTGCTCTTGCAATGTCAAAATAATTGGATGCACATGAGTTATTCTTTTACCATTTCATGATGGAAGGCTTTAACAATTATGACAAATGCGGAGAAGTTGGTTTTGGACCTTTTGTGAATGACAACCTTTATGTTAAATTAGAGAGAACCTTTGAAGAGCCAGATACTTTGAGATGCCCAAATATTTGCTTCCTACGTGATCTCGTTGCATGCTTATCTGGTAACATAAATTCATGGTTTCATAAACATTAAGCTCTGATGCCTTATTTTGAGAACAGTAGCTATAAATAAAGGGAAAACAGTTGCAGTTCTGATGACTATGATGAGTTAGAATCTTTGGCTTACTGTTACCATGTTTCTAGGCAGGAGAATTGATGTTTGAAAGAGGTCTATTTTCACAAATCCTTCAAATTGATAGGAAAATGAGCCATGGGAAAATATTTACTACCTGTTTCTCTCTCTCTTTTTTTTTTTGAATTAGTTCTTTATTTTATTGATCAGTAAATTTCAAATAGATATACATGTGTGACATAATTTCAACCTATTCTATTTTCTCTGTTTTTTCAGAATAACTCACTATTTTAAGTTTTTATATCTCTTAGAGTAAACAAAATCAAATTAAACAACTTGCAACTAACACAAAAATAGTTTTAATATTGCAAAGCGAACTGATCATTTCATGGATTTAAGAAATTTCTGATAATTTAGTACATTGCTGCTACATTACTCTAAAAGATTCTAATTTATATAAAATTCAATACTAACAAGTTCTATTTTTGATATTCTAAAGAAAATCTGATTGGTTTTATATTACTAGCATGCACACATAGATGAAATTTCCGTGTGTGTAAGTTTTTGTAACAAAAAAAATCTTCCTTCTAGTGTGCCAGTTATTATTTTAATCTTTAAGCATTAAAAATTGCTAATGGGTTAATAATATAGCACAGTTGTGATCTTAATTATTTTTTGTAAGTTATTAAATAAAATCTTATAATTTTCTTGTAACTTTCCCGACAACCAAACATGAATATGAAAATGAGTTTCTTGGCAATCAATCATACATGGAAATCACTTTCTTTTCTTTTTCCTTCACCTTTTTCTTTCTTTAAAAAAAAATTCTTGTGAGATATGCTGCTCCACATAAATATTCCAGATAACTTAATAAAGCTTGGTAACATGATGTGTTACTGTTGATTTTTTCTTTTACTTTTGAACATTCAAGATAGTTTTCTTGGTTAACTTTCAGCCTTTCATATATGTTGTTTCACCTTCTTGCAGTTATGGTGGGGCTTTCCCTTGGAGAGCAAAACTTCATAAAGGGTGGAATTGCTCAGGATCTGCGTACTGATGGTCGGAAACGATTGACGTACCGGCCCATCTTTGTGGAAACTGGTGTAATTCCTCAGGTATAGGAAGTCTGAATTGGGAGATGTTCTTCTGCACATCTAGTAGATTTTAGGCTTACTGATCTATTCTTGTTGTGGAATTGAAAAGGCAAGTGGCTCTGCAAGAGTGAAGCTGGGGGCAACAGATGTTATTGCAAGTGTGAAGGTATCATAGAGTACATCAAACTTTCACTTTGCATTTTGAGTTGAAATTTAGCTTGCTTACATTTGTTTTCTTGGTAAGTGGGAACCGTTCCTCTTTTCCTATAAAACTTGAATTAGGTCCTATTATTTCATTTGCAGGCTGAGCTTGGAAAGCCGAGTCCATCTCATCCTGACAAAGGAAAGGTTTCTATATATGTTGATTGCAGCCCGACAGCTGAGCCAACTTTTGAGGTTTAAGAACTTTCTTCTTTCATCATATATATGACTGTGTGTGTGCTGATAATTTGGTTACTTGAGTTTGCATAAAATACTTGTGTAACTAAAAAAATTTATGGGCAAGATGACAATATGTACATTTTCATGGATTTTTTAGTATTCATCAGTTGAAAGGGGTGGAGAACTATGGAAGTCGTGATAGGTTTTAATGGAAAGTGCCTAAAACTTGAATGGTGATATGCTGGGTGGGGTGATGGGGTTTGTTCCTTTAGCTGAAGAAGGTGAAGCACCTGACAGTTTTAAATTCTTGTGAATATTCGTTACACAATTTTGCGCATCATAGTGTTTACCTAGTTAATATATTATAGGCTACATTGCTATGTAGCTTGGCTTTTGGACTTCCATGTTATACTTAAAAAAATTGTTCGTTAAATGGAGTCTTATCAAAGTGCTTTATTCCATAAATTTCTCATACTTGTTAAAGCACCTAGAGTTTGGATCCGTTATTCATACATAAAAGTGCTTAGGATGGCATGGGTGATACGATGTGCACTCTAAAGTGAACAGCTGCCCACTAAAGTCTGTAAAATTCTTTTGTCAATCTCTTCTTTCATCCATTCATTCATTTCAAAATCACTGTTTTGCCCTCAGAAAGTTGTTCACCTGCAGAGACTTCCCTCTTATTTCAATTGAAGGAATCGAAAAAACCATGCTCAAGACTAAATAAGATTTGTGCATCAGCACTTGGTGGTGGAACCTCAATCTAGAACATTAAATATCTTAGAACAAGAGTTTCTTCCTTAAGATTGGCTTGTGGACGTATTCGACATGAATGCACCAAGCTTGGTGATGCGTGCAATCACTTTTGCTGGGGAATTATTTGCTTTTGCTCTTTTTTATTTCATCTTTGCTTTTACATTTTCATTGTGCAACAGTACATTTTTCTTTTATGAACTCTTTCCTGTCTTGTTTATTTCTTAAATTTAGTTTGCTTAAGTTTATGTTATAGATGGATCGCTAATAGATTCTTGGATTTGTCATATGATCTTTCTATAGTTCAGCAGAACATTAGTTGTATTTCGACATTTTCTTGATTTTGAAGCTGATGAGAACCCAAAGCTTGAATTTTCATGCTGAGGGGTGGAAATTAGGGGGGTGCAAACGAGTTGATCTTGGATGCCTTCGGAAATTTACAGGCTTCAACTTGAAGTCATTTAGTTTGAAATTTTTTTCTAGCTCAAGCTCGATTAAAGTTTTGAGCTCGCAGACAGATCTTGATTGGTGATGACTGGCTATTGGTGGCACTAACAAATCGATGGTGTTTCTCATTCTGGTGGTGGAAATTATGTGTAGGGTGTTTCTTGGTGACTGGTGGTGGTGGTGGTGGTGCAAGATCAATGATATTGCGATGATGGTGCCTATGTTGTTGGCAGTGAGAATTTTGGGATGATGGTGGTTATATTGGTGACGGAGATCGAATTTGTTAGTGGTGTTGCTACATCAATGATGTTGGTGGCTGCAGTGACTGGACAAATTTGGTGTGGGCTGCAATGGTGAGCTAATTAACCTTGGTGTCCATCTATACTTCCATGCCCCTCTTCGAACTTGGAACGAGCATGAAGAAGTTAACGATAGAAAATATTGTTTTCCTAAACAGAATGACTCCAAACAAGCTCAAGCTTATTGCCAAATGTCTATCACAGGAGGGACTGCAACGAATCTGGGGATCTCGATTGAAATCCTCATCAATGGCATTTTCCGTAGAAATATCTTTCTTTCAATTATTCTATTAGAAATACCTTTCTCTCAATTATTCTATTCTTGGCTTCTTTTAGTCGCTAGCCCAATAAGGAAAAGGGTAATTGATTGGCTTTCTCTGAAGAAGAGGCAACATAATGTTCATTATACCCTTCATGAATCGTTTAGGAATGGACTTTTTGAGTGTTTAAGTTTATCTGATGCTCATGATTTCGATAGACATGGAGGACGGGTTATTCACATATCATTTGATCTTACAACTAGAATCCCTCTTTTTTTCATCCAAATCACTGCTATGACTATCGAAATCGTGAGACCTAGCCTCTGTTGTTTGAAGAAACCCTCCTGAATCGAAAATTTCATGTTTGGTTCGGGAAGGAATATGTACAACCCAACAAAAAACGAAGGGACCCTAGATCCTTGCCGCCGAGAAATGAATTAATCCTATTGTAAAACAAGATTCCCCTTTTTCTGTGGAAAAGGCGTGTATTCCTTTTATTTTCATAATTAAGAAATTTCTATGAATTCGCCAATTATGAGTTAGGCGCTTATTCGCTATCTATGCTTAGCCAGCAATCCTATAGGAAAAAAAAAAAAGGGAAACGGATGGGTCCATTTTTTTTTTTGCTTTCTAAAGAAAGGAATTGGTATCTCGATCGGGGGAGAGAATGGGGAAATCCCATTTTTGCCAAGATCTCTTCGCTAGTTGGGGGAGTCATTTATTTGGGACCTCCCAAGTAGCAGGAACTGCCATTCTTTGAAAGTACATCCTATTCCATGAATACAAGAGGATTTGTATAAGCGTAACATATAGAGTTAGACAAGGAAATCCCTTATGAATTCCAAGGTTCCTTTATTCCCTTTTACTTTTCACGATAAATTGGATAGCTTTTTCAAATTAGATCAAGATTTCATAGTCGTTTTTGTAGACAACGATGGAATTTATCACTTTTTGCATGTCCTCGAAAATTTAAAGTCTCAATTTATCCTATTTCATCAGATTCAGGGTGTGTTTATCAAAAACACAAGTCTTTGCAAAGTTCCATCAGTGCTAGATCGTCAATCTAATTCATTGAAAGAAGTGAAATTTAAAGAAAAGATGAAGGCAAAGAAAGCTAAAAAAAGGAGGTGCCTATATATGTAGGTGGGTTCTCGCCAGGTTGATGAGGTTGAGACATTTGAGAAGGAAAGCAATAACAAATATTAAAGGAATTGGGCAAGTTTACAAGGGTATGATCTGATATGCAAATGATACCAAAGCATTACTATAATGTCGAAAATAAAACATAATTAAAAGCTTGCTGTCTAGCCCATAAGCTTTCAAACATTTTTTTCTGTGCTTGAGCTTGAGGTTTAGTCAAGTTCTTCTCGAGTCTTCGCATGCCAGCTTGTTTTGCACCCCAAGGTGGAATCTAGGAAGTTATGGGGTGACCAGGGAAATATTTTATATTACATATTTTCCTTATATGTGATACCATATTAGTTTGGTTTGTTACCACCTGTAGTGGCAGTGATCAGAGGTGTCATTGTAGTTGCTGGTGTTAAGAACTGGATGCCCTTCTTTTCTCAGTGAGGTATTTGAAATACTTGTTTGATGGGTAGCAGAGAGGTTATCAACAAAAAACGTTTATAAAGGATACAATCCTTGTTGAATTTATAGTTGAACCTTAAAGTATCTTATGCTTTTCTAGTGTCATTCCGTTGCTGTAAACAGATACGTTCATCAGTTTTAGTCTCAATTATGATGGTCCTAAATCCTAATATATATATATATATATATATATTTACCTTTAACCATGGTCATGTCTTGAATAATACAACTACTTCTCACTTTATCCCCCATAAATCTCGTGTGTTGTCACAAGTTCTGTTGATCCTAAATCACAGGGCAGAGGGGGTGAGGAATTATCCACAGAGCTCTCTTCAGCACTTCAACGATGTTTATTGGGTGGTAAAAGTGGGGCAGGTACTTACATAACGAGCTACGCAGGTTTCATGATTCTTTGTTTGCAATTGAAATCTTGTTATATGTAAATGTGTTAAATTCTGCTGCAGGAGCTGGGATTGATCTCTCATCTCTATCCATTGTTCAAGGGAAGGTCTGTTGGGATCTTTATATAGATGGTCTTGTCGTTAGTTCAGATGGTAATGTTCTGGATGCCTTGGGAGCTGCCATTAAGGTATATCGTTTTTTCTTCTTATGCTTGCACATACCAAATTTTAAGATTGTAGATTTACTGCATTGTGTTCTTACTGTTATTGTGTGGACCAAGAGGTGATGCAAAAACTTTGCATCATTTTCTTTTCCCTTGTGATTTAACCTGTTATACCTGTACTTTTCCTGGTTGTGCTTAGTCAGGCAACTGGAAGTGATTCTATTGAAGAAATATAGAAATTTCAAAAAAATTCAGATTTTGCATCGTTATTCTGTTATGGCAGGAAATCTTTCTATATGTCCTGATTTTCTTTTTGATTGTTCTTTTTCTAGGCAGCTCTAAGCAATACAGCTATTCCAAAAGTCCAAGTTGCTGCCAGTGCCTCATCTGATGGGCAGCCAGAGGTTGATGTGAGCGATGAGGAATTTTTACAATTCGACACGACAGGGGTCCCTGTTATAATTACTTTAACCAAGGCAAGACTATTTTTTCTTTTTTCCTTTCATTTTTGTGGAGGGGGAGGGGTTGTAATCTGACATGCAACTTTACTTGTGGCATTAACTGCTAACATTGTAGGTTGGGAGGCATTATATTGTAGATGCAACTACAGAAGAGGAGTCCCAAATGAGTTCGGCTATCTCCGTTTCTATTAATAGGCTAGGGCGTATATGCGGACTAACAAAAAGAGGGGGTGCAGGTCTTGATCCAAGCATTATACTTGACATGATATCTGTTGCTAAACATGCAAGTGAGCAGTTGATAAACAAATTGGATTCCGAAATAGCTGCAGCTGAGGCTTGTGATGAGGATCAAGAGATGGATTCTTAGTACTATTTGATTTGTTGTAATTTTCTGTAGCTTTAATTTTCAGTAGGTGTATCTTGCATTCAATGCTGAATACAGGATATAGAGGGGACCAAAATTATACTCAATTCAGTCTGAAAAATCTAGGTCACATTTATATGAATCGTAGACTCAATCAAATGTAACAACAGTTTAATTTTTTACCTGGTGCAGAATAACTCACCTACGTCTCAATTTGAGCAGTCTGAATATTGTGAGCAGCATATAATTTCATATATCTATTATGATTAATGTTACTAGTACGAGTCCGAGTCTATTTCAAGTTCTAGACTTCGGCTCAAAGTAGTTTAAAACTTCAAACCTATATTAGAATAATATTGACAGTACTAACTAATTGTGAAAGCCAAAGAACAAATATGAGTTACCATGTAATAAGTTCAAATCTTTGTTAGACTTTAAATAGTAAATCTTACTAGAATGTGACTGAACAAGCAAATACT
Source organism: Paulownia fortunei (assembly GCA_019321725.1). NCBI lineage: Eukaryota > Viridiplantae > Streptophyta > Magnoliopsida > Lamiales > Paulowniaceae > Paulownia > Paulownia fortunei. The sequence goes on along the minus strand of CM033108.1, from coordinate 22,432,123 downwards.
ATGAACTGATTGAGAACACTCAATATTTTGGTACAGCATATCTTTGTTGATTTTTGCATCTGTTTGATATTCCATGTTATTTTCAAGTGAGGGAATCAAAATGAGACCTTATTGTGTGGATGATAGCTATTCTAAGGCTCCTCAACTTTTCAACTAATGACTGTAGTATCAAGGATAAGCACATGGCCTAATGGAATATATATCACATATTCCTATGTGTCCAAATCTTTGCTCTCCTTTTGTTGTTACTCATAGATTCTTTCTTCTTTAGGAAGTAGGGCTCCCTTCTATCTCAACCATTTACCTAAAGTTGTATAAATCACAATTTATATGGTGCGTTTATACTTCAAATGATGAAGATGATGCTACATTAATAGTGTTATCACTAATGTGACTTGCTCTGATAGAAAACTAAAATTATAATGACACGATATGATATCATTTTTTTTATTGACACTAAATTTATATCTTTGTTTTGTTTCTATACAATGATCAATTCACATGCAATTTAGATTCGCTTATCTCCTAGATTTAATAAAGACATTGTAACACAAATTTTGTTGTCTGCAAAAATTACAAACAAAAAAAATAATACAAATAAAATTTTATTAAATTTAATAAAAATATGTAGATACAATATCTATTGATCCTCTAATTTTTCTTTGCAAAAAATGTTGACTTTGTGGATTTGGTAACTTTTTGATAGAATCGAACATCCGATCTCCTCCAATGTTGACTTGATTTTCAATAACGTTAATTTGAGGGTTTAACAACTTAATATCAAATTAAACGCCATGATTTGATGAGTTCTGCGATAAATGTCTTTGCTTTTCGCCTTGAATACCGTGGATCTCTTTAAATTTTATGGACCTCCAATACCTTTCTTGATTGAATTTTTTATTTTTCTTCTCAACTTATGTTTAATTTCTTGGATATGACATCTATTTATACTTGTAGAATGAGAGCTCTTGCTTTTTTTACTTGATGACATGGAATGATTTGATTGATTTTTCATGATTTGATAGACATTTAATACTTTAATCACAAGATATAATTTGAATTACGATATTCACTTCTATAATTTGCAATATACGATCTTTATTACCAAAATATCATAATTTGACACATAATAATATTTAATTTTATCAATAAAATATTTTATTTAATTTTTAAAATTTAATGATAAATTCAAAAATAAATAAAAGTATAAAATTAATAAATTAAAATTTATTATATATATCAATGCATAATTGACTGCAAATTTTCCATGTCCACAAGCATGCCACAAAGAAAAATCAATAATGTCATCAACTCTAGTAGAAAACCAAAATTATAATGACATGATATGAAATAATTCTTACCATTGACACTAAATCGATATCTTTTTTCCCCTTGTACATTGGTTAATTCCCACTCAATTTAGATTCCCTTCATGCCATAGTGAAAAACCTTATTTATCATGTTTTCTATGACTGTTAATAGTGTTTTGATAATGTTAAACATGTATATGTGCCGTGAAACTTTGTAACTTTGGTTGAAAACCATTAAGTTTGGGCAAAAAGTTGTAGAATTGTAATGCTTCACTTTAATTCTATATGAGTCTTGTTGAAATCATGATTCTAAAGAAAAATCTTCATCCCATGGACAAATATTTGTTGAAAAAGAAAAGTTTTTAGATATCTTTACAATTTTGTCCTTAAAAAATAGTTTTATTATTTTTTTAAAAGTGAGAGAGTGTTTTTGAAGAAAAAAATATTATTTAGAGATATTTTTTTTAAAAAAAAAGTGAGAAAGTGTTTTTGAAGAAAAAAATATTATTTAGAGATAAAAAAATAGAAATGTTTAATTTTAAACGAACAGAGTGTAATTATATTTATGTATGTATAATGAGTTTTTTGAATTTTGAGCGTGTGAACCCGACCATGGTGGCCACTCCCCAGTCCCCAATGCTTATTGTTGGTTGACTTAGGAGTAAAAAAAAAACTGATTAAAGAAGCAAAATGGACAATTAAAAACGATGGCGAGCAAGAAAAATTAACTACAATAGTAAAATCATACAAAAAAGATAGCCGCCGTCATTTTATTTTATAATATTATTTTAATCAATATTTATAACTTCTATGATTAAATAAATAAGAGTTTGTTGTGTTGTCCTTTTATTGATGTGATATATCATTTTAAAGGGAATAATAAGAAAATATAATTTTAAAGAAAAAAAAATGAGTTTTGAATATATTTTTAAATATAAGATGAAAGTTATAATTGGTGTGATATATGTATTTTTTAAATATATTAAAATATAAAATATTTTTAAAAAATAATATGTAAATTAGAGATAAAGTGTAATGATTAACAATTAATGTGACATGTTTTTTTTATAAAAAGATACTTGAATGTGGATATATTCTTTATTATTTTTTTAAAAAAAATTCATAAACAAATACATATTTATGTAAAAAATTATATTAAGACGACTTTGTCTGTAAAATCTCTATAAGCAATTACAGCTTAAGCATTTTGTCTAAGTTCAACACATGATAATGACCTACATAGAGGCTCATTAATAACGTGATTGATTAGTATTGGGGTAGAAATTTCTAACACGACTCAATAAAAAAAAAAAAAAGTTTGATGCACTCTATTCCTTTGAGGTTTCAATTATTGATCTGTCCAATTCAAATGCACCAAATTAACTGGACCTACCTAATGATAACTACACAATATTTTGTTCAATTTTGAAGTAATTTTGTGAATTTTACCCATAAAGGCAAAAATATAGTTGCATTATATGAGGGGGAAAAAAATTAAAATAAAGCAAGAAAGCCTTAGTCCCATTTTGTTATGAAAAAACACAATATCGGCCTATGTTATAATTTGTTAAAAACTTCAATTTATAGACTATGAACTTTGGTCCTTAAAATTAATTATCCTATTTTGTTGGGCACTTTGTGAAATGTGGTCATAGAATAAGGAGTGTGTAATTTTTGGGATCATACAGTTGATTGGATATCAACTTTCATATTTGTCTTATCTGCTGGACATTTGAACATTTGTGCATTGATGAATTTGATATTTTTAATGTTAAATTAAATAATCGAACCTGGTTTTCTAAATTATTTTGTAGAAAAATTTCCATTAGATTTATGTTTCATTAGAGTTTTGATTTTTTTATAATTAAATATGTTTCTATCAATTATATAAATTTTAGATTAATTTAGAAAAACGGGCCAAACAGGTTGGCTTTAGAGAACTATCAAATTTTAGGTCGACTTGACTTAAATCGGGTCAATGAAGTTGCCCCAAAATTTCATGGAGTTTGATTAGGGTAAAATGAAATAGATTGGAACAAAAGTTAGGTGAGGTTCGGGTCGAGATAATTTGTGATGAACCTAATTCAATTCAAATTGAATCTATTGTCACATCTACTTCAACTATATCATATTAAAAATAATTAGAAACAATTTGAATTTATTTTTCTTAGCTTTTCATTACTCTTTTCTTTTTCTTCTTTACCCTATATATATTTTTGTACATTTATTTTTTATCAAAGTAATTATTGCATATATATATATGTCTAAATATTTATAATGCAGAGGAGTGGTCAAATTGAAGGAATATATTAAAGTAAAAGTAAAATGAAATGAAGTCCTCTTCACAAATTCTTTCTTTGACTCCTTAATTTTACTTTTATGTAGTTATGAATACAATCTTGTATTTTATGGTGATTTGGTTATAATTAAGAAATAAATTGGATAAGTAACTCCATATTGCTAAACCCTATGGCTAATTTTCTTAATTTAGCATTCAATTTTGAGGCATGACAAAATGGTATCGATGTGAATTATATTTTACTGTGAAATATTTGATTTAAAATGAATATTGCTTGTTTAGTCATATTTCGAGCGATGATCCAATTAAAGTTCAAGGAATGTGACACTTATAAGATTGACAAGAGATGGCCTATCTATCGCAAAAAAAAAATTATTGAAAGTTATGAAAAACTTTGTCCCTTTATTCTCATCTTGAACATAATTTGTCTCCCCATTCCTAAACTTCTAATCAATGTTATTATTCCTTGTCACTTGTCGCTTGTGAGTGCAAACATTTAATAATTCAAGAATTGCCGACGTATCAATAATGTACTGGAAAATTTTGAACATATATTATTTATTATTTTATTTAATAATTTTAAATGAATCAAGTATGTCACATTCAGTTAATTCAAAAAATTTACGATATTTATACGATATAATATATAAATATTGGTATTTCATGATATATTGAATAAACAAAAGGGAAAATGCCGACCAAGAGATTTAAATCCTAAGATTAAATCGAAACAATAAAACATTGATTTAGGTGGAAGGAAAGTGGAAAAGGAAACATGATAAGGAAAATTGATTGCTTATAATCTCATAGGTTTTGACTTAACCTCAAATCAATTAGTGCCCTAACAACCAGTTGATGCCCATAGTTTTTTGTCTCCATGGCGTTATGAGGGGGATGCTGTTGACTATAACGTGAGTGGCACTTGTCACACTTACCCCGTTGCTATTGGTTTATTGCGATCTCAAAATTACTAATTGATCGACCCAACTAATTATACAATAAATTTATTAATAACTATCTTATGATTGACTATTTTTCTTAAAAATTTTTTTTATATACTTGATATATGATTGATTCAATTTAGTGCTCTAAATGTCACAATAGTATTATGATGAGTCCTGATCCATAAAAAGCCAAATGGTTAAATCCAAATAGCCAACCTTGATGATGGAATGAAATATCAGTAAATAGGCCAATTCCATGAAATCCACGCATTAAAATATAAAATTGGGTTATAATGCTCCGTTTGCGTAATAGTCAAAATCATGAAAATTCTCATATTAATACTATACATACCTACAATATTCATTATCATATGATACATAATTTATTAAGTTTTTAACAATTTTTAAACTTTTTTTTTATTATTTTCTCTTTGTTCTATATTTGACGTCAAAAATTTTGTAAACCCAAACACCCTTAATAATTTATTGTGATGGAGGAAATAGTCCACCTAATAATTTAAATTCGTATAAATAGCAATGTTTTCAAAATCGGACCGGACTAGCCGGTTCAACCAGGAACCGGAGGTCAGTCCGGTCCGATTTTGTTCAAAAATTATTTTGACCGGTTTGATTAGTCAACAACCGATCAAACCGGTCAAAATCGCCCAAAATCGGTCAGAACCGATTTTGATCGATTTTTATGTTTTTTTTTTTTGTTTTAAATTTTTATAAAGGTCTAAATTTGATATTTTGTTATATTTATGTGATTATTTGAATTTTGTGTTTTGTTATATTAGTTTTTATGTAACTATTTATTTATTTTTACATTTAAAATGTATTACATAACAATTAATTTATTATATTATCATTTTATATAAAAATAAATAAAAAAATATAATTATTTTTTATTAAACCGGTCCGACCACCGGTTGAACCGGTCCGACTGATTGAACCATTAATTTTAACAAGATCAATTTGATATTCGATCCGATTATGAAAACATTGATAAATAGTATGAATCGAAATGATACAACATTATACTAATGATACAACATTATACTAATGGAATTTCTTGTATCTAAATGTTAGAACCCGGTAAAAGGGTTTTGGGGCCTAGCAAGCAAAGAAGGGCAAAAAGGTGACACACGTGTTACAGAAATGCTCCCAGGTTATTTACTTTATAATATTATTAGCAATGGCCTCATCCTAAAGGGTTTTTTCTTTTTTAGCCCTAATCTGGCTTTAACCTTTTATCATTTCTTTATTAATGGTCGGTCTCTTTCTTTCCTTTTTTTTTTCTTTTTTTATTGAGAGACTCTATGATCAAATATATAGAGATGTCAAAAACTAAATACGTATTAAATACAATTAATTTAAGAGAAAGAAACTACTATAAAAATAGATTACTGTCAATGATTGTAGTGGTCTCCTACTCTCCTTCTAGAAAGCATTGTAATCAAGATTAGGTTATTACCCACAAACCACTAAGTTTGGTAATTCAAGAATCAAACCAAAGTCAATAATCTGAGAGATTGAGTGCAAAATCTATCCCAAATAATTGCAGAGGCTAAATTTTTAATAAAAGGATGCATAACTGGAACCATGATTGAGACATTGATGGGGATCCTTTTGAGGTTACCATGCTTTGTTGTCTAATAGAATGGCCTTTTTTTTTTTTCTCCCCTCCAAAAAGTAACTTTGTGGTCCCAAATGAGCATTTTTTTTTTTTTTTTTTTAGAAAAAAAAAAAGCTTGGAAAGGGGAAGAGAAAATTTGTTTTGAGGATAAAAAATAATTCCACTTTTGTGAGAAAGAAACAAGAAAAAGAAGAGGAAAAACGACCTTGATTTACTGCAATCCTACTCTTCTCCTTGTCTTTCCAACTGAACTTCACTTGAGGACACAAGAAACTCACTTCCTTTCATAGTAACAAAATTCGAATTTTGAAAATAACTTGAACAAAATAAAATACTTTTATGGGACATTATATTTTATATATATTTTTTATAAATAATAATGTGATGAAATCTTTTGAAGTTTTCTTTAATAAAATGATTTATTGTTGAATTTTATTCATATTTTACTAAGGTTTCACTATATTTTTTATTTATTTTTTAAATACATATATTATTTTACTAGATAATATAATTTTTATTCACAATCTTCACACACAAGTGTATTGTTTTTTATGAAATAATTAGGTATTTTGTATTGATATATTTTCAAATTAATCGTGAATTTTAAAGAGAAATTTTGTTATGTAAAAGAGATTTTATCAATTCTTTTTCAAATTAACCCAAATAATACTTAAATTATGAATTTTAAAAACTAATGAATTATTCTTGAATCCAGAATTTGTTACTATGCTTCCTTTTCCAATGTTTGGTATTATTTTATACATATTCTAACCATTATATCAATATATATATATATATAATCTTCTAGTATATATATTTCAATCTATATCATAATATAATAATAATATATAATTAAAAAATCAAAACTTAACGCAACATCACTAACCAAACAAAATATAGACAAAAACTTACATCATGAAAAGAGTTGTCTCCCTCAAAATAAACCAAAAATCCTTTTATTTTCAATACCCAAGTACATCTTTCTGATACATTTTTTTTCAAAACAACACTAAACACTTTTCTTTTTCCAGCAAAAGTAATAATCCAGTAATTTTCTCAAGTCAATGAAACCAAAATTATGCAGAGCAGATAGGAAGAGAGAATTTAACAAATGTTTGAAGATTTTAAAAATCAATTAAAAAAAAAATTCAAGTATTACTAAGGTTTCAAGGGTAAACCCACATGACTACAAAGAAACTGTATACAAGATTACTTGCACAAATTTACTATATGCAACTGTTGAAAGATATGTCATTGGGGTTATTGTTATCTGCAAACAATTGAAGTTCTGCTTATATTCTCCTCTTGTTGAGCACATTGTTCCCTGGGAAATTACCTTAAGATCATTGCCATAACTCTGCCCCAAGATTTCTTCATGATGCAAATATAGTAATATGTTGCTGGTCTTTGGGTCCATTCTTGTGCTTTCAAGGACAATAAAATCTCTGCAACAATCCCACCCCATCAGTGAATCTACCTCAACTACTGACCCAAAATCCACAAGACAAAATTTCTACATGCAAAGAAAACGATTCATCGCAAGAAAATTTGGGATTCAAGAATTGTCAGCAATGAAATTTGTTTTTTGTACTCATGACTCATGAGCCACATATCGGGACACGTGTAGAGAGAAGTTCTAGTTTAAGAATCAATAAATCAACAGTTAAAGACGATGAAATCAAGATAGTAATAGTTTCCTAAGCAAGATGGAAGTTGAAACAAAGATGTAACCACTAGGGAATGTGCTTGTTTGCAGTCTAAAGCAAACAAAAGTATCATATTCTGCTGGTCCATGTGTTGGGAACAAAGGCCTCAAACCATGCCAGTGTTGGGCGAAGATCAGGTTTTGGCCGACCTGTCCTTGCTTCCAACTTTCCTAGGCCATGGCATTAAGCATGAGGTCCCAACAACAAAAACAATAACAGCTCCTTCTTTCCAAGAAACAATGCACATTTCTTCAAACTTCACGTGTCCTATGGACCTGTTGTCAGCCATGCCTGCAAAAACAATACAAGGAAGATCTGTCAGTCCCTCTCATCCAATCTGCAATTTAGATACGATGTTTTGCTTTTAGATAAAAATGATTTACAAAGGAATAGAAGCATCACTTCCCAGTCATAAAGTCACAAGCAAAGCAATATATACTGCTGGATTACCAACAAAATTACTTCTAATGAATACGATTCCATTAATGGCAAGGTTATCCTTAACAAGACAAATGAGGAATGATTAAAGACGGTTTTGTCTTTGATGGAAAAGGTGAAAATGTGGTGGGAACCCTGTGAAAAAGTAAGAAGATCTATGAAATCTTTATTTCTTGTGACTTCTTTTTTCAAACTTGGCATATGTGAATGTTTCTCTTGCAAACAAAAGACCCCAAAAAGAAGTGGGAGAAAATAAAAAAAAAAAACTTACAGAACCATCCACACAAGTAGGCAGTCTTCGTAAGGATTCCTCAAACTGAAGATAGGTTGACTCTGCATCCCAAACCTCTCTTTAAATTCCCTTAACTCTTCAGCTTTAGCTCTCTTGTACATTCAACTTCTGCTTTTACTTCAGAATTCAATATAGATTAGAACACATAGTCTCCGTTTCTTCTTCTCGATTTCTAGAAGCAAAGAAACAATGAGGCACCCATCCATGTCCTTTGTGAAACAAAATAATATTCTTTTGACCAGAAGCTTCACAATTTTGCTAGTATGCTGCATGACCATCAAACTAAGCTTCTGTTTCGCGAGTGTTCCATCTTCATTGAAGGGGCTCCATGTTCAGGGTCATTTTAGTTTTGATGGAAATGAATTTGCTGCAAGAGATTTTGGCAATCAGTTTCATTTCCTACCTTCGGCAGTTCTACACCCAAAGGAAGTATCCGACATAGCCGCCACTATAAAGCATGTTTGGCAAATGGGTCCTGGTTCAGGGCTGACTGTTGCAGCTAGAGGCCATGGACACTCACTCCAAGGTCAGGCACAAGCACCGCAAGGAATTGTAATCAACATGAAGTCTCTCAGTGGGCAAGAAATGCAGGTCCATAGAGGAAAATTCCCTTATGTGGATGTCTCAGGTGGAGAGCTCTGGATCAATATCCTGCATGAGTGCCTGAAATATGGGTTAGCACCCAAATCTTGGACAGATTACCTACATCTAACAGTCGGTGGTACTCTATCCAATGCTGGAATCAGCGGACAGGCATTTCGACATGGTCCCCAAATCAATAATGTTCAGCAGCTGGAGGTTGTCACAGGTTTGTGTGATAAAAAACTAAATTATGAAATGACACACAAGACAAAGGTCAAGAGAGAACAATAGAACAAGGCAATCACAGAACTTGCTTTTGTTTTTATCTGTTTGATTTTGATATTGTGGGAAACTAAGCCAACAATGGCCACCTTACCTCATTATACGACTCGTAAATAATAACATGCACACCACTGATTTTTTACCAAATTAACGAATAATATCATTCTTAAACAACAATTTCTCACAAACATGGACTGAACTTATTGCAGGAAAAGGAGTAGTAGTGGTTTGTTCAGAGGAGAACAATGCTGACCTCTTTCATGGTGTCCTGGGTGGACTTGGCCAGTTTGGTATAATAACTCGAGCAAGAATATCTCTAGAGCCAGCACCAAAGATGGTAAAAACTCCCTAACCCTGTCAAAAATTAAGCATAAGCCTTTTGAATGGCAGAACAGTTTGACAAGCTTGTAGTTGAACTGTCAAACAGGTGAAGTGGATTAGAGTGCTCTACTCAGATTTCTCCACTTTTGCCAGAGACCAGGAGCATCTAATATCTGCAGAGAACACCTTTGATTACATAGAAGGTCTCGTGATCGTAAACAAGACAGGTCTCATAAATAACTGGAGATCATCCTTCAATCCAGACGACCCTGTGCAGGCCAGTCAATTTATATCAGATGGAAGGACACTCTTTTGCCTGGAATTGACAAAAAAATTTAATCCTGATGAGGTTGCTAAAACAGACAAGGTTAGACGAATGAGAAACCAACAAATTAGCATTATCTTCCTGCTGAGATTTTGACTGCTTTATTTATTATTCAATTTTCCTGAACTGTGCAGGAAATCAAGTCCTTGTTATTTCAGTTAAACTACATTCCCTCAACACTCTTTGTTACAGAAGTTTCATATGTGGAATTCTTGGACAGGGTCCATAAAGCAGAACTAAAACTACGATCAAAAGGATTATGGGATCTTCCGCACCCATGGCTCAATCTATTCGTTCCAAAAAGCAAAATACACAGATTTTCAGAAGTTGTTTTTGGCAACATTTTAACAAACACAAATAATGGCCCGGTCCTTGTCTACCCAGTGAACAAATCAAAGTAACAGTCTCACTAAAAGAAATAATTCACTAAATCAATGCCAAAACTCTTGTAGTTCGGTCGATTAATTTGCATAATTTTTTTTCAGGTGGGACAACAAAACTTCATTTGTTACACCAGAGGAAGACATTTTCTACCTGGTGGCATTTCTTCATCATGCAGTTCCCTCGTCCACAGAAAACGATGGCTTACAATATTTGTTAACTCTAAACAAAAGAATTTTAGAGTTGTGTGAGGTGGACCACTTAGGAGTGAAGCAATATTTGCCTTTTTATACTACACAGGAAGAGTGGCAGGCCCACTTTGGTCCACGGTGGGAAGTCTTTTTACAGAGGAAATCAGCTTATGATCCTCTAGCAATACTTGCTGTAGGACAGAGGATTTTTCAGAAGGGCATATCCACTTTGTGACAGAAAAACTTTGGTAGAAATGAAGAGCGATCAGTAGATTAATTACCAGCAACCTAATGTCCAGGATGAGGGGTTAAAAGAAATTTGAGCAGAAGGCTGAGTTGCAATTTCTGTACAATTAAAACCATAAGTAGTTCAATATTTTGTGTACCTTCTCTGTAACTGTAAGTATGAGAGGAGGCTTGGCTACTGGTTAGATATAAAATAGTAAAAGATATATGCATAATCTAATGAAGTTATACGATAGGATTCCATATTGAATGACAAAATGTTCTGATGAATATGGAAATTGACAGTTGACAGTTTCATCAATAAGAAGTCAGTTTCTAAAGCACAGATTAGTCCAAAAACAGAAAAAATATGAGTATTCTTAATGACAAGAAAAGAAGAAAGAATAACTAGGACAATGCAAATTGGATGGATGTAATTCTCAATTCACAAAGAAGATTGATCATCAACAGACCACTGAGTTATGTTTTAACATTCATGATGCATCAAACAACCTTTTTCCTAATATGTGTTATAAGCTGCCTAAGAGATATTAGAACATCCGTAAGAAACAAGTTGTTCTTAACCTTTATCTTGGTGAAAGCATAAGTATTGTGACATGCAAAAACCCTGCTGATTGCTAAAATTATAAAAAGGCCTCTAGGCTCAATTTCCAAAAATAACTTTCTCAAAAGCTTGATTCAGTCACATCTATGATTTTATAGCTTCTTCATGAACTCCTGGATCAGTCTGTATTCATATCAAATAACCATATTACGTGCCGAAGTTGATGCTTCTCTGCTTTTGTTACCAGATTAATTGGCTTCCAAATTTTAAGTTGTGTTTGAAACTCTGCTAAATGAAAAAACAAAATGGAATGACATCTCAATAATTACATAATAGTATGTTTAAGAAGCAATTTTGTTGAGATATGAGTGATATAAAATGGTTAGAAAATTTTGGCTGTTCAAAAGGCTGTATAAACAGGCTAGTTGTGCAAATAGCTGTAAAATGGATGCTTCTGTTGATCCACACTACCTCCACTGTTACTGTATGAGAATGAATGTTCCAACATCAAGCTCTATGATCCCCCAATTCATCTGATCAGAATGATTTCTTTCTATCTGACCCACCCCATGTTTTAAGTGATTCTTTTGACTCAAAGCCTCACAAAGCAGCATTCACATTAGAGTACCGAAGCATCTTTTAGTGAAACAATTCGTGAGAAAACATCTTAAACAGTGATATATGAACTTTATAACTTGAACCACTCATAAAATCATTTTGACTATTGTGAAGACAGAATCAACACCCAGTTGCATTATGTTATACCCTATCATATAAAGTGCAATGCAGAAGTTCACATCATGAAAAGTTGCATATGCTTTATACTAATGTCTGATATTTTGAATGCACTGTAAATGAAGACATATCAACAACCTTCATTGTTACCTTTGACAGAGGATGGTAGTCTTCCTGTAGAGTATCTATATCAATTTTGCATTCATGGTGACAATATCAAACAATCTTGATGAAATGGACACCAAGGAGGAAGTCCAGAAACTCCTCAAACCGTAGGAATTCAAAGTCTCTTATCATGGCCAAATTGAAATTGTGACAGTGATGACCAACAGAAAAATTATTCAGTGGCTGGTTGGCTTCAGAATATTGCATTCCAGAGTCATTTCTAGGCCACAGTAGCACAGCATGTTCTTGTGCTGAAAACCAATAAGAAAAAGCAGTTTTTGCATACTCAAGAAGAGCAGAAACTTTTTATCAGTGCAGGATTGAAAATTAAGATGTGAATCACGGTTCGAAGAAGTCTATTAACGAACAATCCACAAAAAGAACATCCTCTTTAGCTCAAGCACTTCCCTCAGAACTAAAGGCCTAAAGTCACTACTGAACTTCCATTTATAGGAGCATTTAGGACGTTTTGACTGAATATTGCTACTAATAGTTTTATATGAAGAACTGCATCAAGAGAAGGAAGACATCAGAAGATAAATGTACTGACAAGCTACAAGATAAGCAAAGATAAGGGCGCGGTTGGGTGTCTAAAGGCAAGCATTGGGCGTTATGCACACGAGGATCATAATCAACCAAGGCACAACGAAACAAAATCAAGACTTACATAAGAAAATCATAAATATCTCTAGATTGCTGCATTATATTGATAAGAAAGTTGCTTTGAATCGTAACAAAAGTACCACTGGGCCTCAAATAGAAAAACAGAGATTTATTCAAACAATATGAAGCATTAACTCCATATCCAGTTTCAGCACGCTTACTAGATAAACATGAGCAGCAACAACAGCCTTCTTTTCCTGCAAGAAACAAACTGCTCTAACAAGAATGATTCCATGTTTTCCACGAATAATCCATGAGTTCACCGATGTTAGTGAATCTAACAGGACACATTTTCTCCCCCACATCATTTTCTTTTGCAGTGTGCCTGAAAGGTTTCTACAACAACATTTCACAAAACAATCCAGCCAAATTTAGCACCTCAATCTGGCCTAAATTACAACATAATGGAAACTTTCTTTAAATCCATAATTAAGAAGTTTCCCACTTCAAATCGAATGACAAGTGCCTGTAAAGCTTTTCATCCAGCCCTTCACTGTAATCAAATAACCGATGCCTATAACTCAGACCCTTTTCTTTAATCAATCAATAAATCCCAAATAACCAAACTGACACAAAATCTCGAGCCCAATTGCATGCATGGCAAAACAAGAAAAGAGCAATTGTATACCTCTTACAATACCGTATATATGCGTATATGGTATATAAACATATAGGAAGAGAGAGAGGTTTTTGTTTGGCATCAAGCATAGAAGCAGCGGATACATGGGAAATACTTTCCATTAGCGATTATCACTAAATATTAGGATATGTTGCAACTTTAAATCTCCAAATAATTGTATCCATTCATGTAGCAAAACCTACGTTTATTAGGAGGTCTTGGGACTATCTAGCATAGGATTTGGACTTTCAGAATCTTCTATAAATTAAATTATTAATATAAAATTACTTGTTTAATCCGTTAGTCATCTCCAACCTATAATATCAAATGTGATGTAAATAGTCTCGTAGATACTACATTTGATAATATAAACTGAATATAACACCGGATATATGTTTCACCGTACAGTCACATACACATACATATAAGTGTGTATAAAATATATAATAAGATACATAACTATGCACATAACTGAATGTAGCATATTACTATATTAAAATTTTCAATTATTACTAATTTATTTATTTTAAAAGTTAGTTATTTATTTATACCAGATTACTACTAAAATTACTAAATAAAAACTACATATAAATAATATTGCATTGATTAACTATATACACAAAAAAAAAAAACATTACAACTAATATCGAGGCATTTAATCAAAAATAGTAATTTTGTATTAAAATTAATCAAATACCGTGTAATTGGAGGGTATTAAAAATATAGGTGAAAACGCAAGTGGGAGTTGCGATTTTGTCTGAAAGCGCAACCCTCGCTTGCGCTTTAAAAATTTGATTTTATTTTTATTTTTAAAAATGATTGAAAGCGCAAGTTAAAATTTCGTTTTCATACAGAAAGCGCAAGGTACTATTGCGCCTTCAAATTTAAATATATTTTTATATATATATATTTTAAATATATATGTATATATATATATCTTTACTTTATATATAATTAATATATAAATTTGTGGGAGTGAAGAAATAAGGAGTGAGATGTAATTAATGATGATTGATATTTTATACATATATTTTAGATAAATATATAAATATAATTATATATATATACATATATTTAGGTAAATATTTTTTATTTTAATAATAAATAACATAAAGTTATGTTGTTTATTTTTTTTTTACTTAAGTATATGTATGTAAATATTTTAATAAAAATAATAACAATACTATTTTTGCTTCATAAATTATACAAATAATTTTTTTGAATAATAATTACAGTATTGAATTTAAAAGTTTTGAAAAATACAAGAATAAAAAAAATACTAAAAATGACCACCAGTGTCACACGTACGTCACTGGCATTGTCGTCTACCTCGACGTCCATCCTGAGCAGCAGCAATATCATGTGATTGGTTCGGAGTTGGGTCATCAACATATGTACTATAGTTTAAATTGAAGTTCGGCCGACCTGACGAAGTTGTGGAGCTCGACTCTCCACGATCATGATAGTCGTTGTCTAGATATGGAAATGCAACAGGCGAGACAATAAAATCTCCACATCCAGAATCGTGTCCTATATGCTGCTGAACAAACGGTATTTGCGCCATGTCTAAATCTGAACTGAGTAGTATAGAAAATGACATTGTAGATGGTGGCATACCCCAATACGGAGTGAATGAGTCATCCGATTGTGCCTGTTGAGGCACATAATAGTCGGCGATGCTATCTAAACTGTGTGATACACGATGTGTCGAGGTGGATGGACCTACCTCATCTACTACACTAGACATAAGTGGATGATGAATGTCGTAAAATGTAGAAGCATGGCTAGTAAATGCACCCCGTATCGAGGTAGAGGGACCCGCATCATCTACTACTCTAGTATGCCTCCTCGTCCTCCTGGTTGTGTCTTGTGGTGGTGGTATTGGTATATTTACAGCATCTTGTTGTCTACGAAGTAGGCGTCTGAGATCATCAGTGGCGTGTATAGTTTCACTCCTTAACTGCATAAGTGAAGCCCATTATCATTAGCATTAATAAATGGGTCTATACCTTGCACCATATGGAGGAAGTGGAATCTCATGATTATTAGCGCCGATGAGTGGGCCCATATTTACTCGTGAACGTAATCGTCTTGGCACCAACGTGGTAATGCGAGACCATGTCCATATCTGCAAAAATATATATTAATCTATAGTACAAGGCAAACATATTGATATAACATAAGAAAGTAACAACACTTATATAAAGTTTACCTGTAGAAGCACTATCACACCACCAATAACATTCTTATCTTTATCCGATACAGTGCACAACTCACGATACATGAAAGACAGTACTGCACTGCCTCAACTAAAATAAACAACATCTTTAATCTGCTCCATACTCTGTAAATATAGCAACGACACTCCATTACTTGATGAATCAGGACACATAATGCTACTGAGTAGAATCAATGCACAGCCGCGTGCATATCGCTCCAACTCATCGTGGAGAGTGTTATCTGTCACTGGGTTAGCCTCAAGATAACCCCTCAAGGCACTCAACAATATACGCCTACCCCTAAACTGCTATGAAGTGGATTGAAATCCTAAGTAATGGTGGCAATAATCCTGCCACTGCTCGGTAGATTTCCTCGGATCAACTCCAATAACAGGCTGATCATCTACTGGTAAACCCCAAATAACTGCAACATCTTGTAGTGTGACAGTCACTTCACCAATGTGAAAATGAAATGTATGAGTCTCAGGTCGCCATCTCTCGACTAGAGCAGTAATCAAATAAAGTCCATATAAAAGTGTTCACATCGGTAGACGTTATAGAATCCCATATCATACAGTATATGAACTACACGAGGATGCAATGCACCTTCTCCACCATGAAGACTCCAAAATGGTACGCCTGCGTGCCTAACTGTAAGTATCCTATCAACCGCACCAGCAAATACACTCTTTGAACGGTGAGTAGCCTGTCGGGATAAAATTGTCATATCCCATGGACCATATACAGAAACAACATCCATCCTGTTTATAAATGAATAACACCATGTGTCAGGAATAATTTTTTTAATAGCATCACATGAATGTTTACATATAATATGAAATTTAACCATATTGTTAACAACAATTAAACACAAATTTTAACATATAACATGAAATTGTACATACATCATTAACAACAGTTAAATATAATATCATTACAAAATTATTTTATACATATAAGGAGTATTACTCCCGTACAAAAACAAATACTAATCTAACTGTAATGACATCATCTATGCTGGGAAGACGAAGCTGTTCCACGTTCTGTTGCATTGACCCTTTGCCTTGCTCGCGCTTGTTATCTAGCACATGTCTGAGGCTAATCCATCTCGTTAGGAATTCGAGTAGTAGTATTCCATCCACGATGATTCTGAATTCGCAACGATGGATTATGCCACAACTTGAAAGGGGGCGTATCCCAATAAACTTCATCTGGCAAAGGCTCAAACTTCCCTTTGTAAGTATCTACATAAGAAGCAGTGCTATAGTAAAATTTCATAAGTGTTGCTGGATTAACTCTAAAATGCCGACAAGTATGCATTGCATGCGAGCAAGGTATTCCAAATTGACTCCAATTACCGCATGAACACTCCATTGACCTCAGTTTCATGACGTGTGTAAAACTCCTGGATGATCTTGGTCGACGTGTTATGACAGACGTGGATTGATCTGTGTAATCAAACACGTGTACCATATGCTCTATAGACAGGTTCTGCCAACTCTCATACCTTTGTAATATATTATCAGGCCATGGTTGGTTATTCTCCACCATTCAACGACCCTTGGATAGTCGATCGAAAAAATATTTAATAGCACAATGGAACGTAATCTATACAATAGCAGTAACTGAGAGCCGTCGTGTACCTTTCAATATTTCATTAATGCATTCTGACATATTTGTTGTCAGAATGCCACATCGCCATCCTCCATCATAAGCCAGAGTCCACTGATATTTATCTATATTCTCCAACTATGCATGTGCATCCTCATTAAGAGCCTTTATTTTTTCCATTACCTTATCAAATTGTCTGATTGTCAATTGTGAACCAGCTGTATAACACAAATTTCTTAATGCAATACTCTTGAACCGCTTGTTGAAGTTAGATGACACATGCCTTAAGCAAAAACGATGCACCCCGCAAGGTGGCGTGAAATCAAGTATGTATTGAACAGCTCCAAGTAGGCCACTATGTCGGTCAGATATCAAACAGACACCCTCAACCCCGCGGACAATATACATAGATAACATATGCAAAAACTATCTCCAAGATGTAAATGTTTCTTCATCAACAACTGCAAAAGCCAGAGGCAAAACCTGTTGATTTGCATCTATCCCCACAACAATCAACAACTTGTGTTTGTACTTTGTGTAAAGATGTGTTCCATCAACACTTATTACTTTACGATAATTTTGGAACCCATTGATACATAGCTTGAATGCCCAAAATACATATTTCAATATTTTCTTTTCTGCGAACTCGATGTCGATGTGATGCCACTCCACAATTGTGCTTGGATTCCATTTTTGCAGAGCTCCTAAATACTTAGGCAATTTTCTAACTGAGATCTCCCAAGTGCCATAAACATTTTTCCTTGCGCGTTTCAAACCGTGTCAGGCCTTATGATATGAAATTTCATATTGATACTTCTCTTTCACATTTTGTTGGACATACTTAATCTCATAGGCCGGGTCACACTGAACTATGCCAGTAAGCAACCTTGCGATCATATTTTTACATAGGTTGCGATGATCCACAGACACTAAATTCATAGGGCAGGTATGAGGGCCTCCCCACTTGGTGATTTTTCATAAATCGAGCTTTGCTTTTAATGATGCTCGAAGCCCCCAATTACACCACGTGGTCGATGTACTATGGTTGCATTCCACTTTTCATAATTTTGATGTACTTTCAACCACCCGATACTCACATCTGACAACTCGTACAGAGTAATCTTTAACTGAAGTTTGGAGATTTTTTTTTCTTTGAATACCATACCCTTTCAAGCTCTCCAATACTAAAGTCATAAAACTTTCCTCTATTTGGAATATCAATAGAATCAACAACTATTTTTAGGTAACATGTTATGAAGAATGGTATAGTACGATTAGAGTCATATTCATTTGTTGTTGAGGGCAATGAGGTATAAACTGGCACTTGATGTTGGGATGAGTTGCCCTCATCATGTTGCTCATACATCTCTTTCAAATCATCAATTTCGACCCTATCATCATCATCATCATCATCATCATCATCATCTTCATCAGCAATTTCATCGGGTTCGGAATTAATATGTTCTTCAGCACCAAAATTGTCGACAAGTGGCTTGGATAATTCATCAGTGTATGCATTATACGGCTCTGTATTTGTACCTTGAAAATGCTCTTGACCAGAGATTGAAGCACCTGCATTAAACTCATTGATGCTAACACTTGTCATACCTTGCGTCACTGTAGTCATTTCAAATACACTATCATCTCTTAAAAATGATGCATACTGATAATACTCATTGCTTGTTGGTATCTCAGACACAGTATTGTGAACATTTTGTTCTACCTCAACATAAAATTCTACAAATTGATTTTCTCTTCCCGGATCTAAGAAAAATTCCAATCCTTCGTCATCAGTTATTGATATTAGTTGTGACACATTACCGCAATAATACTTACCAAATAATTTCAATAAGAACTGTTTATCATCAACGCCCGTAATCTGATACACTTTTAATAGTAATTCAGAAAATCTTGTCCTACGAGACATTCTCCTCGCTCCAATTGCAGGACGATCATATGTCATTGAATTAGCATCTTGTATAATTTGACCATCAAAGTATACCAGAACATCGATGCTGTTTCTATTTGCCATAACTATATCAAAATAAGTATTAATATTTTAATTTTAAATAATAATTTCAGAGACATAATATGTAATTAAGATTATCATAGTTGTGAAAAAGATTCCCTAAATAGTTCAATAATTTTTAACTCACATTTTCAAGTCAAATAACAAATAACAAATATAATATACAAAAAAAAAAATACAAACATTAGCTTCTCCACATATAAAATATGCTATTAAAAATATACTTGCGTGTATCATTATAAAAAATAATATTAATAACATTTCAATACAACAAAATTTATTTTTTCAATATAATAATACATCTACTTCACAATTATTACAATAAAATATATACATTATAATTGAAATATGATACCTCTAAGTCACATTCACAATATGATCTGCGTCGTATTTTAATTTATCGCGTACTGGCCTGAATAAAAATATATAAATGTTAATTAGTAAAAAAAATTTAATTAAAAAATTTTAAAAAATAATAACAATATTACTTACCGAAAGAAGCAAAAATAGACGTCAAGAAGGTAGGGAATGGGAGAATCCAAAAAATGAAAGAAAAAATAACGAAAAAAAAATCGACAAAGAGCTCGAGTGAAATGCCGAAAGAGAGAGAGAGAGTAATGGGGGAAGTTGGTGGGGGAAGAAATGGAGAAAATGGAGGAAATGGGGAGGGGAAGGTGGGGCTCTAATGGTGGAATGGGGAGGAGGCGCACGCGGGAGGGAGGGGGAATGGGGAGAGGAAAGGAGAGGGAAGAAGGGAGGGGAGGGGAAGAAGGGAGGGAGGAACGATCGGCTTGAATGCCGACCGAAGGTGCAACCTGTGGTTGCGCCTTCTCTCTCCGCAGGAAGCACAACCCAAGGTTGCGTGAATCACGTATTTTTTTCACCTCTCCCCACATCACGGTAAATTTTTAAATATTTTTTAAATTTACTATTTTTTATTAAATTAATCACTAATATCACAATTAAAACAATACTACATTCCACTTCACAAACTTTAAAAAAATTACATATGGCATAAAAACTTTCGCAAAACAAATATTAATCTGATACGTTTTTATCTTTTAATTCTAGGAATTAGTATATATATCCCATAATTTGTTGCAAACGTTAATAAAAATAATAACTAAATTAAGATTAAATAAATTAAATTAATTATCAATTAATTAAATCTACAATAAGGAATTTTACACCAATGTTTTGGCATGAAAAATAGAGTTGAGTGGGAGATAGCCTTAGAGCTCTAACTTCTTACAAAATCATCTAAGATAAAATTCTTATGGTTAGTAAAAGTTAAGCTAAACCATACGAAGTCGAAGCCGACTAATAATGAATAAGGTGAAATAGAGATGTTTGACAAATCTTAGCAGAAGAAGTGAATTACATTGACCATAATCCAAATCGCAATAATCTACCCCCACTTTGCATCATGTGAAACTGGAATGCCAGTACTGTTACTCTTCCAATAATTTTAGATTAGAAATGTCACTTTTGATAAACTTGGATGACGAAATATGAGGTGCTATTTTGGTAACTATAGTGAACTTGAGTGACCAATAATATTCCTAGCGCCCCCCAAACTACTTGAATTCATTTAACCCAAAACTTGCTCAAACATCGTACAAAAAAAAAAAAAAAAAACAACCGAGGGAAGATGAACTTTTGTTTTAGGCTTGTTTGAGCTACAAAGCCAAACCTATGAAACTTCATGTTTTAGTGAATTTCTATTGTAAGTTCCCGAATCCCAATATTATTAGAAACTTACTTGTTCGAGTTGCGTCTTTTGAAGTTTTTACAAAGATTAAGAGGAACAGCATAGCTGTTTGACTGCCTGCAGTGCTATGTGATACTCATTGAACAGACAACCATAAAAGTCTAATAAATAGATACAAGTGACAATAGTTGGCTCATAGTGAATCAAATGCAATTTCTTAATTTATTGAGCAATTGTAAGCCAAACTTCATGACATGCTACCCACTTAGATAATCATAGTACATAGTGGGATAATCATCGTACATACATGTAATGGCTCTTAAATCCACTTGGCTAACATGAAATTTCCATAAGGAACTACATATGCATAAAAATTACCGAAAGAATGTCCAGTGCAAACCCAAATCAGTTGGAAACTTTCCGATCCTTTTTTTTTTTTTTTTCTTTCACAGTACAGGGACAATATAAAGTATCTTCATCTGAATACCCGAAGGGAGTGGTTTGAAGATGTGAAGCCACCATCGATCATGAGATTGGCACCACTTATGTACCTTGCCTCATCACCGGCCAAGAAGACCACAGCGTTGGCAACATCATCTGCAGTCAATTCCACGCCCTGCAAGTTAGCATGAGTCCCTACAAAATTACGAAATCCAGTCAATGCATCCTCAGTCCTCTCATCCTCAGGCAAGTGTGCCAGTGCCAAGTCTGTTGCAATGGCATAAGGTGAGACGCAGTTCACTCGTATGCGATGTTTTCCTAGCTCAGCTGCAACATTCTTGGTGAGCCCCCAAACAGCATGCTTGGAGCCTGTGTATGCATGAGGCCCCATGCCACCAATGGTGCTCGTCACGCTGCAGATAGATATTATCGAGCCTTTCTTTGCTGGAATCATTATGCGAGCTGCATGCTTCATTCCAATGAAAACACCTTTCACATTTAAATCAAAGATCTGCTCAAATACTGAGAGTTCAAAGTCGCGGATGTCTGGACACGGTGGGCCTGCCATCCCGGCATTGTTCACCATTATGTCAAGGGTACCGAACTTATCAACGGTGAAGTCAACTGCATGCCTAACATCATCTTCAATTGTTACATCACAGTGGCAAAAAGAAATATCTGGGCTGCCACCAAGGCTTTCACAGATACGCTGGCTCAGGTCGTCTTGAATATCAGCTATGCAAACTTTTGCACCATGTCTGTAAAACAGACGCACAATGCTCTCTCCAATGCCACTGGCACCTCCTGTGACCAGAGCAACTCTTCCTAGTAATCTGAAATCATGCAATACATACTGTAATATTCCAGTAATTTAAATAGAGTTATAGCTATGCTACACCTATTTGTAAAAATTATTCTGCTCAGCATACTTTCCTAGAATGATCTAAACAATATACAACAATGACACAGCAGCCAAACCCACCTAAAGTGATTGATCGTAATTTTATACTTATCTATTTTCCCTGACTTTCTTCTCCCCTTCTCTAGCAAATCAAATCACGAAAGAGTTTAGAAAGAAAGTAGAAGAACAAACCATGACTGAGAAGGCGTCAAACTGTGCAACTGTTATGAAATTACTATAAGTGGAAGGATAGCCAACCGATGACGCCGAACCTAGGATTTTATAGTCTTCTACTCCGGTCGAGTCTTTTCTCTTGGAAGGGAGAGTGGGTCAGTAAACCACCAGAAAGAAGTCATTTTGTGATAGGGATAGATAAATTAGCTTGCCATAGCTCAGAGATAGACTGAAAAACTGTATTGGATAAAGCAACTGCCCCGTCACTAAATAGATAAGAAGCTTATGATCAAAGCCTTGCTCTCCTTTTGAAGGTTAATGAAGCCATTGTACAGAAAAAGTGGAAAAATAGTCCCTTCTTAGTTTTGAAATAAGAATCACCCAGTTGGCTCATAACACCAGTTTTTCATTCACTAGAATGACTTCAATAGGTTCACTTCACCAGCCAAGCCTTGAAAACTCTGCTACAGGTGGAGTAATTGAACAAGCGATTTAAGATCAATGTCCAGGAAGCAAACAAGTGATTCAAGGACACAGCTTCACAGATAAGAAGGAATAGAATCAAGGCCAAACCGACCTGAGCTACTAGACCAGGGCAGGAGTAACTATTTCAATCAAGGATACTTTGACCTTTTAAAGACCAATTGAAAGATGCAGGAATGAATGAAATCAATATCATCTATGCCATGTTTTTATTCAGTCATAATGTGACAATTTCGACTTCCATTAGTCAACTTCCTTCGTCTATCTATTTGGTTTAGCGAATGGTCTTGCGTAGGATGACGCCAACACTTCTTAACTATTGGTAAGCTGTCCTTACTCTCTAAAAGTACTTCCTCATGAGTCAAGTCTTTTACCTCTCCCTTTCTCTTTTCTTCCTTGGGGTTGAAGAGAAGGAGGTTCTCATATTGCACTACAGATTAAAAAGAAAAAAAAAAAAGAGGAACTCAATGCTTTAATCACATATGAGATGTCAGAGCTGCCTTTTCCTCTTTAATAAAGATCATTTAGGAGGAGCAGTATTCAAATTGAAAAGGGGAGGGAGAAGGACCAGAAATTAGAGCACTAAAGGGCAAAAAGGCTTTTCTGGACGCAACAGAGCGACTTTTGCTTTAAATGAATAGAGGTTCATGCGTAGGAAGAAATATCGAGAATAAATTTCTTTAATTTCAGGCACATCTGCCAGGCCTTTAGAAAGTCCAAGCAGTTTAACATGGAAATGATACCGTATGTCTATTTAGATATCTTTCCTCATTGATAGTTATAAGCCTACACTAACTATAACATAAGGCTCCATAAGTTAGTCAGTT
This sequence comes from Paulownia fortunei, assembly GCA_019321725.1. Taxonomy (NCBI): domain Eukaryota; kingdom Viridiplantae; phylum Streptophyta; class Magnoliopsida; order Lamiales; family Paulowniaceae; genus Paulownia; species Paulownia fortunei. The sequence continues at coordinate 22,408,048 of CM033108.1, read as the reverse complement.
TTCTATTCAGTCTTTTCACAGAAAATATCTGTGCATAGCTTTCCTTTGTCTCAGACTCTCAGCTTCTTGAGCTTATTAAAGAAGGGTTACGAAGACAGTGAACCTATTCACTGTGTTTTGACTCCATGAATCCCAGTGCAGTGCAACGCAAGGAAGAACTAAGCAATCTAGGTCCAATTTTCCTAATTTTTTGAATCATTTCAAGTGATTTATTCAGTGAGAGTTTCCCTATTAGTGGGTGAACCGAATAAAATGTGTGTTTAGATGTCTGAATAGAAGGGTATATCTAAGGGTCTCACTAATGTGAGAATCTCACTTTGTCTAACTTGAATTCAATGATAGGGTTCAGCAATTTGAAACAGAACTGGCATCATTAACCTGCACTAACAAAGTAAATGAGAGCCAAGTCTTCCTTTGAGTGCCACGAAAGGCAAGAGCGGGAGTATCTCACTGGCTCATGGTTAATTTTCTACAGCATGACCAAGAAAGAAAAGCAATGACATTATGATAAACATGCAAAACAAACAGAAACACACAAGCCCAGTACCCAGAGTATATCAATATATCAACAGCCAACCAGTCTTCAAAGCATTATTATTAATGAACGGAAACAAGAAAAGAAAAAAACTAGTCTACGAAAGAATATGTTTGAAAGAATTTAAGCTATATCATTGTCAGGTCAATACAGAGACGGAGAGATGGAGTAAAGAGGGCTGCACCGGGCAGCCATCGCCCTCATGCGGGTATGCTCTTATATATGTAAATTAAACTAAATTTAATATTTTGCCTCCTTCAAATTATTAAATATCAATTTTGCACCCAGGCTAGGAATCGTGGCTCCGTTTCTGGGTCAATACCCTTCACAATTAAAACTCAATCAGGAAAAGCTCAAAACTCAACTATAGCAATCTGGATCACATCAAAAACAGGTCAATATCCTTCAGACAGAAAAAGCTCAAACCTCATATAAAACAATTAGGATTCACATCAAAAATCAAAATTCTAATGTCTCTAAACAAACCCATTACAGAAAGTTAGGCTAAAGAATAGGTGCTGTATCAGATAAATCTTATCAACCAAACTAGCTAAATTGATTTCAAACACCACCACCACCCCACCCCACCCCACCCACCCCCAAAACCAAGAAGAAGAAACCCAGCCTTGAAACGGGAAATATAAATAACCACCATTGAAATGAACAGGTCTTAATCCTACTTGGCGTCAGAGAAATCATTCAAAATTCACAGCCAACCATAACATTCGTAAAATGTGATCAATCATTCAAGAACGAAGTTACACTGAAAAGGGTCAAATTTTTATGATTACCTTTGAGTGGGAAGAGAGGCATCGGTGGAGCTTCTTGATGCCATGCCACAGAATTTGCTTTTTCAATTTAAAGCCCTTTTCTCACAAAAGGCGTACACTCAGGCATCACTCTATAACTATACCTGTTGTACACTATGTTTTGTGTGTGTCGTTATTGGTGTCTCCACTTTAAAAAAGAAAAGTGGATACATTCGCAGTCTTATTCAGATACATAACTTATATAAAACAAAACATATAAACGATGGAAGTCGGCGATGCAACACGTGTAGGCACATGGGTCGAGAGCCTCATGTGGGGGGCGGCTGGTTTGGGATCCACCGCACTTTGGGTTGTAGGGATTCGCTAGCTTGGGGACCGAACGTGGATGAATAAACCAAAAATTGGGGAAAAATCTCCGCATTGAATTCAAAACTTCAACTCTCAAACGAAAAGTGACCCTGGGTAAGGGGATTTTATTTCATCACAATGGACATATGTAAAATTGAGTATTTTATTTTGTAAAAAGTAAAAGGTTACGCTGTTTTTTTAAAATCAATCTTAAGAGAAAAAGTGAAAAAAATATTTTAGGAGTAATAAAAATTTAAGATAAATATGTGTTTGGATGAATTTTTTTTAGAGAAAAAGTAGAGTGATGATGTTTGATGCTGTTTGTCTTTTTTTTAGTGATGTTTGTTTGGTTTGTTGTTTTATGGAAAAATGTTAGAAAACATGTTTGGTTAGGTATTTTTTGAAGGTTTTATTGACATTTGGCATTTGGTTAGGAATTCATTTAGAATTTTTATTGACACTTGGCATGAAGGTTTGGACTTTACATATTTAAATAGTAGACACACACACACACACACATACATATATATACACATATCATTACAAGTTGTATGTATATACAATAACAGGTTGTCAGCTCGCGTAGAGTATGTACTAATTTTATGCATACTTGTGTAGATATATATACACACGTGTACAAATATTTATAAATACGTTTTTACAAATATATTCATATTTTCATGTGTAAATAAATACATAAGTTTACATATACAAATATATGTATATAAGCATACTGGTAAATTTGCACATATGTATATAAATATAGACATACAACATTATACATGTATATATGTAAATATATATATATATATGTGTGTGTGTGTATGTATAATTAATACCTATACACATAATTATATTCATATAATTATATATACCTATATATACAAATGTATATTCGTTTTCTCAAGCATATTTATAAACATATTCATACATAAATGTGAGTGTGTATAATTACAAATATATATGTACATACACATATCTACATATAGTTACTTATTTTTATCTATATAAGTGTAAAGACATATATTTACAGCCATTGGAAATAAATGTAATTTTTAAGAAAATGATTTATTTATTTATTCTATGTAGATAGGAAATAGGGTTTATACTCTTTATATATAAGTAAATTTTTGTATTGGTATTTTTTTCGTAACTTGATAGAAATATAACAACTGAGCATTTGAAAGTAATGTGAGGAGAATTTGGTAATTCAAATTTCGTCATTTTTTTTATTTATGTAATGTGATCTTTTGATGTAGTCAAGTAAGATGATGTCGTGTTGTTTTTTCCAAAGTAAGAAAACATGAATATAGAAATGTTACATGCAATGAGAGTATTGACTTGGAAAAATTTGAGGTGGTCATGTTCAACCCCATATAACATAAACTTTTACGCCTACAAATTAATATTAATATCTTAGTATATTGAAAAAGACCATGCATTACATATACTAATAATTACTTGTACAGAGGCTCTCCCCTTATCCTCAATATTCGTTGGCGTCTCCTGTGGCAAGAAAAAAATATAATAATTGTAAAGGCATTCATATTGTACATGAATTAAAATATGAAAACTATTTTACATAAACTTACCATTCTAACATGATTCCAGTAGTGTCCATCTACTGTTATGACATTAGTGTCCTCATCATAGATGACCCCACGTAAAGCCGTGTAGTCAAGGAAAGCATGGTACCTACTCTTCAGTTTGTGCACTTTGTCCTCTACTCTGTCTCTCGAAATTGTCCTACCAAACTGTCTCGATAGGGAACGTTCAATATGCTAACAAACATGTATCATGACATCCATATCACTAAGTGGGTGCTCCTCTCGGGCCTCTACCAATCGCATGATAAGGGTCGTCTCCTCAACAGGCTACCAAGGTGTATCACGATACACTTGCTCGTAGAACTGATTCCTAGACCTCGATGTTGTCCTGTTTACAAAAAAGAAAAAAAAAGATGCAAATTACATGTGTGGAATTAAATATCTACTTTATATTATGAAAATAAATATACATAAATATTAAGCATGAAAAAATAATTTTGATTATTGAATTCAAAATAAAGTATTAACTATTTAATCTAAATAATTTTTAATTTTTCGATAAAGATGAATAAGTCTATTTTGTGAATCAAATATATATATATATATATATGAATAAGTCTATTTTGTGAATCAAATTTATATATATATATATATTGAATAAAGATAATTTAGCATTTTTAATTCAAAAAAATCCAAAGTTAATTAAAATATCTTTGTTCAATTTTAAAAAGAATATATTTATATGTCAAATGAGATATAGTTAATTATTTTTATTCAAAATAGTCAAAATTCACTTAGATTAAATAGTTAATAACTTTATTTTGAATTGAAATAATTAAAATATTTTTTTTTCATATTTTTGTTTATTTATTATACTTATTTATTACTTTATTTTATTAATTTTGAATTACTTAAGTTATTAATTATGTTTTTAAAAGTAATTATTTACTATAATATATTTTCTAATTAATAAAGAATTTGAAATTCAACTTTGGGTACAACCATATAGTAAAAATTATATAAATTAATTAGCATAAAGATAATTTTGTCCATACACTTAATTCATGGGTACATGTTATATTTATTAGTATAGGAAGGTGTTTGTGACCATATATATGGGGTTATGTATTTTACCCAAAAAAAATTGTCAATATTAATGAATCCTTAACATACATTTATGTACTGCAACTTTAAAAAGTGAAACACAATAAAATGGTTGAATAATGAACTAATTAGAATTTTACACTACGTACGAACTAATACAAGATTTGTAGCATATGGACAAGCAAACTATGTATAATATATGGCATTTGGATCAACATAATAAGTGTATGTAAATGAGAAAAACATAATAGCATTCATTGAAATTCCAAAGAATAGCAAAATGAAGCTACCAACATTACAACAAAATAAATTAGCTTAGTTAACAATCCATGGTGACAATAACACAATAATGTCCATAGTTGACGTAGCAAATAATAGGTGCAATTTCAAAGACAAAATGCAAGTACAAAAAGTACATGGTATGAGGCAAGTAACACACAACATAGAACATAGGTACACCAACCTCATTCATCATAGACACGTATAAAACAGTAATCACTATGAACCATAACTGTGGTCGTCCCATAAATGTTGTGCAATAGCATCCCTAATTACGTTCCCTGCCCATAAGTTTTCCTTAGATAAATCCACCTGATGCACTTCTGGATTATGTGTCGCTGACCCTTCTTCCCCATTAGGGTCTACCCAATCTGGGTTCGTGAACTCATCCAATATTGGGTCATCTAAACAATGAGATCGAATGAAATTGTGGAGTACACAACATGCTATGACAATGTCTGCTTGTGCGGTTAGATTGCAGTTAGGCATTAAATCCATAAGAATTGGATACCGTTTCTTAATCGCACCGAAACATCATTTAATGTGATTTCTCAATAACGAGTGTCGGCGATTAAAGAGCTCTTTCTTGGACCTTGGCCCACAATTCGGACCGTACCACTCAGGTATGTGATACCTTTCATTACGGTATGGTGACAAGAAACCGAGAAAGTTAGTGTACCCAGCATCCACAACATAGTACTTGTCTACACCACCACATAATGTTTGTTAATAATATGATATGGATAAAAGCATAATTTGGATACAAATATTATGTATTTAGGGTTAAGTGAGGACCTGGAGGAGACCATGGGAAATTGTAATCCAAATTTCTCAGAGCGTTAAGAAAGACTCTTGAGTCATTAGCACCCCTTTCTCAACCCGCTAGAACGAATGTGAATTTCATATCAACAGAGCATGCAACTATGACATTCTGGCTTATCACAACTTTTCTGTGCGATATGTTGAGGTCTTGCCTATAGAAGACCATCCCGACACTATTATTCCATCAATCAAGCTTTCACAGTCCTACCCAGGGTACAAGAGTATGTACATTAGGCCTTGTCTTTTAAAATGATTAAAATAAATTAATAATTATCAATTACATTATTTTATTTATCATGCCTCTAATAAATCCTGAAGTAAGGGTACCACTGCGGGTTGTTTTGTATCTCAAGTTAGACAGTTGTCATGTTGGGATATTGTATGCAAGTGTTGCCATGGTACAGAGTGCATTGCACACCATGTGCATGATCGACTAATGGTTTCAATAGATCATTGAAACGCTCAGCGCTATTTCATTGACGGTGGTGGAAACAAATTATTTGTAAAAATATTACAACACTTTCTTTTACAATCACACGACTTCTGTTGTGCTGAGGTATGAAGCCCCTCTCTTTGATTTTGGCACACAACTTGAAAAAATTATTTATACATTCCAAGAGCATTGTAAAAATGATCGTCATGGCCCAAAATTAATTCATTCAGCCAATCAAAATCTCTAAATTGAGAATCCCTAAAAGGTCACTTAATCTGGTTCGAGAAGGATTGTAGGGCTACATGTTGGTAAAAGAGAAGAAAATTGTGCATGCCTCTATTCAGAAAATCCCTTGCTTGTTGAATAGTTTCCCTACCGTCATCATACACATCATCGGCAACATCATCAATAATATCATTATATTGTCGTTATGAAGTGGAGTTGAACGATTATCCATGCCTAAAGAGGAATGAAAACAACAGTTATTCATCCTACCAGTACATGGATGACATGATAGTTCTCACAACTTTCATACAAGTACTTAATTAAATAGTTATTATTTGAACATTTCATAGTAGTATTTGAACATTTGTATATACTTTTAAATTCATAAATATAATTGCAACCAATTTAATAAGTATGTTGCCAAGTAATGTTCATGAAATACTATCATCAATTTATAATTATACTTGTTTCACTTAAATAATTGGCAGTATTGTACATTGGGATTTTTATGTGAATGGTGTTATGTAATATAGTTAAAAAAAAATCAAATTAAAAATATTTTTTGTTAAATATATAGAATTTTGAAAATTATTATTTTTCTAAACAATACAAACCCACATTGCAACCAAATCTTTTCCTATTGATACTAAATACTCATATTTTTTATATAAGTATTTTTGAATTTTTAGGGTGTAGTACATATAATTGCAATCAATTCAAAACTGTAGTTGTAGTATTTGAACATTTGTATACATTTTTATATTTGTAAATATAATTGCAACCAATTCCATATATACATTACTTAGTAATATTGGTGTATTATTAATATTGGTGTATTATTATCATTAATTTTTAATTATACTTATTTCACTTAAACAACATGTGCTACTACATACTAAATATTTCTTATATGAAGGGTGCTATGTAATATAATTTTAAAAAAATCACATTAAAGTCTTCTTTTATTAAATGTATAGAATTTTGGTAATCATTATTTTCTAAATCTTATAAACCTACATTGCAACCAAATTCCAACATGACTTGTATATTCATGTTTACTTTTTTAAGTCACATGTACTCATATTTCTCGATATAAGTCTAAATATCTCTAAATTGGATCAATTGTAATTTATATTCCAAGCAATTCAATACATAATTTTATTACACTTTGTCTATGAGTTATTATGATGAATTTCTAATTGAAGTTATTTCAATTTGCCAACTCTTACTAAATTATAGTAACTTTTTATATTTCAAGAGTGTTATATATTATATATACATATGCCTTGACTAAACATCGACACAGTTCTAATAGGACTCACACGTAACTTAACCAACTGACAAATAATTTGGGTTTATGGTGAATACTACAACATAACATATACATTACGGATATGAAAAACTACCACATAAATTTATAAAGTTACAATAAAATAAATAAGTAATATCCACCATATGAAAGTTCATAAATAAATTCTGACAATGGTTAAGAAATATAATTAAAATATCCATCACAATATCACAACTAATAGGTCATCAGGGAAGCCTCTCTATGTATCCACGTCTCAACTCTAGGTCCATGGCAAGAAACATCCTACGGCGAATTGAATCCTCTAATTTAGTGCATGTAGTGTAGAATAGGTTTAAGGGTAGGTCTAGTATCTCTTTAAGCTTTTGAACACATATTTCAATTGTAGTCATGGCATTTAGATTATTCTGCAAAGCCACCATATCATTAGCCCTCTCTCAAGAATGAAGGGTTGAAACTACGACTTGATCTATGACCTTTCTCTTTTTCCCGCCACTACATCCACTACTGGAGGCCCTATTTGTACCGTGGAAGTACGAACGGGCTTGAGATGTTTGAGAAGTGCCCTCCACCTTCGTGTTATCATTTTCCCATCTATTGAAGGCATCCTCAAGTTGTCGGCGCTCACCACGTGATAACGGCGCTTGTGTGGATGCCATAGCCATCCCCCCTATGGCAGTATGTGGTGCAGATATGGTCATCAACTCTTGATAATGTGGACATCCTTTGAACCTCAGATTCCTATCTTGCGGATTAGCCTGCATATATTTTTTAGAAGTTTAATTTGTAGGCTATATGTGGACAAGCCAACCAAAGATACCCAAAACTATAGGAAACAAAAAAAGTTGGAACACTACATGTACTACATACTGCTAACCAATGAGACCAACACTCGTCAGATGCCATGACCATGTTATTTGCATCATCCCACCGGAATCCAGTGTCAGATATAAGCAATTTGTGATTTTTCTTCCACTTTGCCTTAAACCTTGTAAACTTTCCAGTCAGTTGGTTGACCCTATAGTTATAGTCTGGGCAAGCGTTTAACATTTTAACCATAATATCAGTCCATTTAGATGGAGTAAAAGTGGCACTCATGAGATTCCCTTGGATGACCTCATCATACATAATCATAATGAATGTTGTCTCATTAGCTTTAGGCTAATGGGCATCCTCATGAATGTCATTAGATGTGTTTTGCAAGCTTGCCTCCATCTACAATACTAATAAATTTAATGATATTACAATGAGTGAAGTACAAATGTATTGTTTAACATGATTTGTACGTTACCTAAATCATATACATGATTTCTGACAAATTGTAAATGGGGTACAAATTTGGAAGCCTATTGCCAACTACAAATCACACTTCTATGATCCATTAAAGAAATATTTCAAATAGTTACTATGTATGAAACGAGTATTATCTGTACATAATATAAGACCTATATATCACCAATATAAACAAACCCAAATCAAGTCCAATAAACTTAAGGAGAAGTACATTCTAATTAAATTATAGTTTGTCAACCACACTAATTGATGCCTAAATACTATACATGTATACTTAAAGGTAAATATTAGTTGTACTGGACTATTGTTGCTATATTAAATTGCAAAGTAGCTTATGCTAATCAATTTTATATAATTGATTAGCTAACTAAGTATAATTTCACCAAAGTAATGATAGTTGTTGTTTCATAGAGAAACTTTTAACCCCCCATCTTCTGCCAATCAAACACGTGGCAACTACTTGCTATCATACATTTTAAACCACTACACTTCTGTTTTGGGTTCTCTTCTATATCTAATTCATAGCCAAAATTTTTGTAGCCAAAATTTCCAGCAACATGTAATAATTTTATTCAGATAACTCCTCTTACCAGCATTCTGTGCCTTTTTGCTATTTTTCATAGTAGAAATAAACTAGTTCTTCAACTAGTGTTAATGATTTTTTCCCTTCTACTTTTTACAATTTGTTTATTAGTTTACATCAAGAATATTGATGTAAAGAATTTTCATAGTTCTCACATAAATTTTCTCAAATAAAAGCTTAAAACCTTAATAAGGCAGAGCATATTTGGGAGCCTTTGCTCTAAAACATAAGGCTGTGAGATAAACATGAATTAGAAAATGATGGTTAGCCAAAAACTAGAAATACTTAATTTATCTACATAAGAATGATGCAAATAACATTAATATAACCAGGTAGACATTTGTGGAAGAGAAAGTTGCTAAGTGTACAAGAAGATAATATTGAGCATACTATTTTATTGCGACATGATATTGTATTGTGTGAAAAAAATAAATTAGAGCCTGTCCAATTTACAAAAGGAAACCCTGACTCATTTTCTTTTAAAATTATTGTAAGTAGCTTGATTTTGTAATTGAAATGATCCCCTGCTTATGACTTTTCCTCCACTTTCCATCAAAACAATTTAGAGCACTAAATGGAAAAAGCCTATCAGACAAATTAATGGAACTTTATATTCTAACAAAGTAAACTGGTTGTGAAAGTTGAATATCCTAACACTCTTTTATTTGCTTTCTGCTTTAGGGGGTTTTTGAGGTGAGTTTGCAATTTAAAAAAATATTGGAAAGCAAATTTTAAGCAAGAATACTAGGGTCTTTATATTATTTCAAGTCATGAAATACTTTTTCACTAGTTCAGTTTGTATAAATTGTTATCTTCCACCTCATCGTTGTTTGTCAAAAGACAAACATTATCTTGTACTCTTTTGGTACACTTGATCAACGATTTCACCTATAAGGATAGCAAAAGCCTAATACAATATTAACTAGTATTGCTATAATTTGAGAACTCACTAGTATTATCATAATATGCAATATAAGCAATGTGATCCCACTTGCAACAGAATCACAGCACTTAAGGTTACAAATTCAATAACACACAAATAAAATTATTGTGAAACCAAAGGAAAATAGAACTTTTGTTTTTCTTTCTATGTTTGTCTTGATCATGAAATTAGTAAGTTTAAAGAGATATAAAACAACAAAAATCAAAACAAGAACCTGCTCCCTGCAGCCCTAAAAGTCGGAAGAGTATTCTAAAATATCCAAATCCTATAACAGTGATGAAAAAAGATATATGAACAAGTCCATGTAACAAGTAAATTGTCTACAATTTCTATTTCAAGGTTTAAGGGTGTATCAAATATTTCACTCATTAATTTTCTCGTACACCAAAGATCAAACACCAATAATCCAACATAAACCCAGACATTTACAGAAAATATAAGGAGAATAATGAGTTGTTGTCCCTTTCCATGTAAGAAAATGTATACTTAACCCAATTCTCAACCATACCCGTTCATTTGGGAGGCCAAAAATAGGCGAAGTCGTTCTTCAATCATACCTTTTGACATTTTCAGGCTAGGAAAGTGATTGATTCGATGCTTAAGGGGCTCTGCTCACTGGTGCACGACATCTTCAACTCAATTGGAAAGAAGAAAGGAGTAAGAAAAATGAAATGGGACTATGGAGGGCAAGAGACATGGGATTGATCCTGAGCCATTTTAAAGAGCAAATGACAATGACCAATGAGGGAGGGAACTAGTAGTAGCTTTGTAGCTTGTCCCTGTTCTTGATGGGAATACTTTGCTTTTCAGAGAAAAAATCTCTGGGAAGGAGATTTTCTGAAAAATACTATGGCTCCCGTCTTTTTTTCAAACATAAATGGAGAAAGAGTTTTTCAAAGAATTTTTAATAAATGCCAAATAAATTGTAAATTTTGGAAGAAAAAAAATTCTGAAACACATTTGTAAGAGATGGAGTGGCCATCCAATTACTCCCAAATTATTTGGAGGATAAATGTTATATTAAGTATATGTATACCAAATTCAACATCTATTGAATCATATGATATGTTACAAGTCGTGTATAGGAATGGCAATGGGGCGTTGTTGGAGCAGGTTTGTCAAAATTCAAAATCCGTCTTATCAAGATTTTTAAGAATTTGAAACCTACTCCATCCCAAACCTGCTTTATAATTTAAATATATATATATATATATTTTTTTTTAAAAATATTTTTTAAAATATAATATTACATAAATATATATATATATTAAAATAAATATAAATAAAAAATTAAACGGGACGGGACAGGTATAAAAATAAAATCAAGATCCGCTTCGAATCAGTTTATAACATTTAAAACATGCCCCAAGTAGGATGAGTTCGAGACGGTCCAAATTTAAACCTACCCCATTACTATCTCTAACCGTGTAAAATACTTGGAGAATACTCATCTAGACAATGCCATGGCCACTTAATGAGTTGCAGTCGCATCAACTCGAATTTCAGTAAAAGAAGTGCTGACACGGTTATTGTCGTCAATTACATTTTTGTTGCTGTTATTGTACTTAGTGTGGGCCCACATGATATGTTAAACATGATATCTCGAGATCCTCTAAAAAAATTATATTTTTGTACGTGAATGAATTTCAAAAGTGCATCTAATAGTCAGAATCATTCGATACCACATAAAATGAATCTTATTGGTGACGTGAAAATATCTTATGTAGATTATGTGATGTATCCTATTGGCATGAAAATATTTTTGGTAGTAGCTTGCATCGAAAATAAAGAAGTATAGTATATTTCATAAAGAGGCATAAGACTATAAGTTTAAACTATAACTTGGAAAAAAAGTGAACGGAATGAATATAAAATTGTATGTATAAGTACATAAAATACTTCATTTATTTATTCTTATTTTTGAAACTAATTTTTCAACTAGTTTTTGAAAATTTGGAATAATTCGAATTTAATGGCAAAATTTTAAAGTTGTAGTTGCAGAATTTCTTATATAAAGTTGTGCATCAATTCATAATAGTTTGGTCCAAATCTTACAATGTTTGAAAATAACAATAATTCATATATTGCAAAGATTCAGAAAAATGTGTAAAATTCTCCATTAATACACAAGACCAAAAGTCAAGTATTCATCCCTGAATTTTTCATCTGTAGTATTTACGTAACTCTCAAAAGTTTCCATTTTAATTCTTGAGGGAAAGTCTTTGAAATTGCTACAGTGGCTTGTTATATCCTAAAAGTAAATTTTCATTCAATCTGTTAGCAAAATCATAGTAGAGCAATATTCACTTTAAGAAAAATGTGATCAAACGTGAAATTTACATCAATTTCATATCTATTTAAAAGTTTATTTTATTTTATTTTTTTCCATAAAACATATGCAGGCAATTTTTTTTTCAAAATCTCATTTACCAATTTACAGATAAATTCTCATAGGACTAGGATTTGGGGCTTGAGGAGAAAACATAAAGAGAAGAAACAAGGCATTAAATAAAAGGGTTTTGGTATTCAATACTCATCCATTCTCAACTTCTTGGTTTTGGCATATATTGTCAAGAGAATGGCCACTAACCATTCTTGGTAAAAAATGAAATGTACCTAACTTAGGCAATTGTCAATTAAGGTGTCTAATCATTGCCTAATTTATTATCTAAATTCCACTAACCCATATTTTTGAGACCTATATAAACTCCCTTAGCTTTCATTTGTAGAACATCCCAAAATTAGAGAGTTTGAGAGAGTTTGAGAGAAAAGTTTAAGAGAACTTGTGAAAGAATTTTGTGAAGAAAACTTTTTGTGTGGGTTGTGAGTTGTAAGTGTTGTAAATATTTTGTATATTTTCTCCCTTTAGTAAAATGATCTGTAGCAGGTCCGGAGACGTAGGTACAATTAGTTGAACTTCGTTACCAAATTTGTGTGTGTTATTTTTGTTGTTATTTTGCATTCTCACTAATCTAGTTTATCACGAATTTTTAAAATTTCCCAACAACTAGTATCAAGAGCCAGATTTTGTGTTAAATTCTGTCATTTTTTTACGAGATTACTATTTACGGTGTTCTAATACACGATGGTTCGCAAGAATAGTTAAAAATGATCCGGAGGAAGTCAGATTCGAGTGGGAGCAATGACCACAGATGAAGAGAAGATAAAACTCAAGAAATTTGATAGTGTAGATTTTAAATTCTAGAAAATGATGATAGAGGATTATCTGTATCAAAGAAGTTTGTATCAACCTCTCTCAGGAAAGAAGTCAGAGACTATGAATGAAGAAGACTAGAATCTTCTCGACAGACAAGTCTTTGGAGTTATTCAATTGACGTTATCCCGCAATGTTTCTTTCAACACAACAAAGGACAAGACCACGATGGATCTTATGGCGGCTCTCTCCAGTATGTATAAAAGTCATCGGCCTCAAACAAAGTTCACTTGGTGAGATGTTTGTTTAATTTGCTGATGACGGAAGGCGCATCGGTAGCTCAACATCTCAGTGAACTTAACACAGTCACAACCCAATTGAGGTTAGTTGGAATTGAATTTGATGAAAAAGTACGAGCATTGATACTTTTGTCTTCTCTACCAGAAAGCTGGAATATTACCATCACAATTATGAGTAGCTCATCGGGAAGTAATAAGTTGAAATTTGATGATGTTCGTGATCTGGTTCTCAGTAACGAGATCCGATGGAGAGAGTCGGGTGAATTATCAACGTCTTCAGTTTTGCATACAGTGTCAAAAGGAAGAAATTCAACCAGAGAAAATGGACATGGCAGATCAAAGGACATGAAGTCTAAATCCAGAAATCCCAGTAATTCCCATAGCTAAAAAACCATTGAGTGTTGGAACTGCGGAAAAATCGGGTACTATAAAAATCAGTGCAAGAATGCACCGAAGGACTAGGAGGCGAATGCAGAGGCAAATATTACTTCCACCTCAAAAGGAGATGATGCATTGATATGCTCTTTAAAGAGCAAGGAAGAGTCTTGGGAGTTAGACTCTGGAGCATCGTTCCATGCTACTTCACAGAAAGAATTCTTCAAGAGATATGTCCCCAAAAATCTTGGAAAGATATATATTGGTGATGACCAACCGTGTGCTATTGTTGGCAAAGACGTAGTGAAGATTAAGTTGAACGGATCTATTTGGGAGCTGAAGGATGTGAGACATATTCCTAACCCAAAAAAAAACTTAATCTCAGTAGGGCAGTTGGCTAGTGAATGCTACACTACGATCTTCTATGGCAATGATTGGAAGATTTCAAAAGGTGCAATGACAGTTACTTGAGGCAAGAAGAGTAACACTCTTTACGTGATAGTAGAGGCATGTTGTTCAATTTCAGTTGCAACAGACAATGAAACTTCAAATCTATGGCACCAGAGACTAGTCCACATGAGTGAAAAGGGGATGAAAATTATGCACTCGAAGGGAAAACTTCCAAGTCTATCAGATCAGTGTTGAGTATTGTTGCCATTGAAGATCTTTATCTTGAACAGTTGGATATGAAGACTTTATTTTTTCATGGAGACTTAGATGAGGAGATATACATGTACCAGCTAGAAGGTTTCTCAAAAATGGGGAAAAAGAACATGGTGTGCAGACTTAAAAAGAGTTTTTATGGTCTGAAACAAGTCCTAAAACAGTGGTACAGAAAGTTTGATGGCTTCATGCACAAAGAAGGTTTTCAAAAGTGCAACGTCGACCACTGTTGCTACTTCAAGAGATATAGGTCCAGTTATATCATTTTACTACTTTATGTCAATGATATGTTAGTAGCAGGTTTAGATATGAATGATATCACAAGGTTGAAGCAACAATTATTTAAGGAGTTTGACATGAAAAACTTGGGTCCAATAAAGAAGATTCTTGGAATGTAAATCACAAGAGATAAGTAGAAAGGGTTCTTGCAGTTATCTCAGGTAGAGTACATCAATCGTGTTTTGAAGAAATTCAACATGGACGATGCCAAGCCAGTCAGCACACCATTGGCTAGTCACTTTCGCCTATCCAAGGATCTGTCCCCTCAGATGGAGGAAGAGAGAGAATTCATAGCTAAAGTTCCTTATGCCTTAGTCATTGGAAGTTTGATGTACGCGATGGTCTGTACAAGACCAGACATTGGCCATGCAGTGGGAGTTGTTAGCAGGTTTATGTCAAATTCAGGAAAAACTCATTGGAAAGCAGTCAAGTAGATTTTGAGGTATCTACGAGGCACCGTAGAGAAATATTTGTACTTTGGTAAATGAGAGTTAAAAGTACAAGGCTACGTAGATGCAAACTTTGGAGGTGAAATCGATCACAAAAAAAGCACAACCGATTATATATTCACTATTGGAATTATAGTTGTTAGTTGGATGACACAGTTACAAAGATTGTCACTTTATCCACTACAGAGACTGAGTATATAGCAATGACTGAAGCCAGCAAAAAGATGATATGGCTCCTAGGTTTGTTAACTAAGTTGGGATTCAAAAATGAGAAGAATGTTCTGCACAGTAATAGTCAGAGTGCTATTCACTTGGCGAAGAATTCAACATTTCATTCCAGAACCAACCATATTGGACTTCGTTATCACTTCATCAGATATTTATTGGAAGATGAGGTGCTAATACTGGAAAAGATTTAAGAAAATAAAAATCCAGCAGATATGTTGACAAAGACGTTGGTTATCGACAAACTAAAATTATGTTCAACTTCAGTTGGCTTGCAAGAGTAACAAGACCAAAAAAGATATACTGCATAGATTGAGGTGTGAAAACAGATTGAAATCAGTTTTCAAGTGGGAGATTGTCAAGAAAATGGCCACCAACCATTCTTGGTAAAAAATGAATGGTGCCTAACTTAGGCAATTATCTATTAAGGTGTCTAACTATTGCCTAATTTATTACCTAAATTCCACCAACCAATGTTTTTGAAACCTATATAAACCCCCTTAGCTCTCATTTGTAAAGTATCCAAAAATTAGAGAATTAGAGAGAGTTTGAGAGAAAAGTTTAAGAGAAAGCTTGTGAAAGATTTTGTAAAGAAAAATTCTTGTGTGGGTTGCGAGTTGTAAGTGTTGTAAATATTTTATATATTTTCTCCCTTTAGTAAAATGATTTGCAGTAGGTTCGGAGATGTAGGCACAATTGGCCGAACTCTGTTATTAAATTTGCGTATATTATTTCCGGTGTTATTTTGCATTCTCACTAATATGAATTATTAAGAATTTTTATGATTTCCCAACATATATTTCTTTAAATATTTTGATTCTTTGTACTTACATTAATGCATTACACTTTGCTAGTTCCTCCACTTTTCAATCCGTAATTATAAATAGTATGTGGGGGTGCTAACATTTCAAGAACAATAATTTGCTTTCTTTTTTTTTTTTTTTTGAGACCTTTGATTCAAGAATTTTGCAGCAACTTATATACAATTTTCCTAAAATTGGCTTAGGACATCACAATAATGTCTTTTTCCTCAGCATTTTTTAATCCAGAAATCTTCAAATTCTTATTGGAGTTTAATTGAATTTTAATTCCATGCACTTATTGTGCATGATGTTGAACCCAATGAAGTCTTTAGAAGGACACTTGAGATCTCAATTAGTCAGCATTCCATAATTTCTTAAGTGGAGCCAGTGGCAATGTTGAGTTTGTTGGGAGTTTTGGTCAAAATTTTAAAAATTTCGATTGAAATTTTGAGTTTTATGAATATTCAGAGATGAAATTCAATTTTTAGTTAAAATTCTACCAAAAATTAAAATTTTCCAAATTTTTTTGGAATTTTGAATATTATTAAATAATGTAAAATATAGGTTGATAGATTTAATAATAAAATAATACTTATAATTACTAACAAATAATAAATAACAAATGAAAAAATTGAAGAAAATATCTTTCGAATACATATATATTTACACTTTGTATAAGTTAGATGGTAATTTTTCAAAAAGAAAAAAATATTTTAAGACATATAAAATATTTATCATACTACTCATCTCAAGTATGTTATTAATCAATAATGCCAATTACAATTCCGTAGAGCGCAACACCACAAGTGACCATAATATTTATATCTATTTGCCATACTATCATCATTAAATGTCAAAGGCTAAGTACATGGACAAAGTATTGTCAACATATAATGAATATTTTTATTCACAAATGTGAAAGTTGAAACATGTGTAACTGTATTAGCTAAAAATGTCCAAAGTTCCATTCAAAATTCCCAACCATTTAAATAAATTTTTATGATTTTTTCTAAATCAAAATCGAAATTTTGGATATTCACAAAATCTCCATCGAAGTTTTCATAAATTTACAATTTCAGAATATACAATGATCGTGACATTTAATACCTTGGTTGAACGAGATCATAATTGATATTATGATCAACAATATGTTGGCGAAAATAATTTCCTTGTGCATTGCATGTGAAAATGTTTGAATGGGTGAATGGCAACATATCTGATCCTTTATTGTGTAATTTCACATATACAAACTTGTCTAAAAAGTTATTATTAATTTGAAAATTAGGTATAGCGATAAGGAATATCATATAAAAAAATAATTAGTTTCGATTATTTATAGAGAATGGAATATAGGACAAAAACAAATTATAGATGGATTTGTTAGCCTAAATCATTTTTTTAATCCGAACCAGGCCCCCTTGAATTGTTAATATTTTTTTTCATAAAGGTTCATTTATTGAAAAGAAACCATATATTTTATAGTTATCAAGATATATAATTAAAAAACTTTTTAACAAACTTAAATAATTTATACCATTGCTTTTTTAAATAAAATAATTTTGTAATTGAGCCATCTAATTTGGCAATTGAAATTACCAAGAATTTCAATTGTTGTTTTGGTTGAATATGAGATATGAAAATATTCATATATCATCTACTATTCTACAAATATTTAAAAATTTGGAGAAAATATCAATTACCAAAAGAAGTCGAGAGTTTATTTTGTAAGCATGATACTTAAACAATATTACCGGCTTCAAATAAGATAATAAATAAATATTATTGTAACTTTTATTATAAAAAAATAAAAAAATTCAGTTATCAAAATCCAATACTTAAAATTATAAAATTTTCAAATTTAGGTCAAAAATAGACTCATAGTACATGAATCAGATAACAAATTGGTTGATAATACTTGCTTTGGTAAGTAAATTTTGTAATAGATTTAACTTTATTTTCAATTTACTTTGATGTGACCTAGGTCAAGATTAACTTCTATAGCTAGAGCTCCAGCTTAATTACGTTTTTGACGGTCGAAGCAGGCCAGGGTTATGCACGTTAGCTACCTAAAAAAGTCACCTATGAAGGTAGTAGGTTGGGCGTCAGAACACTGTCACCTCGTGTTAGTGATAACTACAGTGCAATCATGCTCTTAGAAAATATTGCAGGTTAAGCAAAGCAGTTTAGTTCGGGTTGATACTTGAGGTGAAGATCCTTAGGATGCAATCTAACACTTTGAGTCTTGCATGAGCTATTGAGTCGTACATGGGCAATTGAGTCTAGCATGAGCTGTTGAGCCTTATGTGAGCTATCAAATGGGTCTAATCGACTCGTTCTTGAGGGCTTGCCTATGAATAGTTGCATGACCTACTTATAGATTGGGACAAATCAGTTCATCCGACAAGACCTACATTTCTTAGGTCATGCATGTTCACACGAATGGATAACGCCAAATAGTTATTTATAGATAGTGATAGAAAATCTGATTTAGGGTAAATTAGAAAAATAATGACATGTACACCAGGCGATTATAACAAATTAAGGTATGAAATTTCTTCTTTAACCTTGCTATAATGCTTGAAAATAACAGGGATCAAACATTAAAAAAAACAGGTTACATCTTTTACACTTTACATACATATATACATCTCTGCTTGCTCTTTACCTTCTTCTCCAAGCAACCCCACTGACTTGGGCATCGAAGTTTCTACACCGGGTCATCCCAACATCTGTTTTGCAGATCATAGCAGGTGGAATTGAGGGTGGATAGCAACGGTTTGATTCTTGAGGTGCACCAACAATCTTTGAAGCACATCATACTTAATGAAGAAATAAAATTTATCATGCAATAAGCATTTTGGAACAAGTAGTTGCGTACAATTTGAATTTATGCTAACATTACTACATTAAAAACTTGTATTACTTTGCATTATCTAAAATATAAATACTTCTTTATAATAAATAGATTGTGTATAATAAAAAAAATTACACTTCCTTATACACACTTTTTTTTTAAATCAAGCTTGACTTAATTCGCATCAAATGCATTGAGTTATACAAGGAGGAATCGTATATAAGAAGTCTCATGATATGTACTAAATCTAGTGAGCCTAATATACTTGGTGGAAATGCAAAATTTAACAAGCACGAATTAAAAGGAAAAACATATACAAAATTAAAGAAATATACGTGTAAAGACATAACCATACACAAGTAACAAATCATGTGAAGCTACACAAATAATCGTAAAATATACAACATTTTGTCTACCCATCACCAAAATCAAACACTCCCATATGATGCATATATATATATGTATATATATATATATATATATAAACAGAATTAATATCTATGATGTATCTATCTATGGGGGCGTATGCATATTAACCACATTGACAGGCTCATTTTAACAAAATAAAATTTTATTACAAAATAAACTTAAAAATTTAGATATGAAGTAATATCATTTAATTATACTTCATGATAAAATTATTTCTCGTAAAAGAAAAAAGAAAAAACTACCACCCCATATTTTTCTGAAAACTTTTCTAGGAAAATCATTTCCTTGAAATAAAATGAGCCTTAAGTATTTTATTTACAACAAATCTTTATTGAAGTTTACTATCGACCTTAGCAAAATCTTTATTTTCAACAAATTGAAGTTTAGTATCGGCATTAATCATCCATTCATTAATGAATAAAAATTTCAATAAATTATAATAAATTTAACGTATGATTTTATTTTTGGGTTTTGTTTTCTTTTTCACTTTTCATTTTCAATTATGGTGACTTTTTTCTTAATACTGTTATTAGAGGAGAACAATTCTTTGATTTATTTATAATGCTATTGTGAAAATCAAAAGCAATAACTTTAAATTTAATAATAGGGAATAAAAGCTCCTCATAGTGATGGACCTACAATTTTTTACCAGTGAAGTTATCATATTTTTAGTTGGTTTGTATACTCCAATAATTATAAATAAAAGAATTATCAAAATATCATTTTTAAAATTTTTAATTTGAGTATAATAGAATTTGATTGCAACAATAGAACGGTTCAAAATGGTTCTAAAATATAGTTCTTTTGTGTTATCAATTAAAAGTAGACATTGTTGGGCTATCCAAAACACGTATGAATGTAGATCACATGCCAAAGTTGAAGTTCTAAAACTCTAAAATCTTGATTTTAAATTTCACTAGATCGTGTGGGCATTTGTTTACTTCTATGTTGATATTGGTAATTGTAAATTGTTAATTTATGATTGTTGATACAATATTTGTTGATATATAATGTAATATTGCATTTGATCACTTCACTAAAAAAATAAAATATAAAAGAAAAAACACCAATACACAAAGGATCTCAACAAATTGGGCCATATATTTTTGGAGTATATTGGTTACTTATATAATTAATAAATTTAGTATGACTTTTTTTGGTTTGCCACTTTATCCAATTTCAAAATAAATACATTACATAATTAAAAATAATATATATTTCCATAACAAAAATAAGCGGATACACGTGTTATACTTCAAAATTTGAAATATCCATATGATGTGCAAGGTCACAACTTCCAATCAAATTTTCAACAATTAATATAAAAGTTGTTAAGAATAATATCCAAACTCCAATTAAAATAAAATAATATATTGAAAACTTGGTTCGGGTTCTATCCTAAAAGTTTTTTGTCATATTTAGGAGTGTGCACAGTTCAACAAACCAACCAAACCGTAACAATATCGAAATTTCGATACGTATGAATACTGAATCGAAATTTTAGTTCGGAATTTGATTTTTGATTTTTTTGTTTTTCAATATTCAGTACAATACAGATAATTTAGTCTGATACACCTTACTGTACGATTTCTTCACTCTCCACTCTCGAGTTTTCTCTCAATCACACCAAGCTACCAAGGTTATAGACAACCACCACCCTCACTAGCTCATCTCACTGGACAATAGCCACAATCTATCGTCTGTCGCCGTGATGAACTGCTCGACCCACCACCCACAACCTCTTCTCCACAAGTTAGAAACTTTATTTCTCATCAGCCCTCGTACTCTGCACCTCCACTGCATCATGAGCCACCACCGACAGCCGTCATTCTACCCACCCAAACACAAATTGGTTATGGATCATTGCTCCAACACTTACAGCAAGAGCACAGTTTTTTGTCCGCCTATTGAAAGTGCTTGAGCTAGTACCTTCATTTTTTTCTTCACTTATCTTCTAAATTGCCGTTGATTGATGATTTAGAAAGGGAATCCAATCTACTTCATAAATCTTTCATTCTATGTACATTATAAAAAATAACATGAGTATAATAGATGATCTCTAATAATATGATTAAAACGTATACATATTCAACTACACACTTTTCATGTGTTAAGATTGACATTTCATGCATTATACATAAAACATCAACTAAAGGAATATTCTGTAAAGTAGCAAATATATAGTCAATCAAACACACAAACCAACCTATTAAATATCATTCAAGTCATCATACATACTACCTACAAGCATCCAATGCAAGCATAAAAACAAAGTAGTAAGAAGGGTCTGAAACATCCACAACATTTAAGGCATAGTACAAGGTCTAGCAAAATTAAAATTATCAGTTTAATGTATATCATAACAATTTCATCCAGAAGATGTGTTGTCATTATGATGTGACTCTCCTCATGATGCATGAATTGATGTTATTGAAAATGTCTTGCGTTCCATGTCTCTCTTCCATTCAATCTTGCAACCACTTCAATCTGGTATCATTTCTCTTGATTGTTAGAACAACTATCTCACAGCAGGTTTCAAGAACAACCGAGTCATAAACATCCATAAACTGTCACCTTCTTCAATTTCAAACATACCATCTATATCTCCAAACATTCCTGGATAATGTACTGCCACGCACGATTAGTGAAAGATCGAGTTGATGCAGATTTACTTTCTTTTGTATCAACAATACGCTCTAAGCACCTGACAACCTTCTCATTAGTTGATATCTTCTTAGGCTTCTTATGATGAATGCATGCAGGGTCACAATTTCTCCTCCTAAATCCTCCAGTTGCACCAACTTCTATTTGGTTTTATGGTTCATCACTTTTGACAAGTTGGTACAATATTTGAAAACAAAATTTCCTGCTTGTGTAGCAATATAGGACCATGTTATCTAAAATTAGCTGCTTCAAGCTGCGTCTGCAAAATGAAAGTATATATCTAGGATATAATATGAAAAAATAAAGGTGTAAAGTACCTCTATCTTCCCTTGTCATCACTCAAGACTCTCTTCAAACGTTCTTTTTGTTGGGGTATCGATAGTATAAAATACACAACAATAGTACTAATTATAGCAAGCTCCCAGGAAAAGCTGGAGGGGTCACAACGATCTCACTTAAAACCCAGTCTCCTTAGACATAACTTACTATTAAAAGTACTATGCACAGCGAACAAATACCCCAAAGTAAGTAAATATTGAATACTAATAATTAACAAAAGAATACCAGAATACTAAATGCGAAATTAAAAGACAAAAATGAAAAAACACACCAGATTTAATAACGGAGTTTGGCCAACTTTTGCCTACATTTTCGGGCACCGCAATTGCAATAGCTGATTCACTAATCTCCCGAACAAATTACAACTTGGGTAAATTACCCACAACTTAGGATTTCCTAATCAAATGAATTCCATAAATATAGAGAAAAGAGAATATTTTGGTGTGTTTTCAAAACAAGGTTCAATGCCTATTTATAGGCTAAGTAATCAAATCCCTTTGGTATACAACCAATGTGGGATGGAAATAAGCAAAAAACCAACAAATCTCCACCTTTGCGTATTCTCAATCCCACTCGAAATTCAAATTTTTTGTCTTCTGAGCAAATGAAGTAGTTTTCTGCAGTGCCTCCAAATACGCCTTTTTGGCGCCATATCAAATGTGGAGAATACTGGTCAAGTCTAAACAATGTTTAAACTTAACTGTTGTGATAATTTTAGTCATCATATCTGTGGGATTCTCTGTAGTATGAATCTTCTGAAGATGTATATTACCTTCTTCAAGAATCTCCCGTACAAAGTGATAGCGAACATCAATGTGTTTCGTTCTTGTATGAAAGACTTGATCTTTCGCTAAGTGAATAGCGCTTTGACTATCACAATGTACTGTAATGTGCTTCTTACCAACTCCTAAGTCTTCAAGCAAACTTTGAAGCTAAATTGCTTCCTTTACAGCTTCAGTGACTGTCATATACTCTACCTCTGTTGTAGACAAAGCAACCGTAGATTGTAAAGTAGACTTCCAACTGACTGGTGCTTTGGCAAAAGTGAACAAATATCCAGTCATTGACCTTCGTCTATCCAAATCACCTGCATAGTCAGAATCACAATATCCAACTACACTTTGACCAATTTTACCATCCTGCTCAAAAACTAAACCAACATTTACAGTATTAAGAATATACCGTAGAATCCATTTCACAGCTTGTCAATGACCTTTACCCGGATCATGCATATACCTGCTCACAACTCCAACTGCTTGTGAAATGTCAGGCCTCGTACACACCATTGCATACATCAAGCTACCAACTGCATTAGCATACGGGACTTTGGCCATGTACTCTCGTTCTTCATAATTCTTTGGTGATAACTGGGCACTAATCTTCAAATGAGGAGCAAGTGGTGTACTTACAGGTTTTGAGCTTTCTGTTATACCAAAATGCTGTAGTACCTTCTTCAAATATTGCTTATGAGTCAAACAAAGCTTGCCTCTCATTTTATCCCTGCTTATCTCTCTATTCTAATAATCTTCTTGGCTTTCCCTAGATCTTTCATTTCAAACTCTTGATTCAATTGAGCCTTCAATTTGTCAATCTCCATTTGGCTCTGTGATGCAATCAACATATAAAAGTAAGTAAATAAAATATCCATCTTGTAACTTGTGTAAATACACACAATGATCATATTTGCTTCGAGTGTACTTCTACCTCATCATAAACTTATCAAATCACTTGTACCATTGCCTCGGAGATTGCTTCAATCCGTACAACGATTTGTTCAACTTGCAAACCCAATTTTCTTTCCCAGCAACTTTGAATCCTTCTGGCTGAGTCATGTAGATTTTCTCTTCCAAATCACCATGCAAGAACGCCGTCTTCACATCAAGTTCAGCTAGCTCCAAATTCAACTGCGCTGCCAAGACCAACAAAATTCTAATGGAAGAATGTTTAACAACTGGAGAAAATACCTCATTATAATCAATTCCTTCTTTCTGAGCGTAGCCTTTAGCTACCAATCTTGCCTTGTAGCGTGTATTATTCTTGTCAGGAAATCCTTCTTTCTTTGCAAATACCCATTTGCATCCAATTGCCTTATTGCTTTTTGGTAGTTGCGTCACTTTCCAAGTCTTGTTCTTCTGAAGAGACTGCATCTCTTCCTCCATAGCACCTTTCCACTTCTCACTTTCTGAACTTTGAACTGCATCTCGAAAAGTGGATGGAACATCATCATCTACAATTGGAAATGCATAAGCCACCATATCTACAAATCGAGCGGGTTTGTGAATTTCACGTCTAGGTCTTCTCATTGTAATTGGTTCAGGTTGCTCCAATGATTCTTAGGTCTGAACTTCTTCTTCTTCATCTGACAAATCCTCTATTACTGGATTGTCACACTTAGCTGGAAATTTTGTCATTCCTTCTATCTCCACCTGTTGTGGAGTACTGTCTGTCTTTTCACGTGTTACTTTCTTCAGCATGGCAAGTTCATTAAAGGTAACATCTCTGCTAAACAACACTTTTTTCAACTCGAGACACCAAAGTCGGTATCCCTTTACGGCGAGGTGATTCCTATGAACAATGACTTCTTTGCTCTCGATTCTAATTTTGATTCCTTCACATGATAGTAAGCAAGAGAACTAAAAACATGTAAGGAATCATAATCAGCAACAGGTTTTTCAGACCATACCTCTAAAGGTGTTTTACCACCTATTGCGGATGATGGCAATCAATTTATGAGATGTTGCACATTTGTCATAGCCTCATCCCAGTACTGTCTGCCCAATCCAGCATTGGACAACATACATCGAACTTTCTCCACCAAGGTTCGATTCATGCGTTTTGCCACCCCATTCTATTGTGGTGTCCTCCTGACTGTGAAGTGTTGAACAATGCCACACTTATGGCAAACATATTGGAAGGGATCGCTTGTGTATTCTCTACCATTATCTGTTCTGAGAACTTTGATCTTTCTTCCAGTCTGATTTTCAATCTGTGTTTTCCACTTAAGGAAAATTCCAAGCACTTCATCCTTAGTCTTCATAGTATACACCCAAACTCGTCTGTAAAAATCATCAATAAAAGTGACAAAATAATATTTTTCTCCCAAAGATAGTGTCTTGAAAGGTCCCCAAATATATGAGTGAACATAATCCAAAATACTTTTTATATTATGGATAGCAGTGCCAAATTTCACTCTTTTTTGCTTTCCTAGAACACAATGTTTACAAAAATCAAGTTTACATACCTTTGCTGCACCTTTCAATAATCCTTGCTTCGCCAGAGTTTGCAAGGATTTTTCATCGGCATGTCCCAAGTGCATATGCCAAAGCCAGGTTGCTTCAAAATCCTTGCCATTGTTTGAAATAGCTGCTGATACTGTCCTAATAATTATACTACCTTGGTAGTAATACAAATTATTTCTTCTGATACCTTTTATCACCACCAGTGCGCCGGAAGTAGCTTTCAAAACTCCATCTCGTATAGTCACAACTAAACTTTTGGACTCCAAGGCTCCCAAGGAGATAAGATTCTTCTTCAAATCCGGCACCTACCGAACATCCGTTAGAACTCTGATCAATCCATCATGATTTTTCAACCGAATTGAATCTATCCCAGTTGTCTTACAAGCATTGTCATTGCCCATGTAAACAACTTCTCCATTGATCTCCTGAAAATCAAAGAACCACTCCCTTACGGGAGAAGTATGATAGATGCATCCAGAATCCAAAATTCATTCGTCTGAATGGGATGTTGAAGGCAATACCACCAGTGAAAATTCTGAGTCTTCACTTTCACCTTCAGCTACACATGCATCTTGAGTACCTTTTCCTTTCTTCTTCAATTTAGGGCAGTCTTTCTTCCAGTGTCCTTTCTCATGGCAAAAAATATACTCATCTTTGGCAGGTCTGGATTTTGAATGGGATCTCCAACTTCTTCCATTCTTTTGGCTTTGCGATCGTCCTCTTCCTACCAATGCTTCATCTTCTGCTGCTATGTGCCTATTTTCTTTTTTTATTCTTTTTTCGTAATTCATAGCTATACAAAGTAGTACAAACTACAGCAAGAGATACATCATCCTTCCCATAAAGTAAAGTAGTTTTTAAATATTCAAATTTATCAGAAAGGGATGATAACAATATCAAAGTCAAATCCTCATCACTAAAGGTTATATCCAAATTAAATAAATCTGCAACCAATTGATTAAAGACAGTAATATGATTATTCATAGATGTACCTGGGCGGTACTCAAATCGGAATAATCGCTTCTTCATGAGAAGTTTATTCTGACCACTCTTTTTCAGAAATTTGTCCTCTAAAGCCTTCCACAATGTGTAAGCAGAATTCTCATTTTTTAATGCATATTTATGCTCTTTGGACAAGTACGATCGAATTGTTCCACATGCCAAGCGGTTAATGGTTTTTCATTCTTTTTCTTCAACATCATCTGGTTTCTTTTCTTCAATGGCGATGTTTAAACCTTGCTGAAATGGACAATCTAGCACCTCGCCTTGCCATATGCCGAAATGACACGTACCATCAAATATCTCCACCAAAAATCTAACATTTGATATTACCATCCTTCCTGGTATGTACGAAGAGGTTGATGCTCCAGTTGTAGAAGATTCAGTAGTCATTTCGAACTCAAATAATAGTATTCAATATTACAATCAAAATAAATGAGTCTAGGCCGAACCTTCGGCTCTGATACCACTTGTTGGGTATTGATATTATAAAATACACAACAATAGTACTAATTATAGCAAGCTCCCAGGAAAGGCTGGAGGGGTCACAACGGTCCCACTTAAAACCCAGTCTCCTTAGACATAACTTACTATTAAAAGTACTATACACAGCGGACAAATACCCCAAAGCAAGTAAATATTGAATACTAATAATTAACAAAAAAATACCATAATACTAAATGCGAAATTAAAAGACAAAAATGAAAAAACACACCAGATTTAATAACGGAGTTTGGCCAACTTTTGCCTACATTTTCGGGCACCACAATTGCAATAGCTGATTCACTAATCTCCCGAACAAATTACAACTTGGGTAAATTACCCACAACTTAGGATTTCCTAATCAAATGAATTCCACAAATATAGAGAGAAGATAATATTTTGGTGTGTTTTCAAAACAAGGTGCAATGCTTATTTATAGGCTAAGTAATCAAATCATTTTGGTATACAACCAATGTGGGATGGAAATAAGCAAAAAACCAACACTTTTTTCGTAATTCCATCCTATTCTAGTCTCTTGTTGCAAAAGTGTTTTTCATACTCCCTATTCTTTTTTCAAGGCATCCTAGCGGTTCTTTAATTGGATTCTTGTATACTTATAGTTTGTTGAATTTACAAACTTACGAATAATGTTCTCCCAACTACTTTTACTGAAGTGGCTACTAGGCATATTTCCTACATGGAGCTTCTCAATACATACTCTAATGAATATCTCTTTAGTTCTAGGATTCCAACGCGCCTTCTTGCTTGTTAATTATTTCTCCTAATTTGTTGTCTACTATCAATGCTTTGAGAAGGTTGTGATAATTGATGTGAAATTAATTTTGAATTAATTCAAAATGTCTTGTCAAGGCATTTATGAATCCATAACTATATGAATACAAGTACTCAATGCATTTCAAATAATTTCGAATATAATCTATCTATAAAAATAAAAATAATAAAATGAACACAAAGTTAATGCTCTAAGACAAAAAGATCTGCATAATATCAAACTACATGTATATATATATATATAGGTCTTTATTTGACTGTTGCCCTTATTAAAATTTTACAGAAATGGTGGATATGTTCATAGCTAAAAAAATAAGAAATTGATAAGGGGTTAAGGTATCTTTTAGTAAATAATAATCACCATTTTTTATCAGCATGAACACATTGAAGCAAAAAGAAAATTGTAATATTTGTTTGTACGATGAAATACTCTACGTATAATCTGATGTTGATGCTACTATAATTAGATACTCATGTCATATGCATCCAAAATCTCTCGCAACAACAAAATCAACTACTTTCATTATTTAAACATAAGAAGGTACCATCAAGGAATCTTTTAAAGAACAAATGAGTGAATTTTAATAATTCTTGAATCCTATTAGGATAAAATCTTAATGCAGATGTGTCTATCATATATTTTATTTCATTTTTCGTATCTTTTTGTTCAAAATCATTTTCTCCAATGAATCAAATCATAAAAACTAACTAAGAAATGATATCAGTACCCAAAAAGTAACTAAATATGATAAAAGAATTAGCAAGTATATATTTCCCATATAGAACTGCTTATAACTTTGATTCTTTATTTTTTATGCTTCTGTACAAATTTCTATAAATTTCAAAAAAGATATTTTAAAAAAATAGTAAGCCTTTTATCCAAAAAAATTACAAAGCCATCAAAGTAGTATCCATTAAACACTTTCCATCAAACTACCAAAATGGAACCACTAAAAAAAAAAAAGAACAATAGAAGAAAGATAAATGTATTCCTAGAATGGAGGCGGAGTCTTGAACTTTTTACTTCAATTTATAGTCTGAATTGCGAAAAATATTAACAAACTAGTTGTTTTTCTCTAAAATAGAACAAAAATATAAAAATAAAATAAAAAATTGGGTATCACGAGATGTTTTTCTCTAACAAGATGAGAAAACAACGGAGAAAGGGTTCCCACAATTTGGAATCACCTCTTTTTGCTACAAAAGCGCCCAACGACGGACGTTGAAGATGAGTGGAACTGGGAGAAATGGGAAAGGAGATGAGGTGAAACCAAGAGGGAGACGGGAGAATATAGAAAATAGAGTTTCTTTCAATCGTGAAATTATCAGATAGTATTTTTGAAATATATAAAAAATTTAAAGATAAAAATGTCTAAAATAACTTTAAAAAATATACTGAAATATCAAAAGTAATGAGATGCTTTGGGCTTCTGGCTTGAATTTAGAGTAAGCAAAAGAAAAAAATTACATTTTCAAACACCCCAAAACTAATAATGCAAAAGCACTATTTTCAAGTGTTTGCAAACACACTCCTTGGAAATTTAGATTCAAATACACCTGCCCGCACCATATACCCCTCTAACCCAGGGTAAAGCCTTATAAAGAAAAAATAAAGGGGTTTATCTCTACACCCGTCCATACCATATACCCCGCCCTCTCCTCAGGGTTTATCAAAAGCTAATCACTCAAAAAATCCCTAATTCCATTCTCCAGATGCAAAAGCTCTAATTGCATATTTATCGTAAAAGATGACAAAAATATACGGCACCGGAGTGTACGATTTCAAGCGGCACCGGGTAGCTGAGTACCCGGTGGCTGCGGACGCACTGCCTCTGCCGGAAAAGCCGGTCGAGTCCAAGCCGGGATCCAGTGTGCCCAGCTCCGTTACCCTAAGCGAGATTCAAAGAGACCGTCTGACGAAAATTGCGGCTGAAAATTGGGCTAAAACCGCGGATTCGGGCCCAAAGAAGCCCTTCAGCACGGACCTCGTTAATGAAATTTACTACACTGAGTTAACTGTTAAAGGTAATTGCGAAATCTTTTGCTGTAATGATGCTTTATTATTGTTGTTGTCTTATATTAGTTTAGTTGTGTTTGAATTCTTTGTTTGGAAGAGTGGTAGGTGTTGGTTGGTTGTGTTGCCTATCATTTGTGTTGTACCTTGTGTGATTCTATTTTTTACATTTCACTGATAGGAAATGTGTGTTTTTTCGAGTAAAAGATGTGCGGACGTTGTTTGTATTATGTTATGTGAGTTTGCACCTTGCTGTGGCTGGCTACTTTGTTGCTTTTTGTAGTAAATAGTGTTAGAGGATTAAAAAATGGGCATTGTCTTGTTACTTTGAAGATTGTTGTAGTGAACAGTGAATTCTTAGTATCTAGAAGGAAAGAAAGAATTGGTGTATTACTGTGATTTTTCGATTTTTTCATGAGCTTTGACATAAGATACCAAATGATGTATAATTTTCTTTTGGTTCTAATAGTCTAATACAGAAATTATGAGTTTCAAACCTAATTATGCGGATGCCAACTGATTATGGAACAAGATTATAAAAATCTTATAAGTATCTACATGAATGTGAAACTTTGACACTTACTTTTTATAATAAAGAATGATTTTGTCTGGTTGATATTTGTAATCCTGTGTATATGATACACTAGTTAAAAAGATATGCATCTTTTTTTTTTATTATTCTTATTCATGCAGATCAGCACATGCACATCAAGTCAGGTTTACTTCTTGTTGAATTCTTATTAATAACTTACAGTTCTTGCTGAATATAGGGGGTAGAACGCCAGTGCCGTTGCAGAGGGTAATGATACTAGAAGTGAGTCAATATTTGGAGAATTATCTTTGGCCAAACTTTAGTCCAGAGACTGCTTCTTTTGAGCATGTGATGTCAATGGTACTAATGGTCAATGAGAAGGTACAGAGATATATCGTATATGGTTATCTTGTTGATTACTAAATTGTGTCCTGGTTACCATTTGATTAGCAAAAACATGTGCAGAAAGGAATTAAAATTATGCCTGCCATGTTTTTACTTGATTCCATGTTGGCAGCAAAAAAGTGCTGAAGTGAGGTTGCTTCTAGCAATGCTTAACCTAACTAGCTGTTTGGCTACTTCTATACTTTTGAGAGAGATTATCTTCCGATATGCTTAAGAATGTTCAGCATGTTATGGAGGATATATAAAGACTAGAAAAAAAATTTGAAATTGCATTTGGAGAACTATAAAAGAGTAACACAAAGGCGGCTTGCCAAAGCCATCCACCCGTCTATCATGGAATTGAAAGCTTGACATCATCAGGAAAATTATAAAAACGTAACACAAAGGCGGCTTGCCAAGTTATCCACTCTTCTATCATGGAATTAAAAATGATATCTTTGTTTACATCAGGAAGGCTATTCCTTAACTAGTAGGTGTACTAATCTAGGCTGGTCATGTTTGCAGAAAGGGGTTTGCTAGTGATTTTCTTTTGTAAATTTTAAGAAGTCTGAAATTTGAAAGCTGTTTTTTTTTTAGGCTATGCTGTATGTTTAGTGGATCATATAAGCAAAACGCTACTGATGGTTCCATCCCCTGGACTAGAATTTTCTCCTTTGTCTCTTTCCTTTTCTTGGATGTTGGGGTGGTGGTGGGCGGGGCAGGGAGGATGGGGGGATTTAAGACCTGGTTTTCTTAAGGGATGATCTTAAGTTTCTATATCTCACAGCGACGTTATAATTTGATGCACCTGAGGGCCTAGCCTTATACAGTGCCCTGTTAACAAGACTATGTTGGTAGCCAAGGCTTACAAAGGAAAATGTGATACCTTGTCTGTGACGCTTGGTTATTAAAGGCTTCATCTTTTTTGCAAGGTTTGTTTTGTTGGCTTTACATTTCTATAGGATATCAGTTTCTAATTTTGGTTGTTTTGTGATGAAGATTGATAATGAATGAAGAAACTGTTTAAGTAGCATTTATGCTGAGTGATAAATCATAATGAATGAAGAAACTGTATTATTTTTAGATTGCAATTGTAGTTTAACTTTTTGTTTATTTTCACTCTTCATAAGAGAATTACTGACAACATAATTTGGAACTTGCAGTTTCGAGAGAATGTGGCTGCTTGGATATGCTTTTATAATAGGAAGGATATGTTTAAAGCATTTCTTGAGAGGGTACTTCGCCTGAAAGAGGTATTCTTTTCACTTAAAATTTTTAAAACATTTTTGCCCTTATTTCTTCATTGAGTTATGCCAATTGCAAATTGGCATTAGGTCTATTGTCAACTAGAGTTTGTTTACTTTATATTTCGCCATATATTTATTTTATTTTTTAAATTCCAGGTTATAAATGTATCAAGAAGAATGTTATGAATAAAGTTCGCTTTGTGTGATCCATGATTATGTTTGATTTGGCATCAACTGGTCAATTATACCTGGATGTAAAGCTTATGATGAACAGTAGTAATGTTAGAGATCTTGTAAATATATTGTTTATAAGGTTACTGCTTTTGCCATGGTTGCTCCCTATAGGAACTCCCGATATTGGATACCCCTAGTAGCTCAAATGTGTTGTTCCATTATAGACATTTCTGTTTCGAATATTAGCTTATGAATCAAATATCTGCACATGAGAAAAAATTGGAGTGGACATATTGGAATGATAACATATTTGCTAATCTTGCAATAGAAGGCAAACCAAAAACTGATGAAAAAGTTCTCTATTATTTTTAGCTTTCTTTACTGGTTATGATAGGATAAAAATTCAGTGCTTGTTACAGTCGACCAGGTGATGCAAATCCATATGCTCATCTTGATTGTCATTTTTGAGGCCAATCTCTCCATGGTGGAATTTATTCAGTGGGAGATTTTGGCCCAAGGCCTCTGCAGTAATATGTGTATGCGGACCAGGTTGGGGAAGGTGCCATATAATGATGGAGAACAAATATGTAGCCATTTGCCCCTTATCTTTTGTCATGTTAATGATGCAGCGCCAATTTAGATTTAAGTTATGTAAGAGTTGTTATAGCTTGTTCTTCATGTTATAATACTTTCCTAATGGTCAATAATGATTGAGAAGGATTCTAAGAGTTTAGAATCTGAAGATCTTGAATGAAATGCGCAAGATGCCAGCTTGTGAACCTTGCTGCATGAACACTAAAGTTGATGCTAAAGTTTCTTAACTCCTTTGTTATAATAGAAAACAAGTTGGGTTTGTGTGGTTAAATTGTGAATCTTGGTCAATCAAAGGTCGGGCACAAAGGATTATTGCAGAAAATGGTAAGGAAAAGGTCCACGAACAAACAAGAAATTTTGAATCTGCTAAAGGCCTTTAGGCATCATGACGAAGGACAGATTGCATCACTTGATCACAGGAAAGCTTCAGCTATATGTGGAGAACTCAATTATTGTATTATGTTGAAAGCTTGAATATTACATGCCTATTTACAAGCCTCAACATATCTTGTAATTAGACAGGAATTAGATATGACTCCTATTAAAGAAACATAAGATTAATCCTACTAAGACTCAATCCAGACTCCTGGCATGACTCAAAAATAAAAAAAATTTATTCACGAGACTACAATATTACTCTTCAACCTAAATTACAGAAATTATTCTGCAATAATAAAATTCCAAAGGACACCCTGAGGCTGAAAGTACTAGTCTGACCATATTCAGGAGCTAAGGACTGGATGGCGACAAAATTATTTTTGAAGGAAACTGCATTGCTCCAGAAACTAATTTTTTATATTTGCTTTCCTTTGATCATCTTATAGCCTGGATCAATACATCTCTTTCTGTCAATTGTTTTGTTTTGTCATCATACTTGTACTTGTGCTGAGCTGAAGTTAATGACAATGATGTAATTCCAGTGTAGAGCTGACTGTCTGACTCCGAAAATTAAAAGATACACTGTTCCTGTGCATAAGGCTCTGACTCATCTATAACTTAGGTTATATTATGATTTTAGTTTTTTCCATGATATTTTTAACAGTTCTTCTTAACTAATTGAGTAGTCTTTGTGTTATTTTTAACTGTGGACCAATAGCTTTATGAATATTCTTAGCATATGGTATCTGTTGTACTGCAGGGTTGGTTTCTCTTTTAGTCGCCTTAGTGACAGAGGAATTTGATGGTCTTCATAAAATGATAAGTCCTGTGCTTAGTTTGATGCTTTAGTTCCTCCATAAACATCAGTTGGTTATAAATTACAATTAAGTTTTGGAACATTTTGTTTTATTGATTGCTAAAGTTGCTCCGTCTTAGAATTGTTGAAGCTCCATTTGGTCAGCAGTTTCTGTTATCCTCTAGTGGTTCTTCTTTCTTCTGGAATTTGATATTTTTGGTGCTTGGATCAGCATGCTCAATCCAACAGTCTGTTGTGAAAATTTGTTATTTTTCTGCCTGGATGAACTTTTGTCTATTTTTTATTCCATTCTAGATTTTCATGCAGTTTGACAGCTGTCAATGATTTGATATGTCAATCCAGAGGCATATTATTGCACAATTCACATGCATTACTCCCATATGACTCTATAGCTTGTGGTGACTGGTTATGTGATTAAAGAGAACAATCTGATGTTAGCTTACATATGGTTGCAGGGAAGAAGTATAACTATTGCAGAGAAGACGAATTATCTGCTTTTTATGATCAATGCTTTCCAGGTACTATACTGTTCGATGTGTGCCTATTTTACACACATATGTTTTCAGGAATTATTTTGTTTTCTTTCAACATCAGCTATGCCGTTTGACTTCCTGTTTGTCTTCTGAACTGGATTCTAAACTATTATATAAAGTTCTATCTGAAATGCAGTTATCTTGAATCATTTGTCCTCAGCATACCTCTTATCAGATAATTATTGCTAAATCACGTGAAAGTTTTGTTTTCAAGTAACTGAGCTTGTTTTTGTAATTGGTTTTTGGATTTTTTAGCACGTGGGGCATCTGGTCCTTTTTTGGTAATCCTTCTTATCAATTGTATGATAAATATGCTATTGGATCTGAAACACTTTAAGGTTTTGTTTAAATAGGAGTTCTGTTTATTTTCAAAATTCAACATTGTCCTTTTTCATTTTCTTTTCTTGTATTGCCATTTTATATGCTATTTATGCTTACAGCTTGCCATCATGTAATCTTTCTCCGACTCTCTCCATGTTTGGTTTTTTATCTATAAATACCAGTAATTACAGCTACTAGATGGTTTTAGATGAACTGGACCATAATGGATTACCTTTACAAGTGCACAAGTTAAAATATCAGTCAGAAGCACTTGGCCAATATGGAGTAGTTCCAATAGCTTTTAGATCACCTTGGATTCTCCTATCTTTTTCATGAAATAAGTCCTGGAAGAATTTGCATTCTGGTGTCTCTTGTCCTTTCCATTCTTAACTTTAGGTTGGGGATGAAGGGGTTAGAACAAATACCATTTACTTCTAAAATCCCCCCAACCATTTATGTAGAAAAGGGGCCATTAATATGTTTACCTCTCCAACAATGTAGAGTAATCAATAGTCATCTTATGGCCCTTACATATGCATCTCCTTGCATGCAATTTTTCTTGAAATGATTGTGTTTCCCCTGCTTTTAAGATTAGTTTGAATCTTAATGTTTGGCCTCTTTCTTTTGACTTTGATAGAGTTTGGAAGATGAGATAGTAAGTGAAAGGATTATGAGATTAGCGAGTCTGGAGTGTTGGCATAGCCTATCATATGGCCGTTTTCAGGTATGCTTCATAATTTTACCAGGTTTACTTGACATAAATGTCTCTTCAGTTTTTCTTTCCCATTGCTTAAAAAACTGATCACTGCTATACTATTTTTGTTATATCAAAATCTTTTTTGTTGTCTAATAGCCTTTGCAATCTGGTTATCTTTGTTCCCCTGTGCCATAGATGGAACTCTGTCTCAGTGAAAATCTGATCAAAAAATGGAGAAGAATTGCAAAGCGAGCCAAGGATGCAACTAAACGCGGGGAAACTTTCGACCCCACAACCATGGTGGAAGCGAACTTCTTGCGAAATCTCATTGAGGAGTTCCTGGAGGTATGATTTTACAAACTCAGATCTTTTGTAATCTTCTGTGACTACTCGGACCCTGAGCATGCTAATGTCCTTTTGTCCTCTATATTTCCAGGTGCTTGATTCCGAGGTTTTTTCTGGTAAACCAAAAACAGACGAGGATAATGATCTAGTTGATGTTCATGGTTCTGAAGTTCTGGATGATGCCTGTGTTCTATATTGTGAAAGGTTTATGGAGTTCCTTATTGATCTCTTGAGCCAACTGCCGACAAGAAGGTATGTTTATCACTGGTTATATGTCAATTCCCTTTTTAGTTACACCCGATTAAAATAAATTTGGTCTTCTTGACAAATTTCCACTATCATTGTCTACTCTCGGATGAGTGGGATGAAGCTAATTATTGTGATGTTCTTCTTGTAGTTTTAACCTTGGGCCTGTGCTACTCCTACCTTCATTTGTTATATGGAACTTTTTGAGACTTGTTCTTTTTCCGTCTGTTTCATACAAATTTTTTTAAGCATATTTCTAGTGTAGTTAAGTTGAGGAATAACCTAGTGCTATTTTCAGTAACTTAGCTCAATTTTTGTTGGTTGTTTGTGTAGGAACAACTCGCAGCTAGATCTTTTTTATTGAGTGATTTCCAGAATGTTACTGATATTCCTATTAGTATTTGTGTATTTCGTGTAGCGTGCTGATTATCTTTACTGATTCCTACTATTTTTCTACTGCAGATTAGTTCGCCCTCTTGTTGCTGATGTTGCTGTTGTCTCCAAATGTCATTTAAGTGCTCTATATAGGCATGAAAAGGGGAAACTTTTTGCGCAGTTGGTTGACTTGCTTCAGTACTATGAAGGTTTTGAGATTGATGATCATCAAGGTCGACAAATGACTGATGATGAGGTGCTTCAAGCTCATTATAAGCGCCTCCAGGCTTTTCAGCTTCTTGCATTTAAAAAGATTCCAAAGGTGTGTACAGTGTCTACAGAATTCATGCCACGATTACTCACTTTAAGTGGAAAACTTATTTTTACTTTCAGTTAGGGGAAAAATATATCTTGAAACTCTTTCTGTTTTTCTCTTTGTAGTTGCGAGAACTTGCATTGGCTAACATTGGGGCAATTAACAGGCGGGCTGACCTGGCAAAAAAACTTTCAATACTTTCTCCTGAAGAGTTGAGAGATTTAGTATGTACTAAGGTCAGTATGGTGGCTGAACATTCTCTTGGGGCATGCATTAGCAAGAAAAGATTAGATAAATTTGATTTACATGATATGCCCATCATTCAAACTAGCATAAAAAGCATGTGGTACTTTTGTGATTGTAGTAAGTTAGCTCTGACGTTCAAGCATCAGGAAAATCTTAATTGTGAAGTGATGGCCTGCTTATTCCCACTGACATTATGCTATGTTAGCTAAAAAGCAATCACTATGCCTGAATATGAGTGTTATACATTCTTCAGAACAAAGATAGAGGATTGCAATTAATTATGCATGCCAATTATTGGGATGGAGGTTGTCAGTTCTAGTATTAATTGTATCTGACTTTTACTTTTCACTGTAAGAGGATGTAGACTAGATAACATGTTATTTGTTGAACAGTTAGTAAGATGTGGAAGTTGGAAAGTCTTTATTCGTTTTTCATTTTTACCCCTATGATTGATCTAATTGGCGTACTTTTTCTAAATCTAAGGGCTTTTTAACAAATTTGTTGCTTGTGATGTGTACCAAAATCTCTTTCACCAGTCTTCAAAGAATTCAACTTCAATTGTAAAATGGCAAGACATTAACATTTAGGATTGTATTTGTTGTGCCGCCCTTTTGAGATTTAAAACTTCGAAGCTTTTTACGAAAGTGTACCAAAATTCCTTAAACCTGTTTTTATTTGCTTCTGATTTCTTAAAAGAAATCCCACCCTTTGCCCCATGAGATCAGCTTGATTTTGACTTCAAATTTAGTTGTATAGTTGCAAGACATAAACATTTAGTGTTATATTTGTTGCGCCACCTTTTTGTATTTTAATTTTTCGAAGTTTCTTTTGATGAATGCTTTCATTTCAAACATATAAAGTTTGTAACTTATCTGATTATGTTTCGGATGACACTTGGTGGCGATTAAGAGCTAGAGGTAAGCAAAAAAATAAGATTGTGAGGTTTATAATTTCTGGGTTGGCTGATATGTTCTCGTAAATTGTAATAAATGAACTCTCATAGGCAACTGTTTGTAGCTGACATCAATTGGGTGTGAGTTGGCAAAAGCATCTGTGATATTGATTCTTAAAGAATTTATTTGAAATTTATTTTGGGAGAATTGATTCTGTGAATTTTAGTTGTCTTTGATTCCACTGCAAGAATCAAGGTTAGAAAAGATATTATTTGAAACAATCATGTTCAAGTAGAAATCAGCTCCCTGGCTGATTTGGTCAGAAGGTTATATTATGGTTTGTGGGTCAAACATTAATGTAGTCATGGTTGCTAAACTCATAATGTGAGTTTCCCAAGTGCTTTTTAAATCTCTCATTGAATGCTCAAAATATGAATATCTAGAAGTTTCAACTCAAATTAAAAGTTTAAGATAGAGAGGAAAAACCAGTGCACTTTGGAATTTGATTGAACTGGAACTATGTCTACATTAAGATGACTTGTGGTGACCTATTGGCTTCTTGTGTGTGTAGGTTGCTCAATATGTTGATTGACTGCATGTGGCAATGCAGTAGTTGTAAACTATGTGATTTATTTACCATGTCTGCATTTTCTGGGAGTGGGAGGCATTGCGTTCTATGTCCATAGTAAATGGCCATTCCTATCAATCAAACAGATACAGGCTAGAAGGAGAATTAAAGGCCAAAAGGCTGCAAAGAAGGAGAAAGAAACAAAGCAATGAATAAAGAAAAACGAATGAGGTTTTACACTAGGCTGATCTTAAAGTAGTGGACAGAGATGGGTGGTTTTGGACAATATGGCAGATATGTCTCCCATCCTTCAAGTATTGCTTGACAATGATGCTCTCCATCTAATGGTTAGGATGGTGGAAGAATAGGTCCCAGGGTTTTTTTATGTCGCTATGCATTTTTTAGGGGTTAGGCAGTGAGGGAAAATAATGGGATTAATTTATGCTGTGCCAATTAATTGTGCCCTTGTTTCTCATATGAAGTACTATTCGAAACCTGATGGTGAAGACTCTTTGCTTCTTAAATCTCCCCTAACTGTGTAAGTTCCATGATGATAACCCAACAAACCCACCGACAGTCCGACACTACCACCACAGTTGTAACATAAGTGTGATAGAAGAGTCAGAATAGATATCTATGTATTTACTATCATATTAAAGCTCATAAATTATGAAAAATCATGCTGGAAATTGTATTTGTATGTCTCATTTACTAAATAAATCTGACCTGTAACATGTAAAATTGAGATATTTGTCATTTCCTAGTGCCTAAGGCTGATACTATTGCTTGTCAGATGCTTAGATGGTATTGCATCTGATGCCTGCATCACAGTCTAACCTAACTGTGCTTAACAAAGCCTTCTATAATCAATGTCTAGGTTTGGCTACATGGATCCTTTCAGTTAAGTCTCTCAAGGGCTATCTCCGTCAAATCAAGGTTTAGTAACCTGTACTTTTTCTACAAATGATTAGGAGTGTAATAACTGGATACAGAATAGGAAGGAATTAGAGGTGTTTGGCTAAGCCTATTTAAAAGATCTTCTAAACTCTTAAAAATTATAAACTCTTCCAAATTATAAGATGTTTTGGAGCAACCAACTTATAAGATGTTAATAATGACAATTTTGTAATTCATATGGTCAAAAGTATTGGAGTTTGTTAAGATGTTAAAAATAAGTTAGGAACTTCTTACTTTTTTTAAAGGAGCTTATAAATCCTAGAATTTTATTTTGGGAGCTTATAAGTTCATCTTCTAAAAATTTTACCAAATACTTTACAACATCTTCTAAGCTCTTAAACAACCTCTTAATTGAGAAGGGATCTGCTTGGTCTCTAACTCTTGTTGGCCTTAGAGAAACATACTAAAAGATCTGCAGTATATGTAGCTCATGGAAAAATGAACGAACTAAGAGTGAAGATTCAATAAATCCTGTTTTTCTGGACTGTTCTCCTCTGCAGTCTGGCAATGTGTACATGTCATTAGTCTTTTGTGATACTGTTACATTGTTGTAAATGCTCTCCCTCTCTGAATTTTTTAGTTCTGCATGCAGCTCAAACTGGTGTCGAAGGATGATCCATGGTCAGAAAGAGTTGACTTCCTAATAGAAGTCATGGTTTCATTCTTTGAGAAACAACAGTCTCAGAAAGAGGCGATCAATGCTCTTCCACTATATCCCAATGAGCAAATAATGTGGGATGAAAGCCTTGTACCAAGCATCAACTACTCTGGGGAAGGGTGTCTCGCACT
Source organism: Paulownia fortunei (assembly GCA_019321725.1). Classification (NCBI taxonomy): domain Eukaryota; kingdom Viridiplantae; phylum Streptophyta; class Magnoliopsida; order Lamiales; family Paulowniaceae; genus Paulownia; species Paulownia fortunei. Next base: position 22,367,385 of record CM033108.1, on the reverse strand, counting down.
TCCAAAGCTTAATTTACAGTTTTTAACACTTCATGATTACCTTCTTAGAAATTTCAACCTCTTCCGCCTTGAATCAACATATGAGATCCGTGAGGATATTCAAGAAGCTGTGCCACATCTTCTTGCACGCATTAATAATGAAGGAGAAGCTGCTTTTCGTGGTTGGTCGAGAATGGCTGTACCAATTAAAGAATTTAAGATTGCGGAGGTTAAACAACCAAATATTGGGGAAGTAAAGCCATCTGCGGTGACAGCTGAAGTTACTTTTAGCATTTCCAGCTATAAAGCACAAATCAGATCTGAATGGAATGCCCTTAAGGAGCATGATGTTCTATTTTTGCTGTCTATTCGCCCTTCATTTGAGCCATTAAGTGCAGAAGAAGCAGCAACGGCAACTGTTCCACAGAAGCTTGGTCTTCAATATGTACGTGGATGTGAGATTATTGAAATACGTGATGAGGAGGGAACTCTTATGAATGATTTTACTGGGAGAATCAAGCGTGATGAGTGGAAGCCTCCTAAAGGAGATCTGAGAACTGTGACTATTGCGTTGGATACAGCCCAATATCATATGGATGTTTGTGATATTGCGGAGAAGGGTGCAGATGATGTGTACAGCACATTCAACATATTGATGAGGCGGAAACCTAAGGAGAACAACTTCAAAGCAATTTTGGAATCCATAAGGGATCTAATGAATGAAACTTGTATTGTACCTGATTGGTTACATGACATATTTTTGGGTTATGGAAATCCTTCTGCAGCGCAGTGGACTAATATGCCAGATCTCCTTGAAAAGGTTGATTTCAAAGATACTTTCCTTGATGCTGCTCATGTCAAAGAGAGCTTTCCGAATTATCAGGTTTTTATCTTTTGTTCACATGATTTTCTGTAATAATTGCATTATAACAATAATTCTTTAGTAGCGTTGCAATACTCGTCTTTACTATTTCCCCCTTCTTCTTTGGTATTCTTGTGTGCAGGTTCGTTTTATAAATTCAGATGGCACAGACAACTTGCACCCATGTCCTCCATTCCGTATTAAGTTTCCCACAAATCTCGAAGGCAAGGTCCATGCTTTGCCTGGCAGTGAGACATCTACAAAATCTTCAAAAGATGTCAGCGGTGTGGAAGATGATCATTCTGATAAAGTGGAGCTTCTAGTTGAGGCTTATATTCCTCCTGATCCAGGGCCATATCCGCAAGATCAACCAAAGCAGAACTCTGTTAGATTTACTCCTACTCAGGTGCTTGAATACTTTCATTAATATGATTCGGGAGTGTTGATTGAGTGATCTTTTCTAGCCATTTCAGTAATTTGTTTGCTTGATAATTTTCAGTTCTGGGTTTCTTTATTTAACTTTCTGCTTGGTTTGGTTAGTATCTGATAATGTCAGTTTTCTTTTTTTTTTTCTTTTCAAATTATTAAATTGTTCTTGGCTGCTTTAGAAGTTATTTGTTTTCTGGATAAGCATACATTGTCATGAAGAAGTCTGCCATGAACACTTTTTTCGTGTTTATATTAATTGAACATACCATGTATATACCTGAATAATCTTTTTGGCAAGAACCTAACATTGCCTTATAAAATCTGTCATTTCATCACTTTTTCTGTTTGCCATGCTTGGTTTGTGATTTCAAGATGGTAGGCAATTCATAAACTGCCATAATGTGTGTAAACTGATGCTGTGGCTGTGCCCATATTTTTGAATGCCGTCCCGTCCCCCCCCCCCCCCCTTCGAAGACAACAAAAAGAGAAAGATTGAATAGGATTGGTATAAAATGAATATTTCTCTATTCTGATTTTATCCACTCTAGAAATTGTTGGGCTGTTGGCCTGGACTGCCTGGTTTCAACAACAGTTGTGGAAAGAATTTTGAAAGAACATGTGTAATCCTTCCTGAATTTTGGATGATGTAGTAATGAATGAAGTTTCCTTTCAAAGTTTGTAGACTCAGGATAAGTATGATTCTCATGCTTATATGGTTGATGATAGATATATGGTCATGTGTATATACTTTTAGATAAATATGCTAGATTTTTGCTGGGACTGATTTATCCTGTTCTGCATGCAGCATGTAGTATTTAGGGTTGGCCAGGCTTATCTTTTTGATTTGTTTTCAAGTTGGAATAGTAGAAATATATCATAACGACAGAGTTGGTTGTCGGTATGCTCTACTAAAATGTAATTATTTTGAAAATCACAATTAGATGTGTGAATTGTTGATTAACGCTTCAGAAGTAGATTTGATAATAATGTACAGTGTGATGAATGGTATGGCATGCTGCCCGAATATTTAAGCGTTATGGTTCCTCCATCTGTTTAAAAATGTTATGGTAATTGTTTGTGGTGTTTTTAAGTCTAATTCACCTTACTGACCTTAATGCTTGATGTGTCCAGCACTGTTGTGATGTTGATGATTTATAACTATGATGAGCAGCAAGTTTCCTCAGATATTTGCATATTGTTTTCACATTTTATAAGAAAAGGCTCATGCCGCAGTTCCTGTGTTTTTTGTGAATTCATGTCATTTTTTCGTATAATATTGCACTTTGTTGAAATTGCAATTGCTTCGTTTTGTGTTATTATGCAGGTTGGAGCTATCATGTCAGGTATTCAGCCTGGCTTAACCATGGTGGTTGGTCCACCTGGTACAGGGAAGACTGATACAGCTGTGCAAATCTTGAATGTTCTTTACCATAACTGCCCTTCTCAGAGAACTTTGATAATTACTCATTCAAATCAGGCTTTGAATGATCTTTTTGAAAAGATAATGGAGGTAAGAGAGTACTTGAGAGCACCTTACTTAGCATTATAAACTCCATTTACGCAAACTCCTATTGGAAATAATTTTTTATGATTTTTGTGATGTTAGAATGCCATTTTAACTTCACATTATGTTCATGACTTCAGAGGGATGTACCGGCGCGATATCTACTTCGACTTGGTCAAGGTGAGCAAGAATTGGCAACTGATCTTGATTTCAGCCGCCAAGGCCGTGTGAATGCCATGCTTGTTCGACGATTGGAGCTCCTTAGCGAAGTGGAGCGCCTTGCAAGATCTCTACAACTGCCTGAGGATGTAGCTTATACTTGTGAAACTGCTGGATACTTCTGGTTGCTTCATGTGTACTCACGCTGGGAACAATTTTTAGCTGCCTGTGCTGAGAATCAAGATAAACCAACATTTATTCAGGACCGTTTTCCATTTAAGGAGTTCTTTTCTAATACTCCCAAGCCAATTTTCACATGCCAGTCCTTCGAAAAAGACATGCGTGCAGCTAAGGGTTGCTTCCGGCACCTGAAAACTATGTTTCAGGAGCTTGAAGAGTGTAGGGCATTTGAGTTGCTCAAGTCAACAGTTGATCGATCGAACTACCTTATGACGAAGCAAGCAAAAATAGTAGCTATGACTTGTACCCACGCAGCTCTTAAACGGAAAGATTTTCTGCATTTGGGCTTTAAATATGACAACTTGTTAATGGAAGAAAGTGCTCAAATTTTGGAGATTGAGACTTTCATCCCAATGTTGCTCCAAAGGCAGGAAGATGGTTATGCTCGGCTTAAACGTTGTATATTGATAGGTGACCATCACCAACTGCCTCCTGTTGTGAAAAATATGGCTTTTCAGAAGTACAGCCATATGGATCAGAGTTTGTTCACAAGATTTGTGCGTCTAGGAATTCCCTATATTGAGCTCAATGCCCAGGGAAGAGCTAGGCCTAGTTTAGCAAGACTTTACAATTGGAGATATAAAGACCTTGGCGATCTTCCTTATGTGAGGGAGAATGACGTCTTCCATAGAGCAAATGCCGGATTCTCTTATGACTATCAGTTGGTGGATGTTCCTGATTACCAGGGGAGAGGTGAGTCTGCACCTTCTCCCTGGTTCTATCAAAATGAAGGAGAGGCTGAGTATATTGTTAGTGTCTATATGTACATGCGTTTGCTTGGGTATCCGGCCAACAAAATATCCATACTGACAACATACAATGGTCAAAAACTTTTGATTCGTGATGTTATTAATCGACGATGTGTCCCTTATGATTTCATTGGTCCACCACACAAGGTACCTTATAACCCTAGACTTGCAATTGCTGAAATGAATATATGCTGCAAGGCGAGTTGATGCTTGTTATGTAGGTCAGCTGTATAATAACTAGGTTCTTAAGTGTTCTCCTGTGTTTACACTTTCCACGTACTTATAACCTATTTGTCAATTTGTTAACTTAGTAAATGTTAGATCACAAAATAAAATAAATGGTGGCATGACTTCTTACTGGGCTTTGATGTGAATGCGATAGGTTCGAGACTGAACAGTGGCATTTATTAACTTAGTAAATGTTAGATCACAAAATAAAACAAAATGGAGGAATGACTTCTTACTGGGCTTTGATGTGGATGCAATAGGTTTGAGACTGAACAGTGGCATTGGTTTAAGCTAGCCAAGATTGCAATCAAATGTGCATCCCTATTAGCACTTATTCCTTTACCCTTTGCGTTGCTTTTTGTTTCTATCTTTACCTTCCTTTCTTTCTGTGTTCTACCCTTGTTCCTTCTTTTCTTTTCTTTTCTCTTATAGTGTGGAAGTTTGCTAGTTAATTGATAACCATGATTTTCTGAATGAGGTCACTGGTAAAATGATTGTACTTAAAGATATATTAGTTCTCATCACTTCAGTACCTAATCAATAGGGTTGGATCCTCTTAGAACTGGATACAGTTTTAGAAGATATCTACTGTCAGATGCTTGTTCTTCCAATCAGGGTAGTCTGTGAGAGGCTTAGTGAAACCTATGCAAAGTTGCATGGAAAAATTAGCTGTTTGCAGACTGAAATGGTGATGGATGTGCATGCTCCTCACCTTTTTATTTGTTTCATAGTCTTATTCTTGTTGAATTTTTGCGTGTTCATTGCTTACATTCATGTTTCCAACTGTAGGTAGCCACTGTTGACAAGTTTCAAGGACAACAAAATGATTTTATCTTATTATCTCTAGTCCGTTCTCGTTTTGTGGGTCACCTTCGTGATGTAAGAAGATTGGTTGTCGCAATGTCCCGTGCTCGATTGGGGCTTTATGTTTTCTGTCGGCGTTCTCTGTTTGAACAATGCTATGAGCTACAACCAACATTTCAGCTTCTGCTTCAGAGGCCTGATCGTCTTGCTCTAAATCTAAACGAGGTCACAGCATTTACAGATCGTCATGTTGAAGACACAGGACCAGTCCAACTTGTTAGTGGAGTTGAAGAGATGGCTAACATTGTAAATTACAAGATACACCAGGTCTACCAGGTATCCTCATCCTTAACTAGTATCTTATAGCAGTGCCTGATGTGTCCGTCTTATTTGCTCGCTTTCCATTTTCCTGATTGAGAACCTTTCTCTAATTATTTTTTATCTGCCCTCAAATGGCTTGATTTTCTCCTTTTATCAGATGCTATTGTTTACCAATGTTCTGGTCGTCATTTTTATTTGTGTTTTAAGTTAACTTGTCCATTAGGCCTATTGTTGCATTGTGCAAAAGAACCATGAGGGTTAATATCTCAGTAGGACCTTTGTTCTGAACTCTATATGAGACGTCATATCTGGTGCTGTAATAGACTTACTGTAAGTCCTAAAAAATTGATTCAAAATTTTCATTGTAGCAGCAGCTCTCGCTCTTTAATTAGGAGTCCTCACAAGTATTGGTAAGGTTACTGAGTTTATGCTGATCTCACAATGTCAGATATTCTTTTCAATGTCGTATTTTAGGATTGTAATAGTTTGTATGCTGTTGGGCTGTGCTTCCTTGCTTTCCTACGCAATCATGGAGTTTTAATTGAACTCAACCCAATTGTATTCTATCCTTGTTTACCCTGAATGCCCGATTCATGGCTCCCTCTTCTCTGCTTGCTCGATCTATTATCAGTCCTGATGTTAGTATCAGCGGAATTTCAAAATTGAGAAATTGATTATCCTCTCTTCTTGATTTCACCAGGCACGGGTAATGAGTCATCAGTTAAATCAATTTTCAGCTTATTCAGGACAAGTCTCTATGGAGATTGACACATCTGAAGAAAATGGCATGGGGAATGCAGAAACCTCTGTCCGTGCTATGGATATTGATAGGCATGTCTCAGAAAATGGTGGTGACAAGGATGTGCTACCTGATGGCAAGTCAAATGATTCAGCACATCTAGATTCTTCTGTGGAAGAGGATGGAGATGTGTAGTCTCAGAATGATGCCAATGTAGAAACTGATGTTCTATTGTAACAAGATAAGGTGGTGGAAATGGTGAGAGCAAGATGAACTGATGAAAGGAGCAATCAAGAATTGCTGCCTTCGCATCTGAAACTCGTTTTGTGTATGGTTCCAAGTTCCTGGGTGGACTCTGGAGTCACGACTGTGGTTATCAGGCCCAAACTTCCAGTGCTGCTTTGAGAAACAAATCATGCTAATGATCAATTCAAAAACTAGGCTTGTAAGATACTTGTACCAATATTTAAGGGTAAAGAGCAGATAATTGTACTGACCAAATTTCAAAGGAGGCTGTAGCAATAATTAGTTATCCTTTTGTACTCGTATAGGTACAGCCATTTGGTTTGAAGTTGGCTTGTCGTCAATGTTAAAAAAATGTAGTTGCTGGATAACATGGGAGCTACGAGTCTCAAGTTAAAATGTGCATCTGATCAATGGTCCAAATGCTTTTCTTGATATAGCCATATAGGTTCAGGGCATTCTCTACCCCATCTTGTGTTGCGATGACACTAATGCCATGCCATTCCCTAGAATGGAATGAACATTTTCAAGTATGTTTTTATGTCTGTTTCTATTCATATGATTGGATTATTGAAATAATTTAATATTAGGCATTCCTATTCCACAGGATTGATCGTTCCAAAAAGTATGTGATCAATTATTCTCTCCCTCCTCGTTGGGTTTAGTTATTTTTAGTTATTTCTAATAAAAAAGAAATAGATCTATTTTTAACAAATTAAAATTTAAAATTTAATTTTGATGGACCTAGATTTAGATACGAGTTTGCCTTAAATTGCCTTAAATTGAGATTTAGTGGATTGGATCTATTAGTTTTATTTTATAATTTTAAAAATATTTTTAATAAAATAGTGTCATAATTTTTTAAATATGATGAAATAATGTCTTTAAAAAAATAACTAATTATTCACAAAATATATATGTATGTGGTTTAATTGTTTAAAAATTTAAATAATCAAATATATTTAATACTTTTATAATTAACTATTTATTATTATTTTATTTATATATTTATATTTATATTTTATATGTCAGTATATATGTGCATACACATGTTTTTTTTTCCATATGTACATATATATAAATATACATAACATAAATCATATATAATAAATAAAAAAATACATAATATTTTAAAGAATCAATTTTGAGTCGGACTCGGGTCTGAAAATTTAAATCCAAGGCTTGTTTGTGGGTTTAAAAACCGGCCCCATGCAAGATGGAACAAGACAGTAGGTCTTGATTTTATTCAGATACATTGTCATTTCTAATAAAAATAAACAAATACAAAAAATTATTATTGTTATTTTTATTAAAAAAAATTATATCAATGTGAGTTTTTATCTATATATATATATATACATATTATTTAACATCGGCTAAAACGATAACAACATTTATGCACATTATATTAAATAGTAATTTTATTTTTGCTAAAGGGTAATTTGATAATTAAAAATATTTTAACTCAATTTCTTCCAAATTTCCAATATGGATTACAATCAAGTAAGAAACGAAATGATGATTCCATTATTTTTCTATTCCTTCTACATTCCAAACATAAGAATTCTATACTTCTATCATTCCTTTCTCATCATCATTCAATTTCTAAATTCATTTTATTCTTATCTAATTTCATTTCTGCATACCAATCCCCTCTATAGTTTTGTTTGGTTTATTATGAGAAAGAATAAGAAAAGGGAAGTGGGCGTATTTTATCTTCTCTCGAGTTGTTTGATATAACATGAGGGAATAATAGGGGTAATTATACTCCGATTTTTAATTTATTTTTTATTTAGTTTCAAACTAAATTATTATGTGGGGTTTTGTCAAAGAGGAAATTAAAAATACCATTTTAAAATTAAAATTGAAGATGAACTTTTGTCATTCGTGCGGTTTGGGGTGGTTTTGAATTTTTTAAGCTGATTTGCTTTGCAACTTAAATAAATGATTTATTTTTTATTTTTTGTGCATTACTCCATAACAAAATTTAACTTTAAAGTTTTACATAATATAAAATAATTGAAGGCAAAAGGATTATATTTGAAGCGAAAGAATATTTGGTATGTTTTGTAGAATATACGGTGATATAGTCTATTTTTCATGCATCATTATATCACTATTTTTTATTTGTTGATTCTTTTCATATTTCAATCATTGGAAGAGAAATTAACTAATTATATGCCATGAAATTATGAGAAAAAAGAGGAAAATTAGAAAATAAAGAGGAAAAAGATTGAAAATATATAAATATTATGCTCCTTGCCTTAAAGTTTGAAAAAGAAAGTTTGATGAAGAAAGAAAAACAAGAAAATTTTGTGAGAGAAAAATTGGTGAATATGTTAAAAAATAATTATTAAATTAAATTTAAAATAGTACAATTAAAAGTTAACTATTAACTATTAAATATTAATAAATTTAAATATACAGACACACACACATATATAGGGTGTGGTTTAATATACTTCAAACTACCATCAATGCTGTTTTGATTGAATTATTAAACTGCAGTTAAATATAACAATCGGACAAAAACTGTTTGATGCAATATGGTACTCTCAACGATATTTCAAATTTCATGATCATTTCCTCTGTTCTCTTAATTTCAGTATCCTTCTCTATTTGAATCATTTCCTCTGTTTTCTCCCTGCCCATCTATTTTTTTACTATTCTTCTCTCTCAATTCCAGCCTCTACTCTGCAAAATTCTTCCATCAGAATCCACAAACTCTTACTTGATCATAACAGGGCAACTTGAACTGTTCTTACAGATGGTCCCAAACCTAAATATGAAGCAGTTTCTGAAACTGTTGTCTCTTCTCATTTGTGAAAGTGCCCCATCTTCCTGCTCTGTCTTAACAGGTTTTTTGAGAAATAACTCTTCCAAGTTAAGAACTATCACTGCTAAAGTCACTTTTCTGGGAGTACGACGAACACTGAAAGTGGTAAAGAGACAAAGATTTTTGGAATTAGACAGGATTTTGTTCAAAACTCCATTGGCACACATAGGCCTCTTTCTATTTCCATCATTTTAAATTGAGTTTTATTGATTTTTGTATGAAATTAAAAATATGTTTGGATAATTATTTTCAGATAAAAAATTAATATAGTTAAAAATAAAATTATGTTTGATTCATTATTTTTTAAAAGAATTATTTTCAAAATATATATAATATTAAGTGATTTGATTATAATGAGGTCTATAATTAATATTTTATGTGATTTAGATATAGAAAATTTTTTAGGTGATGAGTTTCATATTAATAATGTAGATCGTGATAAAATATATTAATAAGAATTAATGGATAATTATGAGTTTTTATTATATAGGATTGGAGGGACATAAATTAATTGAAAAAAAAAGATTGATTGATATTTTATAAAAATAAATTTAAAAGTAGAGTTGAAAATTATTTTGAAAACAAAAAAAAAAAAATAGAGACCAAGGCTTTTGACCGAGAGAAACCTAGAGCCAAAATCCTTGGACGCTGAATGATGTATCATGTACTGATTCGTGCTGCCTGATGAGCCATAAAAATGTCTCAAATTGCAGGTTCAGAATTTCTCCAATTAAAACAAGATAATAGAGGATTGAGGAATTAAACATAAAAAATGGGGTTTAATTATACTTATTAAATTACCTACTCCTCTTTCCTCTCTTAAATAATTACAAAAAAAACCTCTCACATGAGTTAACTATGTATACCAAACTTTCTTTCCTAATTAAGGTTTTGAACGAAAAACGATAACGTTCGAAATTTTTAGTGAAATTCTTATTTTACCTCTTTTAATTCTTATACTGACAAAATACACTAAGTTTGAAACCTACGAGGGGGGTTTGACATAGTAATTAAATACACAAAAAGGGGTAGTATGTAATAAAATACTGTTATGAAAATATAACTATTGGTAAAATACTGATTAAAAAATATAACTGTTGAATGGAAAAAACTAAGCTTTGTTTGACTATGTTTTCATGGAGATTTGTCATTTCCAGTTTTTTCAGTGATATTTATCGATTTTCGTGGAGAAACGTGAATATCTTTGGTTGATTTTAAGAGAGAAAACATATAAGGTTGAGGATGAGATTTTATATATTGTGTAGTTTTATTGCCATTTTCAATCTGGTGAGAAATTAAAAATATATTTGGTTATATATTTCTGTAAGAATTATTTATTTATTTATTATGTATTATAATGATAAGATATGTATATTATATTTTAAGTATATGATAATGGTGGGACATTTTTTTTTTTAACAACTGATAGGGACTTAATTACATTTCAATTGCAGAGTAGGTGTAGCTTTAGGTTTGGAAATTTTGTTTTAGGTTTCTGTTCGTTTGGGTGGAAAGTGAGATTGTGTAAAGGATTCTATTTCTATTGAAAATGGATCAAACAAACCAGTTTTGGGCTTTTTAGATAGTGAAAAGTTTGAGGTAAAAAATATTAGTTGGTGTTTGTTTTTAGCCCTTATTTTTATATAAGGGGGACTATAATAATTATTTTTATTTTTGTAAAACATAAATGACTTATTTTAAGTACTAGTTCCGGTGTTGTAGGACTCAAAAGAGTCACTGATGGGATTGAGTCAAAGTGCTCAATCTAGGATCCAAACTCTCTCCATATAATTGGGGACAAATATGACATTTGCATTTGAAATAGGTTAATGTTTTTAGTGCAATGAAATTTTATTATGGATATATTACAAAAATATTGATTTAACTATAGAAACATTACAAATACAAATATTGTGGTAATGAACTCGCTCTATGACAGTTCAATCCAAACAATTCTAAAACACACGATCAAGAGAATTGTCACAATAATGGCCCCTCTCCCTACACTTTAATTTAGCAAAAGAAACATTCTTACCATATGATCATATTGGAAAAAATTAGCAAATAATACACAATATAATTAGGTAGCAACATATAATAAAAAGTTAACCAGAATGTCATTTGCACACAATTAAGAAGGTCTTGCCCAGACCAGAGCACTTATATATTAGTTTGTGTCATTATTAATTTGCATGAAATAGATAAACTGACAAACTGCAATTTTAACGCATTTCCTTAAGATTTACAATGTCTAATATATTGCTAGCATTGAACTTCGGTGTCAGCATCAGCACATGCTGCTTGGTTTTAGTATATTGCAATGTTTTGATGATTCATAACACTAAAATCAGCAATTTTCAATCTGGAAATTGCTCTCCTCCCGCAACTATCAAAACATGCTTGTAGAATTTGCACAACATAAGGTTGATTGGTATTCCTGAGAGCATCAGAAATCCTGGTTGAAGGGGTGACAACATTGTCTCTAAGAATGGTGCACGAGCAATTGGGAATGTCTTTTCAGATTCTTCCATTAATCAGCCTCGATTATGGACATGCATAATGCATTCGGATTGATGAAAGCAAAACGCAGAGGCAATGATGCAGAGCTGAAAAAAGACTCGATTGGTTTTCATTCCAAATTATATTTTTAAGCCCTCTCTTTATATATTCACAAGAAGTTCTCCTATATGGTTTTGATCGGGACACTTAATAATGACGGATTCTTGAATTTGATTTTTCAGAAAAGATCACATATTGTTAGCTTGGCAATTTCTCTATGCACAAAATATAAAATCTAAGTTTTGAAGTGTGTAATTCTTGTGGTTATTAGGTGTGTAGAATTCTTGAAGGTCCTGGGTCATCGAGCTATTAATGTATGTGGGCCTCATAATAGTAGTTGCAATGTTTTAGGATTTATTGATTTTAAGAGCTACTAAATCAATCTTTAAGTTATTTAGTAAAGTACTACAATTTTAAGGTTATAAATCCAAGTGTAGGTCGTATTAAATAATAAATTTCTCATGAGTTCGAAGTCGATTTATAGAGAAGTTGTTTGAAAAATTCAAATTTATATTTCTAAAAAGATGGAGTTTATGTGACTCAAAATATATAAACAATTAATGTATGTTGTAACTAAAGAAAAATCGAAATAATAAAAGCACTGAAAATTAGGGATCCACTCTTAAGTTTTGAATAGAGAAATAGATATGTATTCTTTTTACCTCTATTAATTGCCATAATTGGAATCCATACATAATAAAGGTTCCAATGGGAAGATATTATCAAATAACTCATGCAATAAGGTAATCATGATATTGTCTTACTATTACAAATTATCTCATAACGCCAACACTTATTTATGAGATTAAACATTTATACACACCTTCGTCAACAACAAATCAAGGTTTCACATTAGCAGTCGGTGGGGTAAAACCATATAATAAACTAAATGAATCCAAATATTTGTTGTACCATTAAAGATACATAAATCAAGAATCACCACAAAATAAGTAGGGTTTATATAAAAAATAAAAATAATAATACCACATACTTAAATATTTTCTATCCTTATAACTATTTCTTTTCATCCATAAAGAGGTTCACCATTTTTTTTCAACAAAATGAAATTTAGAAAAACATAATAAAAGTAGCAAAGACTAAAAATATAAGAGAAACGAGAGAATATATTTATATTACTACTAGAAAACTTACAATACTAGAAAACATACAAACTAGAAAACTTAGCCTAAAGAAACCTTCTACCCTCCTCTCTCTTACAAGCTGAATACATGGCCTATTTATAGTACTTAGAGTAAAGTAGAGGTCAAACAAATAATAGAGGGGTTAATCAAGTGGTATGCTAGTTGTCAAGAGTTGGTAAGTTGTTACACCAAGTCTTCACCTATCGAATTGAATTATATTTTTCGGTCAGATATAGCCAAATTTTGATGATTGATAAAGAAGAAAAATTGTAGATCTTTCGGTGCCGATAGATTTTCATATATTATTTGTCAAATTTGATGGTTGGTTGAAGGAGATATGATCCAATTACCAAATTATGTCCAAGAGTTGTCATTTAACAGCAACAACAACTTGCAACTTATGTTTTTATCATTTTGACACATTTTCTTACCATATTGTTTCAGCAAATTTGTTTATTTACCTTTTGTGTATAACATATCTAAATTTAGGCCCAAAATAACTTTGGTCTCAAGAGATATAACCCAATTGGTTAAATAAGTCAATACTGGACTGAACTTTGATCCGAATTTTGGTGATCCATTTTGTGCAACTGCTTAGATGAATTTTCTACTATAATCAAGATTGAATTGAACTGAGTTTCCAACAAAAAAGTTGTACCTCTATCTTTTGGTTATCAAATGAAATAAACTTTAGGTTCATAGGGTTTTTGATCATAAAGTTACGCTTAAATTATAAAAACTGCACAAGTCTGGAAACATGCTTCCATTTATTTCCTAACACAAAATATTAATAAAATAATAATATTAACAAGAATAAAACAAGAAAAATATAAATGATTTGATACAAAAATATGTCAAAATATACACTTATAAAATTCCCCCACATTTAACCCTTGCTTGTCCTTGAGCAAGCCTAAAACAAACCTAAATTAATCCACTTTCGTAGGAAATCACGATTGTATTTAGTATATGCAATAAGTTTCGTGAAGGTTTTTAGCAGTAATACTCACAAACACCTATAATAACTACATTCTAACTTTTATTCTCATGAATCAACAAAATAATATGAAAATAAAATCAAACAAGTGTTGAGTTTAACTCTTAGTAATTCAAAAATTAATACATTTCTACAATAAGCATACTCAAGTGTGTGTGTGGATAGTTAATATCAATAGTAATGAAACTATGCATGCTTCAAATAAGTAAATTCTCATAACACCTTACAAAAACCATTACCCAATCTCTAATAGAAAAGTTAAACATTATAGACTCTTCCTTTGGTGTAAATCTCCACTATACTAAAGACACCACACGAAATCAAAAGGTCTTTAACAAAGGTTGTAATGAGGCCAAATGGTAGTGATATAGCTAAAAAATAAAAGGATAAGATGCAACAAACATTCTAAAAACTTCATGGAATTAGAGACAAAGTTTATCAATGAAAAATTCTCAAATTCCACAAATTTCAACATTGGGGTTTATTATTATTGAATTGGACCTTTCTTATTCATCTTGCAACATCTCATTTTTAATTGCAACTCGTAGCACTTTGCAATTTTTTTTTCTATTTTTTTTATTATTGAATTTCTTTATTTTTTGAAGAGAAACTCCCCCAAATTTATCTTCTATTCCAACCTGAATTTCTTTTGTAAGTTCATGTTGTCAATTGAATGTATCTTAAACTCCAATTATTTTTAGAATAAGGATTGGATAATACTGTATTAGGCTAGGTAAAAGATATGGTTACAAAAAAAAAATTATTTATTAAAAGGCTCAAAGTGGTTTACTAGGGGGATGTTATCTTAAAACATAATATAGGAAATAAGTTGATTTGACAATAGTGCTAGAAAGCCTAATGCCTTAATCATTTTTCTAGTGGTGCACTATCAGTCGTTCACCTCGACAGACTAAAAGTAAAAGTTCTAATACTCAACCCCTTCATGTTGAAGATCTAAGTGATGATTAGAGCAAGGGCATAAGAACTACCTATTTTGACATGATTATCTTCATACTGAATAACATAACTATTTGTGCAAAACAAAATTTAAGTATAATTATCGCAAAAATATATTAACTAAATAACAACATCAAAGTCCAAAACAATATCCATCATCAATCAAATCATATTATTCATGCTTTAATCATTGAAGTTGGAAGAACCTCTATGACTAAAAAAAATTAAAAATAATTGATAATTCACAAACATTTGTTAAAAAATTCACAAACTTGCCATGTTAAGCCAAAAATAGAGATGCATCTCAAGAGTGTTACAATTACCATTTACTCTGCCACTAGTTTTCATGATTTCAACGGACCCATAAGAAAACATGCTTGATTTTTTTTAAATACTGAAAAACACACATTGAACACACAAATCATGATATCAACTATCCCTCTCTCAACCTAATTGAGACATTATCCCCAATATAAAAAATAGATAGAAAAGTAGAGTTTGAAAGATATCACCTGAAGTGTGGCTGAAAAAATAAAGTTGAAATAACAAAAAAAAATATATACTATTAGATGAAACCATTAACAATAAGTATTATAGATTGAGAGTCAAATGCAATTTACGTTTTCGACCATTGTTTCTGTTGGACCAATCTACATTGGCCAAGACTGGATCAGGTTCTGGTACATATACTAGAAGTTGATCAATTAGCTTGTCAGATGTTGTAGCATAAATGAGGATTCTTCTCGCAGACGGTGAAATAAAACTTTTTTTTACAACATGATCTACAAAAGATAACAAACCATTGTAAAAACCATTAACATTAAGAATACCTATAGGTTTTTGGTGAATGTTGAGCTGTATCCAAGAGACAACTTAGAATAATTCCTTTAATGTACCAAAACCACCAGGTAGAATAATGAATGCATCTGCATTGTTTAATATATTAGGCATTCTGTCCTGAATATATGACACTTTTAGCTCATCTCCAATGGTCATACCTGTGATATTCTATACTGTTAAAGATTTTGGGATAACTCCCAAAACTTTGACACTTCCTACATAAGCAGAAATAGCAGCACTCTCCATTAACCCCAAACTGCCTCCCCCATATACTAAATAAATTTTTCTCTCTGCTAAAGTTCTACCAAGGTTATTGGTTGCCTCTATAAACTTACTATTTTTTTTCAAGATTGGATCTACAAAAAACACAAATGCAATTGAATTTGCGAGTTAAAGAAACTTTTATTTTTTTTAATAAGTTGTGAAAAAATAGAGTGAGTATGGTGATATTTATCGAGGTGTGAACATGGAATGCATTTATTGCATGTTTTTTTTTGTCAAAAAGTTTGAAAATAAGGATACACACAAAATTTAAAAATTATCTACTTACACGTAAATGTACATATTGATGTGATTATGACTCACATCTTCCTCTAATTTTACGTCCAGTAATGGCTTAAACGCACTCTATGGGTCGAGAATCTACTTCCCATCCAGTTTTCTTATAAATTGGCAAATAGGGTCTTTTAATGTGAGATTCCCAAAACTATAAAGCTCATATTTATTTCGAAAATAATCCCATAAATCAAGAATTGCACGTTGTACCAATCAATATGAATGCATCTTAAGAGTTAATATAATGTGATCTAAAGACTCCTTACTCAGTCCATTCATAATGAATTTAAGTTTATCTTTTAACGACATTTTTTGTTGCAAGTCCATCTAGCACAATTATGACAAACTTTTCATTTTTTTTGTCTTTTATTTTTTTTAATAAGTTGTGAAAAAATAGAGTGAGTATGGTGATATTTATCGAGGTGTGAACATGGAATGCATTTATTGCATGTTTTTTTTTGTCAAAAAGTTTGAAAATAAGGATACACACAAAATTTAAAAATTATCTACTTACACGTAAATGTACATATTGATGTGATTATGACTCACATCTTCCTCTAATTTTACGTCCAGTAATGGCTTAAACGCACTCTATGGGTCGAGAATCTACTTCCCATCCAGTTTTCTTATAAATTGGCAAATAGGGTCTTTTAATGTGAGATTCCCAAAACTATAAAGCTCATATTTATTTCGAAAATAATCCCATAAATCAAGAATTGCACGTTGTACCAATCAATATGAATGCATCTTAAGAGTTAATATAATGTGATCTAAAGACTCCTTACTCAGTCCATTCATAATGAATTTAAGTTTATCTTTTAACGACATTTTTTGTTGCAAGTCCATCTAGCACAATTATGACAAACTTTTCATTTTTTTTGTCTTTTATTTTTTTAAATATGTGCTTTTATCAAAACCAAATATGTATCTAGTAAACAAATCTAAAAACTCATGTGAAAACTCATCTGCTCTAACCTTTGCTTCAATTATCCATTGTATGTCCTCTAGAATGCCCTTGTGCATAAGCATCCTCAATCTTTCAATTTTGATTTTATAAATTTTTAAAATTACATTTTTAGGAAGAAAAGAAAATTATTTTTTAAGAGTTAGAAAAAGGTCACCCATTTTGAAAAGAACAAGAAGAGAGAATGAGAAAAGTAGAGAAAATTTGTACAAAATTTTTAATTATTTGGAAAACTGACAAGTTCGACTTTAATAGCCACAGAGTATCGTTATCCGCCACTTAACCAGGAAAAGAAAAAAAACAAAAGAAAAATAACTATCAAAATAAATAAAATCAGAGAAAATGAGTATATACAACACTAATCATAACAATGGTTAGAAAGAAAAAGAATTTCCTCTTGTGAAAATTGATTTTTTAGAAATGGTTTAACTCTTTGTTCATTTACTTTAAATATGTTACTATTTCTAGGATTTTCAATGTCAATCGCCCCATAATGATATACTTTTTTTACAACAAAAAGACCACTCCACCTTAATCTCAATTTTCCAGGAAACAAATTCAATCAAGAATTCTAAAGCAAAACCTTTTGACCAATCTCAAATATTTTTCTTGAAATTTTATTATCATGAAAATTTTTGATTCTTATTTTATAAATTTTAGAATTCTCATATGCATCATTTCTCAATTCTTGAAGTTTATTGATTTGCACTTTTCACAATTTTGAAACTTCATCAAGATTGAAGTTAAATATTTTGAATGCTCAATAAGCTTTACGTTCAAGTTCAATAGGTAAATGACAAGATTTTCCATAAACTATCCTATAAAAAGACATGTCTAATGATATTTTGAAAGTAGTTTTATATGCCCAAAGTGTATCGGTAAGTCTAAGAGATCAATCTTTATGGTTTGGATTAACTATTTTCTCCAAAATTTATTTTATCTTTCTATTTGCAAGTTCAACTTATCTGTTTGTCTGAGGGTGATAAAGAGTTGCAACTTTATGTATGATTCTATATTTTCTCATTAAAGTTCTGAAAACTTTGTTACAAAAATATTTTGCCCCATCACTGATAATAGATCTAGGAATTCCAAATCGACTTAAAATATTTTCTTTCAAAATTTTATCACTATTTTGTGATCATTATTTTGACAAGGAATTGGCTCGATTCATTTTGAAACATAATCTATGACAACTAATATGTAAAGAAAATCAAATGACAATAGAAATGGCCCCATAAAATCAATACCCCAATAATTAAAGATTTCAATCACTAGAATAAGGTGTAAGGGCATCATATTTCTCTTTGAAAGGGACCCTAACTTTTGACAGTTTTTACAAATTTTGCAAAAAGTGTAAGTGTTTTTGAAAAGAGTTGGCCAATAAAATCCACATTGCAAGATTTTTATAGTAGTTTTTTTTACAGAAAAATGACAACCACACGCTTTTGAATGATAAAATTTGATAATATTACCTATCTCATTGTCAGGCACACATCTTCAAAAGATTTGATCCGGAAAATATTTGAATAGGTACGCATCATCCCAATAAAAGTTTTTAACATTAGTAAAAAACTTCTTTTTGTTTTGAGAGTTCCAATGCGATGACATTTTTTCTAGCACAAGAAAATTAACAATGTCAGCAAACTAAGATAAAATAGAAACATTAAATAGTTGTTCATCAGGGAAAGTGACATTAATAGGTGTGGTTTGAAAGGAGTCACCACAAACAAATCTCGATAAATGATCAACCACCATATTCTCTACTTTCTTTTTATCTCGAATCGTAATATTAAATTCCTGGAGTAAGAGAATCCACCTAATCAATTTTGGTTTGGTATCTTTTTTTGACAAAAGATATTTCAAAGTTACATGATCACTGAAAACAATAACTGGTGATCCATTAAGATAAGATCGAAATTTGTCCAATACAAAAACTATAACAAGTAATTTTTTTCAGTTATTGTATAATTTAATTGAACACCATTTAAAGTTTTACTTCCATAGTAAATAACATATGGTTTCTTATGTTTTCTTTGTCCAAAGACAGCTCCAATAGCATAATCACTAGCATCACACATTATATCAAACTGTAAAGTCCAATTTGGAGGCTGCATGATTGGAGCAGATGTAAGCATGCTTTTAAGTTTAGCAAAAGCATTTTCACAGTTTTCAGTCTAAAAAATAGTGTCTTTTGTTAGAAGATTACACAATGGTTTAGATATTATACTAAAATATTTGATAAATCTTTTATAAAAACCAGCATGTCCTAAAAATGATCTAACCCCCTTCACAGTCTTTGGTGTTGTCAAATTGGTAATTAACTCAATTTTAGATTTGTCAACCTCAATACCTTCTAATAAAATAATGTGTCCATGAACAATACCAGTTGTTATCATAAAATAATATTTCTTCCAATTGAACACAAGATTCTTTTCTTCATAATTGAGCAAAACCTTTTCTAAATTAGATAGGCAATCATCAAATGAATTACCAAAAATAGAAAAATCATCTATGAAAACTTCAAGAAAACGTTCAACCATATCACTAAAAATACTAAGCATGCATTACATAATCCAAAAGGCATCATTCGATATGTAAAAGTACCAAAAAGACATATAAAAGTTATTTTCTATTGATCTTTAAGTGCAATTGCAATTTGATTATATCCAAAATATCCATTTCAAAAGCAATAACATTCGTGTCCCACAACTCTTTCTAAAATTTGATCTATGAAATGTAATGAAAAATGATCTTTTCTAGTAACTGAGTTGAGTTTCCTATAGTTAATGCACATTCGCTAACCAGTAACAGTCCTAGTTGGAATGTAACTGGTGCATTACTTAATCCAAAAGGTATCATTCGATATGCAAAAGTACCAAAAGAACATGTAAAAGTTATTTTTTCTTGATCTTCAAGTGTAATTGCAATTTGATTGTATCCACAATATCCACCTAAAAAATAATAAAATTCGTATCCCGCAACTCTTTCTAAAATTTAATCCATGAAAGGTAATGGTAAATGATATTTTCTAGTAACTGAGTTGAGTTTCCTATAGTTAATGCACATTCGTCAACTAGTAACAGTCTTAGTTGGAAATAATTCATTATTCTCATTCTTGACTACAATAACTCTAGATTTCTTAGGTACAACTTGAGTAGGACTTACCCATTTGCTACCAGAAATAGGATAAATGATTCCATTATTTAAGAGTTTAATAACTTCATTTCTCACTACTTCTTTCATATTGAGATTTAGCATTCGTTGCATTTTTCTATAAGGTTTAACATTTTCCTCTAGAAAGATGTTATGTGTGCAAATGAAAGGATTAATACTTTTAATATCAGCAATGGTCTATCCTAAATAATTCTTATGTATTTTCAGAGTTTCGATCAACTTACCTTCTTGAGATGTATCAAGTTTGGAAGAAATTATTATTGAAAAAGTCTCATTCTCACCTAAAAAAGAGTATTTCAAATTAACTGGCAAATGTTTCAAATCAACCATGGGAGCTTTAATACTTGATGGAATAGATTTTACTATTGATGACGAATGTTTTTCGAACCTTGGCTTCTAAAAATATTTTTCTTGTACCTGCAAAAATTCAGAGATAGTATTAGTGTGTGCTTTTTACAAATACTTTCACTTTCGAAATAAGTTTCCAAATAATCTGAAGAATTAGTGTAGTAAAGTATTCATGAACAAGTTCCTCAGTTGAATTTACTTCCTGTACTTCGATATCTTCTGTAAGTTACTTACAAACATTAAACACATTTAGTTCTAAAGTCATATTTCTAAATGATAACTTCAAAATACCATTCATACAATTGATCAAAGCATTTGAAGTTGCAAGAAAAGAACGATCCAAAATGATAGGAATTTGTGTATATGTTTGTGCAACAGGCTCTGTGTCCAAAATAATGAAATCAACTAAAAAATAAAACTTATCAATTTGTACCAACACATCTTCTACTATTCCCTTTGGAACTTTAATCGAACGGTTAGCTAGTTGGAGTATAACAAAAATTGTTTTAAGTTTTCCCAAACCTAATTGTTCATAAACTGAGAAATGTAGAAGATTTACACTAGCACTAAGATCAAGCAAAGTACGCTTTATTCTAGTATTTCCTATGATACATGAAATGGTTAGACAACCTGGATCTTTATACTTGGGTGGAGTGAATTGTTGAATGATTGAACTAATAATTTCAATTAAAAAATGCTTTCTTTTGTACATGATGTTTTCTTTTGATTGTACATAAATTTTTAAAAAATTTGGCATAATATGGAACTTGCTTGATTACATCCAACAATGGAATATTAATCTTGACTTATTTAAAAAATTTAAAAATTTCAGCATTTGAGTTCAATTTCTGAGTTGCTTGCAATCTTTGAGGAAAGGGTGTTGGAGGTAAATATTTTTCTTTTTTATCATTTTCACACTTACCTTCATCGTCAATACTATTTCCATTTTTCATTTATGGAGGTAGATTAGAAACTTTCTCCTTGGGATGAATAATCTTTTCAATAACTTTTCCATTCCAAAGAGTTGTAACTGAATTAGCCTCATTAACTGCATTTGCACCTTAAGAAGAAATATGACTTTGAGTGAAAAGATTAGATTGAGGTTGAGTAGAAAATTTACCTTTTTTATGAGTATGCAAAGAAGCTGTCAGTGTTGAAAGTGTGCTTCTGATCTTATTGATAATTTGTGAAATCTGATTATTGATGTTTGTTTATTTATGCATAAATGCTTGCAAAGTCTCCTCAAGGGATATTGTATGTGGAGGTGGATAAGAATGAAAGTTTGGTGGTTTTTGTGAATGCAGCGATTGGGCATGGTTATTATCTCGCCAACTAAAATTGGGATAATTTCTCCATTGTGGATTGTAAGTTTCAGAATATGGAGAATGAAAAAGTTTTTGGAATGTATTCATGAAATTTGCTTGTACTGGAATGTTTGGACATTCATTGTTGGAGTGTTCCAAAAGTTCACAATTACCACAAATATCTTCCTCTTGCACAAATTTGATTTTCTTTACTCTTTTAAGTTCCATGACTTCAACTTTTCTTGTTAAACTAGCAAACTTAGCATTTAGATCATCTTCTTGCGTAAGGTAATATTTTTCTTTATTTACTATTAGTAAAATTAGATCTAATAGAACATTCAAAAGAATTAATACTATGCCATGATTAAGGGTTTTTTGTCAAATGATCTAGATATTCTAAGGCTTCATCAGATTATTTATTAAGAAACTCACCATTACACATTGTTTTAATAAATTATTTTATTTTAGGAGTTAAATATTTTATAAAGAAACTAATTAAGCGCCATTTTTCAAAACCATGATGTGGGCATGAATTCAATAAATTTTTAAAATATTTCCCAACATTGAAAGAAAGTTTCATTAGAATTTTGAGAAAAAAATTGAATTGATCTTTTCAAAATATTAGTTTTATGAGTTGGAAAGAATTTTTTCAAAAATTAAGCTTACATTTCTTGGTAAGTGCTAATTGACCTAAGTTTTAAAGAATTAAGCCAATTTTTTGCTTTATCTTTTAAAGAAAAAAGAAATTATTTAAGTTTAACAATTTCATTTGTGCAAGTTTGATCATCAAAAGTTGCACATACTTCATCAAATTCTTTTAAATGCAAGTAAGGACTTTCAGAGTTTGAACCATGGAAATTAGGAAGTAAAGGGATTATATCTGACTTGAATCAAAAGTTATTTGCATTTAGAGAAAAAATAAAACAAGAAGGAGAAAAATTTCGATGAAGTTGCAAGTAATAACGCATGGTACGTATTGTTGATTCTTATTTTCATCCTGGATACTTTCATTTTTAGCCATAGTAGAAGTGTGTGGAGATGATTCAAATAAATTTTCAAACAAAGTTTTAGAATTATTTCTAACTAAACGTCGAGAATTATGACTACGATACTATATAACTATATATCTATAAAGAAAATAAACAAACTATATTTACAAAGGAAAAATATTAACAAACCTGGATACTTACCTTGCCTTCCTCGGCAACGGCGCCAATAACTTGCTACAACTTTAAGGTTGCAAACCTAAGTGTAGGTTGTATTAAATAATAAATTTCTCGTGAGTTCGAGGTCGATTCATAGGGAAGTTGTTTGAAGAATTCAAGTTTATTTTTCTAAAAAGACGGAGTTTATGTGACTCAAAATATATGAATAATTAATGTTTGTTATAACTAAAGAAAAATCGAAGTAATAAAAGTATTGAGGATTAGCGATCCACTCTTGAGTTTTGGATAGAAAAATTATTATTTATTCTTTTTACCTTTATTTATTGCACAATTGGAATCTATACATAATGAAGGTTCCAATGGGAAGATATTATCAAATAACTCATGCAATAAGGTAATCATGATATTGTCTTACTATTGCAAATTATCTATTAACGTCAATACTTATTTATAGGATCAAACATTTATGCACACATTCGTCAACAATAAATCAATATTTCACATTAACAGTCGATGGGGTAAAATCATACAATAAGCTAAATGAACTCAAGTATTTGTTGTGTCATTGGAGATACATAAATAAAGAATTACCACAAAACAAGTAGGGTTTAGATAAAAAATAAAAATAATAATACAACATACTTAAACATTTTCTACCTTTATAACCATTCATCTTCTTTCATCAAGAGGTTCACCATTTTCCTCAACAAAATAAAATTTAGAAAAATATAATAAAAGTAGCGAAGACTAAATATATAAGAGAAACTAGAGAATACATTTCTATTACTATTAGAAAACTTAAAATATTAGAAAAATACAAACTAAAAAACTTAGCCTAAAGAAACCCTCTACCCCCCCTTTTTACAAGCTGAATATATGACCTATTTATAGTACTTAGAGTAAGGTAGAGGCCAAACAAATAATGGAGGGGTTAATCAAGTTGTATGCTAGTTGCGAAAAGTTGGTAAGTTGTTACACCAAGTACTCACCTACTAAATTGAATTATATTTTTAGTTATATACAACTAGATTTTGATGATTCATAAAGAAGAAAAATTGTAGATCTTTCGGTGCTAATAGATTTTCATATATCATTTATCAAATTTGGTGGTCGGATGAAAGAGATATGATCTAATTACCGAATCATGTCCAAGAGTCGTCCTTTAACAGCAGCAACAACTTGAAACTTATTTTTTACCATTTGAACATATTTTCTCACCATATTGTCTTCAATAAACTTGTTTATTTACCTCTTGTATATAATATATCCAAATTTCAGTCCAAAATAAATTTGAGTTCAAGAGATATAACCCAATTGGTTAAATAAGTCAATACTGGGCTGAACTCTTATCCGAATTTTGGTGATCCTTTTTGTGCAACTATTTGGATGAATTTTCTGTTATAATCAAAATTAAATTGAGTTGAGTTTCCAATAGAAAAGTTGTACCTCTATCTCTTGGCTTTCAAATGAAATAAGTTTTAGGTCCATAGGGCTTTTGATCATGAAATTATGCTCAAATTATAAAAACTGTACAAGTCTGGAAACATGTTTCCATTTATTCCCTAACACAAAATATTAATAAAACAATAATATTAATAAGAATAAAACAAGAAAAGTATAAATGATTTGATACAAAAATATATCAAAATATATACTTATCACAAAGTCCTTAAGTTATATGGTTACGTCATAGAGTGAGGGAGGGGCGGGAGCCGAATCTCAAGCAAAATCTCAAAATATACTTAGAAGATATATTAAAATTAAAATTAAAATAACTATCATAATATAGCTTAAATAAGCAGTTGTTGCATGCTGAATTATTACACATTTGGGAACATTTTGTCACGGACTTATTCCTAGCTAGCTACTGCCCTTTTGTGTGTGAAGAAGGTGTACAACGCCCCTTTAGTGTTTGAAAAAATTTAGAAAATTTGAACAAAGAGAAATCTCGTAAGAAAGTGTTTAAAATATTTGAATTTTTAATGTGGATAAAGTATTTAATAACATTTGAATTCTCAACGAGGAGAACTTTCACTCAAAGTTGATTCTCAACTTTATTGATTACAAATGAGTATCTATCTTTTATTTATACTTTTCACATCATTAAATAGATGGTAGATATCAACAATATCTAATGGTTGTGAGAGATTTTCTAGAAGCCTCCAAGAATATTCCTAGAACCTTCCATAGCTTCTAAATTTCTCTTCTACATTCTACATACTTCTATACATGTTTTTAGAATACTCTGAAATATTTCAAAATATTTTACCGATATTTTATATCTGTGTGGAAAGTTTTAGAATCATCTAAAACTTTTTAAAATCTTTTGGCTTTTTCTGGAAGTTTTTGGATAATTGTGGAATATTTTAGAAACTTATACATTTTTCCACATTGTTCTTCAAGTCATTCCCCAAAACATAAGGAATATGCCTTATTTGAACCTCTAAATTTTTTAAAAAAATACAATCAAGTAGACAAAATCGAGGCTAGAGTCGCGGTCGTTACAATAAAGGTGTAAATATATTGTTCTTATATATATGTCGCTTTTTTCTTTCATTGGCTACAAGAAAATGACAATAAATGACCGAGTAAAACTATGAGAAATTTTGTTCATATATTGTTTGAATAAAAATATAAAGTAATAGATTTAACATATTAAAATATCAATCACTAACTATTAGAAATCGAACATGAATCATGCATAAATATTGACTCAATATAAGAATATAAAATATATAAATAAATGGAGTTACTTTCTTTCATACTTTGAATTAGAAGTTAATGAAACAACATAAAAATAAACTCCCCATCTCATCATGAAAACTAAATAAAATGATCCATTTCATGCATGAAAGGAAGGTTCATTAGGTGGTATGGAATTACCCACTTCACAAGTGTGTTTGTTTACTCACATAATCGAGCATATAGATACTGCCAATGAATCCCTTGATCGTGTTCAGACATAGTAGAACCTCAAAATTGTTGAAAACATTTGCGAAACAACTCTGAAGAAAGTCCTTTTGCAACAAAGTTTCTTAATTTGACTAACCAATTCTCTTTTAGAAGGCAGAAGTCAAAATAAGCCCACAATCATAGAAACTATAGCCTCAGCACTAATCTTTTGACCAATGTCTTCATGGATTCCTCATGTACACATTGGTCAAACCTTGTCAACCTGCAGGAGGCCTTTGATTTTGGGTTCACCAAACATGTGACTATTTATCTAATTTAATTTGTTTCGCATACAGGTCACTCCCATATTTTAAAGTGTTTATACGAGGACGTCTTGTTATATCATATATCTCACATACTGTTTGACACCAACTTAAATCTTTTCATAATAAGAATATTGCTTTTTTTAGGACGTATTTCCAGTACGAAAAAGGAAGTTCAGTGAAATTTATTATGGATTGAATCATATCAACAAGATTCCATAATTTTTGTAATATACAAAGTTAGTTATTGATATTATGGTTTAATGTTGTAATATTGTATTGATCACTTCACTAAAAAGCCCTATTGAATCTACTTGCATTTCCTTTTGCTAAAAAGTGAGGAGAAATCCCTGCATTTGTACAGGTGTTAAAGTGCTTAAAAACCACTTTATATTCTAAAGGTTGAAAAAAGAATGTGTCACAATCTGTTATTTATCTTGATTAAAATTTGATTTTGCTTTCTCTTTGATCTTTGACACTTTAGTAGAGACGCTTCCAAAAAAGAGGGACTGTAGCTATACCAGATTCTGTAGCATTTTGCAATCCCAATTTAGACTGTCAAACGCTTTTATAAATAACAGTAGAAAAGTTCAAACATAATTTTGGAAACTCCAACCATCGGCCCTAAGTTGCTCTATGTCAAGCAATGAAACAATGTGAGCCAAATACAGTACATGAAGTAGCTGAGATTTTGTGTAGACATATGAAGAGTCAGAGAAAGAGAGGAAAAATTAACATTTGAAAGTCACTAACACTCCTGAACAAGTAAAACTTTTCATAAAAATGATATAAATATCAATACTATGGACAGTATGACAGATGCTTTGCCATCATCTTTCATTTCCCCTTCAGATAATAGGGGAACTTGAACGATGACGAAAAAACACTTAAAAGTTTGTAAAAATCGAATTAATCAGAAACATATGATCAAAAAATTGAAAAAACAAACTGAAAAAGATCCACATTTCTTCACTTTTAAAATGTCAGAAGTAACTAGACTGAACTTGCAAGAGTTCAAGCTGTGCCAATAACTTAGCCACTGTTGGTGCCAGCATAGGATCACCATTCTGTGCAAGATCAATAAGCACCACTTGTGCAGATTCGCCATACTGTGCTCTGTAAGTCTCAACTCTAAATATTCTTTCCAATATCCAAAGGGCTTTCACTCGTGACTTGAAGCTCCCGAACGTTAGAACTTTAGTGATCGCATGAATGCCTGACATTTTTGCAAGATGATTGCATCCACTTTCCCAAATTTCATCTTGTAAAAGAGTTGAAAGGCAACTGAGAACTGCTTCATCTGCACCTCTTTCTGTACCTTCAAGAATTTGAATCAATGGGGTGATGGCTCCAGCCTTGACTAAACAAAAGGTGCTTTTTGCGGAGCAGTAGCCATCATGAACTTCACAGAAAGCATCTATTGAAGGGGGCACACAGAACCACTTCAATTTTCGGGACTTACTCAAATGTAGTGAATTCTGTGACAGTTGAGCCAAACTCAATGCAGCCTTACATTTAGCAGTTTCTGAACTGCTTGACAGCAACTTGAGAAGAACAGGAATTACGCCGTTCTCAACAGAATAATGCTGTAGTCTTTTATCAGTAGGAACCGTGAAGTGTACTAAAACACCAGCAATGCTCTCAGCCAGACACACTATTGTAGGTGTTGAATTTTCTGGACATAAACTCATAATAGAAACCATCAATGGCAGTAAGTTTGCCTTCTTGAGTAGATCAGTGATTTTCCTGTCACTCACTGGCAAATTGCAAAGTATTCCAAGGGCTGCCGCCTTTTCACATTCTAATGTTGATGTTGAGACTATGTTTGCAATAATATGTACATGTGCATAATCTAGCTGTTCTGTGAGCTCTCCTTGTATATCTTTGGAGAGTGTGTAAACCAATTTAAGGGCACCTGTCCTGATTTGAGTATCTCTTTCTGTAAAGAAGGGTAGAAGGAGCTGAATTGCTCCATTTTCCTTCATTTTATTCCTAACTTTAGATGCACTTGAATGTGAAACAATGTTATTTAATGCTTCCAAGAGATGGTTTTGAATTACCGGGCTAGATAGATTTAGAAGTGAGAGCATTTGGTGAGCAACATCTTGTTTAACGAGTATGCTTTCAGACTGTGCTACCTTTGCTAGAATTGCTGATGCTGGTTCCCGTAATGTCATGAGAACAGATGTCACGGAGAATAGGAGCTGCAGCAGCACTACCACAATGCCTGAATCGATCAAACGTTGGATATTCTGCTTCAAGTTGGATAAACTTCGCAGTGCGTTTAAGGCAGAGAGCTTGGCCTCAAGATTCCCCATGTTAAACATTTTAACGAGTGGTTCAATTGCCCCATCTTCTCCAAGGGAAGCTTTATTTTGGTCAGTGAGTTCCAACCTTGATAGTGCAGTTGCCATCAGAACTTTACTCATTTCTGAACCTGGAAAAGATGACAGAGATGTTTAATAAGCTATATCAAAACTATTAGTTTCTGCATAGCAAAGAGCACTTCTGAGGGTTCTAACTACATACAACTAAAACAAAAGAAATTTACCTTCCTTTAGGTATTTAATAAGAGGCTTGAAGTAACCGGCTTCAGCCATATGAAGAGCATGTTGAGTGTTGCCTGACATAGCATTTAGCAGCATTCTTGCATTGTGTGAAGCTTCTTGATCATCCCCATTGGAAATTGCAACCAACATCACAATACACCCTTGTATTCTCCCGGTTCTTCTTCTAACTCCAGCATCATTGGAGAGATTCAGCAAAAGCCCCACAGCCTCCCTCTGCTCCTCCACGTCCCGTGTCAGTGACTTCACTAATGCTGATAAAAACTCCAAATCCTTCATCTTTTCCTGCACATTTTGAAACAATGTAACTAATATAACGATTGAAAGTCGAAGACCTTTAAAGTTTCAACTCATTTTCATTTCAGATTCATCTAAATTACCTTGTGTTGATCATTCTGTAGACTAAGATATCTTAGTATTTGAATGAGGACCACCCTCTCATTTCCTTTACACGAACTTAGTCGACTAGATAAAACCTTAACAACATCTTCATCCATAATCCTTTCATGAGAAATCATGCCATCCATGATAAATCCATTTAACACCAAAAGAGCATTTTTAAATTTCTCTTCATTACCATACTTGATCTGCAAAATAGCATCATCAACTGTTAATATTCTTGTTTCCTCCTCTACTATCTCCTCCTCTGCTTGTTCCTCTGTTTCTTCTTCTGTTTCATCCTCCGTCTCCTCTTCCTCCTCCTCGGCCTCATTAGCAAACTCTGATTCATGGTCTGAACTTAACTCGAACCTCATATTCATCATTTCCTTGCACAATGCCTCAATCTTTTGCTTGTTAGCTATCGGCACCTCATGGCTTGCGAACAGCACGAGTCCCAACGACCGTCCGAGATTTTGTATCAAATATTCTATGTTTTTGGCTGGGGAAGATTGAATAGTTTGACTGTCCATCACTGCTTTTGCACGGTTATAATCAGTTTCTAGTGAGTCGATGGCTGTCTGGATGGCCGGTAAGTCCGTTATCTCAACAGTTTCCTTCATCTCACTCAGAATTGGATTGAGTTTCTCAATGAAGATTGAGAATTCTGTAACAGCCTCTGTGTGTGTTGAAGATGATGATCTTGAGTTTATTGTTGAGGAATCAAATTCTTGGCCAGCTAAATATTGTCGTTCCGATGAAGCCGATTCCTCCATTTTCCGGGCTTTTTTCAGATTGGATTACTACTAAGAATGATCAAGAAAAATCTTGAAACTTTAGAAGTGCAACGAAAAATAGATGGAAATCAAGCAATCCTCTGACACAGATGGATTGACTTGTCTAGTTTCTATATTCCCTAAAGACAGTAAAGAAAGAAAGAAACAATACTTGAATGATTGAGATAAAAGAAAAGAATTGTTGTTTGTATAGAGTTTATACCTTTACATCTATTGAGGATTAGCAGATGGGATTATCAAAAGAAATTCAAGAAAAAAAAATGCTCAATAGCTTTATTACAGGTAAAACAAGGAAGAAGAACTAACTGATGAGAGAAAGACTTGGACTTGGTTCCATTCTCGTACTAATTGTCTGTATTCTTCTCTTCTTCTTTCCTTTACAAATTTTCAAACCTTATTAATTAGAGAGAGAGACAGAGAGAGAGGGAGAGGGAGAGAGAGAATTGGGAGATTGTGGTTGTAAGGTAGTGAAGACCGGCATCTTGGATGTCATAATCAGTTCAAACTATGGATGACTTGTGAAAGTGATGAATTGTTGTTTGTGTACAAGACTTGGCATTCGAGGAAAACATAAATAAATAAAGCCCATATTGGAGAAGACGAAGTCAACTCATTTTATGTACAAATATGTATATGGTGATGAAGTTGCCAATAAGTCGAATGGAAAACCGGCATCAATTGTTATGGGGCACATCTTATTTGAACCTTCCTTTCTTTTGGAGTTTATGTAAGTTATTGGTATTGTTTTTTTAATTGTTTTTCTTGAAGAACTACTAATTTTTTTATTTTTTTTTATCTATTATGTGCAAAAAAGTTTAAGATAAATTTTATTGAAAAGAAAAAATAATCATAGTGATAGATAAACTTAATAAAGGGTCTACTATTGAATTTTAGGATCAAAATATAGTGTCAATGTACTTTTGGTCAAAAATTTGGTTGCAAAGAGTCTAGGTCCCAAGATGTGTAGAATGGGTTGTCTCTCTTGAATATTTGTCCAACTATTGTGGAAGGTTTTAACGTTCTTGACGAGTTGTGCATAGACTTAGGAAGTGTTTACAACCAATTCTTTTAAGTTGCATGTGATGTGAATTGGAGGATTGAGTTTGAAAGGAGGATTTTGGAAATGAATTTTAAATGATTTTATATAAGATTAGAAATATACTATAATGATTTAAAAAATAGTTTAAAATATGAGTTGAAGGATTTAAAATTTATTTTATTATGAGATTATTCATAACAAATTCAATAAATTTGTTATTATAAATTTGAAATTTTTAGTTTCAAATTTATCAATCCAAATACAGTTTTAAGTATTTTTTCACTTTTAACTTGAAAAAAGCAAAAGTTGCAGTGTTTTTATAATTGGATTGGTGATCAAACCACTTTTACTAACGATTAGCGGTTAAATCGGTAGCGGACCAGTTTAATAAAAATTGATTATATTTTTTATTATATTATATAAAATGATATTATGTAATATATTTTAAATATAAAAGATAAATAAATAACTACCTAAAAAATACATTTAACAAAACACAAAATCTAAATCATCATCTAAATATAACAAAATATCAATTTTAAACTTTTTTTAAAAAAAATTATTTTTTTTTAAAAAACCAAAATAATAATAAAAAAACCCAACCAAATCGGTTTGAACGTTTTGACCGATTTTGGCCAGTTTGACTGATCAAATTAAAAATTTGATTTTATATCTCCAGTTTTCAATTGAATCAGTCGATCCAATATGATTCGATTTTCAAAATAATAATTTGAAGATGCAGATTCTGCTGCTTCTCTAAAGTAAAGCAAGAAGCTCCCAGCACGATAAACCATTTTTTACTATTTTAGTAAATATTTTAAAGTTATTTTGGACATTTTTAACTTCCAAAAATTTTGTATATTCCAAGAGGAATGGGTTTGAAGGTCATTTTACTACTAACTTGATTTTATACCAACCTTTTAACCAAACATTCCAACTTTAGCATTTTTTAACTTTTTATTTTTTTCCAAATGCTCTCAACTTTTACTTCTTCCTCATTTTTCACTTTTTATAAAATTTAGCATTTATCTATAAGTCGAAATTTTTGCAAACAGTCTCTTGTTGAAAGACTACATTATCATAATGCCATTATGCAAAAGGACACACACACACACACACACACACATATATATATATATATATTTATATATTAATATATAGTTAAAAGAGGATATTTATTTTTGGTAAGGGATATTTTGGCTCATAAATGAAATTTGACCCCAAAAGTTGGGTCCAATTGAGGTCGATTTACTAGGCTGGGATTTGGAATCGGCCCAATTATTAAAACAATTAAAATATATAATTTCGAAATGAGCAGCCCAACTTTTCAACACGTTGGCTGCCATTTGATTTAAATTAATAGCCCAATCAATTATTCATCATCGGACCTTTAATTTTATAAGAAATGGAAGACCAGAAACTGGTGTTATGGTTCTTTTTTGTGTTCTTCTTCGTTTATTTAAAAATGTGGGGTTTCTTAAAGTTACTATCTAATGGTCGACATTTCAGTTGATCCTTCACAAATTGCTTTTCCTCAATTTGCCCTCAGTAGTTTTGAGTTGAAGGATAGTTGGGTCCAAAATAAATTATCTTAGTAGGTGTGTTCGGGTGGGAATGGGCCAGATTGACAAATTAATATTTGTTGGGGGTGGGGGGTGTTGGAGGGGTTATGTGCTTTTTGTTTTATTAATGGGGCAAATTAGTCATAACGTCTATCTTTGACAAATTGCATTTGTTTTTCTTGTA
The DNA here is from genome assembly GCA_019321725.1 of Paulownia fortunei. Lineage (NCBI taxonomy): Eukaryota > Viridiplantae > Streptophyta > Magnoliopsida > Lamiales > Paulowniaceae > Paulownia > Paulownia fortunei. The sequence goes on along the minus strand of CM033108.1, from coordinate 22,334,544 downwards.
TAGTTGTCAAGAATTTTCAATCTTCACAATAAAAAAAATATGTATGAAATTCAAAATCACAAATAAAATTATAAATTTAGAATAAGGACACTCAACACGATAGGCCCAACCCCGACTGGGAGGGGACCATTCTTTTCTTTTAGCATGCTCCTCAGACTAACGGATTTGTAGGGGTCTTATGCCCTACTGAAAATTCAAATTTTCATTTTTAAATAAAAAAAATGAAAACTTCAAAACCAAAATTGGAAAGAAAAATCAAAGGAAGAATAATGTCTCAAAATATGATTTAAAAAATAAAAATTTACCAATGAAAAAAGGGATTAGGCTGGTCCGAGCTTGGGACCCAGCTAGCAAAGCACTACATGGCCATGAACCTTGATTGGGCCTTCATGATTTCAAACTGCCATTAGCCTCTATTAATTTCATAAATCTCTTATTTCGCCTTCACAGGATTATAAAAAAATAATTAATTCTTGCAATTGCCCACATATCACTTTCTTTAATCAACTACCGCAATTTTTCACAAGAAACACCAAATATATATATATAAGGAATATTCAACACCTGAGATCATATTACATTAATATAATAAAATTTTAACTATTGACACGACATTATTCATATAAAAACATCACATGTACGTGTAATTAAATATTTTTTCATAAGAAAACACCGAATATACATAAAGAATATTTAACATCAATCAATGAGAATTATATCACGTTAATACAATAAAATTTTAACTATTGACACGATATCATTCATATAAAAACATCACATATATATGGACCCAAAAAATACTTCCTGGACTTGAAAACACGTGCTGAAACCTAGAAGGAAAATCGCTTGTCCTAACTAAAAATAAATAAAATAAAATAAAAGGAAAAGACAAGAATGCTCACATCAGATGGACTAGGAAACATTACAAACCTATAGAACTATATCATGAATGAAATTGAATCTTAGTTTGCCTGCTTCAATTCTTATCCCCCTTCTTGTTATCAACCTTGGCAGCAGCAGAGCAGCAGAAAACTCCGCGAATTTTTCGGAACCCCCACCGGCAAAGGCGGCAGCCGCAAGGAACTACCGGTGGTGCAGGCGATCGACGTCTGGGAACTGGAGGTATATAATCGGTGACATTCTTGGCTGCTAAGCACAAATTAATTAGTGATGGTCGAAAAATTATATATAGTTACATGTTACCCAAAATTTTATATTTACGATTTATTACCACCTTAACCAATAAAAACATGGTGCATCGAACCTTCCAAAGTCCGTTCAATCAGTTATTAATTCTTTACCAAAAAAAAAAAAAAACAAAAAAAACACTGGATTTAAGTTATGTGCTTTTACACTTTTAGCCTGAAAAAAAAGCTCATTTTGGGTATTATTTAGAAATACAGATTTTGCTTCTATATTCAAATCAAAAGCCGAAAGCAAGGTAGCCCCACCTATTTTGGTATTTAGTATATAGATTAAAATCATCCTCAAAAATGTTTTTTTATTCCAAAAAAGAATAGATTTTTGAGTCTTTTTATTATTATCTTTATCTTGAACCAACTTTTTTACTAAACGGCCAACTTTAGCTTTTTTTTAACTTCTCATTTTTTCCATCTCTCTATTTTTACTCCTTTCTCACTTTTTTTTTTTTTTTTCTAAAAAGTTAGTACTTCTGTAAAAGTAAAAGTTTTTGCAATGAATTTCAATTTTCTTTACAACAGATAAACTATTACTGAGAGAAAAAAAATTATATCTCTTGCATATGACAATTACTGCAAGTTATTTTCAGTAGCTGTGATAAATATGGACCACTAAATTTTTAGCAGTACATGTGAACCAAACATTATACACGAAGAGAAATAATTTTCTAAAAGAGAATTAAGAAAAAAGAGAGAGAAAAGAGAAAAATATGTTCGTGGTTCGATTAAAAGGAGGTTGGTAGACGAGTTGATTTGGAATACGTGAATCGACAATCTGCTGCGTATAGGTATACCTGATCCACATGAATTATATGAATATTTGATTCATATTATATTGTTGATTAATTTTCTTAGAGTGGTATCAGAACCCATAGGGCTCGTTCTCGCCATTTCATTTGATTGAATTTATGAATGTGTATGTGCTTAAAAAAAATAAAAAATAAAAAACATAAAAGTTTTACCATACGTTGATCTTAATGTGTAAATCGCGTTTAAAATTTGGTGAAAAATGGATAATCGGTTTGAGAGAAAATTTAATTTAAAGTTAGATACTTGTTTATATTTAGACTCAAAATGAACTAGATTTTGATATTTTTGTTATAAAATTTTTATACTATGTTGTAGAGCATAAAAAGAGGTTTAAAACGATATAAAATTCGTCAAAACGGATTTAAAATGAGTGAGATATGAATTTTTAAAGTTTTTAACAGATATTTAATTTTTTTCACTGGAAAATCCATTGGTCGCTGGAATCGGACGGTCGGTGCCGGAGAAGGCGTTGGCGTTGACATGGCACACTGGCTGACGTGGCATATAGCCACGTAGTGCACACACTTAGGTGGTGTGCTGACATGGTGCCTCCGGCTGATATGTCACACGGCCACGTGGCGCACGATTGACACTTAGCTTGCGTGCACGTGGCGCCTATGTGGTTGCCATGTGTTGTTGAAAATAAAATTTGAGAGTTTGCACCAACATGGATTTTGAATTTGGGTTGCTGATTGTTTTAGATAGTGAACTACCACTAGACTACTGCACTCTTTTGTGATATAGTTGGTTGCGAAATTTATATAATATGTTTTGTGTTATGCATGTAAAAATATTTTTTTGCGCATAGGGTGCATAATTTTTTTTTTGCAATAGGATGCATGCAAAATTATTTTTTATATGATTAATATGTCCAATATGAATTACGTGCTTTATTAATTATATTTTTTACATAATTATGATGCAATTTAAATTTATTTGATGCGATATGAATTATTATATATTGTGAATGAATAGACACTGACATTTAGGTGCTCATGTAAATTGAATGTTTATTGTTTTATATTATCTCATATTTTTATGAGAGATAATTTGTTGCGGTGGTGGTAATTCAATATTCTATTTTGTTTTAGATTGATGTAGTAGGATTTGAACCAATGTAATTTTTTTATTATTTTCAAAGCATGTATTTACTAGACTATTTTTGGGATGCCTTGTATATCAATTTTAGGGGGATATTTTTTGTTTTACCACCATGAGCCAAAATTATCTCAAACATGATGCACCAAATGTCAATGTCGCCCATATAGGGCTAATATTTTATTGTTCATATTGCATATTTGCATTCATAATATATGTGTGGATAAATTTATATTTTATTCATGATCAGTAAATTTTTATTATGTCTTTTATTCAGTGGGAGATGATTACTAGCTGAGTTGCGAAATTTTCGATTTCGCTGAGTATAAAGGAATAATAAATAATTTACTTGGATCTAGAATAAAATATTAGACCAGTACCTATATTTTTTTTTGCGCAATTAATTTAGAAGTTTTAGACCAACTCACCAATTTTACGTTTTAAGCCAATTAAGCATGAAAATGGACAAGTTGTCCAATATTGTCGCGACTTAGACGCTGACAATATGGTAGTGGACTAAGATTAATATTTGCGCTTTAATTTGTTTAAGCCGCAAATACAAGATTTTAAGTTGTCAAATATTGTCGCGACTTAGGCGCTGACAATATACTAATGGATCAAGAATCACGTTTGCATTTAATTTGTGCAAGCTGCAAATAGAGGAATTAATAAAGAAGTTTGAGCTCTATTTTGTCATATGAGCTTGCTCATAATTAAAAAGTTCTAGTTATCCTAAAGTCGTTTTTTTTTCAGCTGACTTATAAATATTACTAACATATTTTTGATAATAATCGCCTAACTTGAGGCTGATTGTTGAGAGTAAAAAAATGTACAAGTAATTATTCTTGTCGCTCATGTTGACCAATATAAACCAACTTGGGTTAGTGTTGGAAAAGACAAAAATAGCTTGACAAGAGCAAAAGTTAAAACTAGAACCGTAAATTTGATCCAATGAAGTGACAAGGCGTGTCACCTTAGTGATAAAGGCAACTAACCGCCAACAAATGTCAAGGGCAATGATGAGACTGGTCACTTTGCTCGTAATTGTACTGAGATGAAGTTTGACTACTTAAAGCTCTCTCATTTGCTGATATTCTCAATTCTCTCCTTCGATGGATAGTAGAAGTTGATGAAACATAGCATGAAATTCGAGATTGAGCATACTATTATCGAGTGTTGTGCAGCCATGCTTGTTTAAATGGTGCACAAGAGGAGGCATTATGAGTTTACAATGCCATCTCAAGCTCAGCAAAGGGCATGAGTTATTTTTTCAAGCTCAACAATTGGTGTGAGCTACTCTTTGGAGATGTGCAAAAGGCACTAGATTCGAATAGTCAGTTAAATTGATGCACTTATAAGACATTGGTTGAGCGAGTAGATTTGTCCATCTTTCATGTAAGAAACCTTTTAGGTATAAGTCATATTTGTGTTGCGATTGGCTTAAGGTAGTATTTCTTGTACTTCTTCCATGATTTTTTTTTTAATTATATCGTGGCATGCGAGGTTAGGAGGATGACTGTATTAGCTGGAGGAGGCTTTATTGGCTAACTCGCTAAGGTCAACCTCCCTCTGCACAAAATTTTCTAGTAGGAAAAAGCCTGCTGGAAGAAAGAAAGAGGGTTATTTATCCTCTAGAGCTAGTCCCCTAAAATGAGTGCAGACTTACGAGTATGAGGCACTGAATAGTGCATTCTATTTTCCTTTATTTGCTATTCGCGCTATAAGCTAGTACACTCCAACTCTCACTAGTCAGAAGCGCCAAATTATTTAGAGCGATTCTTGACAGAGGTAGAGAACCACATGGAGTATGAACATTGAGGTTCAACATACTAATTGGAAGCGAGAATAACATGTCTAAATAGTTTGGACACATGTGTGGGGAAAATGGAATTGCAATTTGAAGGATGATTCTAAACATTTCGCAACTAAAGGAGTTTGCGAAGAGTGATGAATCAAACACTTCAAAATGACTCAATTGATATGATGGCGCAAATTGATTTGTATCTCAATTAGGAAGATGCAATCTTGATTGCGGCCTACATAATGAAAATTGTGCCTCCAAGTGAATTCTCCAACCTTCAATGAGCTGTGATGTGGCAGCAAGCCCAAATTAGTGGGTTTATGCCTATTTAAGTTCAAGAAGCTATGTTCTCAAAAGTGATGAACACCTTGATGGAGAAATTATAAAAATTAAGTCGCACAGTATAGATTTTCTCATGGAGGAATTACGAGCATATAAGAAGTCAAATGAAATCTTGCGCTATACGAGTTGTAAGATTCTTGAAGTGGCGCTCAATTTTCTAGTGAGGATGATGTTTTTTAAAACTCATTTAGCAATCACTGGAATAGTGGGAGCGACCCTAAGTCAGTGGGAGTGTCTCACTTGAAAATGAGTCTCATATTCCACAAGTAAGAAGGAGTGCACATGAGTTGTTCCCCATCGTCTATATGAGATTAAGTGGGTATCCTTCATGACTACTTTTGTGGATGTTGATGAGTCAACTTAGACTTTTGACTTCACTTGATGCTTTAAGGGAATAGCTGCTATGAAGGAAAAGATGAGCCTAATGACTAAGAACAAAGTCTAGAGCTGGTTGATCTTCCATTTAAGTGCAAGGCCATTAGAAACATGTGGTTTCTAGAGGTCAAGTGCAAAGTAGATGGGTTGATTAACATTTGTATAGCTCAACCAAGGGCAAAATGTTTACGCCTAATTGTGGAGCATAAATTTTTGAGATGTTCTCCCTAAGTGGTGAGATCGCCTCAATACGCCAAGATGCTATTAGTTATTGCCACTTTTATCTAGGTTTGTCCTGGACGATTGAGGTTGACATATATAAATGAGGAGTGGACGATGAGATCTATGTAGATCGCCTAATGAATTCAAGAAGTGGGGCAAGAGCGCAAAGATTGCTGATCGAGAAGCTCCATTTGTAACTTGAATTATCGTCAAAAAGTGGTGTTATCGATTTCATCGAGCTATCACTCTGGTAGGCTTACGATGGTTGAATAAGATCACTGAATATATGTCAACATAAATAAGAGAATTTATTCTCACTGTATTTGGGCAATAATATGATGGCCAGAAGGGACATGAAGGTGTCTCCGCTTAGTAGTGGTTGTCATTTATATTTGAATGGACATAGGAAAAGTAGATGTATACTTGGTATTGTGATACCGAATTTTTGTATGCATCTTACCAATCCTATTGACACTTCATGGTCAAAGATTATGTTCTTAGTTAGATTGAAATGCCTTGAGATGGAAGAAGAAAAGAAATGCTAGCTAGTATTATGCAAGCGTTGTAGAAGGTTTGATGTGCACTGGTGTGTACTCGACTAGTACTGTGCTTGATAATTAGATTATTGGTGAGTGGATATCAAAGTGATCATTGACGCAATAATGTGATGCTGTCAAGTGGATACTTAGATATCTTAATAGAGTGGTCTGAGATTTGGAGGCGATTTGGTATTTTGAAAGGATGCGCATTGTGCGCACATTTGTGAGGCTTTTGTTGTCTTTGTGATAATAAAGCCAGTTTGATGTATGCTTTGGGCGCCAAGTATTGTTGGAGGACTAAACATACTAATACCAGTCACCCCTTCACTTAAGAGAGTATTGCGCAAAATTAAATTGTTCTCAGTCATATTTCTACGAGCGGTTTGATCGCTTATCCCTTGCCTCTGTATGGAGATATGCTCCAAAGGCATGTGAGTAGTACGAGATTACGTAGAATTTGATTTTTGTGGCCAGTGAGAACATATTGTGATTAATGAGTTATATCTTATTATGAGTTTGGTACTGGATTTGTGAGTTGTCACCAGGCTTTGATTGACCCTCTCACATGGGTAATCGCCTTGGCGCTATGATAGCGAGCAGGATGAGACTTAAAGATCGTGTCGCATAATTAAAGTTTGCGAATGATCGCCTTTACGCTTGGAGTAGCGAGGAAGGTTAATATGTATAACTAAGAGTCGCCTTAGCTTGGAGGCTAAGATGAGATCAGAGTTGATCGATTATGAAGAAGTATGTCCAAACTTCATAATAAGCTTGTTCTCAGCTGAACGTGCAAACTGCAAGAAGATATTTTGGAGAGTGACTTCTGGTGGTATGCAGGTCAGGCGCTTTGAGAGCGACGGACTTAGGTTCATATGATGTTAAGAGCGTGACATGCCTAAATTAGTGGGAGCTCCATCATAGCATGTATTCATACTACATGTGCTTTGAGACGACCTCTTATGGAAAAGTGACTGAATGGGTCCCTGCTTCGTCACTGTGTGAGCCCATATTATTTTTGTACCCTTTGGGACTCTGGACTTTGTCATGAGGTGTAAGCTTGATGATGCTACTTTAGCATGTTTCCAATGGCCATGCATGATTCGGTCTGTCGGAGCATGTCTAGGAAAGCTGTCAAGACCAAGCTGATTGGCATGAGAGGCCGAGGAAGAACTAGGTTGGTAACGCACTTATGTTCTATGGTTCATAGCCCGGGCGACTATGTCGAAATGTGTTTGACTAGTCATGACATAGATACATATTTGAGTAGGTCGAGCATGCTCTATTTATTTCATTGAGGGATCTAGAGATGCTTGATTGGGTGCGACCACTTGATTTGGGGTACACAACGAGCTATTGAGTTGTAGGGTTATGTTAGTTTGGTGATGACTTAATATAACTCTCCTCACCTATGCTTTCTCGCTTGGTCGCACACCTCATTTTCTGTATGAAGGGACTGGCGTGAGATTGAGAAATTGTATGATGATGAGATTTGAGGAGATCGAGTCAAATATGTATGAGTGAGAGATGTTGGAAATTGGATCGAGTTTAGGACCCTTGACCTAATTGGCATCCATATTTAGTTGGATGTCTTCACAATTTGAGTGGGATTGAGTTTCCTAGTTGGACTAGGATTCTACCTTAAGTAGGAATAAATATCTCTAATCCCATTCAACAGAATGTGTGAATGAACGTAATTCTCCCTTAAACTCTCTCCATATTCTCTCAAATCTTTTTCTCTCTCAGTCTTTCTTGGAGCATCACCATAAACTCCAAGGATTTGAGGTGTGTAATTGAGTGAATAACTCTAGTAGTTATTCACCACTAACGAGAAAGATATGTTCGTGATTCGATCAAAAGGAGGCTAGTAGACGAGTTTGATTCGGGATACGTGGATCGACAATCCGCTGTGTATATAGGTAATACCGATCCACATGAATTATATGAATATTTGATTCATATTATATTATTGATTAATTTTATTACAATAATAATAGAGAATATTGAACAGAAGAATCTACTGTAAAAAATATAAGAATAACCGTTTGAAAAATGATGAATGGTTCTTCTCCATGGAAATGGGAGTCTTGGTCACATCCCTACAGTAACAGGCAACGAGGCAGGTAATGAAAAAAGAGAGAATTATAAGGTGGAGAATTGGCTTTCTTGGATACATTTTGGAGTTATAATATGAATATTAGAAGACTTGAAAACCCTAGCCAGCAACTAAGGCATGTTATCTCTCCTTCCATATATATATTGGTGAAGATTATGAGGAAGGAGGACTGAGGAGTACCAGTGGAAAATTCCCACTCACACACGTCCAACTTCAATCAATTTTCCTCAAACAGTGAGAATGATACTGTACTAACATAAAGACTTGTTTTATCATTCCGATCATTTAATTTAGAAGATTCGATATGGACAAATTAACATCAAATACAATTTCCAGAATGGTGGGCCGAGGCTAAAGAATTATGTGCAAGAGTCGGTCCAAACCTACAGGTCATCCAGGCACCATACTATATCAAAATATATATAATTATTTTTGAAACACTTATGAATACCTTCACTCTTCATTTTAAATAAATCAGTATTTTACATTTATATTTTACTTATATTTTTTTTTAATTTAATTTAAATATTGAATTTTTTTATCAGAACTTCTATCAATGTATTTAATAATTTATTTATATTGTAAATATTAACCCACTTAATAATTAACAACTCGCAACACTTAATACCTCAAGAATTTGAAGAAGGAAATACATAACTTTGATACCATCTCAGACACTGAAAATGGTGATGAGTACTAGTGGAAAATTTCCACCCACACGTTCAATTTCGATAAGGTTTCCTCAAACAGAAAGAATGACACCATGCTAACATAAGAATATTTTTTTGTAATCATTGTGACCATGTAATTTAGAATATTCGATATAGACAAACATCAAATACAATAGGCTTGTCTAGGCACAACTTTTACTTTTGAAGCTTTATTTAATATTCGGGTAAGAAAAAATTAAAAAACTACAAAAATAATTATTGAATCTTGGATATATATATTTTGTCATGCTTAAATCTAATCTTTTAAAATGCTTAATTTTTCATTATGTGTTCGTATTTGACTGTATAATAGCCATGTTCTTACTATATTGTGCCCTAATTTTTCTTTTTATTATATTAAACTTATGGTACCTTATGCAGTAGAAACTATTGGATAATACAATATTGAAAATCAAGCTAAAAAAGATAGAAGTTTGGAGCCTATGTAACAATGTCTATACACATCAAATGTCTTGATACTAAATTTACTAAAGTTTAGGTTTAGTATATCTTTCATCTCTAAAGTTAAAATCGCAATTTACCATGTTGAAGGTTTAAATTTTGTTTCACAATAATCCTTCAAATCACTTTTCGATGGTATTTTGTAGGGAAAACAGTCACATGTGGTGCATTCAAATTTTAAAGGCAAAATGGTAAAAATAAAGTTATAAAGTTGCACTCTAATCCCTAATTTTCACTTTAGCTATCCATTTCATTGAAAGAATAAATTGATAAAAGTTGCACATATATATGGGTCAAAATTAAAATATATAAGAGCTTGATATTGAATTGTCCATTTAAATTTAAATTAAGTAGTATGGTGTAATTAACTAAAAAATTAATTAATTTTTTTTGTTTGACTCTAACTTAATTATTAAATTCTGAAGGAAATTAACCTAAAATTAGATCTTTTCACCCATAAAAAAGAAAAATATTTACTTTTAAGTTAAACAACATGTAATTTTTAAATTCATAAAAATTTAAAAGATTTATGATTCAAATAATGTAATTAAATGATGAATATGTAAAAAAATAAAATCGGTGTTGATTCAATATGCCAATTTGAAGAAACACTCGCCCCCCCCCCCCACCCTCCAAAAAAAAAAAAAAAAAGATTTTCTATTCAATCCATTAATGTTTTAAATCTGAAAAACCATGGGTGATTTAATTCAAAAATCAAAGAGCTCGTTTGTTTTCATTTTCAGGCTAATTTGCATATTTTTCACATTTCTAGAATTGAAAATATTTTTATGGGATTTTTATCTAAAAATTAAAATGTGTTTGTCTTAGTTATATGGAAATATTTACTATATAGGTATATTAATGCAAATGTATTAATTTATGATTTTCTATGCGTGAAAAGAAGTTATTCTTTCAAAATGTATTTGGTTTTGATACCTTAAAAAGAACAATTTTATGTGGTAATAATAATTTAATATAAAAGTAATAACTTATGGATTTCACTATTATTTTTTATGTCACACCAACCAAATTATATTTGGGGAATTTAATTTGATATGGATCCTACTATTTTTTATGTCACATCAAAATTATATAAATAAAAAAATTTTAATTTATGTCCAACATTAAGGATGTAGGTTCTATTTTAGGAAAATAGGGATTATAGGTTTGAAAATTGAGTCTATAGGTTCAGAAATTGAAATTTTCAATTTCTAACTTTGACTGAAAAGCTTTAGAAATGAAAATAAGTGGGTTTCTATTAAAAAAGTGGGTAAAGCAAATATATATATTGGAGTTTTCAAATAGTAAAAAATTCAAAATAATCCTTGTGAAAATATAAACCAACAGCCTCATAGAATCCAAACTGTGTTACTATAAAATTTAACAAACTACGTTTTTTGGAATGAAAGATTAATGGAATTTGCTTTGGGATTGAGAAATGTTGGGGTTATATTGCATAGATTTTGATGATGATTATTACGGATGCATACAACCCTAAAACTCTTGTGATTTTCTATTTGTTAGTGTTGAAAATTGGATCGGATTTAAAATTCTTAAATGAATTAACATTCATATTTGAGTTGGATGTTATCTTCACAATTTAGGTGGGATGGAGGTTTCTAGTTGCACTGGAATTATTCATTGTGTAGAAATATATATGTATGTATATATATATATATATATATATATATATATATATCTCTTATATATATCAAATCCCCAGAAACGTGTGTGAGAAAACATTTTCTCCCAATACACTTTCTCCTAAAAATTTCTCTCTACATATTTCTTGAGCATCACCATAAACTCCAAGAATTTGAGGTGTGTAATTAAGTGAATACTTTTAGTAGTTATTCACCACTAACGAGAAAAATGTATTCGTGGTTGGTTCGTGGTTCAATCAAAAGGAGATTTGTAGATGAACTTGATCCGATATATGAATATCGACAATCAGCTGTATATTAGATATACCCGATCCATTTATATGTATATGAATATGTCATTCATATTATTGTTGCTTATTTGTTATCATTGGTATCAGAGCTCAAAGGGTTCCTTCTCGCTGTTTGATTGAATTTATGAATATTTTTATGCTTTAAAAATATATATATATATTTTTATAAGCATAAAATTTTTCATTAAATTTTAACTTAATGTATAGATTGCGTGGTCAAAATTTGGTAAAAAATGAATGAACAATTTGAGAGAAAAATTCATATTTTTGTTTGAGATTCGTTTCTTTTGAACTCAAAATCGAACCTGTTTTTGTTTTAAGATTTTATATTCTATTGTTGAGCATGAAAATAGGTTGGAAACAACATAGAATTTGTTAAAAACAAACTTGAAATGAACAAGATATGAATTTTTAAAATTTTTTGATTGAAAATTATTTTCTCTCGTCGGAAAATCAATTTGATCACCGGAATCGGACGGCCGGTGCCAGAGAAGATGTCGACGCGCTGATATAGCATACCGTGACATGACACACAACTGGCGCTTAAGCGATGCTGACACGACGTCTCCGGTTGATGCGTCATACGACCACGTGGCACATAATTGGCACGCACATAGCGCCCATATGGCATCCTACATCCTAGGCAAGCTTGACTACTTATTTAGTTTATGTTAAAAAAAAATAAAATGAAAGTATTCACCTTTTAGGTTTCAAACCCAAGTCCATGACATGGGACTAGCACTACTCCGCTACAAGACAACGAGTGACGCATTTTACAAAAATGGCTGGCAAATAGTTTTGAGCCAATTTTATTCATGCCTACTTCTTGGCATATGATGTCTAACATCACCAATGAGGGGCTAATTTTTGTACTATTTTTTGTGATTTAATTTATTTTTGACCTTTTAGAGAATATGATCTAGAATTTATTGAATTAATTCTAATAGAAAATTAATTAAAATATTTTTGTACATTAGAGTGAATGCAAAAATACTTTTGCATATTAGGGCGCATGAAAAATTATTTTTGTGCATTACGATGCATGTAAATATTTTTATGGGTCAAAATTTTTCATGCCAAAATATTTTTGCACATAGGGTGCATGCAAAAAATAAAAAAAAATAAAATTGCGTATTAGGATGCATGCAATTTTTTTTTTTATGTAATTAATATGTTTTATATGAGTTGCATGCTGTAATAATTGCATCTTTTTTAGTAATTATTTTGTGATGAAAATTAAATTTATTTGATACAATATGAATTGATATATATTGTGAATGAATGGACATTGACATTTGGGAACTAATATAAATTAAGTGTGTACTATTTTATATTATTGTATATTTTTGTGGGAGATGATTTGTGGCGATAGTGATGATTCGGTATCCCTATTTTTTTTTTATTTTTGAGTGGATTGATGTAATAGGCCTTGAATCAATGTAATTTTTTTTGTAATTTTCAAGGTATGTATTTATTGGGCCATTTTTGGGAGATCATGTATCATCAATTTTATAGGGATATTTTTTATTTTACCACCATTACCTAAAATTATCTCAACATGATATACCAAATGTCAATGTGGCCTATTTAGGGCTAATTTTTGTTATTCATATTGCATAGTTGCATGCATGATAAATATGTATTTTATTCATGATCAGCAAATTTTTATTATGCCTTTTTATTTAGTGGGAGATGATTACTAGCTTGAGTTGTGAAATTTTCAATTTGATTAGTATAATGGAATAATAAATAATTTGCTTGGATCTAGAATAAAACATTGGAACAGTACCTATTTTTTTGTGTAATTAATTTAGAAGTCTTAGACCAACTCACTAATTTTACATTTTAAGCCAATTGAGCATGAAAATGGACAAGTTGTCTAATATTGTCACGACTTAGACACTGACAATAAGGTATTGGACTAAGAATAAAGTTTGCACTTTAATTTGTTTAAGCCATAAACATAAGATTTAGTTGCCCAATATTATCGTGACTTAGACGCTGACAATATACAAGTGGATTACAAATAAAGTTTACGCTTTAATTTATTTAAGCTGCAAACACGAGGATTTTAAAAAAGAGTTTGACCACTATTTTGTCATATGAGCTTGCTCACAATTAAAAAGTTATACTTGTCCTAAAGTCGTTTTCTGGACTGACTTATAAATTTAGTAACATGTTTTTGATAATAATTGCCTAACTTGAGGCTGATTGTTGGGAATCCAAAAATGTACAAGTAATTATACCTGTTGTTCATGTTGACCAATATAAACCAACTTAGGTTAGTGTTGAAAAAGACAAAGGTAGTTTGACAAGAGCAAAAGTTAAAACTGGAACCATGAATTTGATCCAATAAAGTGAAAAGATGTATTACCTTAGTGATAAAGGCAACTAAATACCAACAAATGTCAAGTGCTATGAGGTTGGTCACTTCGCTCGTAATTGTACTGAGTGAAGTTTGACCATCTAACAACTCTCTCATTTTTTGGCTAATGTTCCCAAATCTCTTCTCATATGGATAGTAGATTTTGGTATAAAATAACATATGGTTGGAGATTGGGCAAATATATAAACTATTATGAGTGTTGTGCAGCCATATTTTGGCACACAAAAGGAGGCTAAGAAGAGCCACCTCAAGCCTAATAATTGGTGTGAGCTACTTTTGGTGATGTGCAAAAGGCACTGATTCGATATAGTCCAATTTAAATTGATGCACTTACTAGACATTCATTGAGTGAGTACATTTGTCCATATTTCATATATACGATATAGGTCACTTTTCTTTGTGATGCGATTGGCTTAAGATTATATCGTGGCATGCGAGTTTAAGAGGATGGTTGTATTAACTGGAGGAGGCTTTATTGGCTAACTCACTAAGGTCAACCTCCCTCTGCATGATTTTCTCTAGCGAGAAAAGCTTGCTGAAAGAAAGAAAGAGGGCTACTTATCCTCGAGAGTCCACTAAAATGAGTGCAGACTTATGAGTGTGAGGTACTAAATAGTGTATTTTATTTTTCTTTCTTTGCTATTTGCACTATAAATTAGTGTATTCCCACTCTTACCAGTCAGAAGCACCAAATTATTTTGAGTGATTTTTGACAGAGGTAGAAAATCATAGGAAGTATGAACATTAAGGTTCAATGTATCAATGGAAAGTGAGAATAACATATCTAATTAGTTTGGACACATGTGTGAGGAAAATAGAGTTACAATTTGAAGGATGATTCTAACAGTTCAAAATGACTAGATTTATGATGGCGTAAATTGATATGTATCTCACTTGGGAAGATACAATCTTGACTGAAGCCTACATCATGAAAAATGTCTCAAAAGTGAATTCCCCAACCTATGTAAGTTCAAGGATGAGTGTTCTCAAAAGTGATAAATACCTTGGTAAAGAAGTGATATAAATTAAGTCGCACATTATAGATTTTCTCAAGGAGTTTTCTTTTTTTAGCATATGTGAAGTCAAAGAAAATCTTAAACTATACGAGTTGCAAGATTCTTGAGGAGGCACTTATTTTTCTCATGAGGATAATGTATGTTAACTTATCCAGCAAATGTTGGGATAGTGGGAGCAATCTTAAGTCAGTGAGAGTGTCTTACTTGAATAGAACTCTTATATTCCACAACTAAGAAGAAGTGAACATGAGTTGTTCCCAATCGTCTATGTGATATTGAGTGGGTATCCTTCACAACCATTCTTGTGGATGCTAATGAGTAAACTTAGACTTTAGACTTCACTTGATGCTTTAAGGGAATAGCCACTATGAAAGAAAAGATGAGCCTAATGACTAAGAACAAAGTGTAAGAGCTGGTTGATCTTTTGTCTAGGTGCAAGACCATTAGAAACGTATGGTTTCTAGAGGTCAAGTGCAAAGTAGATGGGTTGACTAACATGTGTATAACTCAACCAAGGGGGAAATGTTCACCCCTAATAGGAGAGCGTAAATTCTTTGAGATGTTCACCCTAAGTGGTGAGATTGTCTCAACTCGCTAATCGATTATTGCCACTTTCATTTAGGTTTATCTTAGATGATTGAGGTTGACATATATAAATGAGGAGTGGACGAGGAGATCTATGTGGAACACCTAATGAGTTCAAGAAATGGGGCTAGAGTGCAAAGCTTGTTGCTCAAAAAGCTCCATTCATAACTTGAATTGTCATCTAAGTAGTGGTGCTAATGATTTCATTGAGCTATCACCCTGATAGGCCTACATGGTCAAGTAAGATCACTGGATATATGTCAGGATAAATAAGAGAATTCATCTCTCATTATAATATGGGCAGTAATATGATGACTAGAATGGACATGGAGTTATCGCCACTTAGTAATAGTTGTCCTTTACTTTTGGAATGGACATAGAGAAAATAGATGCATACTTAGTGTTGTGATACTGAGTTTTTGTGCTCATCTCACCAATCCTATTGATACTTCATGGTCAACGATTACATAGAATTTGATTTTTGTGGCTGATAAGAATATGTTATAATTATTGAGTTATATTTGTGTTCTCATTATATGTTTTTGGTATTATATTTGTGAGTTGTCACCAAGTTTTGATTGACCTTCTTACATAGGTAATTGCCTTGGTGCTGTGATAGCGAGCTGGATAACTTAAAGATTGTGTTGTATAACTGAAGTTTACGAATGATCACTTTCACGCTTAGAGTAGTGAGGAAGGTTAATATGCATAACTAAGAGTCGTCTTAACTTGGAGGCTAAGATGAGATCCGAGTTGATCGATTATGAAGAAATACTTCCAACTTTCATAATAAGCTTGTTCTTAGCTGAACATGAACTACTAGAAGGTATTTTGGAGAGTGACTTCTGGTGGTGCGTAGGTTAGGCATTTGGAGAGCGACTAGACTTAAGTTCATATGATGTTTAGAGCGTAATATACCCAAATTGAGGGGGAGCTCCATCATAGCATGTCTTCATACTACATTTGTTTTGAGACAATCTTATATGAAAAAGTGAATGAATGGATCCCTACTTTGTTACTGTGTAAGCCTATATTATTTCTTATACCCTTTGGGAATCTGGAATTTGTCATGAGGTGTAAGCTTGATGATACTACTTTAGCATATATCCAATGGCCATGCATGACTCGGTTTGTCAAAGCATGTCTAGAAAAGCTGTCAAAATCAAGTTGATTGGCATGAGAGGCCAAGAAAGAACTAAGTTGGTAAAGCACTAATGTTTTATGGTTCATAGCTTGGGCGAATATTTGAAATATGTTTGAATAGTCATGGACACAGTTATATATTTAAGTGGATCAAGCATGCTCTACTTATTTTCATTGAGGGGTCTAGAGATGATTGATTGGGTGTGATTACTTGGTTTGGGGTACACAACGAGCTATCAAGTTGTAGGATTATGTTAGTTTGATTATGACTTAATATAACTCTCATCACATATGCTTTCTCGCTTAGTCGCACACCTCATTTCTTATATAAAGGAATGACACGAGATTGAGAGATTGTACGATAATGAGATTTGAGGAGATTGAATTAAATATGTATGAGTGAGAGATGCTGGAAATTGGATCGAGTTTAGGACCCTTGACCCAATTGGCATTCATATTTGAGTTGGATGTTATCTCCACAATTTAGGTGAGATTGAGTTTCCTAATTGGATTGTGAATCTTTCTTATGTAGGAATATATCTCTCTTATATATATAAAATCCCCATCCAACATAAATGTGTGTGAGAAAACATATTCTGCCAATACACTCTCTCCATAATACCTCTCTCCTAAAAAATTCTTTCTACGTCTTCCATGGAGCATCACCATGGACTCCAAGAATTTGAGGTGTGTATAATTAAGTAAATAACTTTAGTAGTTATTCATCACTAACGAGAAAAATGTATCCGTGGTTGATTAGTGGTTCAATCAAAATGAGGCTTGTAGACGAACTTGATCCAAGATATGTAGATCGACAATTCGTTGTGTATAGGTATACTTGATCTATTTAAATATGTACTATCAGTTAGGAAATAGTTGTAAGAGTTATTTTTAGAATAATAGAGTAGATCGAAGGAGAAGATTAGAGCAGAGAAAATCAGTAAGAACAAATCAAAGTAGAATGGAAAAATGAAGACTATTTCAAGAACAAGCCATCAATAGTCCAAAACTAGAGTAGAAGAGTTTAACTTGGCTAAATCTATAGTAGACTAAGGATGGATTATCATCAATCAATTCTAACAATTGTTAATAATACTGAGGAACATCACTAAAACTTTAAAAAAATGGATAAAGTTCATATGAGAAAAAGATAACATGTACTAAAAGGACAAAGGACTAAAAATTTGGGCACTACCAAACGTACAGAGGGGCAAGTGCCTAAACAAACATAGGAATTTGAAGCTAACACTGCAATTGACAAAATATTCAAAGATTTATAAATAGCAGAGAAAATGACATAATACACAATATAATAAAGGAAAAAGGCTACCATTTTAAGCAAAAGAGCATTCATCTAAAGAAAAAAAATCAAAAAATCCCTAAGTCCAAAAGTAGTCTATTGCACTCAGCAAATTGTGAAAGTTTGAGCGTATGGTCTAACTGAGTGTTGGTGTTGAGCTTTGTGTAGGCTAACACTTATTTTAAGTCGACTATTATGTAAGGTGACTTAAGAATTATCAATCAAGATTTGTGTAGGCTGATTTAGAAGGAAGTTGATGGCCCGAGTTTGTATAACTAGGTTGTTGTAAGTAGGACTTTTATGTAAAGTTTGTGAAAATCTAGTAGATTCCTCTAGGATATTCGATAAAAGTAGACGTAGAAGGATTTTGCTACCTTCGAACTACCATAAAAAATAATTATTTTCTTTATTTTACAACACTTTACAATAGCTTATTGAATTGTTATTACATATTTTCATCACTCAACTGGTTTTAACAAACAAACAGTAACCTACTCTTACTTTACTTCTCCATCGTGTTTTTTCGATGTGCAACTTTACTCAAACTTAGCACAAATTTAACCTAGAGTAAACTAAATCTCTAAGGCATCAGACGAGTGACCATATTTTTGAACAGAACAGGCCATTGAGTTTTGAGAATAAATTTTGTGCAAGTTCCTAAAGTTTTTTTTGGAATGATCTGTAATGCCCAATTCTCTCCTACATAGCCAATAATAAGCATCTTGCATGAACATGCATCTAATCAATGTGTATTATGGAATTATGACATACAAATAGCATGATTGCACGAACTTGAATAATTGTTATTATATGCTCTAGTTATGCTTTAACATGCATTAGTACATAAAATATGAGATCAAACTTTTGTTTCTTGATTTAACATATTCCTTAAGTGCCTTTTTGCAGTGAAAACCTCGGTATCTCGATTAAGAAAGATTGATGTGTTGAATGATCATGAAATGAATTATTTGTATTGCTCCATACTAGTTAGATGCTAAAGTAATTAATTGCTTAAATATTTACTTGAAATATGTTACATTTGGCTAAGAACTAAAAGTATGCAAAATGGTGTGCAATTTGATTGGTTGGTTGACTAGATTGCATAAAACCATTCTAACCGCATTGCACTTGATTATAACACCAAAGCAACAATTTTTGTCATCTCCTTAGCCCATGAACGTGGCTTTTGACATGAGAAGACATCAAGCATGATGCAACCAATCATCACCCTCCACTTACCTCTCTTTGAAATGCCAAAGAAATCATTTTCATGCATGTTTCTTGTGGAAGCACCTCAAAAATGACCAGCCCTTATTCTTCTAAGTTTCTCCCAAATTTCTACACTCTCATACTCACAAAAATTGAATTCAATCCATAGGAATCCATAGAACACAAAGTAGAACAAGTTTTCACTATTTTAAGCTTGAAAACTGTTGATTTTGAAGTTTAATTCCAACTTAATCAAGGTATATTTTTTTTCAATGTTTCTTATGATGAATTTATAGTATCTTGGATGCTTACATGTTTTAGTATATTTTTATATGATTGAAAACTTAAGTAAGTTACACTTGAAGCAAAAAAAAAAAAAAAAAAACAAGCTAGTTAAGCTAATTTTTAGCAAAATTGATAGTCTTGTGAAATTATTTAATTTACTTGTTTCTATTGATTTTGTAATACTTATATTGTGTTTGGAAGTTTCTTTAAATGATTGAAAACAATAGCAATTAGTTTGCTTAATTGAAGGGTACAATCAATTTAAGTTAGAACCGAATTTACGTCATGTTAATTTAGATTGTGTGCATGTTTTAGGGGTTGTTCTAATAATTATGTTTGAATTATTAGTTATTTAATGGCTTCACTAATGTTTAATGTCTTGAATTAGTAGTAAAATATCGAGTATGCATTGTTTTTAAGGTTATGTAATTGATATGAAATTATTTACAAAAAATTAAAAAGTGTACATGAACTTTAACTAGAATAAACTAAATAATTTATAAAAAGGATATTAAATGGCACATGATTTGATTGTGTTAGACCTTTAACACATTCTATCTTCCAAATAGATTGGCCTTTTCACTTGCCACAAAGTGGACTTGAGGTAAGTTGAAGTTTTCATTTGCTGTATCACAAGAATCATATAATGTTGTTTATGTTTTAATGTGATTGTTATTATTTGTCAAATGATGTAATGTTTGATGCATTTATGGTTCATGAAGCATGACACTATTAAGAATATAATGAGGTTTTGGAAAAGAAAGTATGGTACTTGATTGATGGTTGGGTAGACAAGAGATGCGGGAGGGACCGACGAACCCAACAAATGGTGGCAAATACTTGAGGTTGAAAAACTGGTATAGGAAAGTCACAATGAATGAGTTAAAATACGGCTAATACCTGAGGTAGAAAGATCAAGTATGGGAACCCCGTATTAGTTCTCTTATTGACTAATTATTATGAACAGGTTTCAAAAACTACGGTCTATCGCTATTAGTTAGGTACCGCACTTCAAGGGCCCTAAAGAATGATTTATGAAAGAAAGATATTAAATTGAATATTGCATTTAATTATTTATGTGATTGGTATGTACACTATTTTTTATTTCATGAGTTTCACCTTACTGAGCCTTTAACTCATTAGATTCATGTGATGCAGGTGGAAATGTACAAGTTTAGAGGTTGATTAAGTTTCTAGAGCGGCTGAACAGAGATTTGTTCATATGCCGTGCTTCGAGCTGTTTTGTAGTTTATTTTGAAAACTCTGTTTTGTTTTTAAATAAGCTGTTCTATTATAGTTTTGTAAACAGATGTATTCCATTTTGATATATGTATATGGTGTGTTTAAAACGATTCAAGTTTTTTCTCTTATAGTTGAAAATGAGAACTTTTATTAAAACCATAACTCTAATATTGATGAAAAATTAATATTTCTTGACTTAACTGTATCAACTTGTTTAGGCTCTGTAGTTAGGCTAAGGGGTGTTATAGTTTGTGGTATCAGAGCAGAGGTTTGATCGTTCCTGTAGATAGAAGAAGGCATACGAACATATCCTGGTTGGGAAAATCAGTCAACTACTTATTTATTTACCTTTATGTTTATGTGATTATATTTAATTCCATGTTATTGTCATGATTATGCATTTATTATTGGCTAATGAATGGAATGAGATTGGGTAATACATATCAGGTCATGGCACTAAAAAGGAAGACAATGGATGATCATGAGGGTAATCATAGTGTGGTGGATAATTTGACTGATCTCATTCAACAACAAACTAGAATGCATGGTGAATAGATACAACAATTACTAGATATTGCCAAAGAACCCAAGAACAGAATCAACGACTTCCTCCACCACAAGCTCGACAAGATCTTTCACAGGCTGTATATGAGAAGTTTAGAAAAATGGAACTTGTTGATTTTACTGGTGGGTCTGATCCTATGGTTGCAGATGAATAGGTTAAATCATTGGATACTATTTTTGACTACATGAGAATTGATAATGTTGAGAAGGTACTCTGTGCAATCTTCTTATTGAAGAATAATGCTAGAACCTGGTGGGAAGGAGCTAAACTTGCAGTGAATATGGAAGAGCGAACTTGGGAGAAGTTTAAAATAATATTTTATGATAAGTATTTTACTAGAGATGTTAGGTCGCTCAAAGTTAAAGAATTTTTAGAGTTAAAATAAGGAGGGATGTCTGTATGTGATTATGTGAGAAAATTTGAACAGGGTTGCAAGTACGTGCCATACATCGCCAGAGATAATAATAAAAAGATGGATCATTTCTTGAGGGGCCATAATCCTGAAATTAGAAGAGATATGAGAATGTCTTCAGTAACAGAGTTCAGGGAACTGGTGGACAAGGCTTTGATGGCTGACTTAGATGAGAAAGAGATTGAGAATTTTCATCAACAAAATAAGCAAGTATTCACTCCTAGAAATTTGAATCAGTGGAAGAAAGGAGAGTAAAAATCAAACCAAGGGAATGAAAAGCGTCCTAGAGTTGGGCAGACTTCTACTACAGTTGAAAGGCCTAAATGTGCTAAGTATGGGAAGAATCATTTTGGGGAATGCTATAGTGGTAATAATCGTTGTTTTAAGTGTAAAAAGCCTAGACATATAGCAAATGATTGTCCAATAGTACAGGGGAAAGTTCAGGGAAGAGTGTATGCAATGACACAAGAATAAGTCGATGTAGATGCTTCCGTAGTCACAAGTACTATTTTAATTTCTGGGATAGCTGCAATTGCATTGATAAAGAAGAGCACAAAGAACATTTGAAGATTGTGCTGCAAGTTCTTAAAGAAAAATAGTTGTATGCTAAATTCAAGAAGTGTGAGTTTTGGCTTGAACAAATGGTATTCCTAGGTCATGTAGTATTGAAGGATGGTATTTCTGTTGATTTGAGCAAGGTAGAAGTTGTCATTAAGTGGCTAACACCAACAAATGTATCAGAAGTAAGGTGTTTCTTGGGATTAGCAAGGTACTATCGATGATTTGTTTAGGAGTTTTCAAAGATAGCAACTCCAATGACAATGTTGATAAGAAAGAATGTGAAGTTCTTATGGACCGATACTTGTGAAAGAAGTTTTGAAGAACTGAAACATAAATTAACTACAACTCCTATTCTTACCATTCCAACTGGAATTGGTGGATTCGTGGTGTATAGCAATGCTTCAAAAAATAGTTTGCGTGCTGTTTTGATGCGAAATAGGAAGGTTATCGCCTATGCTTCAAGGCAATCGAAGGAATATGAAAAGAATTATCCAACTTATGATTTGGAATTTGCTGCTGTGGTTTTTACCTTGAAAATTTGGAGACATTATTTGTATGGTAAGAAGTGTGAGATATACACAGATCATAAGAGTTTGAAGTACTTTTTTACCTAAAAAGAGTTGAATATGAGACAAAGAAGATAGTTAGAACTTGTGAAGGATTATGATTGTGTGATCAACTATCATCTTGGTAAAGCGAATGTGGTTGCAGATGCATTGAGCAGAAAATCCACGTCTTCTCTTTTCGTTATACAAAAGTTAATATTACTGGATTTGCAGAGATTAGACCTTGAAATTATACCTAAAGGGAAAAAGTGTTCGTTGTCAGCCTTAGTGTTGAGACCTGTACTTCAAGATAGAATCAGAGAAGGTCAAAAGGTAGACATGCATTTGTGTAGATTGAAAAGAATGATTGAGGCTGGAAAGAGGCTAGACTTCTCTGTTACTGATAATGGGATTATTCAATATAAAGAGAGACTGTGTGTGCCGTTTGACAAGGCTATGAAAGGAGATATTTTAGAATAAGCTCATAATACTCCTTACTCAATATACCCAAGTAGCACAAAAATGTATAAGGACTTACAACAATATTATTGGTGGCCTAAAATGAAGAGAGATATAGCAAAATTTGTAGTTGTATGTCTAACTTGTCAAAAAGTTAAGATTGAACATAAAAAACCATCAAGGTTGTTGAAGCCTTTATTGATTCCAGAGTGAAAATAGGAGCACATTACAATGGACTTTGTGCTTGGATTACCTGGAACACAAAAGGGGTATAATTCCATATGGGTGATTAT
This sequence comes from Paulownia fortunei, assembly GCA_019321725.1. Taxonomy (NCBI): domain Eukaryota; kingdom Viridiplantae; phylum Streptophyta; class Magnoliopsida; order Lamiales; family Paulowniaceae; genus Paulownia; species Paulownia fortunei. The sequence goes on along the minus strand of CM033108.1, from coordinate 22,310,918 downwards.
TGATAGATTAACTAAATCAGCCCATTTTGTTCCAGTGAAATCCACATACAATATGGACCAGTATGCTCAATAATATATTAAAGAGATAGTCATGTTACATGGGGTGCCAGCTTTAATAATGTCTGACGAGATCTAAGTTTACATATATATTTTGGAAGAGCTTACACAGTACCATGTGAACGAAACTTGCATTCAGTACAACAATTCATCCACAAAGTGACGGGCAATCAGAGAGGGTTATTTAGATATTAGATGATATGTTAAGAGCTTGTGTGCTAGATTTTCAAGGGAGTTGGGATGCAAAGCTTCCATTAGTGGAGTTTACTTATAATAATAGCTACTAATCAACAATTGGAATGGCGCCTTATGAAGTATTGTATGGAAGAAAATGTAGATCTCCAGTTCATTGAGATGAAGTTGGAGAGCGAAGCCTACTTGGTCTAGAAATAGTTCAATATACCGCTAAGGTAGTGAAAATGATACGAGAGAGAATGAAGATTGCGCAGAGTAGATAGAAAAGTTATGCAGATAAACGGAGAAAAGATCAAGAGTTTGCCATTGGGGATCATGTGTTCTTAAAAGTAGTTTCCATGAAAGGTGTTATGAGATTTGGAAAGAAAGAAAAACTCAACCTAAGGTATGTTGGCCCATTCGAGATTCTCGAAAGAGTTGGTGATAAAGCTTATAGAGTGGCCTTACCTCTATCATTATCTAGTGTTCACGATGCTTTTCATGTGTTTATGTTGATAAAGTACATTTCAAACCTTTCTCATATGTTGAGTTATGAACTGTTGGAATTAACTTCTGATTTAGCCTGTGAAGAGAAACCAGTGCCAATTTTGGATCAGAAGGAAAAAGAGTTGAGACTAAAAAATATTCTACTTGTTAAAGTATTATGGAAGAATCATTCTATAGAAGAGGCCACGTGGGAAAGAGAAGAAGAATGCAGAGCAAGCATCTAGAATTATTTGGTACGTCAAATTTTGAGGATGAAATTTTTATAAGGAAAGAAGGATTGTAATACTTAATTCTCTCCTATATAGCCAATAATAAGCATCTTGCATGAATATGCATGTAATCAATGTGTATTATTGAATTATGGCATACAAATAGCATGATTGTACAAACTTGAATAATTGTTATTATATGCTCTAGTTATGCTTTAACACGTATTAGTACATGAAATATGAGATCAAACTTTTGTTTCTTGATTTAACATATTATTTAAGTGCCTTTTTGAAGTAAAAAGCTCGGTATCTCGGTTAAGAAAGATTGATGTGTTGAATGGCCATGAAATAAATTATTTGTATTGCTCCATACTAGTTATATGCTAAAGTGATTAATTGCTTAAATATTTACTTGAAATATGTTACATTTGGCTAAGAACTAAAAGTATGCAAAATGGTGCAATTTGATTGGTTGGTTGACTAGGTTGCATAAAACCATTCTAAACCGCATTGCACTTGATTATAACACCAAAGCAACAATTTTTGTCATTTCCTTAGCCCATGAACGTGGCTTTTGGCATGAGAAGACATCAAGCATGATGCAACCAATCATCACCCTCCACTTACCTCTCTTTAAAATGTCAAAGAAATCATTTTCATCCATATTTATTGTGAAAGCACCTCAAAAACGACCAGTCCTTATTCTCCTAAGTTTCTCCCAAATTTCTACACTCTCATACTCACAAAAATTGAATTCAATCCATAGGAATCCATAGAACACAAACTAGAACAAGTTTCCACCCTTTTAAGATTAAAAATCGTTGATTTTGAAGTTTAATTCCAATTTAATCAAGGTATATTCTTTTTCAATGTTTCTTATGATGAATTTGTAGTATCTTGGATGATTACATGTTTTAGTCTATTTTTGTATGATTGAAAACTTAAGTAAGTTACACTTGAAGAAAAAAAAAAACCAAGCTAGTTAAGCTATTTTTTTGCAAAATTGACAGTCTTGTGAAATTGTTTAATTTACTTGTTTCTATTGATTTTGTAATGCTTATATTGTGTTCGAAAGTTTCTTTGAATAATTGGAAACAATAGCAATTAGTTTGCTTAATTGAAGGGTACAATCAATTTAAGTTAGAACCGAATTTACATCATGTTAATTTGGATTGTGTACAAGTTTTAGGGGCTGCCCTAATAATTATGTTTGAATTATTAGTTATTTAATGTCTGCCCTAATGTTTTATGTCTTGAATTAGTAGTAAAATATGGAGTATGCATTATTTTTAAGGTTATGTAATTGATATGAAATTGTTTACAAAATGATTTATAAAAAGGATATTAAATGGTACATGATTTGATTATATTAGTCCTTTAACACAGCCTATCTTCCAAAGAGATTGGTCTTTTCATGTGCCACAAAGTGGACTTGAGGTAAGTTGAAGCTTTCATTTGTTGTATTACAAGAATCATATAATGTTGTTCATGTTTTAATATGATTGTTATTATTTGTCAAATGATGTAATGTTTGATGCATTTATGGTTCATGAAGCATGACACTATTAAGAATCTAATGAGGTTTTGGAAAAGGAAGTATGGTATTTGATTGATGGTCGGGTAGATAAGAGACGCAGGAGGGACCGACGAACCCAACAATTGGTGAAAAATACTTGAGGTTGAAAAACTGGTATAGGAAAGCCACAATGAATGAGATAGAATACGGCTAATATCTGAGATTGAAAGACCAAGTATGGAAACCCCGTATTAGTTCTCTTATTGGCCAATCATTATGAACAGGTTTCGAAAATCACGGTCTATCGCTATTAGTTAGGTACCGCACTTCAAGGGCTCTAAAGAATGATTTATGAAAAAAAGATATTAAATTGAATATTGCATTTAATCATTTATGTAATTGGTATGTACGCTATTTGTTATTTCATCAGTTTCACCTTACTGAGCCTTTAACTCATTAGATTCATGTGATGTGGTGGAAATGTATAGGTTTAGAGGTTGACTGAATCTCTAGAGCGGCCGGATAGATATTTGTTCATATGCCATACTTCGAGCTGTTTTGTAGTTTATTTTGAAAACTCTGTTTTATTTTTAAATAAGCCGTTATGTTATGGTTTTGTAAACAAATGTACTCCCTTTTGATATATGTTTATGGTGTGTTTAAAACGATTCAAGTTCTTTCTCTTATAGCTGAAAATGAGAACTTTTATTAAAACCATAACTCTAATATTGATGAAAAATTAATATTTCTTAACTTAACTGTATCAACTTGTTTAGGCTCTGTAGTTAGGTTAAGGGTTGTTACAGTTTGTGGTATCAGAGCGGAGGTTTAATCGTTCCTGTAGACAGAAGAAGGCATATGAACATATCCTGGTTGGGAAAATCGGTCAACTACTTATTTATTTGCCTTTATGTTTATGTGATTATATTTAATTCCATGTTATTATCATGATTATGCATTTATTATTGACTAATGAATGAAATGAGATTGGGTAATGCATATCAGGTCATGGCACTAAAAAGGAAGACAATGGATGATCATGAGGGTAATCATAGTGTGGTGGACAATTTGACTGATCTCATTCAACAACAACCTAGAATGCATGGTGAATAGATACAACAATTGCTAGATATTTCCAAAGAACCTAAGAACAGAATCAACGACTTCCTCCACCACAAGCTCGACAGGATCTTTCACAGGCTGTATACGAGAAGTTTAGAAAGATGGAACCTATTGATTTTACTGGTGGGTCTGATCCTATGGTTGCAGATGAATAGGTTAAATCATTAGATACTATCTTTGACTACATGAGAATTGATGATGTTGAGAAGGTACTCTGTGCAATCTTCTTATTGAAGAAGGATGCTAGAACGTGGTGGGAAGGAGCTAAACTTGCAGTGAATATGGAAGAGCTAACTTGGGAGAGGTTTAAAATAATATTTTATGATAAGTATTTCACTAGAGATGCTAGGTCGCTCGAAGTAAAAGAATTTTTGGAGTTAAAACGAGGAGGGATATCTGTATGTGATTATGTGAGAAAATTTGAACAGGGTTGCAAGTACGTGCCATACATCGCCAGAGATAATAATGAGAAGATGGATCATTTCTTGAGGGGCCTTAATCCTGAAATTAGAAGAGATGTGGAGAATGTCTTCAGTAACAGAGTTGGTTCTTGATGTAATTAGCGACCGCCTTTGCTGTTGGCATCACTGAGCATCCTTTATCAAAGCTAATAAGGCCTCCAACATGATTTACAATACTGCCACTCTTCTAGGCACTCCTTGTTAGAAGGTGGTAGATTGTGTCGGGAGGAGGGGGCAACTATTGTAGATGTTAATCTACCCTAATATCGTCATGCCTTCCCTTTTGTTGGGCAACTTGGATGTTGGCTTCCCGAGCTCTAGATCTCGTCTGCATCTTTATTGTCTAGGTTGGTATTCCCATAAATGGAATCAAAATGATGTAACTAACCTCCATCCCAGTGTATTATCGCTAATTCCTCCGCATAGCGTGAAGTGTAAAGGTGACCTTAGGGTCGGTGAGGGTCAGCTCATCCCTATGTAGCTGATTAAGTGACATGTTTTTACTTATACGAACAAACTGTTAGAGATGTCGGATATGTCCTAGCGATACCCTCTGATGATCAAATTAAAGTCAGAATAATGGGAGTATCAAAAGATAGTAGAAAGCAAAAAAGTATATAATGAACTTCACCTCCCAAAAAATAAAGAGGAATGAGTATTTATTGATCCCATATGAAATGGTGCATGCACTTATTGAATCTCTCTTATTCTTTGATATATTGGACTAGACCTTTAAACCATTAGACTCTTTAGTAATAATTATTATTAGGTGATGTAAACCCATATTTTTAAAATCGGATCGGATCGGCCAGACCGGTTGAAAATCGGACCGGATCAGCCATTTCAATCGATCTGACCAAAAACTGGAGGTCGGTCTAGTCCGGTTAGGCCTATAAATCCGTTTGACTGGTTTGATCGGTCAAAAATCGATCAAAACTGGCAAAAACCAGTTTGACCAATTTTCATCTTTTTTAAAAAAAAAGCTTTTGTTTTTAATTTTTTAAAAAGTTTAAATTTGATATTTTATTTTATTTATGTAATTATTTAGATTTTGTGTTTTGTTATATATTTTTTTATGTAGTTATTTATTTATTTTTATATTTAAAATGTATTACATAACAATTAGTCTATTATATTATCATTTTATCTATCTTTAATTACTAAGCACACTATACAATGATGTAATTATTTATTTATGTTTTTTCATATTTGATTGAAAATTATTAAATTAATTACTTAAATTATGAGATTTGGTTCCAAGTTAGTCAACTTGAGAGACCACGAGAGATGCAAAAGATGGCTAGAATTTAATGCTAAATGTTACTTGAATTCACCATCCAAAAAGTTAATAACTTTTAATATATATCTCATATTGTTTTAATTTTTTAAAGAAAATATATTTTTTTTAACAATATTCTACTCTTATTGTCTCACTTTACTCTCTTATACTCTTAGAAAAATTAACCAAATTACCCTTACTAATTATTTATAGTAAAATTACTTTAAAAAGTTGTAAAATTAATAAACTTGGATTTATATTTTAATACTTTTTCAACTTAACTTATAACACTTAACATTAAATTTATTTGAAATTTTATTATCCTTAAACTTTAATGGCTATTTTTTATAATAGTTCCTATTAAATTTCTATATCGTATGATATTTTTTATTAAGTAATACATTTTACTTATTAATTTTCTACTTGTCATATATATAAAAAATATATAACATATTTCTAAATTTTTTTAAATACATAAAATATTAGTAATAAAATTCTTATTGTTAATGGAATTATTAAAATTTCATAAAACTATGTTAAATTCAAAAAAAGTTATTTTTAGATACAATTTAATACTATTAAATAAATTATAAATAGTCAAATTATTGTAATTTAATAGATACTATGTTCTATTTAAAAAAATCATAGTAACTTCAGTATTTAATTTTATTACTATTGCTTGATTATAATGATTATTTTAGAATTTAACATAGTTTCTATGAATTTATGATAAGTCTATTAATAATAAAAAATTATTACTAATATTTTATATATTTAGTAAGATAATATTTAAAAATATTTTATATATTTTTTGAATTTATATTGAGTAAGAAATTCATAAGTAAAGTGTATTAGCTAATAAAAAATATTATACTATATACTAATTTAATGGAAACTATGTTAAATTAAAAAATAACTATTAAAATATAAGTACAATAAAATTTTAAATAAATTTAATGTCAAGTATCAATTAATCAAATTAAAAAAATTATTAGAATATATATATATATTAATTTAGAATATTTTAAAGTAATTTTACTATAAATAATAGGCAAGAGTAATTTGATAAAAAAATTTAGAGTACAATGGGGCAAAATGAGATAATGATAGTATAAGGGGGTAAAGTGAGAGTAAAGTGAGGTAATTGAGAGTACTCAATAAGAGTAATGAGGGTAAAGTAGAATTAACCATTTTTTAAACTCTTTATATTTTGTAAATAATTGACCATATAAAATATTTGAAGTATTTTTTATTAATATTTAAAAAAATGCAATTATTCAGTTGTAATTTAAAACTGATGCATTACGGATGTGCGATGTTAACCTAGTTTTATACCAATAATTCGTATGCATTTTGATTAACATTTGGTTTATTTTTAAGTGTTTATGTTACTTTTTATGCATCTAGGTTGAAATCTTGTAAGTAATGGCAAAAGGAAAAGGAAATGGAAAGAAACAAAAACTTGATTGAAATTTTGAAGAATTCGCATTGTGGTGCTTTTGATGGCAGTGTTTGTATTTCAATCACAATTATTTGTTCTAATATCATATTGACTTGATTCTTGATTTACTAGAAAGCTAAGAGATATATCTACAACGTTTTTGTTTATCATAAAATCCAATTCTTTTAATTTTAATAATAAAAACCAGATCAAAGAGTCAGTACTGGACTGAAACTTTTTAGTATGATATATCTTGGTATTTTAGACATAAATCTCTTCCCAAATTTTATATTGAGTTGATTCAAGTATCTATGGAATACTAAAAGCTAATTAAGATTAGAAAAAGCTCAAAAATGACTTGCAAGGGCACTCAGGCGCTGAAAACAACATACTTGGCGCCGAGGCGCTGTTACTTGGCACTTAGGTGCCAAATGATGCGTTTTTCTAAAAGTGTGATTTTTTGAACTCGGATGTTTACCTCACTTTGGGAAAGCTATAAAAGCTAACTTTCAACAAAACTTTAGGGGGTCTTAAAACTTAAGAAGACTTGGAGAAACAAGAGGAGAGGAATGAAGAAGGCTTGGGGATCAAGTTGGGGAGCTTTATCTTTCAAGATTCCAGATTTTTCTTCTTTTCTTTTTCTTGTGATTTGGCTTTTATCATGAACTCAAATTTGTCCATAAATTTGATAGACATGATTATGGGCTAATTTTCTTTTCTAGGGTTTTGATGTAATCTAATTTGGATGATTTGAATTTTTCTTTTAATTCAATTGAATGTTTATTTGATCTAGTTAAGTTTTCTACGTGGTTCTTAATGATTTCAATTATTTGGCCACTAATTGAATGTTTTGCTAATCATATGGATCTGGAAGATGATATATGTGTCTAGTTCTATATGTAAAAAATCATAAATTGCATGCAAGATATGAATATACTTGCATGATTTGTGTAGTCTTAATTGAGTTCCATAGAACCCAATGATTTATTGATTGTTTAATTCACATAGAAATATAGTGATTTAGCAATTGGTAAAATTTCCATTAAACCTTGGGAGAGGATATTGAATAATTGAGCGATTCTCGACTATCAACTAGGAAAATAAATTGAGATTGATGCGTATGAGTGTTCAAATCTAATTAATTATGGTGAAATCACAAATTCTAGATTTTTAAGTCAAAGAAGTTAATCTTAATTTTCTTTTGCTTATTAGTTTATTATTTTCTTAGTTTGCGTTAATCACCAATCTGTTATGATTGTTCAAATAGAATAAGCATTAACCAATTTTGATTTTTAGTAATTCAATAGTTCTCGTGGAAACAATATCATACTTATCTACTTTATTACTTATTTACGATAGCGTGCACTTGTGTTTGCAAAATCCGCAACAAGTTTTTGGCGTTGTTGTTGGGGAATTGTTTGTCTTTATTAATATCGATATCTAGTAATTTTGATTCTACCTTGAATTTTTCCAGGTGTTTTTAGGTGTATAAGAAAACTAGACTTGATCTCTTTTGATTCAGAAATTGAAAAGACTTGTAAATAAAATCGAGAGGAAAAGAGAGAAAAAGAAAGAAGCCTCTAAATCACCATAAGACAAGAAGTGCAGATGGTAACAACAATATGCCATAACATGCACCAGGGGTTAACAACAGGGAACTTAGGGATTATGTATTGCCATTGGTAAATGAGAACCTTACTAGAATCAGGTGCCCTGCCATTCAGGCCAACAATTTCGAGATCAAGCTAGCTATTATCTAAATGGTTTAGGCTAATAAGTTCTGTGGGTTAGCCAACGAGGATCTGAATGCGCACATAGCTAGTTTTCTTGATATCTGCGATACATTTAAGCATAATGGCATTACTGATGATGCTAATAGATTAAGGCTATTCCCTTTCTCACTAAGGGATAAGGCAAAGATTTGGTTGAATTCATTGCCACCGGGTGTAATAACCACATGGGTCAACTTAGCTCAAACATTCCTAGCCAAATACTTTCTACCATCTAAGACAACAAAGATGAGGGATAACATCACTACCTTCGCCCAATATGCATACCTTAACTGATGTAAGAATCGGATTAGCAGTAAAAGAGCTATATTGTCTCAGCAACTTAGCTCTTTTACTGCTAATCCGATTCTTACATCAGTTAAGGTATGCAATTTTTGCAATGGTCCTCACCCTAGTACATAGTATCAATTTGGGAACCCATTCACTCCATCTTAGCCAGAGTAAACACAGTTTGTGGGAAATGCTACACGATACCAATCCAGGATGGCACAACCATCCAAACTTTTGATGGAAGAATGGACAAAATACAGTGAGACCACCACCATCAAATTCTCAGCCTCAAATCAGTCTCAATAGGCACCTAAAGTTTCTCTAGAAGATGCTGTCGCAAATTCATGGCAAGAATAGAGGCAACATTGCAGAAATAAGAGTCTTTCAATAAAAATTGTTCAGCTTCTATCCAAAACATGGAGCTTCAAATGGGCCAAATTGCCAATATGCTGAGTGTAAGACCTCAAGGTCCATTGTCTAGTAACACTGAGAAGAATCCCAAGGAGAATATGCAGGCCATTACTCTTTGTAGTGGTAAGAAGTTGCCGAAACTTGAAAGAAAATTCATTAATCCAAAGAAGCTGACAATGGAGAGTACGGTTGAGGAGTTTGATGAAGCACTAAGCAAAGAAGTAGAGAATCTTAAGTCGAAGCTATTTTTAGATAATCGTCCCCCATATGTGCCTACTATTCTATATCCTCAATGCTTCTAGAAACAAAAATTATATAAGCAATTTTCTAATTTTTTTTGGATGTTTTTAAACAGTTACACATCAACATTCTTTTTGCAGATGCCCTAAAGTAAATGCCCAACTATGTAAAATTTATGAAGAAGATCCTCTCTAACAAACGAAAGCTGGAGAAATATGAGACAATGACACTTATTGAGGAATGCAGTGCCATTTTGCAAAAGAAGCTGCCACTTAAGCTAAAAAACCAAGAGAGTTTTACGATTCCTTGCACTATAGGAAATTTATTTATTGACATAGCTTTATGTGTTCTTGGTGTAAGCACTACTTTAATATCTCTCTCTATATATAGAAAACTTGGGCTGGGAGAAGAGTCGAAGATGTGAAAGTGGACAAGTTCATCTTCCGAGCTGATTTTATTATATTAGACATGCAGAAAGATCAATACATTCTAATAATTCTTGGTCGGCCATTTTTAGCTACCGGGAGAGCTCTTATCGATGTGCAGAAGGGTCAGTTGATTTTGAGAGTTCAAGATGAACAAGTTTCATTTAATGTGTTCAAGGAGATAAAACTTCCAAGGGGAGTTGATAGTTGCTTACAAGTGGAGCTGTAGACAAATGTATGAAAGTGATTATTTTAGAAAAGCAACCATCCCAGCCTTTAACAACTTGTTCATTTGGACTTTCAAATAAAGATGACCTTGAGACTTTGGAATTTGTGCACCAAGTGAGTTGGCGACGACTAAAAGGGTGCACTGATGGTGCTGAGGGCCTTAATGAGTCTATGATTATTTTAGCAGACCTAGGGTGATGAGATCTAGAGATGTCAGGCTAAAAACTATAAAATAAGTGCTTCTTGGAATGTAACCCAAGTTATTTTATAATTTTTATATTTTTAGTCGTACTTGTTTTCTTGCAAGTATTTTCTTTATATAGTTTAGGAGTTATTTTTTAGGTTACATCATGCCCTATTTTCCATATCAGTACAAGAAATTTGTATTTTAGCGACGAATTTTTTCATCCCTAACTTGTATTTCTCGATGCTGCACCTTTTGCACAACTTTCCATCTTCCTCCATGCTTTATATCATCCAAGTAATAAACTTGTCTTACCTGAGTTGCCAAAATGAATGGATCATCCTCATACCATTTCTTAGACGTGTCATGTTAGACCGGACTCTTGCACAACTGATTTTTTTTTGGGGTTATACTGGAACCAATCATACCAGAATAAATGTACCTTATATCCGAACATGTAAAAAATTAAAACAACACCCTTCAAAACTCTAAAAAAATCTAAGTTATCACCGTCTTTGGATGATGGTACATTAACCCCACTATTTTGAGTAGTTCGATGAGTATCATGAGAAAGTGTATGGTATCGAACACCATTAACAATATAAGCATCATATAGTCAAAATTTAACATCAGATCCTAATGCTAGAGAGTATAGTTCATCTGTGGCCTTCGGATTTTTTTTATTTCTTAGCCTAATCATTTTATCCCTAAACCACTGCGGAAATTGCTTATCGTGGCATTGTAGAATGTATTTTGAAGGATTTCTTGATGAAAGAATTTGCAAATGTTCACTGCACACAAATATATATAACTATTACGAACTCAATCAAAATTACAAAAAAAAATAAAATATAATTTGAAACCTTACTTTCTATATCGATCGACTTCCTTGCAATTATTGAAAACATACCAATGTGCTTTCTTACATAAAGTATGAGGTAATGATTTTGTTGGTTGCCCATCGCTCTTACTTGTTGATTGAAAACACTTAAGGTGGATAAAATGGGTTGACTAATATCTTTGTTACATTTCGATCTAATAAATCTTGTTTCAATTTGGCTCATATACAAAGATGAGAAAGTCGATACTTCATTCACAACATATCCTGCTGCAATAGATCCCTTTGGTCTTGCCATGTTGCGAACATACTTTTGAGTGTTTCCAAATACCTTTTAAATAGGTACATCCACCGTGATGAAACAAGTTTAGCTAATATGACCTCATGGGGTAAATGAACTGTTAAGTGAACCATAATGTCAAAAAAAGCCAGAGGAAATATTTTTTCCATCTTGCACAAAATGAATACTATGTCCTCCTCCATTTTTTCCAAGTCTGCAACATGTAAAGTTTTTGAAGTGAGTTTTTTGAATAAGTCACACAACTCAACAATTGTGCCACACATATTCTTTAGCAAAAACTTCCTTATGGTGGTTGGAAGAAATCATTGCAAAAGGACATGACAGTCATGTGTCTTTAAGCCATATAACTTTCCACCATTCACATTCACATTCCTTGAGATATTTGCAGTATAACCATCGGGAAACTTCACAGATTTTAAAAATCGATAAAATTCACACCTTTCTTCCAAAGTGAATGTGTAACTTGCATGTAGCTTACTAACTCTGGCCCCAATCTTTTTCAGGTGCAATTCAATCCTTATACCCATGTCTTGCATGTCTAACCAAGCTTTGACTGTGTTTTTTGACTTTCCATCTATACTCAATAATGTGCCAACCAAAGCATCATAAATGTTCTTTTCAATGTGCATAACATCTAGATTATGTCTCAACTTCAAGTTTGACCAATATTCTAACTCAGAGAAAATTGACTTCTTAACCCAATTCATATCACCAACTGACCGTCTTCTTTGCCGATCATCACAGGATCTTTACCAAAGGCCACTTCAGGCAATACATCTAATGTGGTTAAAATATCGCTACCACTAAAGGTTCATGGCAGACTTTTACTTTCAAACTTTCCGTTGAAACTCTTATTTTTATGCCATGAGTGTTCATCATATAGGAACTGATGATGGCATGTGTAATATATTTTATTGCATAATCTTTGACTCATAGTATCTTCAAGACATACAAGACATGCATTATAACCCAGTGCACCACCTAGATACTGTTCTATATACTGGAAACTCATGAATTGTCCATATAACAGCAGCATGTAATTGAAATATTCATTTAGTAGTTGCATTATATGCTTCTATCCCCTCACACCATAACTCTTTCAATTCATTGATTAAAGGACGCAAGTACACATCTATCTCTTTTCCAGGTGCCTTAGGCCAGGAATTAAAAGAGACATAATCATGTACGACGGTTTCATCATTTTCCATGGGGGCAAATTATATGGCACAAGTAAAATGGGCCTGTAAGCATTTGACATGTTTCCAAACGAATTAAAACCATCAGTTGCCAAGCCCAAACGAATATTTCTAGGATCATCTGCAAATATTTCATATGATTTGTCAAACTCTTTCTATGCTTTAGGATCAGGTGGGCGTCTCAGTACCCTATATATTTCAACCCTTTTTTCTTTATGCCATCTCATATCTCTTGCTATATGTTTCGACAAAAAACAATCGCTTCAGTCTTGACTTCAAAGGAAAATATCAACGGACTTTTTGAGGAATTTTTTCTTGTATGCCTCATTATACTTAAATTGGGGCTCCTTACACGTCGAACATGTATCTTTGCCCTCGTGTTCATCCCAAAATAAAATACAATCATTTTTATAAGAATGTATAGATTCATATCACAACCCTAACTCTCTTAACATTTTCTTAGTTTCGTAGTGAGAGCTTGGAATTGTATTCGGTTTAGGAAATGCTTCTCGTAATAATTGAAGCAACATATTAAATGACTTATTGCTCCAACCATTCAACACCTTCACATGCATTAATTTCACTGAGAAACTAAATGCAGAAAAATTAGTACAACCAGAATATAACTCTTGTTGTGCTTTTTCAAACATTGATATATAACTTTCTCCCAACTCCTCTGTAAGCATGTTCTCATTATTATTCTCCTGTCAAACCCCACTATTGCCAACAACTTCAACATCCCTTAAGTCATTTAACATATCAAAGAAAGTATCATCTTCTTCATCCACACTCACATGCTCAACTTTATTTATGGGATTCATATCAATACTTGTTGTAGTAATTTTTCCATGAAAAGTCTACACTTTGTATAACTTAAAAATATCCCATCTATAAAAGTATCCTCGAACATAATCTAAATTAAATTGATATAAATTTTCACACCTTCGACAAGGACAATGAATCTTGATAACCCAAATGTTGACATATAATTCTTGGCTACATCGAAAAATTGATTTAAACCATTTATTTATTCTAGAGCTACTCGATTCTGATTATTATCCAATTTCAATCCATAATTATACGACCTATTTCATTAATGGCATGCATTGCTCCCACTTATCCTTCCACTCTTTGATAAGGGTCCTATCCTATTCAAGAACGTACACTTATTTGTGGTTTTATAAGTATGACCACTTTATTTCATGTACGTAAAAATTTTGGCTGCATCTCCCTATAGTTCTCCAAGTACACATATTACAGTGTACTCGAAGAACAGATGGAGATACAAACCATAATAGTAAATCATGTGCATGAGACAAATAGCATACTAATAGAACCATAGTTAAGTACATGTTCTCAAATTGTCCAAACTGTACAATTCAGAATTTAACATCAAATTTTAAAATCATTCAAGATTTTAAAATTTTTTGATACTAAATTCCAAACGGGGTCTAAGGTTTGTGAATGCATATGCATGATATGTATAGTTATAACGTATTCAACAGGATAAACAAGACCATGAATTAGATATGAAGACCTTAACAAGTTTTGTTTAGTTTGATCATTTAAATTAAAGTTTTATCATTACTATTATAGTTTTATAAATTCGATAAATTTATCATTTGATTCAAGAACTCAAATCAATCTAAATCCCTTCTTCAGTTTTCATTTCATTCAAATAAAACTTTACTATAATCAAACTTTATATTTCTTTTTTTAAGGGGACAAAGAGAAGCATAAAGTTATTATAATTCACAGCTACATTTCTGTGAAAAGCAATTGTAGCATCAAGAATAGTGAAATTCACTCGTTTGTTTTATATCCAATAACTCTGCTATCGATGATGAAACCATGGAAAAACACAAAGGGTTGACGATTATTTGTGTGTGTGTGTGTGTGTGCATGAAAGAGAGAAAAAAAAAGCTTTAAGATAAGATGACTATACGTACTACTATTTGCTGAAGCAATAAAATAATTTACTATATGGTGAGTTGTTTTTATTGTTTAACGTTTGTTTGTTTCGTCTTGTATTCACATGAGTGATAATTTCATCACCCATAGAGCATTATGTGATGATTTAACTAAAAAAAGTTCAAGATCAATGACACAAAATCCACTATTGTTTTCCCAAATAGCCCCTAACCAAGCTCAAATCCATGCCTTCCACCATCCCTTAATCCCACTCAAACAAGAAAACCAAAATTTCACCTTTGGTCAAAGGAAAAAGGTAAGGCAGAATCATAGAAAAGTCTTTCTGCTTAGGTGAAAGTATACAAGGTGAGATAGTTATCAATGGGAACCAACACACACCACTTCCCAAATTGAGTGTTGAACATGAAATAAAGTTTTATTTGGAATCTAAACAAGCTGTTAAAGATAATTCAGTGCTTCAGAAAATGAAAGAGCTAAGGATGCAGAGGTAAAGTATCCACCTCTGAATACTGTCTGGTTTTAAGTTTCCAAATAACTGATAAAATTTCAACATTCTTCCAATCAAAGTAATCAAAATTGCATAAACACAAGTACTAGAATATTTATTTTATCATGTATCAGCGCAAACATATTTCAACCTCCCTCCATAACAAGCAAGAAATACAAAAAACCAAAAACAACCAAAATAATTTATGGATTAAATACAAACTTTACCTAAAAAGAGATACAAACAAGGGTGGTGCCGGTGCTGGAGCTGAACTTTGTGCAACAACACGGGCGGTGGCTCTACAGCAGAGACGCAACTGGATAGAAAGAAGAAAAGATTGCAACGGAAACAGTTGACTACTGAGGAACGAATGGTGGCTGGATGAAGGTGACCTACGGTAGACTTGAGGAATTAACGATTTAGGGGCTAGGGCTTTTTGCTGCAAATTATTTCTGAAATGGGGGAAGGAGAAAATGGATGTTGGGTACTAAAACACCAAACTTAGCGATGAAAGCAATCTTTCGCCGCTAAACATAGCAGCGAAATAAAAAAATTTATCGCTAAATATCATTTAGCAGTGAAATATTTTCACATCATCGCTAAAATTTAAATATATATATATAAATAATTTTATAGATAAAACTTAGAGACGACAAAGTAAAACATCGTTGCTAAGTATCATCTTAACGGCGAAATATTTTCACATTGTCGCTAAAATTAAAATATATAAATATAAAATTACTTTTATTTTAGCGACGATAGGAGCACGTCATCGCTAAAGGTAATACTTAGCAATGAAATCGTAAAAAGTCATTGCTAAGTTTCATCTTAGCAGCGAATTGAGAAACATCATCCCTAAGATATAAGAAAAAAAATATTATTAGCAACAAAATGTAAAATTTTGCCGCTAAAAGTAATATAATTTTTTTCTCTTAAAATTTAGCAATGAAGCTATAAGTTATCATCGGTAACATCAGTTTTAGCAGCGAAATTAGTTATCGTCGCTAAATATTAGCTACAAAATATTATATTTCGCCGCTAAGTCTATATACGAAAAATCTAATTAATTTTATTGTTTCCAACGACATCTAATTTTTTCTTCGCTAATATTTGACTTAGTGACGAAATGATTATGTCATCACTAAGATTTCATCGCTATTTTCCTATTTTCTTGTAGTGTATCTCTGATTCTCTTTTCTTTGTTTTGGTTGAAGGTTCTAACTCAAAAGCTAACAATTCACAATACACAATTGCATGAGTTGCAGCTCAAGTTGATACCGCACAAACATTTCCAGAGCCCTCTAAGTTGCCTCATTTCTCTCTTATGTCACAGCCAAAGGATGACAATGCTAGCTGATACTTTCGCCAGTCATGGAAGTCCTCCACTTTTCCTTTCTTTGTTTTTTGCCATTGAGGACAATGTCTCATCTTAAGTTTGGGGGTGTTTATTTGTTTGTGTTTGTTTTTGTCTGAGTCTATGTTTATTTGTGTTCTTTTCTTTGCTTTGGGATCTTAGTTTCTTGTTTATGTTCGTAAATTATTAGTTTTTTTTATGTAAAAAAAATTGTCTGCTTGAGTGCACTTGAGTCGAATCATTGTAGTCAATGAGGAAATGTTGATTGCCTTAATAACAACTTTTTGGAATTGATTAATGATGTTTTTGCCTTAGCATTTGATGTGTGTTGGTTTGACTTGCTTTGTGGTTCTTGTTATAATTGAGCAGTAGTTGGTTGTCGAATTGTATTTAATTGCTTAGAGATAGTTTATAGGGCATAAGTGCTTTCTGAAAGATCCCCCCAAACTTTAGAACTTGTTTGATCACTAGTCGAAGTAAAATCTTAGGTGACATAGCATTAAGGATATGATTTAGGCCATTTTTAGATCGTTTGAGCCTATAAACCTACCAAATGTGCATATTTTATCCCTAGTGTCCTCTTTGAGCCTAATTAAGCCTGTTTTTTTGCTAATGCACAAAATATTCTTAGCCTTCACATATTTTTGTCTACCAAATTTATTCTTCACTCAGCACACAGTCAATTTAGAGCTTGATTTGTGGATTATACAAGTGTGCAGTTGTTGGAAAATGTTGATAATTTTTTATCTCAACTCCCTATAAAAAAAGGGAGATTGATGAGAAGATTGTGAAAAACACCCCATTTGTCATCAATATAAAACATCATAAGTTTGGGGGTGTAAAAATCATCTAAAAAAAGGAAAATAAGTAAAAAAAAAGTGAAGGAAATGAGAAAAGATGATAGAAAGGAAGAAAATGTGTTTAAAGAAACATGTCAATCGAATGAAAGGAGTATGATACAAGATTGAGAGTTTGATTTTGGCAAACATGGATGTAGATTGGTTATGTGTCTTGGAGTGATTGTGGACCACTTTACTATCCAAATTTCTACTCGTGACCTTAGCCTTACATTACAAACTTTGAAAGTACTTTTGATCTTTAATGTTATGGTTAACCTACATTAGTGGAGATTAGTGTAAAAAACAAGCATATGAAGTTTGGTTATCATATCAATTCATTTTTAGAATTAGATTTTCTAGAAAGTGTTTAACTTTGTAAACTTATCCAGGGATGAATATGGCTTGATGAACTGGGTATAGCACTCACACACACAAGATTATAAGGTTGAGTTAAACTGGTATGCATGTTGGTACTTAGGTATTAATCAACTTATGAAGTTTCATTTAAGTTGGCATTTTGGCAATCTTTGATGCATGTTGATGATTTGGTACTTTTGATACTCAAGTTTGTGTCAGCTTATTTATTTTAGTTGTTCTTTTTGTGTGTTGCTTGGGGACAAGCATATGTTTAAGTTTGGGGGTATTTGTTGACTTGGTTTTATTCCAACAATTCGTATGTCTTTTGATTAACATTTGGTTTTTTTTAAGTGCTTATGTTACTTTTTATGCATTTAGGTTGAAATCTTGTAGGTAATGGCAAAAGGAAAATGAAATGGAAAAACACAAAAACTTGGTTGAAATTTTGACGAATTCGCATTGTGGTGCTACTAATGGCAGTATTTGTATTTCAATCATAATGTTTTGCTCTAATATCATATTGACTTGATTCTTAATATTTTGGAAATCCAAGAGATAGATTTACAACTTTTATGTTTACTACAAAATCAAGTACTTTCAATTTCAATGATAAAAACTAGATTAAAAAGTCAGCACTGGATTAAAACTTTTTGGTATAATATATCTTGATTTTTTAATATTCTTCTGCCATTTTCACTATCGTTGGCTACTAGTTAGTCTAAAATTTTTAGACTCATGTTGAAGATAAATTATTGACACATTCCTACCACAACCAAGCGGAATAGAAAATATTTGTCACATAGAGTGCTACACATTAAATGGTGAGAATTATTTCATATCATCATAAAATGGATTGTATTAGGTCATCTTCAACCCACAACTTTATTTTAGTACAACTTTTGTTCTAAAATGGTCCAATTTTGTATCAAACTGAAGCTCCATCTCCAACCTATCCATTTTAAGTTTTACTCTAAAAACATATTCCTTGAATATTCATTTTGTTCTATGAGGCACATCTAATTTGAATCTTTGGTCAATGAGAGAATATTGGAGTTTAAGTTCATGATATTGTGTTCTTTTAATTATTTTTCTGTAAGAAACTATTCTTTTTTTTTTTGTCTATCTGTGCATGCGAAGTAATTTATTATATATTTCATTGGAAAGAAAAAATAATAATAGCGATAGATAAACTTAATAAAGAGTCTAAAACTCTATTAAATTTTAGGATCAAAATATAGTGTCAAGGGACTTTTGGTCAAAAAAATTGTTTGCAATGAGTCGAGGTCGCAGGATATGTAGAATGGGTTGTCCTCTCTTGAATATTTGTCCAACTATTGTAGAAGGTTTTAACGTTTTTGATGTGTGGGCTTTATACTGATAATTGAGTACTTTTTTATTAATTTTTGAGAATTTTGTGAATTTTATTGTCATTTTTAGTATTTATTTTGCAGATTTGAGGATGACAAAAGAATGTCATTTGGATATACAAAAATCTACATTCATCTTATATTTTTTCAAAAAAAAAAAAACTCGACTATTCCAGTAGCTACAGTGCCTAGGCACTGTAGCTACTAGAAAATGAATATTTTCTAGTGAAGTGCTGCTAATCAGCGCCTAGGCGCGGTCAGGCGGACAAGTAAAGGTAAAAATGGTATTTTTGCCCTATTTAAGGCATCTCTCATCAATTTCAAGTATCCCAAGTGCCTCCAAATCAGTTTTTGGGAGGAAGGGAGAAGTGAAAGGAAGTCAACAAAGAAGAAGGAAGAAGATAATAAGACAAGAAAAAGATGAGAGATTTTCTTCCAAGATTTGAGAAGAAGACATCCATAAGAAAAGAAACTTATCATCTTTCAAATTCTATTTTTATTTTTTTTCTTTCTCTTTTTGATTATATGTATAAATATCATTAATTTGTCTTTCATTTTCTCCATGAAAAAATTTCTTTTTCTAGGGTTGTGATGTAATCTAATTAGAATGTTTTGAATATTTTTATTAATTCAGTTCTTGATTTATTTTTCAAGTGGAGTACATGGTTTTTAATGCTTTCAATTACTTGACCACTAATTGAATGATTTGTTAATTATGTTGATTCGGGAGGTGATATACGTGTCTAGTTCTATGTGTAGAAAACCTTAAATTGCATGTGAGATAGGAATATATATGCATGATTTGTGTAGTTTTGTTTGATATCCATAAAAGCTAATGAATTATTGATTGTTGTAATTCACATAAGAATATAGTAGGTTAGCAATTGATGATATTTTCATTAGATCTCGAGAGAGGCTAGTGCATGATTTAGGGATTCTCGATTATCACTTAGAAAATAAATTAAGATTGATGAGATAAATTATTCAGTTCGGAATAGTTATGGTGAAATCATAACCCTAGGTTTTTGAGTTTTTGAATTTCATCATTAATTGATTTTTTTTATTAGATTTAGTTTATAATCATCAACGTATTTTTGAGTTTATTCAAATAAAATTAGAGTTAAAATAATTTTGATACTTAATAATTCAACAGTCCTAGTGGGAACGATACTTATTAATCACTTTATTACTTGTTAACGATAACATGCACTTACATTCATAAAATTCACAACAAGATTTTGGCGCCGTTGTGAGGGACTATTTTGTTTTGTTAATATCGATACCAAGTATCTATAATTTTAATTTGACTTTTTTTTTCTTTTCTTTTACTTTCGTTTTCTGTTTCAAATTTTCAGGCGTTAATCGAAGGTGAAGAGTGAAGCTCCTAAACAAGTCTCAAGCACCACGGCACACGCAAGAGAAAATGCATAGAATAATAGATCACTACGTGATTATGCTATGCCTATAGTCATTGATACACTCTCAGGGATCAAGAGCCCTGTATTTCAAGAAAATAATTTTGAGATCAAACCGGCTATTATTCAGATGATTCAGGCTAATTAGTTCTATGGATTAACCAATAAGTATCCCAATGCACACAACTAGTTTTCTTGAAATTTGTGATATGTTCAAGTATAATGGCATTATTGATGATACTATTAGATTGAGATTGTTTCCATTTTCACTTCGGGACAAGGAATAAATTTGGTTGAATTCTCTACCTACTGGGACAATCACTACTTGGCACACTTAGCTCAAAGCTTTCTAGCTAATTTTTTTCCACCTGCTAAGACAACCAATATACGGAACGATATCACTACATTTTCTCAACATGACTTGGAATCTTTACATGAGACTTGGGAAAAGCACAAGGATCTATTGAGGAGGTGTCCATATCATGGTATACCGGATTGGTTGCAAGTGCAAACATTCTACAATGGTTTGAGTGGCTCAACTAGAAATTTAGTTGATGCAGCAGCTAGCGGAGCTCTTATGGCCAAAACATATGAAGAGGCTTATGATCTTCTCGAAACCATGGCTGCGAATGCTTATCAATCGCCTTCGGAGAGAATTGCATCAAAAAAAGCATTTGGAGTTTATGAGGTTGACGCACTCACTGCTCTCACTACCCCAGTTGCCATATTGTCGCAACAACTTAGCTCTTTTACTGCTAATCCGGTTCCCACATTAGCAATTTTTACAATGGTCCTCACCCAAGTACAAAGTGTCAAGTTGGGAACCTATTCGCCCTATCTCGGCCAGAACAAGCACAATTTGTGGGGAATGCTTCCTAGCAGAACAATCCATACTCTAACACCTACAATCCAGGATGGCTCAACCATCTAAACTTTTCATGGATGAATGGACAAAGCACAATGAGACCACCACCATCAAATTTTTAGTCTCCAAATCAGTCTCAATAAGCACCTAAAGTTTCTATAGAATATGCTCTCACCCAATTCATGGCAAGGACAGAAGCAACATTGCAGAAACATGAGTCTTTTATTCAAAATCAATTAGCTTCTATCCAAAACTTGAAGGTTCAAATGGACCAAATTTCCAGTATACTGAGCGCAAGACCTCAAGAGTTATTACCTTGTAACATTGAGCCAAACGTAAAGAAGAATGTCAATGCCATTACTCTTTATAGCAGTGAGGAGTTGTTGAAACATGAAAGAAAAATCAATGAACCAAGGAAGCTGACAAAGGAAAATATAGTAGAAGAGTCTGCTGAAACTGCCGAAACACCAAACAAAGATGCCAAGAATCCAAAGTTAAAGCTATTTCTAGACAACCCTCCACCATTTGTACCTTCTATCCCATTTCCTCAACGATTCCAGAAATAAAATCTAGATAAGTAATTCTTTAAATTTCTGGACAATTTTAAGAAATTGCACATTAATATTCCTTTTGCAGATGCGTTGGCGCAAGTGACCAACTATGTGAAATTTTTAGAGGAGATCCTCTCCAACAAATGGAAGCTGGAGAAATATAAGACGGTGGCACTCACTGAGGAATGCAGTGCTATTTTGGAAAAAAAGTTACCACCCAAGTTGAAAGATTCAGGAAGTTTTATGATTCTTTGCACTATTGGCAATTTGTTTATTGATAAAGCTTTATGCGATCTTGGTGCAAGTATAACTTGGGCTTGGAGAAGCTAAGCCTACTACTATCTCATTGTAATTGGCTGATAAGTCTATCAAGTATCCGAGGGGAATCATAAAAGACGTGTAGATAAAAGTTGACAAGTTTATCTTCGTGATAGACTTTATTATTCTTGACATGGAGGAAGACCAAGATATTCCAATCATTCTTGCTCAATCATTTTTAGGAACTAGAAAAGCTCTTATTGATGTGCAAAAAGGCCAACTGACCTTGAGAGTTTAAGATAAACAAGTCACATTCAAAATCTTTAAGCCTATTGAAGCACCTTAGCAGAGTTGATAGTTGTTTGCGAGTAGACGCTGCTGATGAATGTATCCAAGTAACTACTCAAGCAAAATAATAATTTGAGCCTTTAAAAATTTGTTCATTTAGATTTTCAAACAAAGTTGAAACTTTGAAATTTGTGCGTCAAGCGAGTTTGCGATGACTGAAATGGTATACTGATGGTGGAGGGAGCCTCAATGAGTCTGTGATCATTTTACTAGAGCTAGGGTGATGAGATCCAGATACAGTCTGGCTGGAGACTATAAACTAAGCACTTCTTAGGAGGTAACCCAAATGTTTTGCATTTTCTTTTTTTTATTGCGTAGTTTTTTTTAGTTGTTTAATATTCATTTTTTCCTTTTAGTTAGATGAATTTTTTTGTTTCACATTTCAGGATCTGAATAAAGTTTCGGGGATGATTCATAAAATAAGGAGTGATATGCCACCAACAAATGAATGCACGCTCATCATTGTCCTAGAAGAGGATGATGATGAAGTTGATGATAACTAACACTATTCAGGGAAGTCTTTTATACCTTATCTTGCTTTACTTAACATTGAGGGCAATGTTAGTTCTAAGTTTGGGGGTGGATGTGTGTGCTTCATTTGATCATGTTTGTTTATAATTTTTAAAAATTGATGAATGTTGTGTTCATGTATGTGCTTGACTTTTATGATATTTTTACCTTTCTTTTAATTCTTTGACATATTGAGCACATAGGCTTGAACATTTGGTTTTTCAGCTTGCCTAGAAAAAGTTTATGTGAACTCGATACTTTTTTTGCGATCTCATATAATTCTAAAACTTGTTTGATTGTCACTCGAGGTGAAATCCTAGACTACATAACATTAGGAAAGTGATTTAGGTCATTTTTGAATCGTTTGAGCCTTTCAAGCCATTCTGTTTATGATGTATAATCCCTAATGTCCCATGTTGAGCCTGTTGAACTATTTTCTTTGTCACTCTATAAATCAACCTCAGCCAAAGAATTGAAATAAATTATTTATCTTACATATTACCCTACACTTAGCTCATGTCTATTCTGGTAACATCATTTTGAGCATTGAAAGTGGTTTTAAAAAAAATATTGGTAAAAGAGAAGTGGTGATTTGTACAAAACATTCAAAACAAATATAAAGATATTGAAAAAAAGGTGCAACACCCATTGTTCATATAAACAAATAAGTTTGGGGGTGTAACAGTTCAAAAAAATATGAAAAAATGGAGTTTAATGAATAAAGTGATGTGATAAATCAAGAAATGAAAGGTTCGTGACGGTGTGAGATGAAGATGTGATGATACTCATCAACAAAGGTCTAGAATAGTTGTGTACTATGAGTAATTTGAGTCACTATATCATCTTTTATCCTACTATTACCCTTGTCATACATTTCAAGCTTTTAAAGTCCTAATGATCATTAATGTTATGTTAGTCTATATTAGTGGAGAGCGACATGAAAAACAAGCCTATGAAGTTTTAAAATATATAAATAAGAGATAAAAAAATTATTATGAGTTTGCATAAGCCAATCCGTGTAGCGAATTTGGCAAATTTGAAGGATTTAAAGGATTTAAAGATTCGTGAATTTGGCAGTTGAGTTGAAATCGTACATTTTGATGATATTTTAAGATTTCCTTAAGTTATAAACTCATAATGATTTTTGAAGCCCATTTAGTTAATTAGTTGTGATTATCACTTGATATTTTTCTTTTTTTAATTTTTTCTTTTGCTCGAAGACTAGCAAAACGTTAAGTTTGGAGGTATTTGATGAGTGGTTTTATACTGATTAATTAAGTACCTTTTGCTTAACTTTTTAATCAGTTTTTGAGAGTTTTGTGAATTTTATTATCTTTTTTAGTATTTGTTTTGCAGATTTGAGGATGACGAAAGAATGTCATTTGGATGTACAAAAATCTACATTCATCTTATATTTTTTCTATAAAAAAAAACTCAACTATTCAAAAAAAAAAACTTTAAAAATGCAGCACCTAGGCACTACAGCTACTAGAAAATGAACATTTTCTAGTGAAGGCAGCACCTAGGCGCTGCCAAGTGGACAAGTAAGGGTAAAAATAGTATTTCTGCCCTCTTTATGAAATCTCCCATCAATTTTAAGTATCCCAGTATAGCGCCTATGTGCTGCAGCTACTAAAAAATGAACATTTTCCAGTGAAGGCCAGGCGGACAAGTAAGACAAAAATGATACTTTTGCCCTATTTAAGGCATCTCTCATCAATTTGAAGTATCCCAATTCAACGTCAAGGCGTTGCAGCTACTAGAAAATGAACATTTTCCAGTAAAGATAGCTCCAGACGGACAAGTAAGGGCAAAAATGGTATTTTTACCCTCTTTAGGGCATCTCCCATCAATTTAGCCAATGCTAGGTGGACAAGTAAATGCAAAAATGATATTTTTACCCTCTTTAGGGCATCTTCTATCAATTTTAAATATTCAAAGAGCCTCCAAATCAGTTTTTGGATGGAGGGGAGAAGTGAAAGTAATCTAAGCAAGAACAATGAAAAAGATAAGAAGATAAGAAGAATAGGAGATATTTTCTTTCAAAATTTGAGAAGAAGACATCCATAAGGGGAAGAAACTCATTCTCTTCCAAATTCTATTTTTATTTTCTTCTTTCTCTCTTTGATTATGTGTATGAATTTGTTAATTTGTCTTTCATTTTCATCATAAAAAAGTTTCTTTTTCTAGAGTTGTGATGTAATCTAATTAGAATGTTTTGAATATTTTTATCAATTCAATTCTTGATTTATTTTTTAATCGGAGTTTTCTATATGGTTTCTAATGCTTTCAATTATTTGACCATTAATTAAATAATTTACTAATCATGCTTATTCAGAAGGTGATATATGTGTTTAGTTCTATATGTAAAAAATTATAAATTATATGTGAGATATGAATATATTTGCATGATTTGTGTAGTCTTGTTTGAGATCTATAGCAATTGATGATATTTTTGTTAGATCTCGGGAGAGACGATTGGATAATTTAAAAATTCTCGACTATCATTTGAAAAATAAATTAAAATTGATAAAATAAATTATTCAATTCGAACTAGTTATGGTGAAATCATAACTCTATACTTTTAAGTTTTTAAATTTTATCATTAATTAATTTTGATTATTAGTTTAGTTTAATTAAATTTAGTTTATAATCATCAATATATTATTAAATTTATTCAAATAAAATTAGAGTTAATAGAATTTCGATATTTAATAATTTAATATTTTTTATAAAAATGATACTTATTTATTATTTTATTATTTATTAATAATAATTTTTACTCGCATTGAGAAAATTCGCAACAGTTTTTGACGGGTTGTGCATAAACAGGGATAGTATACAAATAAATTCTTTTAAATACTTCTGTACTTTTACCTTGAAAAAAGAAAACGTTGAGTGTTTGAAGATGTGTTGCTTCTCTAAAATCGAGTAAGAAGCCCAAGCACAACAGTCCCACTTTTACTACTTTAGTAAATATTTTAGAGTTACTTTGGATATTTTTATCTTCCAAAGATTTTGTATATTCCAAGAGGAATGGGTTTTAAGGTCATTTTACTTTGATTTTGCACCAACACTTTTTTTACCAAACATTCCAACTTTAGCTTCTTCTTTTTTTAACTTTTCATTTTTTTTTTCAAGCACACTCAAATTTTATTTCTTCCATACTTTTTCACTTTTTATAAACTTTAGCATTTCTTTGCAAACATTCTCTTACTAAAAGACAATTTTATCATAATGCCGTTATGCCAAGGGGATATATATATTATATATATAAGTGAGGAAAAAAAAAAAGTTTTATTTTTGATAAGGACTATTTTGGCTCAGAAATGAAAATTGATCCCACAAGTTGAGTCCAATTGAAATCGGGCAGACGTAGTTTAGAATCTTAGAATCAGCTCAATTATTAAAATAATTAAAGATATATAATTTTAAAATGAGCAGCGCAACTTTTCAGCACGTGGGCTGCCCTTTGATTAAAATTAATAGCTCAATCAGTTTTCTTTGGACCTTTAGTTTTATAAGAAATGGAAGACCAAAAAATGGTGTAATGATTCTTCTTCTTCTTATTATTATATATATATATATATATATATATATATAAATGTGGGGTTTCTTAAAGTTATTATCTATCGGTCGACATTTCAGTGGGTCCTTCACAAATTGCTTTTCCTCAATTTGCCCTCAGTAGTTTTCAGTTGAAGGATAGTTGGCACCAAATAAATTGTCTTAGCAAGTGTTTTTGGGTGGGAATGAGCCAGATTGACAAATTAATATATGGGGCTGGGGGGAGGGGTGGGTGGGTGGGATAGGGCTAATTAGTCATAACATCTGTCTTTAGCAATTTGCATTTGTTTTTCTTATATAGTTGTCAAATAATTTCAACCTTCATAATTGAAAGTTATGTATGAAATTCAAAATCACAGATAGAATTATAAATTTAGAATAATCAATTAAAAATTTGAAATTAAATTTAAAAAATTAAATTTTGAATAAAAAACTGAAAAACTCAAAACCAAAATTGAAAAAAATGGTAAAATCAAAGGAAGAATAATATTTAGTTAAAAAATAAAAATTTACCATTAAAAAAAAAGGAAAATATCTGATTCAACTAAAAATAATAATTCTTATATTTGCCCACGCATCACTTTCTTTAATCAACTTATCTATACTTAAAACGATATTTTTTTCACAGGAAAAAATTGAATACACATAAAGTAAAGGTTATACAGTACCAAACAGTAAGAATAAGGGGTGTACCGAATCAGATAAAACTGTCAAAATTATAAATTGAAAATCAAATCGAATTAATTAATTTGATTCGATTATCATTGATTTTTTTATTTTATTTTTCTGTTTGATTTTTAATTAATCGAATTTTAAAAAAAAATAATAGAATTATAAATATATTTCTTATTTATTATTTTTAATTTGGGTGAGAAAAACATAAAAAATAATATAAAAATATTTAAAAAATATAAAAATATAAAAATATAATTTTTAAAATAAAAATAGTATAAAAATATAATATAAAAATATATATATATATATAAATAATAATTTAATAACCAAAATAAAAAAATTAAAATTAAATTAATAATTAAAAATTTAAAAAATAAAAAATAAAAAAATGAATTGAAAATTTCGATTTCATTCAATTCAATTAATTAGTTGTGAACCCTTAATAAGAATCATGTCAAGTCATTCATATAAAAATACCAAGTATATATGTAAGAATTCTCTAGAAATCACTTTCCCGACTAGAAAACTCATGCCGAAAACCTAGAAGGAATATCGCTTGTCCTAATCATGTAATACAAAAAAACTATAACCAAAAAAAAAAAAAAAAAAAAATAGAAAAAAGGAAAAGACAAGTATGCTCACATCAAATGACTAGGAAACATACAAACCTATAGAACTAGATCGATCATGAATGAAAGTGAATCTTGGTTTGCCTGCTTCAGTTCTTAGTCCCCTTCTTATTATCAACCTTGGCAGCAGCAGAGCAGCACAAAGGTATGGGAAATCTTCCAACCCTCTTCCAGCAAAGGCGGCAGCGGCGAGGAACTGACGGTGGTGTTGGCGATGGACGTCTGGGAGCTGGAGGTATAAAATCGGAAATATTTTTGGCTGACAAGCACAAATTAATTAGTGATAATCGAAAAATGATATATAAAAATTTTGTATTTACGCTTTATCAGCACCTAGGAATATATCGAACGTTCAAAAGTCCGTTTTATCACCGACTTCTTTCCAAAAGAAGTGGTGGTTTAAAAGAGAGAGAGAGAGAGAGAGAGAGAGAGAGAGAAAATAAAAAATAAAAAAATAAAAAAATAAATTGAGAATTTAACAGAAGAATCTACAGTGGAATATATAAGAATACCCTTTGTAAATGAGGAATGGTTCTTCCCCATGGAAGTGGGAGTCTTGGGCACATCCTTAGCAGCTACCAGGACTGAGGCAATGAAGCAGGTTATGAACAAAGAGAAAAGAAGGTGGAGAATTGGCTTTCTTGGATACATTTTGGAGTTATAATATGATATTGGAAGACTTGAAAACCCTAGCAAGCTAGCAATTAAGGCCTGTTATCTCTCCTTCTACATATATAGGTGAAGATTCTGGGGAAGGCGGCCGTGCTAATGTAAAGACATTTAAATATGGGAATATGGTCCGAATGATGACAAAAGAATGGAAAGTGAGAGTAAAGGAAAGAGACCTTAGTGATTTGCTAGGGGCAGTCGGACTACCTAACTTAATTGAGCGAGTAAATAACCGCTCGTAGTTTATATAATCATTTATGTGGAAATGAAATAGAGGAACTAAAGTGAAGCTCCAAATGAGAAAAAAATCTTAATGACCCCAAACATATAGACAAATGTCAAATAATGTAGGCTTGTCCAAGCACAACTTTTACTTTAGGAAGCCTCTAAAGATCAATGTGAAAGGGCAATTAAGAGACCAAATTAAGCCTTTGAAAACCGGATCAGGCAATGAATCACCTTATGACTCCTGATGGACCATTTTACTACCTTATCCTTCAATACAAGGAGTGATTCTGAGGCATATGGCAACACTGATCACAACCGTCCAATCTACCCATAAAAGGATACCTAAGTTGCCCGATGCTACCCAAGGGACCCCGCGAACCATGTGGCCGGGGCCCAATGACCAATTAAGACCATTTTAAAAGGACCAAAAGAACAATTAGAGCAGGACCAGATGACCATTTCAATAAGCATGTGGCTTGAAATTGAGAATGATCATTTCAATGAGTTTACCATTTGTGAACAATTTTCACTTGTAAACATTTTGTACAATAGTAATTTATCAACTTTGAAACACTTTAATTGTGGGCATGTGGTGTAGCTTGGACCTGGATTTTTGTTGGTAACAAAGGAGTCTTCTTCACAACCGCTTTTCCACACGACAAAAAATTGTCCCACCTTTCCTCAATTTGCCCTCAATGGTTATGAGTTGAAGGACGGTTGGCAGCAAAATAAATTGTCATATATAGCGGGTGGGAATGGGGCAGGTGGACAAAATTGCCCTTTAAAAATGAATGTTGAATAGGGATAGTAAAAGAGCGGATTCAAATTTGGATCCGTGATGAATCCGTCCTGTTCGGAATGAATCTAAACCTGACTAAATGAGTCTTAGTGGACCCACTCGAACCCGCCCCATATTATTTTTATTTTTATTATAAGATATATTTTACAATTACTAATTAGTTTAACTTAACTGATTTATGAATTAAGTGATTGTTCATAATATTATTAGATCAATTAAAAAATTATTGTAAAAATATTTACAAAGTTCAGTTTCAATTCAAAAATATTATAATTGATTTATACAGTACCTAATATAAATATATACATTATGAATAAGCTAGTTATATTTAAGATTGAAGCAACCATACGTAGACAAACTATATGTAACATTTCAAAATAATAGCACATAATTTTACTATATTCATCTCTTATAAATTAATGCTATTATCACATTTAGTAATTAGAAAAATATAATCAAAAATCAATTAACACTGTATCACTAGTATTTAGTCAAGAATGGCACGATTCAATAGCTATACGAAAAAAAAAATGACTATATAAGACCAAGAAAAGTTAAAAGAAAATAATTTTTAGCGGGTTGGCGGGTTCATGCAGGTTGAACTTGCCAGGTTTTGGGTCTGGGGCGGGGTAGGGGGGTCCATGTGGGTTGGACAACTGAGTTTTGGGTTTGAAGCGGGGCAAGTCTCGTGTCCAATTTTTTTTTAATGGGGCGGGTCTTGGGTTGGTCAAACCGACTCCATTGTCATTCCTATTGGAGCAATGCGTACAGTGTTTTATTTTTAGTTTGTGGATTTCTTCAAATTGATAGATTTTATGAACTTACACATGTTTATTAATTTAAAAATATTTTTTTCTTTTTAATTTTTGAGAAGATTAATTCCAGCAAGAATTATGTTACTATCGTGAAAAAGAACTAGACTAATTAATTAGAGCCAAACAATTTTTTTACTTTTAATTCTTAAATTTAATTTCACCACATTACTTAACTTAAATTAAAATAGAAAATGATACTACTGTGTAAAGTTTAATTAAATTCACTATTAAAAACAAGCTCAAATATTTTAATTTCAACCTATATATATATATATATATCTTAAAACTGTTATCATTTTAGTTTTTCTTGAATAAAATGGATAACTATGTAAATTATCTATAAAATATACTACAATAAACAATTCAGGAACTAAAAAGAAAATTACAGACTAAAGTGTAACTTTGTTACTTTCTTTTAATCATTTTGCTCTTTTAAAATGACATGCATTGTGCGCGTGACTGTTTTTTCGCTTAAAATGATCTTGGGATTGATGGAGAACAAATTCTAAACTTTAGAGATTGTAAAGTCACAATTTTGATTTTAAAAATGAAAGAGATTATTAGTATGATTTGTCATTTCCTAAAAAAACACCCTTCCATCCTTTAAAGATTGAGTAAACATTATTTTAGTAATATTAACTATCAAATTGATATATGAATTTTCACAACTGCTTTAATTGGTACAGGAGTTTTTTTTTTATTAATGTCAAATTAT
The DNA here is from genome assembly GCA_019321725.1 of Paulownia fortunei. Lineage (NCBI taxonomy): Eukaryota > Viridiplantae > Streptophyta > Magnoliopsida > Lamiales > Paulowniaceae > Paulownia > Paulownia fortunei. The sequence continues at coordinate 22,279,889 of CM033108.1, read as the reverse complement.
TACATGAATTTTTGCAAATGCTCTTATTGATATCTAAATTTTGCCATAAATATCAAATTAATACATATTGGATGAACTTCATTCAATTCTCCATATAAAATATTTTATACTTATGAATTTATCCTTTTAAATCCTAATCTAGTTTCAAGTATCCATTTAACTTTTCAAGATATTTCAAATGTCTAAACAAGTTTTACATTATAATAATATAAATAATATCATAAGTAATAATTACACAACCATATATGTAAGATATATAAATACTTATAATTTGATAATGAATCTTAAGATTTCAAATATACCGTCAACAAGGAAAATTCATTAGCCACCTTCATAATATTCAATATGACTATTTTAAGATATGCTTATTTTATGTTTGGTTGTTTCACGCCTAACTTCTTAAGCATGTGACTAATACTTTCTTTAAAAGAATTGTTTATATATCCACCATAAGAAAAAAAATATTATTAATAAAATATTAAGTGACAATATCAAAATTATTATGAAAATTATATTAAGTGTATTTCTTATCATAATAAAAATTTCACAAGTTTAATAGTAATAAAAGTTGTACGTAAATTATCACTATTGAATAAATATTATCAAAATTGTGTATAAGCAAGTGGCATATGGTAGAGATAACATAAATGGCCACAATGACTGCAAAATTGCATTTTAGTCCATCCTGTATGAGATTTTGAATTTGGTCCAATTTTTTTTATAAAAAAACTTAGCATTTTTGATCCCAAAACTTACATGCAGTTAACGTTTGAACACAAAATATAACGTGGGCGTTTAGTCCAACATTGGGACTAAAGTTGCATGCTCTCCCATCATAGGTGATCAAAAGTGCAATTTTACCTCAAATTAAGATCAAACAAATACAAGCAACTTATTTTCTAAAAAAAATATCAATGTTGTGCCAAACACTAAGCTGGTTGATCATAAAACTAATGATGGTTATTAAGGGATTGCGATTGATATTACAAATTATGTCTGGATGATGAAGGAAAAAATACGATAGTAACTGTTGCTTTAGACACTCTAAACTAAGGCACTTTTAGATAAAGTGCCAACAAAAACATGTTGGAGCTCCATAACCTAACCTTTAACATACCCATAAAATAAAATAAAATAAACCCGAATCATATATATTCAAAACACTGATACGAGGGTAACACAAATAACTTTTTATTGTAATTAGTATTTTTTTTTATTATAATACAATCAATACATGTCAAGTATATATTGATGATGTCATTAAACACACTTCGATTGTATAATTAGTAGTAATATTGTAATAAAAGATGAAATATCAATTATAATAAAGAATTCGGAGTAACAAATAAGAGCCTTATTCTTGGAATCATAGAAGGAAAGATTAGGGTACTTATTCGGCCAATCGAACAAAATCGAACCAAAATCATAAATCGAACATCGAATGGAATTAATCGATCCGGTTTGGTTATAACTGAATTTTTCTTTTTTATTTTTTGGTTAATTGATTTTTTTTTAAAACAAAAAAATAGATAAAAATATAAATAATAGATTTATAAATGTATTTTTTATTTTTTATTTTTTAGTTTGGGTGTGAAAAAAAATAGTATAAAAATAAATAGTAAGTATAAAAATATTATAATAAAATTATATATATATATATATTATAATTTGATGTTAGGTTCGATTTACAGAAATCAAAAACCAAAATCCAACCAAAAACAAAAAAAATAAAAAAGGAAAAAGGAAGAGGACTTCCGAGTCAACACTCTTAAAGGCTCGTCTTAGAAGACCTAATAATTGATATTTTTTTGAAACTAACTTTAAATTATTTGTGAAGTTAGTCTCTTTATTGATGGACACACATCTAAAAAGACAACGAAGTACTCCAAAACCCAAAATAAAGATTTTTTTTTAATTGAATACAACGTCATCAAACTTAGGAAATTTTATGTAATATTGAGATGAAAAAAATTATTAGAAAATTCAAATATAATAAGCATCGAATGGGGTTTTTGGACAGGAACCGCTCTTAATAATTTTCCCCTTAACTTTAGGAATATGAAAAATACTTTTTTTTTTCTTTTCTTTTCTAATAGCAAATTAATCTGTGTATCAAAGTATAATAGTGTCATCTTTGATTGAAAAACATATTTAGAAATTAGCCAAATTTGAGCCTGTCTTTAATCTGTCACAACACCCATCTAACATGACATTGATCTTTTGGCTTATTAAGGCACCCCTTCTCATCGGGCAGTGTACATACCAGAGAAAATTCAACCTCAGGTCTAAGCCAAGTTAATTGTGGAGAAATTTAATGCATATTTGTTTTATCATTAGTTCATATTTTGAGAAAAATAATCAATCACAAGACAATGGTGAAAATACGATAATCACAAGACAAAAGCATATTACGCATTTGTTTCTCATCTTTTTCCACAAAAATTTGAAAAAAATATTATAATATTTTTTTATTATTGTTAATGGTGAAAATACGATAATAGTGATATTTTTTCTACAATAGTACTTTATCAATAATACTTACAATTAATATTATTTATAATAAAATTATTTATCGGGTCTCCTTCAATAACAATAATAAAAAATATTATGATATATTTTTTTTTTATATGGAATGACATAAAAAATATAGTGTGACGGCAGTTGATGAAGAATATTTTGATAAAAAATTAATTTAAAATTAATATAGGGGGGGGGGGGGGGGTTAAGGACGGTTGGCAGCAAAATAAATTGTCATATATAGCAGGTGGGAATGGGACAGGTGGACAAAATTTGCCCTTTAAAAATGAATGTTGAATAGGGATGCTAATAGAATTGGTTCAAATTTGGACTCGTAATAAATCCGCCCCATTCAAGATAGGTCTTAACCTGGCTAAGTGGGTCTTTGAGTTGGTATAGATTTTAATTTTTAAAATTCGATTGGGTTTGGGTCAGATAACGGATCTTAGTGGATTCATCCAAACCCGCAACGTAATATTTTTGTTTTTATTATAAGATATATTTTATAATTACTAATTAGTTTAATTTAACTGATTTTTGAGTTAAGTAATTGTTCACAATATAATATTATTAGATCAACTAAAAAATTATTGCAAAAATATTTACAGATTTCAGTTTCAATTCGAAAATATTATAATTGATTTATATAGTGCCAAATATAAATATGAATTATGAATAAACTAGTTATATTAAGATTGAAGCAAACATACGCAGACAGACTATATGTAACATTTTAAAATAATTGACACATAATTTTATTATATTAATCTCCTATAAATCAATGCTATTATCACATTTAGTAATTAGAAAAATATAATCAAACTCAATTAACACTGTATCACTAGTATTTAGTCAAAAATGTCAAAATCTAATAACTATACAAAAAGAAAAATGACCATATAAGACCAAAAAAAGTTAAGAGAAAATAATTTTTAGCGGGTTGGCGAGTCCATGCGGGTTAGACCCGCCAGGTTTTGGGTCTGGGGCGGGGCGTAAGGGTCCATGCGGGTCGGTTTTTGGATCAGGGGCATGGCGTGAGGGTCCATGCGGGTTAGACCAACAGGGTTTTGGTATGGGGTAGGGCGAGGCAGGTTCTCAATCGAAACGGGGTGGGGCAAGTCTCGTGTCGAATTTTTTCTTGATGGGGTGGGTCTCGGGTTAGCCAAACCTACTCTATTGACATTCCTAATATTGAAGCAATGCGTACGCTTTCAGGTGTTTTATTTTTATTTTTTTGGATTTCTTCAAATTGATAGATTTTATGAACTTACACATGTTTATTAATTTAAAAATAATTTTTTTCTTTTTTAATTTTTGAGAAGATGAATTCCAGCAAGAATTATATTACTATCGTGAAAAAGAACTAGAACTAATTAATTGGAGCCAAACAAATTTTTTACTTTTAATTCTTAAATTTAATTTCACCACATTACTTAACTTAAATTAAAGTAGAAAATTTTACTAATGTGTAAAGTTTAATTAAATTCACAATTAAAAACAAGCTCAAATATTTTAATTTCAACCTATATATATATATATATATCTTAAAACTGTTATCATTTTAGTTTTTCTTGAATAAAATGGATAACTATGTAACTTATCTATAAAATATACTACAATAAACAATTCAGGAACTAAAAAGAAAATTACAGACTAAAGTGCAACTTTGTTACTTTCTTTTAATCATTTTGCTCTTTTAAAATGACATGCATTGTGCGCGTGACTGTTTTTTCGCTTAAAATGATCTTGGGATTGATGGAGAACAAATTCTAAACTTTAGAGATTGTAAAGTCACAATTTTGATTTTAAAAATGAAAGACATTATTAGTATGATTTGTCATTTCCTAAAAAAACACCCTTCCATCCTTTAAAGATTGAGTAAACATTATTTTAGTAATATTAACTATCAAATTGATATATGAATTTTTACAACTGCTTTAATTGGTACAGGAGTTTTTTTTATTAATGTCAAATTGTTACGTGAGTTTTTGCAGATGCTTTGATTGATACCTAAGTTTTGCCATAAATATTAAATTAATGCATATTAGATGAACTTCATTCAATTCTCCATATAAAATATTTTATACTTATGGATTTATCCTTTTAAATCCTAATCTAGTTTCAAGTATCCATTTAACTATTCAAGATATTTCAAATGTCTAAACAAGTTTTACATTATAATAATATAAATAATATCATAAGTAATAATTACACAACCATATATGTAAGATATATAAATACTTATAATTTGATAATGAATCTTAAGATTTCAAATATACCGTCAACAAGGAAAATTCATTAGCCACCTTCATAATATTCAATATGACTATTTTAAGATATGCTTATTTTATGTTTGGTTGTGTCACGCCTAACTTCTTAAGCATGTGACTAATACTTTCTTTAAAAGAATTGTTTATATATCCACCATAAGAAAAAAATTATTATTGATAAGATATTAAGTGATAATGTCAAAATTATTATGAATATTATATTAAGTGTATTTTTTATCACAATAAAATTTTTCACAAGTTTAATAGTGATAAGAGTTGTATGTAAATTGTCACTATTGAATAAATATTATCAAAATTGTGTATAAGTTGTCATTATCAACAAATGGCATATGGTAGAAATAACATAAATTGCCACAATGACTCAGTATACTTCAGTTGTCGCTGAGTTGCTTATTAGTGACAGTAAGAACTCGAGGGCAAAATTACATTTTAGTCCATCCTGTATGAGATTTTGAATTTGGTCCAATTTTTTTTTAAAAAAACTTAGCATTTTGATCCCAAAACTTACATGCAGTTAACTTTTGAACACAAAATATAACGTGGGCGTTTAGTCCAACATTGGGACTAAAGTTGCATGCTCTCCCATCATAGGTGATCAAAAGTGAAATTTTACCTCAAATTAAGATCAAACAAATACAAGCAACTTATTTTCTAAAAAAAATATCAATGTTGTGCCAAACACTAAGCTGGTTGATAATAAAACTAATGATGGTTATTAAGGGATTGCGATTGATATTACAAATTATGTCTGGATGATGAAGGAAAAAATACGATAGTAACTGTTGCTTTAGACACTCTAAACTAAGGCACTTTTAGATAAAGTGCCAACAAAAACATATTGGAGCTCTCATAACCTAACCTTTAACATACCCATAAAATAAAATAAAATAAACCCATATCATATATATTCAAAAAGCTGATACGAGGGTAACACAAATAAGTCTTTATTGTAATTAGTATTTTTTTTTATGGTAATACAATCAATACATGTCAAGTATATATTAATGATGTCATTTAATACACTTCGAGTGTATAATTAGTAGTAATATTGTAATAAAAGATGAAATATCAATTACAATAAACATAAAGAATCCAGAGTAACAAATAAGAGCCTTATTCTTGGAATCATAGAAGGAAAGATTAGGGGTGCTTATTCGGCCAGTCGAATAAAATCGAACCAAAATCATAAACCGAAAACCGAACGGAATTAATTGATTCGGTTTGGTTATAACTGAATTTTTCTTTTTGATTTTTTTTAAAACAAAAAAATAGATAAAAATATAAATAATAGATTTATAAATGTATTTTTTATTTTTTATTTTTTAGTTTGGGTGTGAAAAAAAATAGTATAAAAATAAATAGTAAGTATAAAAACATTATAATAAAATTATATATATATATATTATAATTTGATGTTAGGTTCGATTTACAGAAATCAAAAACCAAAATCCAACCAAAAACAAAAAAAATAAAAAATGAAAAAGGAAGAGGACTTCCGAAGTCAACACTCTTAAAGGCTCATGTCTTAGAAGACCTAATAATTGATATTTTTTTGAAACTGACTTTAAATTATTTGTGAAGTTAGTCTCTTTATTGATGGACCACACATCTAAAAAGACAACGAAGTACTCCAAAACCCAAAATAAAGATTTTTTTTTTAATTGAATACAACGTCAAACATAGGAAATTTTATGTAATATTGAGATGAAAAAAATTATTAAAAAATTCAAATATAATAAGCATAGAATGGGATTTTTGGACAGGAACCGCTTTTAATAATTTTCCCCTTAACTTTAGGAATATGAAAAATACTTTTTTTTTTCTTTTTTCTTTTCTAATAGCAAATTAATCTGTGTATCAAAGTATAATAGTGTCATCTTTGATTGAAAAACATATTTAGAAATTAGACAAATTTGAGCCTGTCTTTAATCTGTCACAACACCCATCTAACATGACATTGATCTTTTGGCTTATTAAGGCACCCCTTCTCATCGGGCACTTGTACATACCAGAGAAAATTCAACCTCAGGTCTAAGCCAAGTTAATTGTGGAGAAATTTAATGCATACTTGTTTTATCATTAGTTCATATTTTGAGAAAAATAATCAATCACAAGTCAATTGTGAAAATACGATAATCACAAGACAAATGCATACTATACATTTATTTCTCATATTTCCAAGTAAAAGTCAAGAAAAATATATTGTAATATTTTTTTATTGTTGTCAATGGTAAAAATACGATAATAGTGGTATTTTTTCTATAAATAACGATAGTACTTTATCAATGGTACTGACAATCAATATTATTTACAACAAAATTATTTGTCGGGTCTCCTCCAATGACAATAATAAAAAATATTATGACGTATTTATTTTATTTTTGTGTGGAAAGACATGAAAAAGATGGCGTGACGGCAGTTGATGAAGAACATTTTGATAAAAAAAATAATTTGAAATTGATATTAGGGGGAGGTTAAAGTACTGTAATAAATATAAGTTAAGGGGTCAATGTGATTAAATTTACTTTTGGAGATAAAGTGTTAAAATGATTAAGTTTGAGGGTATAAAATGTTTAAAATTTACGTTTGGGGTAATATGTCAAAATAATCAAATTTGGACGGATAAAGTGCCATTTACCCAATAATGGATAATTTTTCCCATTTACCCATTGACCCAAAAGTGACACTGGGTTGCAAAGTGCCATTTACCCGCTTATACAAAACTAAATTTTAAGCATTTTGCTTCTAAGTGTTATTTTTAGATCATTGTTTTTACTAGATTGCTTTTTGTCAGCTGCCACCACATTTTTTTCAAAATTTCATATAAAAGTTAAGAAAAATGCATTGTAATATATTTTTTTTATTACCAATGGCTAAGACATGGCAAACGGTAGTACTTTTGCTGTAAATAATAATAATACTTTTATCAATGACATGGACAATCAATATTATTTTATAACAAAAGTACCATCATTTGTCGTGTCTTCTCTATTGATAATAATAAAAAATATTATAATGTATTTTTTTTTACTTTTGCATGGAAAGATAGGAAAAAAATGTGCAATGGCGGTTGAAGAAGAACATTATAATCGAAATTTGATATAAAATTGGCATTGGGGGGAGGGGGACAAAGTGTTATAATAAATATAAGTTGAGAGGTCAAAGTACTTAAAATTTACTTTGGGGGTAAAGTGTCAAAAAGATTAAATTTGAAGGGGAAAAGTGCTTAAAATTTACTTTTGAGGGTAATATACCAAAATAATTAGATTTAGTGGGGGTAAAATGCCATTTGCCCTATATACATATATGGAAAAAAATATATATATAGAGAAAATTTCAGTTTTGGTCCCATAAGATTGAGACTGTTTTGATTTTAGTCCATTTATCTTAAAATGGTCCCATAAAAAAATTATTGTAAATTTGCACCCGTTGTTAGCAAATAGACGATAATGGTAGATTTGGCCATTTGTTGTGGAATGGGAGGGAAAAGTAAGAGGGCAAGGTTTGTTTTTGGAGGAAAATCATGAAGTAGCAACGATAAAGGTTGGGAAGGTTGATGAACATTATTCTTCACCATTTTTGTCACTTTCAAGCTCCAAAGTAGTTATTTTTTTTAAAAAAATATCTTCATCAACACAATCAAGAATATTTTGTCACTTGAAAAATTTGCTCGACTGCGAACTTTCAAGACAAATAAATTTTATTTTTTTAGAAATATAATTTAAAAATAGGTGAAGTAGTGATGTTAAAATCAAATTAAATGGAATTAAAATTTTAGTAAACAAAAATTTGGTATGCCAAAATTCTATACTAGGTACCGATCAAAAGCAATCAATTTGAATCTTTTTTGGTTTGATAATTTGGTTAACCGATTTTTTTTTAAAAAATAACAAAATAATTAAAAATTAGATAACTAATATGTCATATCTTTGTTGTTCATATTCACTGTGACTTTTTTATAAGGGTGTTCATAGTTCGATAAACTGCTAGAATTGAATCGAAACTAAAAATTCAATTCATATCAAACAAATTAATTTGGTATTCAGTTTTTTTTTTTTTTGCTTTTAGAAAAAAATTGCTATTTGATTTAATTTTGATTTTTTATATTGGTTTACCGAACTATACAAGATTATAATTTTTATATAGTCCATAAATAATTTTTATTTAATATTATTATAATTATTGATTACTTTTATAGTACCAAAACTAAAAAATAGTAAATAAAAAGTACAATCATGATTTATTTGTTAATTATTTTATTATTTAGAAATATTTCATAACCATGTCATCGAACCAAATAATGAAAAGGATTCCAATTTAGTTCGATATTTGGTATAACATTTTGGCATAATGAATTTTTGATTTTACTAAAATTTCAGTTCGGTTCACTTTGATTTTACCAAATGAATTCCCTACTCTTTTGATGTATTCTTATTAACTTACTTAAAAATATATATATTTAACATCATCACGTCACATATTTTAAATTATATTTCTAGAGAAAAAAAAATTCATTGATCTGAAAGTTCGTAGTCAAGCAAATTTTCCAGTGACAAAAATATTTTTGATTGTGTCGATGAAGATATAATTTTTTTTTTGGTTTTTTGGTTTTTTGGTATCAAACTTGCAAGACCCCTAAACAATGGAACTAAAAATAAAATTATCAGTGGTGTGCTCTGCACGTGGCTTTTTCCATCACACGTCTTAACAACCAAGTGCTTTTTTCTGTCAAATATTAGACGATTTGGACTAAAGTTGCAATAAGAAATTTCCTACAGGACTAAAGGGGAAGAAAAAACTTTCTATGGGACTAAAAGTGAGAACGTATGACTAAAATCGCAACAATCGTAATTTTATGGGACCAAAAGTATAATTTATATAAATATTTCGAACATAACATTACCTTTCAAGAATTTGAGGAGATGAGAAAGCAATAACTAAAAATAGTTTCTGTGCTAGAACTTTTCTCCATCTAATTAAAAAAAATGCAACATTTGAAAAAGTAGATAACAAATGTTTGAAAGTGGGCTTAATAATGTGTAAAATTTCATTGTTCACATTAAAACTTCAAAGTGAAATTCCACATTAAATCAGATGAGAAAAATGTGTGTACATTTGATTGAAGAGACAATAACAATATAAACAGTATGAAAAGAGTGCTTTTCAAAGCATAACAAGCTACTTACAATTTATTTACATTAACTTTAACTTATACCAGAAATATCTTTAATAGTGTGAAAGTGTAGCTCGTTTAATTACATCGTAAGACATATATGCCATTAAATGCTAGTTAAATTAATCAGATTACATTTCAACAGAGACCATATATGTAAATCTTATTATCTTAATTAGTTGGTCTTTTATATCAAGCCAATGTACTTATCCCTTCTAATTTGTCAAATTCAAGAGAATAAAAAAGTTATGTTAGTTATTCAATTAATATCTTATATATGAAAAATCTAAAAGTATTTGATAAAGCAACGACTTCATAATAAGAAGTAAACTGAGATGTAAATAATTTGGTTATATTGTAAAATTTAATATTTTGATACTAGATTCCCATACCAATTTATGATTTAAATTGAAATTTAAATGTGTCATTTCATAAACTACACAACACAAAATATTTGTTCGGTAAAACAATAACTGCAATCACACTTATTTGAATGTATTTATTTATAAAATAGGCTTGTCAAGTTATATATGCGTAGCTTATTCTATGAAAAGTTGGTTGTAACAATTCATTAGCAATAATATAAGTTGAAATGAATTGGCCTTTATATTTTTTCCATCTACTTTGTCTTTTTCAAATCAAAATTTTTTCGCATTCATTCATATCTAGTCACTCCTTAAATCTTCAAAAAATGTGGATGCAAAATATAGGTGGTCCATTCGACATAGGAAACCTTATTAGTTATGTGAACAAACCGTCTTTAATTGCTAATGGGCGTTATGCAATGATGTAATTATTTCTTCACATGATTTTCTCATATCTGGCACGACCATTAAAATACTTACTCAAATAATGAGATTTTGCTCCAAGTTAGTGAACCTCAAGGACAACAACATAGAGATGCAAAAGATCGGATTTCAATGCTAACCATTACGAGTTGAATTCACCAAAAAACCAATTACTAAACTTCAAATGAAGGAACTATAAATATACACCCATCTCCCATATATTTGAGAGATGTGTACCATTATATTAAATCTTTAACAACAACTTTCACCTAATACATTATTCTTTCCTGTTTCGGTCTCTTTTTAGTTGTCTTTCTCAGAGTTTAATTTTGTACTACGCAAATAAGTGTACTGCATGTATGAACATATGCCGGATATGAGTCATCAGACTTTCGAAGCTCCAACTATTTCAATGGCGCAAAGCATGACATATACGATTCATGTGTTACTTGTTGATCATGGTAACAACCATCATTCTCCAACTATAGACTTGTTGGAATACTACTCTTACAAAGGTATAGTGAACTCATAATTACACCATACAATACAAGTAGGAAGATGATAGCTTCATTTTCTTCTTTAAAATATCAAGTTTTCCTTAGATTAAGTTGAAATCATGTGAAGTAAAATTCAAGAAATTTTTTCTTGATAACCAAATCATAGAAAGTTTGCATTACTCTTTCGCCATAATAATTATTTTGAGACATCCTTTTTGATGCAATTGAACTTTGGTTAAAAGTATAATGTTAATTAAATCAACTCTATGTCCTTACAAAAAAAATAAAAAAAAACTAAAAGAAAAGAAAAAAAACTTAATTAAATGTTCTTAGATAACTCTTGTTATCCTAAACTAAGTTGAAATAGGTAAAATATATTCTTTGATTTTGATCAATGTCTTTGTCTTTCTTTTAACTATATATTAAATTTATGTTCATTTCACCATTTGTTTTTGTTTTTGACTTGTATGGATAACAGTACATGTGCTTGGTAATTGGCAGTTTTTAAATAGAAAATAATCCATGGCCTATTTATGATCTATTATTCACGTTTTTTTTGCCTCTTCCTTACTTTTTTTACATTTTCCACTTATTTCAATATATTGCTATAATTTTAAGATTGCAAACCCAAGTGCAAGTTGTATTGAGTAATAAATTTTTTGTGAGTTTGAGGTCGATCCATAGAGAAATTATTTGAAAAATTCAAGTTTACATTTCTAAAAAAATGAAATTTATGTGAATCAAGATATATGAATAATTAATGTACATTGTAACTTAAAAAAAACTAAAGTAATAAAAGTACTGAAAATTAGAGATCCACTCTTGAGTTTTGGATAGAGAAACGGTTATTTATTCTTTTTACCTCTATTAATTGCCATAATTGGAATTCGTACATAATGAAGGTTTCAATGAGAAAATATTATCAAATAGCTCATGCAATAAGGAATCATGATATTGTCTTACTATTGCAAATTATCTTTTAACACCAACACTTATTTACGGGATTAAACATTTATGCACGCCTTTGTCAACAACAAATCAAGGTTTCATATTAGCAGTCGGTGGGGTAAAATCGTACAATAAGCTAAATGAACCCAAGTATTTGTTGTGCCATTGGAGATACATAAATCAAAAATCACTACAAAACAAGTAGGCTTTAGATCAAAACTCAAAATAATAATACAACATACTTAAATATTTTCTATCCTTATAACCATTCATTTTCCTCCATCAAAAGATTCACCATTTTTTCTCAGTAAAATAAAATTTAGAAAGATATAATAAAAGTAGCAAAGAGTAAAAATATAAGAGAAACTAGAGAATGCATTTCTATTATTATAAGAAAATTTATATTACTAGAAAACATACATACTAGAAAACTTAGCCTGAAGAAATTCTCTGTCCCCTCTATTACAAGTTTAATACATGGCCTATTTATAGTACTTGGAGTAAGCTAGAGACCAAAAAAATAATGGAGGGGTTAATCAAGTTGTATACTAGTTGCCAATAGTTGGTAAGTTGTTACACTAAGTCCTCACCTACCGAATTAAATTGCATTGCATATTTAAGTCAAATACAACTAGATTTTGATAATTAGTAAAGAACAACAATTTTAGATCTTTCAGTTCTGATATATTTTCATATATCATTTGTCAAATTTGGCAGTTGGATGAAGGAGATATGGTCAAATTACTCAATTATGTCCAAGAGTCGTTCTTTAACAGCATTAGCAACTTGCAGCCTATGTTTTTACTATTTTGACACATTTTCTCATCATCTTATCTTCAAAAAACTTGTTTATTTCCTCTTATGTATAACATATCCAAAATTTAGCCCAAAATAAATTTGGGCTTAAGAGATATGACCCAATTTGTCAAATACGTTAATACTAGGCTGAACTCTGATCTGAATTTTGGTAATCCATTTTGTGCAATTATTTGGATGAATTTCTGATATAATCAAGACTGAATTATGTTGAGCATCCAATAAAAAAGTTGTACTTCTATCTCTTGGCTTTCAAATAAAATAAACTTCAGATCCATAGGGTTTTCGATCATGAAGTTATTCTCAAAATACAAAAACTGCGCAAGTTTGAAAATATGTTTCTTTTGATCTTTTTATATTCATTGATTCCCTAATACAAAACATTAATAAAACAATAATATTAACAAGAATAAAGAAAAAAAGTATAAAGAATTTGATACAAAAATATGTCAAAAATATGCACTTATCAAATTCCCTCACACTTAACCCTTGCTTGTCATTGAGCAAGTCTTAAACAAACCTAAACTAATCCACTTTCGTGAGAAATCATAATTGCATTTAACATATGCAATAAGCCTTTAAATCCCTAGGTGGCCCATAGAGGATGAGTTATAGTCTCGTGAGGGTTTTCAGTATTGATACCCACAAACACCTATAATAACTATCTTCCAACTATTATTCATGAAGCAACAAAGTAATATGGAAATAAACTCAAACAAGTGTTGACTTTAACTCTTAGTCATTCAAAAGTAAATGCATTTCCACAATAAGCATATTCAAGTGTATGTGTGAATAGTTGATATCAACAGTGACGAAACTATGCATGCTCCAAATAAGTAAATCTTCATAAAACCTTACTAAAACCATCATCCAATCTCTAACATAAAAGTTAAACATCATAGGCTCTTTCTTTGGTGCAAATCTCCACTACATTGAAGGCACAACATGAAATTAAAAGATTTTCAATAAAGGTTGTAATAGGGCCAAAGGGTAGTGATGTAGCTAAAAAATAAAAAGATAAGATGCAACAAAGGTTCTAAAAACTTCATAAAATTAGAGACATAATGTTTATCGATGAACAATTCTCAAACTCCACAAATTTCAATACTTGGGTCTATTGTTATTGAAATGGACCCCTCTTATTTATCTTGTAACATTTCATTTTTAGTTGCAACTCGTAGCACTTTGCAATTTTTTTATTTTCTATTTTCTTATTAATTTTTTTATTTGTTTTATTTTTTTTGAAGGGAAACTCCCCCACACTTATCTTCTATTCCAACTTGAATTTCTTTTGTAAGTTCACACTGTCAATGGAATGTCTCTTAAACTCTAATTATTTTTAGAACAATGGTTAGATAATAGTGTATTTAGGCTAGGTAAAAAGATATGATTATAAAAAAAATATTTATTTATTGAAAGGCTCAAAGTGGTTCACTAGGGGGATGTTCTCTTGAAATATCACATGGGGAACAAGCTGATTTGGCAATGGTGCTAGAAAGCCTAATGCTTTAATTATTTTTCTAGTAGTGCACTATCAGTCGTTCACCTCGACAGACCAAAAGTAAAAGTTCTAATACTCAACCTCTACATGTTGAAGATCCAAGTGATGATTAGAGCAATGTCATAAGAACTTTCTATTTTGACATGATTGTCTTCACATTGAATAACATAACTATTTATACAAAAAAAAAAAATAAGTATAATTATCGCAAAAATATATTAATCAAATAACAATATCAAAGTCCAAAACAACACTCATCATCAATCAAACCACATAATTCATGCTTAATTTTAATCATTGAAGTTGGAAGAAGCTCTACGACTCAAAAAAATGATAATTCACAAACTTTTGTTAAAAATTTCACAAACTTACCATGTTATGCAAAAAATAGGGATGCATCTCAAAAGTGTTACAATTACCTTTTACTCCATCACCATTTTTCATGATTTCAACGGACCCATTAGAAAACACGCTTAATTTTTTTTTTGTTGAAATAAAATACTAGAAAAACACACATTGAACACACAAATTATGATATCAACTATCCCTCCCTTCAACCTAATTGAGACATTATCCCCAATGTAAAAAATAAATAGAAAAGTAGAGTTTGAAAGATATCACCTGAAGTGTGGCTAAAAAAATAAAGTTGAAACAAAAAAAAAAACATACTATTAGATGAAATCATTAACAATAAGTATCACAGACAGAGAGTCAAATTCAATTTGCATATTCGATAATTGTTCCTATTGGACAAATCCACATTAGTTAAGGTTGGATCAGGTTCTGGCATATATGCTAGAAGTTGATCAATCAGCTGGTCAGGTGTCGGAGCAGAAATGAGGATTCTTCTCGCAGACGGTGAAATAAAATATTTTTTCACAGCATGATCTACAAAAGATAACAAACCATCATAAAAACCATTAACATTGAGAATACCTATAGGTTTTTGGTGAATGTTGAGTTGTGCCCAAGAGACAACTTGGAATAATTCCTCCAGTGTACCAAAACTATCAGGTAGAATGATGAATGCATCCGCATTGTTTAACATATTAGGCATTCTGTCTTGAATATGTAATACTTTTAGCTTATCTCCAATGGTCATACCTGTAATATACTGTACTGTTAAAGATTTTGGGATAACTTCCAAAATTTTGACTTCTCATGTATGAGCAAAAATAGCAATACTCCTTATTAACCCTAAACTGCCTCCCCCATACACTAAATGAATTTTTCTTTCTGCTAAAATTCTACCAAGGTTATTAGTTGCCCCGATAAACTCACAATTTTTTCCTAGGTTGGATCCACAAAAAATATAAATGCAATTGAATTTGCGAGTTGAAGAAACTTCTATTTTTTTTAATTTTTTTTTTGAAAATAAGTTGTGCAAAAATAGAGTGAGTACGGTGATATTTATTGAGGTGTGAACAGAGAATACATTTATTGCATATCTTTTTCTTTTGTCAAAAAGGTTGAAAATATGGACACACAAAATTTCAAAATTACCTACTTACACGTAAATGTGAATGTAGTTGTGATTGTGGCTCACATTTTCCTATGATTTTACATCTAGTAACGGCTTAAACGTCTTCTATGGATCGAGGATATATTTCCCATCCAGTTTTCTTATAAACTGGCAAATAGGGTCTTTTAATGTTAGATTCCCAAGACTATAAAGCTCATATTCATTTCGAAAATGATCCTATAAATCAAGAATTGCACGTTGTACCAATCTATATGAATGCGTCTCAAGAGTCAATATAATGTGATCTAAAGATTCCTTACTCTGTCCATCCATAATGAATTTAAGTTTATCTTCTTGATTTTTAGAGACCATTCCTAAAAACGACACTTTGTGTTACAAGTCTATCTAGCACAATTGTGACAAATTTTAATTTTTTTCGCCCTTCGTTTTTTTGAATATGTGCTTTTACCAAAACCAGACATGTATCTAGTAAGTAAATCTGAAAACTCATGTGAAAACTCACATACTCTTATCTTTGCTTCAATTATCCATCGTATGTCCTCCGGTTGTGCATAAGCATCCTCAATCTTTCAATCCTAATTTTATAAATTTTAAAATTACATTTTTAGGAAGAAAAAGAAATATCTTCTAGAGAGTTAGAAAAATGTTACCAATTTTGAAAAGAACAAGAAAAGAGAATGAGAAAAGTAGAAATGTTTTTTACAAAGATTTCAATTGTTTGGGAAACTGACAAGTCCGACTTTAATAGACACGGAGTATCGTTATCCGCTACTTAATTGAAAAAAAAAAACTTTCAAAAAAATAAAGTCAGAGAAAATGAGTATACATACATACAACACTAATCATAACAAGGGTTAGAAAGAAAAAGAATTTCCTTTTGTGAAAATTGATTTTCTAGAAATGGTTTAACTCTTTATCCATTTACTTTGAATATGTTACCATTTGTAGGATTGTCAATATCAATCGCCCCATAAGGTTATATTTTTTTTACAACAAAAGGACCCCTCCACCTTGATCTCAATTTTTCAGGAAACAAATGCAATCGAAAATTATAAAATAACATATTTTGACCAACCTCAAATATTTTTCTTGAAATTTTATTATCATAAAAATCTTCTTGTTTTATAAATTTTAAAATTCTCATATGCATCATTTTTCAATTGTTGAAGTTCATTGATTTGCAATTTGCATAATTTTGAATCTTCATCAAGGTTGAAGTTAAACATTTTGATTGTTCAATAAGCTTTGTGTTCAAGTTCAATAGGTAAATAACAAGGTTTTTCATAAACTATCCTATAAGGAGACATGTCTAATGATATTTTGAAAGCAGTTCTATATGCCCAAAGTATATCGGTAAGTCCAAGAGACCAATCTTTACTGTTTAGGTTAACTATTTTTTTCAAAATTTATTTTATCTTCCTGTTTGCAAGTTTAACTTGTCCATTTATCTGAGGGTGATAAATGATTACAACTTTATGTATGATTCCATATTTTCTCATTAAAATTTCAAAAATTTTGTTACAAAATTATTTTTCTCCGTCACTAATAATAGATCGAGAAATTTCAATTTTTGCTGTTGTGGTTTCCCATTTTTTTTGCCAGCATGGCTTTGCGTGGGTGGGGGAGGGGGTGGCCATCGGGCTTTGGATGGGATAATATTTTTTATGTTTGATTTCTCTCTCAGATTTTTTGATTTGATTTTATTTTATTTTTGAACTGAGGCCAATTTGGCCACATGTGTAGATGAGGTGGCTTACTTAAATCTGCATCACCATCCACACAAGTGCCACATGGGTTGGGGTATGTCCAGTTGAACAAAATTAGCCAGAATCCCCAAAATCCTCAATCTTAAAAAGTCACATGCTGTATACATTACTTTTCTTTTTCTTTTTCTGGCAAATTTTTTAATTTTTGGCGAAATTAGACTCAATACGAGAGTTTTAATAATTTCAGAATTTTATTCATAATTTGCCAATTTGGATTTGGACATGACTATTTTTGCCACCCATGTAGTTATGGGACTAATTTTATAATTTTTCCTTTATTCAAAAGTCTATGGTAGGTCAATAAATTTTTACCTTAACTTTAGGAATATGAAAGAATACTTGTTTTTATTTTTTTAATAGCAAATATAATATGTATATCGAAGAATAATAGTCTCATATTTGATTGAACTATAAAAGAAATTTAGAAATAAGCTAAATTTGAGCCTGTCTTTATCTGTCACAACAACCATCTAATATGACATTGATTTTGGGCTTATTGAGGCACACCTTCTCATCAAGCACTTGTACATAACATAGAAAATTCAACCTCAGATTTAAATTGGTGTAAGCCATATTAATTATGGAGAAATTTATTTCATACTTGTTATATTATTAGTTTATATTTTGAGAAGAGTAATCAATTTTAAGATAAAGATACAAATAGTTATACTGATCATTTAATTGGTTGTATTCATGCAAACCGATTCTAGAGTAGAATTTTCCACATGTGAAATATCTTCAATACACTTTTGAAAATATTGATTGAGACTTATCACCATAAATTTAAAATTTAAGTTAATTACTTTTTAGTATAATAATAGCATTTATGGAGTGCAATGACAAGTGTACTAATGAAGTTGATAAGTGCTTATTTTTACATATTTTGTATCAATTCATCTATGTCTTTCTTTCTTTGTTCTTGTTAATAATAGTCTTTTATTAATGTTTTGTGTGTGATAGGATTTTAAAAATCAAAAAATAAAAAATGAGTCAAAACAAAGTTGAAAAAAGCATTTTTGGGCTAAATTAACATGGTTCTATTACGGCAAGTTTTATATTTTGGGCATAACTTTATGATCTAAAGATCAATTGACCTGATTATTATCTCATTAGAAATATAACGGATTCATCTACAACTTTCATGTTAATAACGTATCCCAATTCAATTTATTTCAAAGAGAAATATTCGGTTAAAGAGTCAAAGGTGCACTAAAACTTTCAGATATGGCAGTTTTTGTATTTGCAGCATAACTTTCTTCACAAATGTGATATTAACCTAATTCAAGTGGATAAAGAAAATTAATATATATAACTACAATTTTTATGAAGACATCAAAGGCTAATTCACCCTCGAAAGAAATAAAAAAAATCAGTTGAAAAGGGCTAAATAGTATCAGAACAGTGAACTTAAGGAACAAAAATAGCAGCAACGGCGCCTAGGCGCCAAACAAAATAGAGAGCATGGCGCCTAAGTGCCAAAACAGGGCCCTAGGCACTAGAAATAGAGAAAATGGTGCCTAAACGCCACAACGGGGCACCTAGGCACCATCCATGTGACAGAACTAATGTTTTTGCTTGGAGTGGTGACAAGTGGCAATCCTTTACACCTTTTGCCACATATTTGTGATATGTATATATTAGATACATATATCACACCACACACATTACATATTTTACAACACACATTACTCACTTTACACTAAATGCACAACACACCTTACACACTTTACACCAAATGCACAATACACCTTGCACACTTTACACCAAATCACATCACCATCTCATACTTTATAAATAGACATTATTCTCTCAACGCACATATCAGTTTTTAGATTCACTCATTCTCTAGAATTCATACACATCTTTGGAAAGCATCTTGGGGTTTTGGAGCATGAAGGAAGATAGAGTGGAAGAGGCTTGGAAGAGGAGACATCCATAATCCACCATCAACCTCAACTATGTTCTTCAACCAATAAGTTTTTTTGACTCTCAATGTTGTTAATTTTCATTTTCTTATCATGTTAGGCTAAACTTCCTTCTTAGTTGAGGGTGACTTCAAAGCCCTAGACATAGGTTCTTGTAATTGAATGTTTGATATTATTGATTAATTTTTCAATTGAAGTTGTTTATGTTTTTATATACTTAATGTCTTTTGGGTATTTTCTTGCTTTGTTTGGGTGCGCAATCAAATTGGGTTTGAGAACTCCCTACAATTAGATTAGAGATTTTAGATCCGTAATTATATTGAATTTCTAATCATGTATAGTAAATTGTGATTAATGATTATGAAATATTTTTGTTAATTGCAATGGAAAACATAACCTAAGTTAAATGACCCGAGCTTGTGTGGTTGTTGCTTAGATCAATTTATCTTTCTTGTTTTAATACATTCAATAGATTAAATCTAGAGAGCTTATTCTAGGTTGTTTGGTGGGTAGGGAATTAGATAGAGAACTTGTTCTATCTAACGAGCAACTAAGAAAAGATTAGGATAGTAGAGCTTGTTATTACCTGCGGTTGATAATTTCATTGGCAAAATTTTTGTAATGTTGATATAAAATTACAACCCATTGTCTAGTGACGGCAAATGAAACATCAACCTACTTTAATCAATTGTTGATTGTTGTTTTAATTTTGATTGCTTTATATTTTAATTAGTTTTAATTCTGTAACTTAGTTATTCAAATCAATCCCCCCTAACTATTTATTGTTTATTTTTAGAGTTTACTTGTTGAGTCTTAACTTTAGATTAACAATTTTGAAGTTAAATTTCTTAGTTAGTGAGTCGATAGTAAATCAGTTAACCTTGATCCTCATGGGATCAACTCTTACTTGCTCTATACTCAATAAAAATATATTGAAGAGTAAGGTTTAAATTTTGTAGGCCTATGATAATCGACCAGAAGTCAATCATGTTGATAAATTGCATTGGTAGTAACTCTGTTAGTGACAACTCTGCTAGTAATAACTTTTGGGTAAATGCATAAAATTTAACATATATATGTAAATGGCATTTCACCCTCTCCCAAATCATTTTTGCACATTAATTTAAGTACGTTATCTCCTCAAACTTAATTATTTTAGTATTTTACCCTCTAAAAGTAAATTTTTAGCACTTTGCCCCCTTAACTTGCATATATATCTTAATAATAAGTGTCATTTTCAGATCAAATTGAACCAGCTCGTCTTTCCATGTAAAAGTCAAGAATAAGCATTGCAATAGTTTTTTATTATTGCCAATAGTGAAGACACGATAAATGACAGTAGTTTTACTTTAAATAATGGTAGTACTTTTTTCAATGGTACTGGCAATCAATATTATTTACGGCAAAAGTATCATCATTTGTTGTGTCTTTTTCAATGAGAATAACAAAAAATATTATGATGATTTGTTTTTTACTTGCATAGATAGAAAAAAGATTCGCGATGGCAATTGATGAAGAACATTTTAATAAAAATTTGATCTAAAATTTGACATTTGGAGGGGGTAAAGTACTATAATCAATACAAGTTGAGGAGGAAATGTGAGAAAAATTTTATTTTTTGGTCCCCAAGTACAACCCATTTTAACTTTTGGTACCAATGTACCAACAATATCAAAATCAGTCTTCAACATTCCATTTTCTAATCAATTTTCATCCCCTCTATTAACATATCATTAAAAATAAATGGAATTACCTATTTAGCAGGTTTGGGGGAAACCCCTAGCTAATCAATTAGGTATTCTTGCTTTTTACTTTTGTTCTCTAAGGGCAGCCTCTCTTCTTCCCCAATTTTTTTTCTTAAACTCTAATTCAAACAATCCCAAACCCTAATCAATAAATTATCATCCAAAATGAGATACATTATAGTAGATTATTGAACCCTAATCCTAAAATCCCCTAAATTCTCTCTCTTAACCCTAATCTTGAAAATTCCCAAAATTCTTCTTCTTTAATCGGCCAAATTGAGGTTTATTGCAGTTGAAATTGAAGATTATATGGCGAGAAAAAGCAAGGACGGGTCGCAGCGCTACACCCCAATATGGTATGTACTTCATTTTTTTTGGTATTTCACATATTTATAATTTTGTGAATAATTAAAATGTAATTGTGTCTATAATTTATTTGTGTCTTTCATATATTTGTGTATTTTATGTATATATTTTATTTTCTTAGCATGTAATTATTTGTAATTTGACTGGTTTGTGTATTTTGCATGTATCCAGTATAATTTTCTATAATTTGACTAATTTGGGTATTTTTCATGTATTTTATGTATATTTTTTATTTTCTGTAATTTTATGTTTTGTGTAATTTGTGGTTTTTAATTTTTGTTTTTTGAGTGATTTTTGTTAATTGTTAAATGGTTTTCTGTTTGAGCCATCTAATTGTGGTTATTTGAATTATTTTGTTATGTAGATCGTAATGAGAAAGCAATAATTTTTATTGTAAAATTTTTCCATGGTGGTGTAATGAGGGTTGATCCTTGTAGGATGTATCAAGGGGGTAGTGTAGATTATTTTGATTATGTGGACATAGAAATGTTTGGAACAATTGAGTTAAAGGATTTTGTAGAGCAATTAGCTTATGATAAGGAAAGGGTTAGGTTTTGGCATCAATATGGGCATAGTATACACATAGGCGCTAGATGTCTTGAAAATGATGTTGATGCGTATAGGATAGTCAAATATATACCTAGGATCAGGGAGGTTGATATTTTCTTAGAGTATTTAGATTCTAGTGTCAACATGCAAAGTCAAATGAATCCACCAATTTAGAGAATGAAATCTATTCAAATATTGAGGATGATAATGACCATGTAATTGGATTTTCTCTCCAAGACAATGACCTTGTAATTGAACTAAATCCTAATCCTAATCCTAATTGAAATCCTTTTTCTTCTTCTGATTCTTCAGATTGTAAGGGGTTTATTGATTGTGATTATGACATGGAGGAGGAGGATTGGTTTTAATAGGTTTGTAGATCCTAATATTGAGTTTGATGGTGTTATAGGCAAGAGGAAGTCATGTCAAAATGAATATGTGAGTGAGGAAATGTATGCTAGGATAGAGGGGGATAATGAAGAGGAGGTAGAAGATAGTGATAAATTTGAAAGTGTTTTAGGCTCTGATGAAGAATTTGATCCAAACTATCCTAAGCATAACCCTAGGACTGAAAATAAAAACCCTAATTTAAAATTGGGACTTGTTTTTAGTTCAAAAAAAGAGGCTAAGTCTGCCATTGGTACATATTATCTTAATGGCTGTTAAGTTTGATAAGAATGACAATAGAATATAGAGAGCAAAGTATAAAGAAAAAGGGTTGTGAGTGGTATATCTATGTGTCACCAATGCAAAATGAAATATCATGGCAATTGAAAGGCTAAGAGAAATGACTAACTTTTTATGTTTTGAAAGTCTACGTGTAAATGACTAACTTTTTTTGTTTTGTTTCATTTTTTAGGATAAGAGAAATCTAGTGTCTAGAAATGTGGGAATTAATATAGGAGGAAGCACAAACATAGTTTCATCATTAAATGTGAGTGCTTACAGTTTTAATAAATGACTTATTATTTACTTGTCAATTATGAACTACTAAGTATCAATTGTTCATTTTCATATAGGTCACTCAATCAATAAGGGCTAATACTCCAATCATTATGAGGGGAGGAGGAAATTATATCACTATGCCGAATCTAAGAGCTGCTATTGAGGGTGAAGCTAAAAGAAGAGCATTATAGGAGAAAGCTAGTGGGAGTAGGAGTGGGAGTGTGTGTGTGTCAAAAAATTGATTTGTACTTTGTTTGAGTGGGATTGGATAATTTTGTATTCTGTCATTGATGGTTTGGATTGGAGTTGTTGATAGTTTGGATTGTTGTTGATGGTCTAGCAATTTGGATTGAAATGATGTCATGATGTCATTAGAATTTAGTTTTCTATCATTATTTGTTGGTTTGGAATCTAGTTTTTATCATGTTAGGTATTGGAATCTAGTATCCTGTTGTATGCATTTGTGAAGGTTGCAGTTTTTGTAATTGGAATTGAAATTGTTGATGGAATCCAATTTTCTTGTCACTGTTTGTTGGTTTGGAATCTAATTTTTGTCATGTTAGTTATAAGTAGTGTTAATGTGATAGATGTTAGGCACTATTATGTAACATGTTTATTGGAATAGGGTTATTAGATCAACTTGTTTATTGATAATCCACACATAAGTTTATATGAGTGGCAAATATCCCTTTTCCCCTAAGAAAAGATTGTTGTCTTCTATGGCAACAAAACTAATAAATACTACCACTAGACACAACTCAATTGCAATTACAATTGCAACTATAATTGCTACACATCTATTTTTCTTCTTCAGTGCATTAACTTGATTTTTCAGAAATTTTTCCCTACTCTTTGTCATCATCAGGTTAGCTTCCATTTCTTCTCTTTAATCTTACATTCATTTATTTCATCTTCCAGTTTGTTCATCTTTGCCAGTAGCCCAAGAATAATTTGTTTGGACCTTTGGGGCATTTTAGGATCCAACCATTTGAACAATCCGTAGTACCCTATTTTCTGTCAAAGCTAAAAATGTAATTAGTGCAATTATTAAAAATAAAACTTTCAAAAACATAATAAAGAGCAATAAATTATCCCATATTTTGGGCATGCCCAAAATCTTCTTCCTGGATTATTTTTTGTCCACGAAATTTTCAATGAAAACTCTATTCTACACCCACAATACATCTTTATTGGCACATCATTATTCATAGAAGCTATACTTGTGTTTGAAGAGTTGAGACTGTACCTCATCATTTTCCTCCCAAACCTTCTAGAGTAGGATAATGCAAAAGACAAGAAAGAGAAAGGAATTGGCAACCCCCACAAACCTGTTGAATAGGTAGAATAGGTAATTTTGTCTATTTTTAACAGTAAGTTAATGAAGGGGATGAAAACTATTTAAAAAATAGAACGTTGGTGATTGGTTTTGATGACATCGTCGGTACATAGGGTATCAAAAGTTAAAATGGGGTATACTTAGAGACTAAAAGTGAAATTATCCCGGACAAAGTGCTTAAATTTTAATTTTGGGGGATAAAACGTCAAAAAGATTAAGTTTGAGGGGACCAAGTATTTAAAATTTAAGTTTTAGGGGTAATATGCCAAAATGATCAAATTTGGACACATAAAGTGCCATTTGCCCATATAGGATAATTTTACCCATTTACCCAAAACTAAAAATACCTATTTATCCAAAAGTAAATTTACCCATTTACCCAAAAGTGACACTGGTGTGCAAAGTGCCATTTACCCATTTAACCAAAAGTAAATTTTAACCATTTTACCCCAAATATCATTTTTTCAGATCAATTATTAAGCAGAATGCTCTTCGTCAGCCGCCACCACACATTTTTTTTCATATTTCCATGCAAAAGTCAAGAAAAATGCTTTGTAAAATTTTACTTATTATTATCAATGGTTAAGGCATGATAAAACAGTGGTACTTTTGATGTAAATAATGATAGTACTTTTGTTAATGGTACTGACAATCAATATTATTTATAATAAAAGTATCACCACTTGTTATGTCTTCTCCATTGACAATAGTAAGAAATATTATGATGCATTTTTTCTATTTTTTGCATGGAAATATAGGAAAAAGATACACGATGGTGGCTGACGAAGAACATTATGATAGAAATTTGATATGAAATTAACATTGGGGGGAGGGGGACCAAAATATTATAATAAACGTAAGTTGAGGGGACAAAGTATTAAAAATTTATTTTTGGGGGGTAAAGTACTAAAATGATTAAGTTTGAGGGGGTAAAGTATTTAAAATTTATTTTTGGTGCTAATATGTCAAAATGATCAAATTCAGGGGGGTAAAGTGCCATTTACCTATACATATGCATATACATATACATATATATATACATATACATATATATATATATAGAGAGAGAGAGAGAGAGAGAAAGAGAGAAAAGAATATATATAGAGAGAAAATTGCACTTTTGTTCCCGTAGGATTGAGAGTGTTTCAATTTTAGTCCCCATATCT
This sequence comes from Paulownia fortunei, assembly GCA_019321725.1. NCBI lineage: Eukaryota > Viridiplantae > Streptophyta > Magnoliopsida > Lamiales > Paulowniaceae > Paulownia > Paulownia fortunei. The sequence continues at coordinate 22,254,077 of CM033108.1, read as the reverse complement.
TAAAATGATCAGATAAAATTTTTTTATTGTAAATTTCAACTCTTGTTAGCAAATAGAAAACAGTAACAGATTTGGCCGTTTGTTGTGGAAGGGGAGGGAAAAGTAAGAGGGTGAGGGTTGTTTTTGGAGGAAAATCGTGAAGCAACAAGCATCAAAGGTTGGGAAGGTTGAGGAATATTTGTCACTTCAAGCTCCAAAGTAGTCAAATTTTTGTTTTTTTTTTTAAAAAAAATTCTTCATCAACACAATCAAGAATGTTTTGCCACTTTAAAAAATTTGCTCAACTACAAACTTTCAAATCAAATAAAAATATTTTTTCTAAAAATATAATTTAAAAAATAGGTGAAGTAGTGATGTAAATATATATTTTAATTAAGTTAATAAGAACACATAAAAAAAAGTAGGGTTGTTGAACTGAAATTTCAGTAAGCGAAAAATTTTAGTACGCGAAAATTATATACTAGGTATTGATCTGAAGTAATCGATTTGAATCTTTGTTGATTTTTTGGTTTGATAATTTGGTTAAATGATTTATTTAAATGAAAATAATTTAAAATTAAATTACTAATATGTCATATTTTTTTTCTTATTCATTGTGACTTTTATAGGGATTAAACCGATAGAGTTGAGTCGGAACTAAAAATTCAATTCATATCGAAAAATTTAATTTGGTGTTCGGTATTTACTTTTAGAAAAACCTAGTATTTGATTTGATTTCGATTTTTTATATTAATTTACCAAAACATACAGGATTATAATTTTTACATAGTTGATAAATATTTCTTATTTAATATTTTTAAGATTATTGATTACTTTTATACTATTTCTTATTTTTTGACTCACCAAAACTAATTAAATAATAAATAAAAAGTACAATCATGATTTAGTTATTAAGTTAATTAATTATTTTATTATTTTAAAAAAATATTAACCAAATTATCAAACTAAGTAACCAAAGTGATTCAAATCGATTAATTCAGTTTGGTATTTGGTATAGCATTTTGACATATTGAATTTTTTATTTACTAAAATTTCAGTTTGGTTCAATTTGATTTTATCAAATGAACATCCCTGCTCTTTTGACATATTCTTATTAACTTAGTTCAATATATATATATATATATTTAACCTCACTTCTTCAAGTATTTTAAATTATATTTTTAGAGAAAAAGATTTTCATTTGTTTTGAAAGTTCGCTGACAAGCAAATTTTCCATAGTGACAAAAGATTCTTGATTGTGTTGATGAAGATTTTTTTATTTTATTTTTTTGAATTTTTGGTAGCAAACTTGCAAGACTTACAAAATTGTAGGGCTAAAAATGCATATGGGTGATGTGTTTTGCATGTGGCTTTTTCCATCATCTGACTTAATAGCCACATGATTTTTCCATAAAATATTGGACTGTCTAGACTAAAGTTACAATAAAAAATTTCCTACGGGATTAAAGTTGCAACATAATTTTTTTTTATGGGACTAAAAGTGAGAATGTATGACTAAAATCACAACAACCATAATTTTATAGGACCAAAAATACAATTTTCATATATATATATATATATATATATATTCCGAACATAACATATCCTTTCAAGAACCTGAGGAGATGAGAAAGCACTAACTAAAAATAGTTTGTGTCCTAGAACGTTTCTTCATCAATTAAGAAAAGGGGAAAAAATATTAAACCATCCGAACTATCATATTTTTTACACTTCACTCTCTATTTGTTTTTTTGTACACTTTTCCATCTAAAGTACACAGATTTTACACTTTATCATCTAAGACCTCCCACCGGCGGAATATTTCATCGAGATTCCATCATGTATGCGACATAAGTTAAAATTATTACACTTTGCCACTCAAATTATATACGATTTTTTACTTTGCCACCTCAGTTTAAAAATATTAAAACAAAAAGTATGTAGATACATGTATTTTATCTCTTTTTCTATTACTCATCCACAAAAAAAATAAAAATTAATTAACACTTTAATAAAAAATATTGTCAGTAAATTAAGTTTTTTTTCTATTTATACCTTTTTAACTTTCTAGTTGAATTATAAATTCTATTCTTTAATTTACTTTATTAAATTTTAAATTAAAATAAAAATAAAAATAAATTGAAAAAATGACGAAAAAACATAAACAATTATTTATCAATTTTGAGGTGAATAAAATGATAGATATACATCATAGTGAATATTCACATATTAGAATGCATTTTGAAAAATAAATTAGTCCAAACTCAAGAAAAATAAAAAAATAGCAATAAATTATAAATATACATTAGAAAATTCTATACAAATATGGAGCAATAATAAAATTTTAAATATAAAAATAATCAATTGCATAATAATCATATTACTATTATCTTTTTTAATTTTATTTGAGTTTATACTAATTTATTTGTCAAAATGCATTCTAATACATTCAAATTCACATTGGTGTATATCTATAATTTTATTCACCTCAAAATTAACAAATAATTGTTATGTTTTTTTGTTAATTTTCAAGTTATAATTTTAATTCATTTTAATTTAAAATTTAATAAAGTAAATTAGGGAATAAAATTTATAATTCAATAAGAAAGTTAAAAAAGCTAAATAAAAAATTAATTTCTCTAATAATATATTTTTTATGGTAAGTGTTAAATTTATTTTTTGTTGATGAGTAATAGAAAAATAAAATAAAATACATACATGCATATAATTGTTTTTAATTTTTTTAGGGTGAGGTGACAAAGTGAGAAATGATGCAGATTTGGGTGGCAAAGTGCAATAATTTTAGCATGTGTCGCACACGTAATGGAATTTGGTGGAATATTCCACCAGTAGAAAATTTTGGATGGTAAAGTGTAAAATTCATGTACTTTAGATGACAAGTGTAAAAAAAAGGTTTAGAGGGTGAAGTGTAAAAAACGTGATAGTTCGGATGATTTAAAATTTTTCCCCTTAAAAAAATAAAATGCATCATTTGAAAAAATAGATAACAAATGTTTGAAAGTGGTTTTGGTAATGTCTAAAATCCCATTGTTCACACTAGAACTTCAAAGTGGGATCCTACATTAAATTAGATGAGAAATGTGTGTACATATGATTGAAGAGAGAATGACAAAATGAATAGTATGAAAAGAGTTCTTTTCAAAATACCAGAAACATCATTTAGTAGTGTGAAAGTGTAGCTCTTTTAATTATACTTCGTAAGACTTTTATGCCATTAAATGCTAGTTATGTTAATCAGATTACATTTCAACAAGAACCATAAATGTAAATCTTATTATCTTAATTAGTTGGTCTTTTGATCAAGCCAATGTAATTCTACTCAATTAATAATTATCAATTCTGATTTTTCAAATTGAAGAGAATAAAAAAGTTATGTTAGTTTGTCAATTAATATCTTATATGTGAAAATCTAAAAGCAACTGATGAAGCAAAGAGAATAAAAAAGTAATGTTAGTTTGTCAATTAATATCTAATATGTGAAAACCTAAAAGTAATTGATGAAGCAATGACTTAATATACAACACAAGGAAGAAGTAAATCAAAATGTAAATATTTTGGTTGTATTGTGAATACAATATGTTGATATTTGATTCCCATACCAATTTATGATTTTATGATTTAAAATGAAATTTAAAAGTGTCATTTCATATAGATGCAAAAAATAGGAGGTCCCTTCGACATAGGAAACCTTATTAGTTATGTGAACATACTGTCTTTAATTGGTAATGGGCGTTGTGCAATGATGTAATTATTTATTCACAAGATTTTCTCATATACGACAAGAACATTATAATACTTACTCAAATAATAAGATTTTGCTCCAAATTAGTCAACCTCAAGGACAACAATAGAGAGACGCAAATGATGATTGGATTTCAATGCTAAGCGTTACGAGTTGAATTCACCGTGCAAAAAGTTCAAAATATATTTAAGAAGAAAAAACCAACCACCAAACTTCAAATGAAGGAACTATTTATATACCCCCATCCCCCATATACTTGAGAGATGTGCACCATTATATTAAATTATTATCGATAATTTTCACTTAATACATTACTCTTTCCTATTTTCATCTCTTTCTAGTTATCGTTCTCAGAGTTTAATTTCGTACTATGCAAATAAGTGTACTGCATGTGTGAACATATGCAGGATATGAGTCATCAGACTTTCAAAGCTCCAACTATTTCAATGGCACAAAGCAAGACATATAAGATTCATGTGTTACTTGTTGACCATGATACTAACCATCATTCACCAACTATAGACTTGTTGGAATACTTCTCTTACAAAGGTATATCGAACTCATATTTACACCATACAGTACAAGTAGGAAGATGACAGAAATTATGTCAAGTAAAAATAATTATGAAAAGTTTTCTTGATAACGAAATCATAGAAAGTTTGCATTACTCTTTGCCATAATAATTATTTTGAGACATCCTTTTTCATGCAATTGAAATTTGGTTAAAGTATATTGTTAATTAAATCAACTCTATGTTCTCAAACGAAAAAAAAAGAAAGAAAGAAAGAAAGAAAAGAAAAGAAAAGGCTCAATTAAATGTTTTTAGATAACTCTTGTTATCTTAAAGTAAGTTGAAATAGGTTAAATATATTCTTTGATTTTGATCAATGTTTTTGTCTTTCTGTTAACTATATTTTCAATTTATGTTCATTTCATTATTTTTTTTTGTATTGTTTAATTTTTTTTTGTTTTTAACTTGTATAGACAACAATACATGTGCTTGGTAATTGCTAGTTTTTAAATAGACAAATAATTCACAGTTTATTTATGATCTATTATTTAAGCTTTTTTTTCTCTTCGATACTCATACATTTTCCACTTATTTCAATATATCTAAAGACTTGATTATGCTATTGCTATATAGGAATGACAATGTATCGATTTGGATCAGATTTGCCTAAATCAAGACCCGACCCACAAAGATTTTTAAGACCCAAACCCAAACCCACCCCAAACCCAGATCCTATTGTAGATCCGTTAGACCCACTTTATAATTTAAAAAATATTAAAAATTATATTTTTTAAAATAATACTATTAAAACTTTTTGAAAACTCTATTTTTTAAAATAAATATCATATAAATATATATAATAATTTTTTAAAAAAATAAAAGAATTAAACGGATCGAATTTGAGTCGGATCGGGTTTGAAAATGAAAAACTTAAACTCCAACCCAAACCCATGTATACTGTTAAAATCCACCCCCATCTCATCATATTTTTTTAATATGCGTATGCATGTGGGAGTGCATTCATTTTTATGACTGTAAATGAACATACAAAGTATGTATAATTAGATCTCGATTTATGCAAGAATAGTTGCATATTATATTCAATCACACGTTTATTTATTTATACATGCATATAATTCTACGACTTACTAAAAAACTGTCAATACATGTAGTTAAAAGATAAAAGGTAGCAACACACATTTATGCATGATCAATATAAAGGTATATGGCATTAAAAGTTTATGTTGCTGCACATACACATAGGCACAAGTAAGAATAGCATACATATTATGTTTATTATTTACTTTCATATTGTGCTACAATAGGTGATCCTAGGAAAAAGTTCTTTTAATTATAGATGAGAGTAAAAATGATGAAGAAGAACAAAGTAAGAGAATCTTGGCAATAAGTTTGGAGCATGTGTTTAGGTTTATACCATATTATTTCTATTGATATTTTCCCCATAAATAATATTATTTTCATTATTTTTCCAAAGTTTTTAAGGAAAAAATAGTTAACTTAAACGTAGTGCATTTTACATTTCTTTTATAAAATTCTATGAAGCACGAAGCTATTGTGAATTATCTACATGATGTTTTGATTGTTTATTAACTCAATTCTTTGGATTTGTTGCTTTCAGTGACTACAGTCAAACTTGCCTCGACAGCGTTATCAATTCTGTTGAAAGAAAGTCTAGATTTGATCTTTTAATGGAAAATATTAATTCGCCTGACTCATGTGGATTCAAACTTCTTCAATATGCTGTTGAAATGAATTTGCCTGTGATTTGTGAGTGTTACTTGGCATTAATCCTTTTCAAATTTTCTTTTTTCTTCCAAAAGATGTTCCAAATTATGCCACTTTTATATTTCTTTATAGTTGTGTACTTATTGCATTTGTTTTGATTGCATATTTTTCAATGAAGTGTTGTTAGATGATGATGATGTTGTATTAACAAGGAGGGCTTTAGAGGATGGAGCATTTCTATGTATAAAAAAGCCACTTGCAATGGAGATAGCAAAGTACCTGTGGCAACATGTGCTAAGGGAGAAAATATGTAGTCTTAAAGAAAATGAACAACTTAGAGAGTTGATGACATATAACAGATGGCACAATGGATTTGGGGAAGAACATCTTATGAGAGGTTACATTGATGATGATACTAATTCAGACGAAAACTACGAAACAAGGAAAAAGGCGAGATGTCTAAAAATTGCAAATCAAGATAGAGAAAGCAAGGTTTCGACTGAATGGACTCAGGACCTTCATGAAAAATTTATGGATGCCATCAGAAAGCTTGGAGAAGGAAGTACGTATTTTTTAATTTATTTTCATGTTATAGATTAGTCTAAATATACCATTATAGACAATAGTAGTTAGTTCTCACACGCTCATGAGTGATGTTTTTCCACACACACACATACATAAATACCTAAAAAATACAACATTTGTTGAAGCATTTCTTTTAATCTTTGCTTCAAATAGGATGTTATCCAAAAGAGATCCTTGATCTAATGAATGTACCCGGCCTTACGAGAATGCAAGTGGCAAGCCATCTTCAGGTTTGTTTACTGTACTCTAAGCATGATTGTGGAGTTTTAGTATTCTTATGCTCATGTACATAAAAGTTGTAGTATAGTAAATACTAACCTATGTAAAAAATCAAAACTCTCACTTTGTGAAGCTGGTGATAAATTTTGTTTACCATATATTTCTAATATTATTACTACTTTATTGTTTTATATTGTCACATTTTGTCCTCAATCACTTAGCTTTGTTTAATTACTTGTTAAAATTTTCGAAGAAATTATCTACATAACTGAGTTATAGAACTATAGTTTTATAAGTAAGAAGTATAAATTTGTGTATTCCACAATATAACGATATGCTTTCTAGATTTGTCCACTATTTTTTATTATTTATGATTAGTTTCTTGTAGCATGTTATGAAAAATCTTAGCTATTTGATGCTTTGGAAAAATATTTAGATGCACTTGGTTCGCGATAAAGCTAGAATTAAAATAACATATTTATGATTTCACTTTTCATAGAAATGCCGCTGTGGAACTTGGAAACCTCCTGATGAGAGAAAGTCTAAAATAGCTATTCCTAAGAGGACATCTCCAGAGACTAGAAGTCGAGCTAAAACAAAAAGATTTGGGTCCATGCCTCATCTAGGCAGCAATTCTCATGTTTATAACCCATTTTCTCATGCTGGTACTGAAACATTGAACATGGGGCATGTTGGGTTAACTTTAGGCATGGATGATGACTTTATGTCTGATGAACAATTTGTGTTTGATGCCCAAAGTGTTACACCTAGCACAAATACTTCATTAGACCAATGGAATACTACTGAGGGCTATTATGAATTTCCAAATGTGGATTGCATGATCCAAGATTTTTCTGCCTCCCAACAAGAACCAAGAATGGATTATTGTGGAATTCAGCAAACACTTGATGTCAACCCGGTTTACTCTAACCAGGCAAGTTTTTCCATGTGACTGAGTTACTCTTGAGTGACCTATATTAGTTCATTGATAAGTTCTTCACTATTTAGTTTTCTTTCACATTTGCAGATTCCTATAATACATGATACAATCTCGGATCCATGGAACGATGCATCAAAATCAGATAATGATGGAGAAACTCAAGGCTAGAAGAGGGAGGAATAATGGACCACATATGTTGTGATCCTTAGCGTTAAAGCAAATAATAGTCGCTGACTAGATGTAATCGTGTACATCTAGAAAGCTAAACTTGTATGCAATGATAAAAAATTTTTTTGTCAAACCTAATAAAATCATATGTAGTTATAATTGATAAAAGCATGCTATTTACACGTTATCCATGGCAAACAAAATATACATATATGATATATAGTTGTATCTTTTGATACCTTTATTATAGTTCATCATAAGTAATCAAGTAACATTCATTGGGAACATACAACATGGATCTAGTATTTTGCTCATACAATTTCTCAAATGTTTAGGCATGATCGTTCAAAGGAGAACTATTGAGGTAGTGAAGACCTAGGTAAAATGACGGGGTTTCAAAACCTACAGCTTCATTTGGATTGATGGATTTGAATTTAAGGATTTCAAATTCATAATAATAAATCCATTGAATTTGTTTGGATAATCTTATGATCCAATGGATTTCAAATCCTTAAACTCCTATTTTGAACTATTTTTAGAATCATTGTGATGGATTTCAAATCCATCTTAAAATAAGTCATTTGAAATCATTCCATCAAATCCAAATCCTTTCATCCAAATGTAACCATAGAGAATTGATGACAACTTTTATTGATATAATACTTTTTGTTTTTTTTTTAACTTATTGTGAGTCTTTTTCATTATGCTCACTGTAACTAAAGGAAATAATTCTTGCAAATACAGCAAGAAAACATTCTAAGAAGGGCATATAACAACACAATTATAAATCTAATTTTGGATTCATTTTTATTGTATATCTACAAATTGAGCTTACAAAATTTTGATGGGATTAAGAGCGAGCTTGAAATTGTCTTTAAAAATTATAAATTTTGTAGTGTTATTTTCTTGAGCATGATCGAATTTGCGCAATACAACTAAACAAAACTCATAATAATCAATCCAACAGTTGATTGGAGAAAATATAATTACCTATCTTAACAATCTAGCCTCATTAAGATACACTTAAACAAAATCAATTCTACTTATTTATTCATCTTTTATATGTCAATTTTTTTTATTTTTTTTATTTTTTTGGGGGGTGGGGGTGGGGTGGAAAAGAAAACTATTCATAACAATAAGGTAAAAAGAAAGAGAGATAAAAACCAAAAAAAGAAAAGTAACATGATTTTTCCAATTGAAGTCACTCAATAGGTATTACTTTATCATGTCTTCACAAAGAAAGACAAAAACAATAAATATGCATCTAACTTCATACCCCACTAACTCCCTTAAGGTGAGACTTACAACTAGGGAGAGTGTGTATGAGAGAGCCTCCTCTACGTGTGTGTGTGTGTGTGAGAGAGAGAGAGAGAGAGAGAGAGAGAGAGAGAGAGAGAGAGAGAGAGAAATGTTAATACTTTATAATTGCAAGCATGTAATTAAGGTGGATTGAGTAAAATCAAATTTTATTAATCTTATAACCCCTCTTTCTTAAATAAATGTCATATTTATTACAATACTAAGTCAAAACTGAACAAACTTTTGACTAACTTATTATAATATTTTTCATGGCTTTGCATCACATAAAACCTTCATGTATTATTAATGCAATCTGAAAACTTTGTTTACAAAAAATAACTAGTAAATTGAAAAAAATAATCAAGTGGGCAAGTCAACAACACTAAAATGGACTTGAAAGTGTCAATGGAGAGAATTTGAACTAAGTATGATGTCATCAGTATGGCCTCCGGTAACTTTTCTCCTACGCTCTAACTTTTAAAATTCGGCCAAACGGAGAGAGTGTCTGTAAGTTTCAACTCTTTGAGGTTTACATATGTGTCTTTGACTACTTTTTCCCTATTTCAGTTAATAAATATATTTATTCTCTTCGTGCTTGACGAGATATGGCCCAATGTTGCAAAGCCCAATCAAATAACTCAGATAGGCCTATCAAGAAGATTTATTCCAATGGGCTAATGAGGCCCACTTGGTCCATGTACTTCATAACACCAGATAATAATTCTTATTCAGATATCTATAAATACTTTATCTCACTATATTTTTGAGGTGTGCAATCCATTTTTTACCTTTCTACAATTAGAATTCTTTTCTCTCAAATTATATTTTTCTCTCTACTTTTGATTTTAGATTTGGAGGATTTTTGCATGGACAACCCCGATACCTCTAACGACTTATTGTGACGCAGGCAATAACTAACCTTGCAATAGATATCCAAATTGTTAATTAAAGTATCGAAGTGATACCCGATCATTTTTGGCACCGTATGTGGAAATTAAAGTACTAACGACATGCAGCTCGAGCCGATTGCTTGAGCTGCGGGACACAGAGGCAAGCAGCTCGAGCAACTAGCTTGAGTTGTGGGTGAAGGTAACATGCAGCTCGAGCAATCAGCTTGAGTTGCGGCTGAAAGCAATACGTAGCTCGAGCTGTGGGAAGAGATAAGCAGCTCGAGCATAGATCTCAAGCTATAAGCAACAACGACACGCTCAAGTTGGTACTACTAGCTCGAGCGCGCATGCTAAGGAGCGGCTCAACATCTGTCGCGTATTGAGGGAGATGAATGGTGGCATCCTCCATGATGCCGCCATAGAGAGCTTCGAAATACCAAGTCGAGTGGGCTGCTCGACCTGGGCAACTCGAGCCCTCTGCTCGAGCTAGAAAGACAACACACCTACCACCTCTAGAGGTAGGGGTGTTGACGGAAATGGTGGTAGTCCTCTGCCACCACCCATGACCTCCCCACCATCTTTGATTGGAGTTTTGCCCCTTATGGTTTTCAAAGTTTTGACTCATAATGAAGGTCTTCGATGAAAGGCCTCAAAGGAATCTTAACTAATAGTAAAGTGAAAGGGTGGAGGAAAATAAGAGAAAGAAAATAGATTTTTTTTTTAACAACATACCTTGGGAACCTATTTGAGTAGAAGCACTAAAGAGAGAAATTTTGAAGAAGAGTACTATAAGTGGGGCCTCCAAAAGGTCTAAATGCTTTCAAGAACCCCATCTATTATCCTTATATAAAGATTAAGGCCCAATTCATCCAAGGCTAATATATTTAAAGATAATTTATTCTCGTCCACCCCTTACAGTAAGATTTGCTTGAGAGTGGGGGCTTATGATAAGATATGACCTAATTCTACAAAGCTCAATAAAATAAATGAGATAAGCCCATCAAGATGATTTATTCCAATAGGCCAATGAGGCCCACTTGGTTCGTGAACTACACAACACCAGATAATAACTCTCATCCAAATATCTATAAATACTCTATCTCACTATGTTTTTAAGTATGCAATCTATTTTTTACCTTTATGCAATCAAAATTCTTTTCTCTCAAATTATATTTTTCTCTATGGTTCTCACTGAGTGTCGGAGGGTTTTCGCCAAGATAAACTCAGTACCTCTAATGACTTATTGTGATGCAGGCAGTGACCTATCTTGTAATAGGTATCCAGCTTGGAATTAAAATATCAAGGTGATACCATATTATTTTGGCGTCACATGTGAGAATTAAAATATCGATGACGTGAAGCTCGAGCTACGGGACATGGAGGCAAGCAGCTCGAGCTTCAGGTGAAGGCAACACACAACTCAAGCAACGAACTCGAGCTGCGGGAAGAGACAAGCAGCTTGAGCATAGCTCGAGCTGCAGACAACAACGACATACTCCACCGTGCACTAAGGGAGATGTATGGCGGTGGCGTCCGTGATGCCGCCATGGAGAACTTTAGAATAATAGATCGATCAAGCTAGTCGACCTAGGCAGTTTGACCCCTTCGCTCAAGCTATAAAGGTAGCACACCTACTGCCTATGGAGGTTGGGATGTCGGCAGAATTCAATGGTGGAAGCCCTCTGCCACCACCCATGACTAGAGTTTTCCATTGGGATCATGTGTTCTTAAAAGTAGCTCCCATGAAAGGTGTTATGAGATTTGGAAAGAAAGAAAAACTCAGCCCAAGGTATGTCGGCCCATTCGAGATTCTCGAAAGAGTTGGTGATAAAGCTTATAGAGTGGCCTTCCCCCATCATTATCTACTATTCACAATGTTTTCCATGTGTCTATGTTGAGAAAGTACATTTCAAACCCTTCTCATGTGTTGAGTTATGAACCGTTAGAATTGACTCATGATTTAGCCTATGAAGAGAAACCAGTGCAAATTCTAGATCAGAAGGAAAAAAAGTTGAGAATGAAAAAGATTTGACTTGTTAAAGTATTATGGAGGAATCATTCTATAGAAGAGGTCACATGGGAAAGAGAAGAAGAAATGCAGAGCAAGTATCCGGAATTATTCGGTACGTCAAATTTCGAGGATGAAATTTTTATAAGGAATGAAGGACTGTAATGCCCAATTCTCAATTCCCTCCTACATAGCCAATAATAAGCATTTTGCATGAATATACATCTAATCAATGTGCATTATCGAATTATGGCATACAAATAGCATGATTGCATGAACATGAATAATTGTTATTATATGCTTCAGTTATGATTTAACATGCATTAGTACATGAAATATGAGATCAAACTTTTATTTTTTGATTTAATATATTCCTTAAGTGCCCTTTTTGCAGTGAAAAACTCGGTATCTTGGTTAAGGAAGATTGATGTGCTGAATGACCATGAAATAAATTATTTGTATTGCTCCATACTAGTTATATGCTAAAGTGATTAATTACCTAAATATTTACTTGAAATATGTTACATTTGGCTGAGAAATAAAAGTATGTGCAATTTAATTGGTTGGTTGACTAGGTTGCATAAAACTATTCTAAACTGCATTACACTTGATTATAACACCAAAGCATCAATTTTTGTCATCTCCTTAGCCCATGAACGTGGCTTTTGGCATGAGAAAACATCAAGCATGATGCAACCAATCATCACCCTCCACTTACCTCTCTTTGAAAGGTCAAAGAAATCATTTTCATTCATATTTCTTGTGGAAGCACCTCAAAAACGACCATCCCTTATTCTCCTAAGTTTATCCCAAATTTCTACACTCTCATACTCACAAAAAATTGAATTCAATTCATAGGAATCCATAGAACACAAGCTAGAACAAGTTTCCATCCTTTTAAGCTTGAAAACCGTTGATTTTGAAGCTTAAATCCAACTTAATCAAGATATATTCTTTTTCAATGTTTCTTATGATGAATTTGTAGTATCTTGGATGGTTACATGTTTTAGTATGCTTTTGTATGATTGAAAACTTAAGTAAGTTATACTTGAAGCCAAAACCAAGCTAGTTAACCTAATTTTTAGCAAAATTGATAGTCTTGTGAAATTGTTTAATTTACTTGTTTCTATTGATTTTGTAATGCTTATATTTGTTTGGAAGTTTCTTTGAATGATTGAAAACAATAGCAATTAGTTTTCTTAATTGAAGGTTAGAATCAATTTAAGCTAGAATCAAGTTTACGTCATTTTAATTCGGATTGTGTTCATGTTTTAGGGGCTGCCCTAATAATTATGTTTGAATTATTAGTTATTTACTGGCTGCCCTAATATTTAATGTCTTGAATTAGTAGTAAAATATGGAGTATGCATTAGTTTTAAGATTATGTAATTGATATGTAATTCTTTACAAAAGATTGAAAAGTGTATATAAACTTTAACTAGAATAGACTAAATAATTTATAAAAAGGATATTAAATGGTACATGATTTTATTATGTTAGGCCTTTAACACATCCTATCTTCCAAAGAGATTCGCCTTTTCACTTAGCACAAAGTGGACTTGAGGTAAGTTGAAGCTTTCATTTGTTGTATCACAAGAATCATATAATGTTGTTCATGTTTTAATGTGATTGTTATTATTTGTGAAATGATGTAATGTTTGATGCATTTATGGTTTATGAAGCATGATACTATTAAGGATATAATGATGTTTTTGAAAAAGAAGTATGGTACTTGATTGATGGTCGGGTAGACAAGGGACACGGGAGGGACCGGCGGACCCAACAAATGGTGGCAAATACTTGAGGTTGAAAAATCGGTATAGGAAAGCCACAATGAATGAGATAGAATACGGCTAATACCTGAGGTTGAAAGATCAAGTATGGAAACCCCGTATTATTTCTCTTATTGGCCAATCATTATAAACAGGTTGCGAAAACCACAAGCTCTCTCTTATAGCTAAAAAATGAGAACTTTTATTAAAACCATAACTTTAGTATTGATGAAAAATTAACATTTCTTGATTTAACTGTATCAGCTTGTTTAGACTCTGCAGTTAGGTAAGGGGTGTTATAGTTTGTGGTTAAGGGGTGTTATAGTTTGTGGTATCAGAGCGGAGATTTTGTCGTTCCTGTAGACAAAAGAAGGTATATGAACACATCCTGGCTGGAAAACTCGATCAACTACTTGTTTATTGCTTTTGATATTTATTTGATTATATTTCATTCCATGTTACTGTCATGATTATGCATTTATTATTGGCTAATGAATGGAATGAGACTGGGCAATGCATATTAGGTCATGGCACCAAAAATGAAGACAATGGATGATCATGAGGGTAATCATAGTGTGGTGGACAATTTGACTGATCTCATTCAACAACAAATTAGAATGCATGGTAAACAGATACAACAATTGCTAGATATGCAACAAAGAACCTAAGAACAGAATCAACGCCTTTCTCCACCACAAGCTCGATAGGATCCTTTACAGGCTGTATATGAGAAGTTTAGAAAGATGGAACCGGTTGATTTTAATGGTGGGTCTGATCCCATGGTTGTAGAGGAATGGGTGAAATCTTTGGACACTATTTTTGACTACATGCGAATTGATGATGCTGAGAAGGTACTTTGTGCAATTTTCTTGTTGAAGAAGGATGCTAGAACTTGGTGGGAAGGAGCTAAACTTGCAGTGAATATGGAAGAACTAACTTGGGAGAGGTTTAAAACAATCTTTTATGATAAGTATTTCACTAGGGATGCTAGGTCACTCAGAGTAAAAGAATTCTTGGAGTTAAAACAAAGAGATGTCTGTATGTGATTATGTGAGAAAATTTGAACAGGGTTGCAAGTATGTACCATACATCGCCAGAGACAACAATGAGAAGATGGATCATTTCTTGAGGGGCCTTAATCCTAAAATTAGAAGAGATGTGAGAATGTCTTAGTAACAGAGTTTAGAGAACTGGTGGACAAGGCTTTGATGGCTGATTTAGATGAGAAAGAGATTGAGAAATTCCAACAACAAAAGAAGCAAGTATTCACTCCAAGAAATCTAAACCAGTGGAAGAAAGGAGAGCAAAAATCAAGCCAATGGAATGAAAAGCGTCCTAGAGTTGGACAGACTTCTTCTACAATTGAAAGGCCTAAATGTACTAAATGTGGGAAGAATCATTTTGGAGAATGCTATAGTGGTACTAATCGTTGCTTTAAGCGTAAAAAGCCTGGACATATAGCAAAGGATTGTCTAACAGTACAGGGGAAAGTTCAGGGGAGAATGTATGCAATGACACAAGAACAAGCTAATGCAGATGCTTCCGTAGTCACAGGTACTATTTTAATTTCTGGGATACCTGCAATTGCATTGATAGATTCTGGATCTACGCATTCATTTGCATCATGTGCATTTGTGAGAAAATTGGGCATTACACCAGATTTATTTAAAGTAAGGTACAGTGTGATTGTTTCATTTGGGGAAGAAATGGATTCCAACCAAATGTTAAGGGCTTGTTCTATTCAGATTAGTGATAGGACTCTCTATGTAGATCTTGTTGTTTTACCAATGTCCAATTTTGAGGTTATTCTGGGTATGGATTGACTTACCAAATATCATGCAACAATTGATTGTAATAAGAAGATTGTGATTTTTCAGCCACCTGGGGAAGAACAGTTTATGTTTAATGGTATCTCATTCTCACGGTCCTTACCAATTATATCTGCTTTGAAAGCTCAGAAGATGTTGAATAAAGGTTGTGTTGGATATTTGGCAAGTGTTCTGGACACCTCAGTTGAAGCATAATTGAAGCCAGAAAATGTAGATGTGGTTCAAGAATTTCTTGAGGTATTTCCAATGATTTATCGGAACTACCACCGAATCGAGAGATCGAATTTGTGATTGATGTTATGCCAGGAACTACTTATATTTCTAAAGCACCATAACGAATGGCACCAACAGAATTGAAAGAGTTAAAAGTTCAATTGCAAGAATTACTTGATAAGGGTTTTATTTACCCTAGTTATTCTCCTTGGGGAGAACCTGTGTTGTTCGTGAAAAAAAAGGATGGTACATTGCGGTTGTGCATTGATTATAGAGAGTTGAATAAGATAACAGTCAAGAATAAGTATCCACTCCAAGAATAGATGATTTGTTTGATCAATTGCAGGGAGTATCTGTATTTTCTAAGATTGATTTGCGCTCTGGGTATCATCAATTGAAGATCAAGGAAGAAGACATACCAAAGACTGCATTCCGAACAAGGTATGGACATTATAAATTTCTAGTGATGCCTTTCGATTTAACCAATGCCCCTCCAGCATTTATGGATCTAATGAATAGGGTGTTCAAGCAATATCTCGATAAATTTGTGATTGTATTTATTGATGACATCCTAATTTATTCACGTGATAAAGAAGAGCACAAGGAACATTTGAAGATTGTGCTGCAAGTTATTAAAGAAAAATAGTTATATGCTAAATTCAAGAAGTGTGAGTTTTGGCTTGAACAAGTGGTATTCCTAGGTCATGTAGTATCAAAGGATGGTATTTTTGTTGATTCGAGCAAGGTAGAAGTTGTCATTAAGTGGCCAACACAAACAAATGTATCAGAAGTAAGGAGTTTCTTGGGATTAGCAGGGTACTATCGACGATTTGTTCAGGGATTTTTAAAGATAGCAACTCCAATGACAATGTTGACAAGAAAGAATGTGAAGTTCTTGTGGACCGATGCTTGTGAAAGAAGTTTTCAAGAACTGAAATATAAATTGACTACAGCTCCTGTTCTTACCATTCCAATTGAAATTAGTGGATTCGTGGTGTACAGTGACGCTTCAAAAAATGGTTTGGGTGCTGTTTTAATGCAAAATGGGAAGGTTATTGCCTATGCTTCAAGGCAATTGAAGGAATATGAAAAGAATTATCCTACCCATGATTTGGAACTTGATGCTGTGGTTTTTGTCTTAAAAATTTGGAGATATTATTTGTATGGTGAGAAGTGTGAGATATACACAGATCATAAGAGTTTGAAGTACTTCTTTACCCAAAAAGAGTTGAATATGAGACAAAGAAGATGGTTAGAACTTGTGAAGGATTATGATTGTGTGATCAACTATCATCCTGGTAAAGCGAATGTGGTTGCAGATGCATTGAGCAGAAAATCCACGTCTTCTCTTTTTGTTATACAAAAGTCAATATTACTGGATTTGTAGAGATTAGAGCTTGAAATTGTACCTAAAGGGAAAAAGTGTTTGTTGTCAGTCTTAGTGTTGAGACCTGCACTTCAAGATAGAATTAGAGAAGGTCAAAAGTTGGACACGTATTTGTGTAGATTGAAAAGAATGATTGACACTGAAAAGAGGCCAGACTTCTCTGTTACGGATGATGGGATTATTCGATATAAATGGAGACTATGTGTGCCATTTGATAATGCCATGAAAAGAGATATTTTAGAAGAAGCTCATACTACTTCTTACTCAGTACACCCAGGTAGCACAAAAATGTATAAGGACTTACAACAACATTATTGGTGGCCTAAAATGAAGAGAGATATAGCAAAATTTATGGCTGAATGTCTAACTTGTCAACAAGTTAAGATTGAACATCAAAGACCATCAGGGTTGTTGAAGCCTTTGCTGATTCCAGAGTGGAAATGGGAGCACATTACAATGGACTTTGTGGTTGGATTACCTAGAACACAAAAGGGGTATAATTCCATATGGGTGATTGTTGATAGATTAACTAAATCAGCCCATTTTCTTCTCAGTGAAATCCACATACAATATGGACCAGTATGCTCAACAATATATTAAAGAGATAGTCAGGTTACATGGGGTACCAGTTTCAATAGTGTCTGACAGAGATCCTAAGTTTACATCTACATTTTGGAAGAGCTTACACAGTGCCATAGGAACGAAACTTGTATTCAGTACAGCATTTCATCCACAAAGTGATGGGCAATCAGAAAGGGTTATTCAGATATTAGAGGATATATTAAGAACTTGTGTGCTAGATTTTCAAGGGAGTTGGGATGCAAAGCCTCCATTAGTGGAGTTTACTTATAATAATAGCTACCAATCAACAATTGGAATAGCGCCTTATGAAGCATTGTATGGAAAGAAATGTAGATCTCCAGTTCATTGGGATGAAGTTGGAGAACGAAGCCTACTTGGTCCAGAAATAGTTCAACATACCGCTAAGGTAGTGGAGAAGATACGAGAGAAAATGAAGATTGCGTAGAGTAGACAGAAAAGTTATGCAGATAAACGGAGAAAAGATCTAGAGTTTTCCATTGGGGATCATGTGTTCTTAAAAGTAGCTCCCATGAAAGGTGTTATGAGATTTGGAAAGAAAGAAAAACTCAGCCCAAGGTATGTCGGCCCATTCGAGATTCTCGAAAGAGTTGGTGATAAAGCTTATAGAGTGGCCTTACCCCCATCATTATCTACTATTCACAATGTTTTCCATGTGTCTATATTGAGAAAGTACATTTCAAACCCTTCTCATGTGTTGAGTTATGAACCGTTAGAATTGACTCATGATTTAGCCTATGAAGAGAAACCAGTGCAAATTCTAGATCAGAAGGAAAAAAAATTGAGAATGAAAAAGATTTGACTTGTTAAAGTATTATGGAGGAATCATTCTATAGAAGAGGACACATGGGAAAGAGAAGAAGAAATGCAGAGCAAGTATCCGGAATTATTCAGTACGTCAAATTTCGAGGATGAAATTTTTATAAGGAATGAAGGACTATAATGCCCAATTCTCAATTCCCTCCTACATAGCCAATAATAAGCATTTTGCATGAATATACATCTAATCAATGTGCATTATCGAATTATGGCATACAAATAGCATGATTGCATGAACATGAATAATTGTTATTATATGCTTCAGTTATGATTTAACATGCATTAGTACATGAAATATGAGATCAAACTTTCATTTTTCGATTTAATATATTCCTTAAGTGCCCTTTTTGCAGTGAAAAACTCGGTATCTCGGTTAAGGAAGATTGATGTGTTGAATGGCCATGAAATAAATTATTTGTATTGCTCCATACTAGTTATATGCTAAAGTGATTAATTGCCTAAATATTTACTTGAAATATGTTACATTTGGCTGAGAACTAAAAGTATACACAATGGTGCAATTTGATTGGTTGGTTGACTAGGTTGCATAAGACCATTCTAAACCGCATTGCACTTGATTATAATATCAAAGCATCAATTTTTGTCATCTCCTTTGCTAATGAACGTGACTTTTGGCATGAGAAGATACCAAACATGATGCAACCAATCATCACTGTCCACTTACCTCTCCTTGAAAGGTCAAAGAAATCATTTTCATCCATATTTCTTGTGGAAGCACCTCAAAAACGATCAGCCCTTATTCTCCTAAGTTTCTCCCAAATTTCTACACTCTCATACTCACAAAAAAATGAATTCAATCCATAGGAATCCATAGAACACAAGCTAGAACAATTTTCCATCCTTTTAAGCTTGAAAATCGTTGATTTTAAAGGTTTAATCCAACTTAATCAAGGTATATTCTTTTTCAATGTTTCTTATGATGAATTTGTAGTATCTTGGATGGTTACATGTTTTAGTATGCTTTTGTATGATTGAAAACTTAAGTAAGTTACACTTGAAGCCAAAACCAAACTAGTTAAGCTAATTTTTAGCAAAATTGATAGTCTTGTGAAATTGTTTAATTTACTTGTTTCTATTGATTTTGTAATACTTATATTTTGTTTGGAAGTTTCTTTGAATGATTGAAAACAATAGCAATTAGTTTGCTTAATTGAAGATTAGAATCAATTTAAGTTAGAATCAAGTTTACGTTATTTTAATTCAGATTGTGTTCATGTTTTAGGGGCTGCCCTAATAATTATGTTTGAATTATTAGTTATTTAATGGATGCCCTAATGTTTAATGTCTTGAATTAGTAGTAAAATATGGAGTATGCATTATTTTTAAGGTTATGTAATTGATATGTAATTTTTTACAAAAGATTGAAAAGTGTATATAAACTTTAACTAGAATAGACTAAATGATTTATAAAAAGGAAATTAAATGGTACATGATTTGATTATGTTAGGCCTTTAACATGTCCTATCTTCCAAAGAGATTGATATTTTTACTTACCACAAAGTGGACTTGAGGTAAGTTGAAACTTTCATTTGTTGTATCACAAGAATCATATAATATTGTTCATATTTTAATGTGATTGTTATTATTTGTGAAATGATGTAATGTTTGATGCATTTATGGTTTATGAAGCATGATACTATTAAGGATATAATGATGCTTTTGAAAAAGAAGTATGGTACTTGATTGATGGTCGGGTAGACAAGGGACGCGGGAGGGACCGGCGGACCCAACAAATGGTGGCAAATACTTGAGGTTGAAAAACCGGTATAGGAAAGCCACAATGAATGAGATAGAATATGGCTAATACCTGAGGTTGAAAGATCAAGTGTGGATACCCCGTATTATTTCTCTTATTGGCCAATCATTATGAACAGGTTGCGAAAACCACGGTCTATCGCTATTTAATTAGGTACCACACTTCAAGGGCCCTAAAGAATGATTTATGAAAGAAAGTTATTAAATTGAATATTGCATTTAATCATTTATGTGATTTGTATGTACGCTATTTGTTATTGCATCAGTTTCACCTTACTGAGCCTTTAGCTCATTAGATTCATGTGATGCAGGTGGAAATATACAGGTTTAGAGGTTGACTGAGTCTCTAGAGCGGCCGGACAGAGATTTGTTCATATGCCATGCTTCGACCTGTTTTGTAGTTTATTTTAAAAACTCTGTTTTGTTTTTAAATAAGCCGCTCTGTTATGGTTTTGTAAACATATGTACTCAGTTTTGATATATATATATATAGTGTGTTTAAAATGATTCAAGTTCTCTCTTATAACTAAAAATGGGAACTTTTATTAAAACCATAATTTTAGTATTGATGAAAAATTAACATTTCTTGATTTAAATGTATCAGCTTGTTTAGACGCTACAGTTAGGTTAAGGGGTGTTACATCAACGGTGGCAACCTCATCACATTACTCATCTCATCCAATGAGGCATTGTTTGCATGTCTCTGAGGCGGCATGACTCAGGATCGTGCTAAAATGAGCGTGGAACAAGAAGAAAAACACCGTTATTCATTCGTTGATTCTAATGAATGTCGAGCAATTAAATCAAAGATTAAACTCTCAAAATATTATTTATCATCGAAGAAAAAAAAAGCCCTAGCTGAAAGGCACTTCAACATTTTATTCGTTCAACCCTAACATGCATAGAATAGAAAATTGCAAAAATAATCCTAAAAATTCAAAAATTACAAATAAAACTTATCTTACTCAAACTAGAATTTCTTAGGATGCTCAAACCGGTCCATGAACTCCCATTCCATGTGCATTGTATCAGTAACACCTATTAGTTGAAAGGCAAATGGTTATATTTAACAAGAACAAATGTTATGCATGATATTTATCATTTCCATTCTAAACTTGATCATAATTTTTTAGCTCGTGTATTTAGTTTACCCAGACATTCATTTATTGGAAACATTTGTGTATAAAAGGAAAATTTTCGCTTATTGGAATTATATGAAACTATGATATCTTTGCTACACTAATCCTTTCTTAGTAATAAAATTATTGTGTTTATTGTTTCTTGTTTTACTATAACAATTAAGCACAATGGCGCACACTATTCACTAAATTTTACAAGGATAAAAATTGTATCTGGTCCCTTAACC
Organism: Paulownia fortunei; assembly: GCA_019321725.1. Classification (NCBI taxonomy): domain Eukaryota; kingdom Viridiplantae; phylum Streptophyta; class Magnoliopsida; order Lamiales; family Paulowniaceae; genus Paulownia; species Paulownia fortunei. Next base: position 22,232,207 of record CM033108.1, on the reverse strand, counting down.
TATTCCTTTTCCTTTTCCTTTTTGCATGCATGAATTTAAGAAATTATTTCAATCAAGTGGCTATAACACGGACAAAATAAAATGTACTATCATATTTTACTTGTACAAATGTAGTGAATCATCACAGGTTCAACCCTATAGAAAGATTATTGCCTTAGTCTTATTGATAATACATAGCACATACTATCTTAAAGACTAATATCATATATATTATATTATACATTTAAAATTAAGGTACAATTTCATATTACACAAAACAATGTATAAAACTATAGCACCTAAAATTTAATATTATAAAAATTGTAGTGAAACATACCATGTATAAAACTATAGAAACTTAGATGTAATTTCATTATATGATATTAAATTCGTTATCTAATTGAGTCTTGGCATTAGTCTCACCATGTTCAAATTTATAGAAAATCTTTCTTCAATTTTTGCAAGACATATTCTCACAAGAAGGGAATTGGTCTGCGTAGTTTGATTATACATTAAGTTCACCTTTTATATTCTTGTTATTTATAATATTTCTACCGTGATTGGGCAAAAACTTTAATAAATAAATGCAACACGAGTGTAACTATAGTTATTCTCTATGCTAAAAATAGGTTTATCACAAGTATTTTGCTTTAACAGTTGTTCTATAAGCATATGAAAATTAGTGTAAGTAAATTAGTTGCATGGTGATTATGAAAAACAATTTTTTCCCATTTTAGAAACATTTACAAATAAATTACATAGCAATATTGTTGTCATTACTATGAATGTAGAAAGCAACGGATATCTATTAGCCATATTAAGCTAGCTTAGTACTTACACTATTACTGACAAAAGACTTACATGTCTTTTCTGTTGGGTTCGCTATAATCGCAGGGGTATACGCAGCGGAAAATTAAAATTTTTATCAAACATAAATTTAACCCCTTTGATTCGAAAGCGATTTTAACGATCGCGCTTATTCAAGTGAATATATAAATATATATAAAATCGGATTATACCTTTCGTGCACTCCGGTTGTTGTAGGGAATGAAGCAATCAATTGCTTATCCTGGACTATCAGAACTCGCAGGGATCCAAGTGTCTCCCCTCTATCAGGTCCACGATACGGAAAGCAACACCAATCAAAAGGATTCGCTAGTATCATTTTAATTGTTTACTAATCTAGAACCGGAGTATATTTTCAAGAACAATAAAGATTGATTCTTTAAGTTCTTGAAACAATAATATGAAGAAAATAACAAGAAACTGATTTTCTTTTTCTTTCTTTTCTTTTCTTGAAAAGTAAAAATAGAAGACTTTAAACAAAATATTTTTGCTCAAATTTTTGAATTGAATTATGTAATTTTCATCTCTCATATATATAGGATTGAAAATTTTAATCCTTTTCCAACTCTTAGAAAGTTTTTCTATTTTGAACTACTTCAAAACCTTATCTTGGAAGGATTCCAAATCTTTCAAAAACTCTTCTTTTTTCACTCTTCTATTGTATGTGGACTAATTTGAGACTACATTAATCATCAAAATTGTCTACATACATTGTTGATATTAATTTGAACTCTTCAAATAATATCAAGATAGATATATATCATATATATATATACTATAATTATATTTATACATAAATTAAATCTTAGTGGCCTATTTTATCCTATAAAATTGGTCACTATATTTATTTATCTATAAATATGTTAATTAAATAAATTATATTTATTTAATTTATTCTCTTCATACTTTAGTGGGCTTCTTAAGCGATCCACATTTATTTTGGGCTTGGACTCAAAAATGCCCAAATCAATTCAATTGATTCAATCCCAATTTAATCAATCCAATTGATTAATTTAATTTACTCCAATTGGGCTTCCTAATCAAATTAGGTCCAATTAAATAAACCAATTACTTAATTGAATAATTTAATTTAACTATTAAATTAAATAGAACTCTTAATTAATTAATTGATCAGTATTAATTAATTAATTTCCAACCATTGGATAAAATTTAAGGCTAATCTCCTGAATGAATCTAAGGCATGGATTATAAGTCGAAACCCTAAATGATTCAATTGCTGTGATCCCATTTCAAGTTCCAATGATTCTTGATGAATCACAATTCAGTCTGCCTTGGCCAAGGTCTTTGAATCACGAACTATGAAAACACAGGAGATTCCCTTGTTTTAAAAAAAAAACAAGTATCGAATTCTATGTTGGCTACTGACAAACCTCCATGCACACCAGTGCAACACCCAACATACCCCCTTTGTGATTGTCAAGCAATCAGAAGATATATCAAAGTGCTGTAGGATGCACACAAGGCTACCATCGTGCCTCAAGTCTAAGGACTAGTCGTGTACTATCGCAACACAGAAATTCTTATTTCGACGGGCAAAGCCTCCAACTAAGAATTTCTTGCGAGCCATATTCGGTGTACTTGTTCCCTAACAAACACCATATATATGCACTTACGTCTATACGCTAATGTCAATGGAATGTGACATCCTCGTCTCACGAGCATGCATTATATGTACGAGTCTTACTGAGCTATTTGATGTTCCATCTCAAAAAACTCTCGACTCGGAACTTATTTAAAACCAAAGCCTTAGAGGCATGTTCCATGATCGCCATCATATGCGCGACCATGCCCCGTAGCTAAATTTGGTCTAAAGACTTTATCTAATGTGCAGAAATAAAAAAATGCAAGACATAAGATAAAGAAAATGCCTTTTTATTAATATGATTCCCAATAAGATTGTCTTTTATAAAGCAAAAGAGTATAATACACCCAATCTAATTGGGGCGTTGGGCATCCTATTCTAACATTTTCTGCATCCGAACTATGCGGTCGCATAATTGTCGATAGAAGACCAAAAAAAAATTCCTTGATGTGTCATAGTTAGCAATGGAAATAGTTCTCTATATTATAAATTATCTTGGAGCAAATTTGTTCATATTCCCCATCCAAAAGAATTAAAAAAAAAAAAAAGAAGAACATAACTTTGTAGCTAAAACTTATCTGATTAAAATGTCTTCTTATATGCTTGAAGAGACAACAATAATAATTAACAGTATGAAATTAATTTTAGCCTATACTAAAAAGACATTCGTTAATAGTATGAAATTATGTTTTACGTGATTATATGTGATCAGGCGAAAATGCCATCAAATGCTAGGTTAAATTTTAAGTAAAAAAAAAAAACAGACTTGAAACTATTAATACAACTTAAGTATGAAGTAAATTGAGATGTACATCCTTTTTCATATCTTTCTTGTGCCAATTTACAAGAAATAACTGCAATTATTCTTATTTAAAGCATGTTTCTCTTTAAAAAAGTGTAGACAAAAAGTATTGCAGCATGTTGACTATGATATAAATTTTGCTGAATAGTTGGAAACAATTCAACTTACAATGAAAAGGTCTACTACTTTTCTTCTACGCTTATCTTTTCATATAAAAAAATTCTTCACATTTTCACCTGTAATATTATTCTTTAAACATCAGAGTATGGGAGGAAAATTATATGGCCCATTCAATCTAGAAATTTAACAAATTAGTATTTGGAAAACAACTAAATCTAATTCATGCAATAAGCTTATGTAATGATGTGATGATTTTCTTCAAACATGATATACTGACATTTGACTTGAGCAGTTAACTGCTTACTATATTAATGAGCATTGGCAACAACAAAGAAATGCAAAAGATGATTTGAGTTTTAATGCTAAATGTTACAAGTTGAATCCACAATTCAAAAAGTGAAGATATTGAAAAAAACAATAAATAAGTCAATGAACATCTGTAATACCCGAGCCTCACACTACTCACCTGACCAATATAGTTCATGCATTTTATGCCACGTATGTGTCATTGCATTTTAATTGATATTTCATAATATTTATATTTTATACGGCATTTAATAATTAAACTTTTAAAGTTATCACCGATATTAGTTTCTAGATTCTTTAACCTAATTGGTTGAGTTGGTACTAAATATGAGAATTTAGGTGTCAACTATCAGATAATATTATGATACACGTAAGTGAAAGGTGGCATCGTTGTGTTTATCGGTGTAGGATAAACTATGCAAATAAATTAATTAGGGAGAAAATAATGATAGTAATAATAATAATAAGAACATTATCATATTAATTAAGAAGATTGTAAATTCTTACTAGAAATAAACTTGGGGGTTTATAAATAAACATCAAAATATTATATACTATTATACGTATAAAAATATAATATATATACATAATATATATATATATATGTATAGAATGTACGAAATATATATAAGTATATATGTGGAGTTAATAAAACAAATGATACCATAATTTACATATATATATATATATATATGCATATATGCGTGTACAACTTGTAGTGTATAATATATTACAGACATGTATAAACATGTGTAGTAGATAAGTATACATAAGTATAATATATTATATTAGGTTTCTTAAAATTGTTAAGCTATAATTATATATGTTAACACACGTCTGCACCAACAGCAAATAAAGGAAAAGAAATATGTATTAACACGCACCACACACACACGTCCGCAGGCAGCAAAGAAAAGGAAAGGAAAAGAGAAGAAAAGAAAAAAAAAAGGCGGAAGAAGAAATAGCGCGAACAAACTTCTACCGTAGAAATTTGAGAAAATTTTTAGGTAAGTCCCTTCTTATTTTTGTACGGATAAAAATATATATTTATACCGTTTATTTCTAATTTGAAAGAAAGTTTTGATTCAAATTAACTAGTTATCTTTCTTGTGAGACAATATTAATATGCACTTTAATTTGAAATTAGTTACAAAGATTTAATTTTATTATCTTGTATTAATTGGATGAAAGAGTTAATTTAATTGAGGAATTGTTACAGGATTATAACACATCAATTAGATAATATTAAATAAATTCGAGATGAGAAATTAAGGTATTTAAAAGGTTCTAATTGGTGTGAGTATAAATTTTAAGGCTTTGATTGTTATTTAATTAAATTTAAGATTTAAGACCCTTATGAGAATTTGATATAGAAACTTATTGATTAAGAATGAAAATTAATACGTTATACTTTTACAGGCCCTTATATCTAAGGTTAGGGAGGAGAATCTTGTTAACCTTCAATAGAATATCAAAGGTGGAAGGTAAGTGAAAATCCATTTGCAACTACAATGCATGGGCATAGTATTTCTTGAAATATTGATCCTTGTGTCTTGATGAGTATTATAAATATCTTATAGTGCATACGTTGTTTGGATGACAGGACATGTGATTCACTGTGTCATTGAACATGCCATTCATCAACATTTACACGTGCATGCATAATACGTGCTCACAGTTGAGGTTTTGCATGCATAACATTATTTTAGAAAGAAAATATTTTGGTTGGCCACTACTAGTGTACCGAGGCCCATGTGTGGCTTATTTATATGATATTTGGGGCGCCGCGAGTATTACTTTTCGGAGGATCATAGAGGTTGACAGGGGGTGTGCCTCTGGTGGTCACGAGAGGGTGGACCACTTGACTGTGCCCTTATTGACGCCGCCGGTGGGAATACTTCTGGAGGGTCACAGGGGAAGACAGGGGGTGGACCTTTGGTGATCCCAGGAGATGGCCCCCGGACTGTGTCGATCTGTTTATGGCCATGTGATTATTGATATTGTCGAGAGCTCTATCCGGTACATAGTAGGTGGGCCAAGGGCCCAGTGATGGAAAATGATTTTTAAATAAAATGATTTTGATGCATAAGTTCGCATTCTTGTCATAATCTCATAGAAATGTATTGCATTTATGTTGGATTATCCCCTTCAGCATGCATGATTTTCATTTACTGAGCATTAGCTCACGTAGTTCATGCATTGTAGGTGAGTTTGATGATACTTGAAGCCATGGACTTACTGAGCGAGCGGCTGGAGTTCCTACAGGTTCTGAGGATCAGTGTACATGGATGACGACCTGTCGGGCTGGTTGTTAACTTATTTGATTTTGGAGTTTATTATATTAGGTTTTGGGATTTGTACTGTGTGTTACTTTTAAAACTTTTCTGTACATGGGTATGTAAATGTTATGGTTGTTATGGGTCCTCTGCAGGTATATATATATTAGTTTGTGAGTGAAAAAATAGTTTATTATTTATTATGCTGTTACAGGAAAAAAAAAATTGTACATGCACACAGGATTTATCATGTCAAAATTATTATATCTATAAATATATATATGTGTGTGTAGTATTGGGGGTTGTTACAGAGTGGTATCAGAGCGCGGTTATAGGTTCTGTAGACTGTCCATGTACATAAACTTGGAACTTGTGGAAGCACCGCCTTGCTCGTAAGTTTTATTTTATTATGCATCATTGTTTCATGAATTATATTGGCCATGTTTTAAAACAATATTGCAGCCATGACAAGAACATGGAGTGAGAGTAGTAATGGAGGTAGAAACCAAGAAGAAGAGACACCTATGTCAAATGACGATCGGGACACTGTTATAAACCGACTTACAGAACTTATTCAACGACAATCAGAACAAATTCAACAACTCATCCAGCAGAGGGATGTGGGTGGACAACAGAGATCTGAAATGAATCAACCACAGCCCCGAGCAGAACCAGTGGAGATAGTTGGGGAAAGATTCAGAAAACTCAATCCACCAATATTTGAAGATGCGATAGATCCCACAGTTGCAGAGGATTGGCTGAGAACCCTAGAAAATATGTTCCAGTATAGCAGAGTCCCAGAGGAAGAGAAGGTGATATGCGCCTCGTTTATGCTTCGTGGAAGTGCTGGGCACTGGTGGGATACAATGAGGAGCATAGAGGATCCCTTTACTATGACTTGGGAAAGATTTAAAGAGTTATTCAGAAACAAATACTTCACAGCGCCTGTTCGTGCAATGAAGATGAATGAATTTATACAGCTACGCAGGGAGCTATGACAGTTGGGGACTACATTCGAAAATTTGAACAGTTATCCAGGTTTGCCACGCATATGATTAGCACTGATGCACTGAAAGTAGAAAGATTCCTTGAAGGTTTGAGGCCAGAACTATACAGAGATGTTAATATGGCGGGAATTCAAGGAGTCACATATTCACAGATTGCTGAGAGAGCATTAGTTGCTGAGCAAGCTGAACTTAGAATTGTTCGTGCGCTGGAAGCTCGTCGTCAATTTCAGCAAGGACAAGGACAGAGGTGGGTTGGAAATGAAAAGAAGAGACCATTCCAAGCTCAAGGACAGAAACTCGAATTTCGATCGAAACCAGGGCAGCAACAGTGGGAGCAAAATAAGAAACCAAAGATAGAGCAGGGGAAAGCGCCAATGCCACAATCTATGTGCCCTAGATGCGGTGGTCAACATGTGGGAAACTGCCCTACAGATCCTAGAAGGTGTTATGTGTGTGGAAAGGTTGGTCATATTGCTAGAACATGCTTGAAGAATCCAAACTCTATAAAGCAACAGAATGTACCTGCTAGAGTTTTTACCATCACTAGAGCAGACGCAGAGGCGAATCCATCAGTAGTGACAGGTAAACTCTTCATCCATGATACTCCAGCATTCATACTATTTGATTCAGGAGCTACACATTCATTTGCATCCACTGAGTATGTGAAGAGGCTGGGTAAGACACCTGACATAACAGAAATTAGTTACAATGTGACGATTCCTTCTGGAGACTCAAAGCAGACCAATCAGATTTTGAAAGCTTGTGCCATTCCTATTGAAGATAGAGAACTATATGTTGATCTGATTGTATTGGCCATGAATGACTATGACATAATTTTGGGCATGGACTGGTTATCAAAGTACTGTGCTACCATAGATTGCCAGAAAAAGACAGTGACATTCCAACCTCCTGGAGAAGAACCTTTTATATTTGTTGGGATTATGAAGAACTTCAGATTCCCACTAATATCAGCGCTGAAAGCACAACGTTTATTAGAAGCGGGTTGTGAGGGGTATTTAGTCAGTGTTATGAGCATTGAAGAACAACACCATCCTACACTTAGTGAAGTACCAGTGGTTCAGGAATACCCTGAAGTATTTCCAGATGATCTTCCTGGGTTACCACTCGATCGTGAGATAGAGTTTGTGATTGACTTGCAGCCGGGAACATCTCCAATCTCAAAATCCCCATATCGAATGGCTCCATCTGAGTTAAAGGAATTGAAGATACAATTACAGGAATTACAGGAAAAAGTTTTATCAGACCTAGCTTTTCACCGTGGGGTGCGCCTGTCCTATTTGTACGAAAGAAGGATGGTACGATGAGACTGTGCATAGACTACCGAGAATTGAATAAGGTTACAATCAAGAATAAATACCCTTTACCTCGAATTGACGATTTATTCGATCAGCTCCAGGGTGCAGCAGTATTTTCAAAGATTGATTTACGATCTGGGTACCATCAATTGAAAATAAAAGAAGATGACATTTCGAAGACAGCATTTCGCACGAGGTATGGACATTATGAATTTCTGGTGATGCCATTTGGATTAACTAACGCCCCAGCAGCTTTCATGGATCTGATGAACCGGTATTCAGAGATTTTCTGGATAAATTTGTTATTGTGTTTATCGATGACATCCTGATTTACTCCAAAACAAAGGAAGAGCACGTGACACATTTGAAAATGGTGTTAGAGGTTTTAAAAGTGAAACAATTATATGCTAAATTCAAGAAATGTGAATTCTGGTTGGACCGAGTGGTATTCTTGGACATGTCATATCAGGGGCAGGAATATCAGTAGATCCAAGTAAAGTAGAAGCTATTAATAGCTGGTCACAACCTACAAATCCTTCAGAAGTACGTAGCTTTCTTGGTTTGGCTGGATACTACCGTAGATTTGTAGAAGGATTTTCCAAGATTGCTTCCCCTTTAACACAGTTAACACGAAAGGGTATAACATTTAAATGGACAGAGACATGTGAGCAAAGTTTCCAAGAATTGAAGAAGAGGTTGACATCAGCACCTATCCTTTCAATTCCATCAGGTACTGGAGGCTTTGTAGTTTACAGTGATGCCTCGAAGAATGGCTTGGGATGTGTACTGATGCAAAATGGGAAAGTGATTGCATATGCATCGAGGCAGCTGAAAGAATATGAAAGAAATTACCCTACACATGATTTGGAGCTTGCTGCAGTGGTATTTGCATTGAAGATATGGAGGCACTATCTATATGGGGAGCGATGTGAAATCTATACAGATCACAAGAGCTTAAAATACTTCTTCACGCAAAAAGAACTGAATATGCGACAACGAAGGTGGTTGGAGCTGGTAAAGGATTATGACTGTGTTATCAACTACCATCCGGGTAAGGCTAATGTGGTGGCAGATGCACTGAGCAGAAAATCAATACAAGGTACCGCAGCTACTCTTTCTGTTCAGAGACCAGAGTTAATTGAATTCCAGAAAATGAATGTGGAGATTGTACAGTTGGGAGAAATGGAAATAAAGTTGGCAGCCTTGACACTCCAACCGACGTTAATTGATAAAATTCAACAGGGACAACAGGGGGACGAATATTTTATCAAGGTAAAGAAGGATATTGCTTCGGGGTACCGTCTGATTTTAAAATATCTGTGAATGGAGTGCTACAATTTAGGGAACGATTATATGTGCCCATTGTGGATAACATCAGAAAAGATATTCTTACAGAGGCACATTCAACACCTTATTCAATACATCCAGGAGCTACCAAAATGTATAGAGACTTGAAAATGCATTACTGGTGGCCAGGTATGAAAAGAGATATTGCACAGTACGTGGACCAATGTTTGACATGTCAGCAGATAAAAGCAGAACATCAAAGACCAGCGGGAACTTTGCAACCTCTGCTTATTCCAGAATGGAAATGGGAAAGAATCACTATGGACTTTGTGGCGGGTTTACCCAAAACTGTGAAAGGTCATAATTCTATTTGGGTGATTGTGGACAGATTAACTAAATCAGCTCATTTTCTTCCCATTTGTTCAACCTATTCCATAGATCGATATGCACAAATATATATACAGGAAGTGGTTAGACTCCATGGTGTACCGCTATCCATTACTTCTGACAGGGACTCGAGATTTCTGTCTACCTTCTGGAGAAGTCTACAGAGGGCATTGGGAACGCAACTATCTTTCAGTACTGCATATCATCCTCAGACTGATGGGCAATCTGAACGAACAATACAAACTTTAGAAGATATGCTTAGAGCCTGCGTATTGGATTTCCAAGGACAGTGGAGCAAGTATCTACCTCTGGTAGAATTCTCATATAACAATAGTTATCAGGCTACAATTGGGATGGCTCCTTATGAAGCACTGTATGGCAGGAAATGCAGATCTCCAGTTCACTGGGATGAAGTAGGTGAAAAGAAACTTTTAGGGCCGGACATGATTCGGGAAATGACAGAGGCTGTGTTACAAATCCAAAAAGAATGGAAACTGCCAGAGTCGACAGAAAAGTTATGCAGACCAAAGAAGGAGGATGCTAGAGTTTGCCATAGGAGATCAAGTGTTTCTCAAGGTAGCACCAATGAAAGGTATTATGCGATTTGGGAAGAAAAAAGTTGAGTCCCAGATATATTGGTCCATTTCCTATTACCGAGAGAATAGGTGATGTTGCTTACAAACTTGATCTGCCTACATCAATGTCTCAAGTACACAATGTATTCCACGTATCCATGTTGAGGAAGTATGTTGCGAATCCATCCCACATTCTACGAAACGAACCAATAGAGTTGAGATTCTAGACTACGGGAGATAAAGCAACTTAGAAATAAGAAAATCCCATTAGTCAAGGTACTGTGGAGAGACCAGTCAGGAAGAGGCTACATGGGAAAGAAAGATGAAATGAGAGCCAAATACCCAGAGCTTTTTCGGTAAGCAAAATTTCGAGGACGAAATTTTCATAAGGAGGGAAGGATGTAATACCCGAGCCTCACACTACTCACCTGGCCAATATAGTTCATGCATTTTATGCCACGTATGTGTCATTGCATTTTAATTGATATTTCATAATGCATTATATTTTATACGACATTTAATAATTAAACTTTTAAAGTTGTCACCGATATTAGTTTTCTAGATTCTTTAACCTAATTGGTTGAGTTGGTACTAAAATATGAGAATTTAGGTGTCAACTATCAGATAATATTATGATACACGTAAGTGAAAGGTGGCATCGTTGTGTTTATCGGTGTAGGATAAACTATGCAAATAAATTAATTAGGGAGAAAATAATGATAGTAATAATAATAATAAGAACATTATCATATTAATTAAGAGATTGTAAATTCTAACTAGAAATAAACTTGGGGGTTATAAATAAATATCAAAATATTATATACTAATTATACGTATAAAAATATAATATATATATATATATATATATATATATATAGTATAGATGTACGAAATATATATATAAGTATATATGTGGAGTATAAAACAAATGATACCATAAATTTTACATATATAATATATATGATATATGCGTGTACCACTTGTAGTGTATAATATATTACAGTATGTTATAACATGTTGTAGTAGATAAGTATACAATAAGTTTATAATATATTATATTAGGTTTCTTAATTGTTAAGCTAATAAATTATATATGTTAACACACGTCTGCACCACAAGCAAAATAAAGGAAAAGAAATATGTATTAACAACGCACCACACACACACGTCCGCAGGCAGCGAAGAAAGGAAAGAAAAAGAGAAGAAAAGAAAAAAAAAAAGGGGCGGAAGAAGAAATAGCGCGAACAAACTTCTACCGTAGAAATTTGAGAAAATTTTAGGTAAGTCCCTTCTTATTTTTGTACGGATAAAAATATATATTTATGCCGTTTATTTCTAATTTGAAAGAAAGTTTTGATTCAAATTAATAGTTATCTTCTTGTGAGACAATAATTAATATGCACTTTTAATTTGAAATTAGTTACAAAGATTAATTTTATTATCTTGTATTAATTGGATGAAAGAGTTAATTTAATTGAGGAATTGTTACGGGGATTATAACACATCAATTAGATAATATTAAAATAAATTCGAGATGAGAAATTAAGGTATTTAAAAGGTTCTAATTGGTGTGAGTATAAATTTTAAGGCTTGATTGTTATTTAATTAAATTTAAGATTTAAGACCCCTTATGAGATTTGATATAGAAACTATTGATTAAGAATGAAAATTAATACGTTATACTTTTACAGGCAGCCTTATATCTAAGGTTAGGGAGGAGAATCTTGTTAACCTTCAGTAAGAATATCAAAGGTGGAAGGTAAGTGAAAATCCATTTGCAACTACAATGCATGGGCATAGTATTTCTTGACTTATTTATATTAAATGTGATCCTTGTGTCTTGATGAGTATCATAAATATCTTATAGTGCATACGTTGTTTGGATGACAGGACATGTGATTCACTGTGTCATTGAACATGCCATTCATCAACATTTACACGTGCATGCATAATACGTGCTCACAGTTGAGGTTTTGCATGCATAACATTATTTTTAGAAAGAAAATATTTTGGTTGGCCACTACTAGTGTACCGAGGCCCATGTGTGGCTTATTTATATGATATTTGGGGCGCCGCGAGTATTACTTTTCGGAGGATCATAGAGGTTGACAGGGGGTGTGCCTCTGGTGGTCACGAGAGGGTGGACCACTTGACTGTGCCCTTATTGACGCCGCCGGTGGGAATACTTCTGGAGGGTCACAGGGGAAGACAGGGGGTGGACCTTTGGTGATCCCAGGAGATGGCCCCGGACTGTGTCGATCTGTTTATGGCCATGTGATTATTGATATTGTCGAGAGCTCTATCCGTACATAGTAGGTGGAAGTTTATTATATTAGGTTTTGGGATTTGTACTGTGTGTTATTTTTTAAAATTTTTTCTGTATATAGGTATATAAATGTTATGGTTGTTATGGGTCCTCTGGCATGTATATATTTATTTGTGAGTGAAAAAAAAAAGTGTATTATTTATTATACTGTTACAAGGAAAAAAAAATTGTACATGCACACAGGATTCATGCATGTTAAAATATTATAATCTATAAATAATTATATGTGTGTGTAGGTATTAGGGGTTGTTTACAACATCACATGAATTTATTTTATTATGAACAACCATCTCTCTTGTGATTGAGAGTTGTGTAGTAATACTACATTTATCATAACTTTCACTAAAAATTTAGTGTTTTCCTCTGTCCATCTGTTCTATCTTGTTCAATTTTCTACTATGAAAAATAAGTGTGGTTTTACATTTTTAAACATCATGAAATACATAGGTATCGCACTTTTGAAGCTTCACCTATTTCAACTTCTTTTCCCCCAAACGTGGCACATAATATTCATGTGTTACTTGTTGAGCATGATAGTAAAGATCATGATAAAATTTATGAACATGTTGCAATACTTCTCTTATGAAGGTATATGAAACTCATCTTTGGACCTCTTAAAGCACAAGTAGAAGATTAGAAAATGATTTCATTTTTTTTTCAATCTGATTTTTTCTCACTTAGATTAAATTTAAATGATGTTAAGTATGACACAACAACTCAGAATTTGTGACAAACTTCCTAGAGAATCTAAGCATAGAAATTTTTGCATTTTTCTTGCGCCTTATACTGATGTATTATCATACTTTTAAAGTTTTAGATTGCTCTTTCATGCAATTGAACTTTGATGAATTTTGTTCTGTTGATCACCTCGATTTCATTTTGTTTAAAGCTCATTCGAGTTATATTCCTTCATAACTTCATTTAATTTTCCCAAATTTAACTTGTGTAGGTCAAAATGAATTATTAGATTTTTATCAATGTCTTCGTCGTAACGGCCACATTTCTAATTTAAAATCTCTATTTCGCACCAGTTTTTTCATTTGCGATATCTTTAGCTTTTTAGTTTTTTTTACGCAAATGAAAGACATTAAATACATTTTACGAATATCGCTATTTAAATAGATTAAGATTACCAACATTTATGATTCGTTGTTTAGGTCATTGCATATTTTCCTATATTAAACTATCACTCAGTATGATCTGGCTTATGCCTTCCCCAATCTTTTTCAACCATAAAATTAACATTTTTACTCGTGTTGTATGCTTAAGTTGCTAATTTTGTTTGATGACAATAAACTGATATGCTTCCTTGATATTTTACGAAGATCAATAACAAATACTATCTCTAAAACCTTTTTTCCCTGAAATTGTTAGGAAAATTGCTCCAAGTTTACTTTTAAAAACAATTTACATTAAAATTTCCTTGGAGATTAAAGTTAGAATAAAAAATTATGGGACTAAAAGAAAATTATATATATATATATATATATATGTGTGTGTGTGTGTGTGTGTGTGTGTGTGTGTGTGTGTGTGTGTGTGTGTGTGTGTGTATTTCGAACATAACATGACCTTTGAAGAACTTGAGGAGAAGAAAGCACTAACTAAAAATAGTTGGTGTGCTCTTGAACTTTTCTTCATCCTTTTTTTTTCTAAAATGCATCATTAATAGATAACAATGTTTGAAAGTGGGTTTGATAATGTCTAAAATTTCATTGTTCACACTAAAACTTCAAAGTGAAATTCTACATTAGATCATGAGAAATGTTTGCACATATGATTAAAGAGAACATTAGTTGTGTAGAGATATTTGGAGTGGTTTATAGTGGATACAATAGACTCATCTAACAATTTAATTTAACTATTTTTGTAGAGCAAAGATGAATTCGAAGTAGTTGCTAGCAGAGCTCGTTGTGCTGGGTCTTGCTTTTGGGCTCCCACCCTGTGGGCTTGAGGTGTAACAAATGGTATCAGAACTAACCCTGGGGTACTATCAGCACGGGAGGTCCGACGAATGGGTACTTTCCCATAAGATGTGTACTAGGGTGGTCCTGGATTGTGAAGGAATGCGACGAGAATGTCCCATATCCAAAAAGGGTGATTGCGATATCCTATAGGATGTGTACTGGGAGTGGTCCTCGATTGAGAAAGAATGTGACGAGAATACCCCATATCCAATGGGGGTGATTGTGATATCCCACAATGATACAATAGATTATTTTAGCAACTTAAGTTAACAATTTTCGCAGTGAGGACGAGCACGAAATAGTAGCTAGCGGAGTCCATTGTGTTGGAATCTTGCTTTCGAGGCCCCACCCCATGGCCCAAAGCATGACATAAACAATATGAAAAGAGTTCTTTTCAAAGCATAAAAAGCTACTTACAGTTTATGCACAATAACTTTAACTTATAACAGAAACATCCTTGAATAGTGTGAAGGTGTAGCTCTTTTAATTATACTTCGTGAGACATATATGCCATTAAATGCTAGTTTTACACAAATTCAGATGGAAGAAGTTGCTTACACGACTTGTATATTTATGTTAATCAGATTATGTTTCAACAAGGACCATATATGTAAATCTTGTTATCTTAATTAGTTGGTCTACTCAATTAATAATTAACACTTCTTATTTTTCAAATTCAAGAGAATAAAAAAGTTATGTTAGTTTTTTTATTAATATCTTAGATGTGAAAATCTAAATGTTATTAATGAAGCAATGACTTGATTATAGTACAACACAAGGAAGAAGTAAACCAAGATGTAAATATTTTGGTTATTTGCGAAATACAATACATTGATATTAGATTCTCATACCAATTTACGATTTAAAGTGAAATTTAAAAGTGTCATTTCATAAACTACACAACGTAAAATATTGTTCGATAAAAAATAATTATAGTTACACTTCTTTTGAACATATTTAATTAAAAATAAGGCCTATCAAGTTATATATGTGTAAGGTTATTCAATGAAAAGTTGGTTGTAACAATTCTCTAGCAATATTTTCTCCATCTGCTTTGTCTTTTTCAAATCAATTTTTTTTTCATATTCATCCATATAGATGCACAAAATAGGTTGTTCGACATAGGAAACCTTATTAGTTATGTGAATATACCGTCTTTAATTGCTAAAGGGCGTTATGCAATGATGCAATTATTGTTTCACATGATTTTCTCATATTTGATATGATCATTATAATACTTACTCAAATAATGAGATTTTGCTCCAAGTTAGTCAACTTCAAGAACAACAATAGGGAGATGCAAAAGATGATTAGATTTCAATGCTAAGTGTTATGAGTTGAATTCATCGTGCAAAAAGTTAAAATATATTTAAGAAGAAAAAACCAATCACCAAACTTCAGATAAAGGAACAATGTATATATACACCAATCTCCGATAGTTTTGAGAGATGTGCACTATTATATTAAATTTTTATCAATTTTTATTTAATACATTACTCTTCCTGTTTTAGTCTCTTTCTAGTTATCGTGCTCAAAGTTTAATTTCGTACTATTCAAATAAGTGTACTGCATGTGTGAACATATGTGGGATATGAGTCATCAGACTTTCAAAGCTCCAACTATTTCAATGGCGCAAAGCATGGCATATAAGATTCATGTGTTACTTGTTGTCGATCATGATACTAACTACCATTCGCCAACTATAGACTTGTTGGAGTACTTCTCTTACAAAGGTGTAGCAAACTCATATTTACACCATACAATACATATAGGAAGATGATAGCTTCATTTTCTTGTTTAAAATATTTACTTTTCCTTAGATTAAGGTGAAAATTATGTCAAAGCAAGAAAAATTCATGAAAATATTTTTTGATAATGAAATCATAGAAAGTTTGTGTTACTCTTTTACCATAATAATTATTTGAGACATCCTTTTGCATGCAATTGAACATCGGGTAAAGTATATTGTTAATTAAATTTACTCTATATTCTCAGGAAAAAAAAACACAAAGAAGAAAAGAAAGAAAGAAAGAAGAAAGAGAAATAAAGAAAAGCAAAGAAAATAAAAGGCTCCATGAATGTTCTTAGATAACTCTTGTTATCCTAAAGTAAGTTGAAATAGGTTGAATGTATTTTAACTATATTTTCAATTTATGTTCATTTCACCAGTTGTTTTTGTTTTGGTTTTTTTTTTTTTTTTTTTGGTTTTTTTCTACTTGTATGGATAATAGTACATGTGCTTGGTAATGCTAGTTTTTAAATCGACAATAATCCACAGTTTATTTATGATCTATTATTTAGGCTTTTTTTTTGCTTTTTTTTTCTCTCTTCCACACTCTTTTTATGTTTTCCATTTATTTCAATATGTCAAAATATTTGATTATGCTATTAATACATAGGGATGGCAATGCACTGGGTTTGGGGGCTAGATTTGTCAGTACTCGAAACCCGACTGTAAAGATTTTTAAGGACCCAGACTCAGATTTGTTCCAGATCCAAATCCTGTAGGTAGATCCGTTAGACCCGCTTTATAATTTAAAAAATATTAAAATATATTTTAAAACAATACCATTAAAATATTTTTTAAAAATCATATAAATATATGTAATAATAATTTAAAAAATAAATGGATGGGATTTGGATCGGGTCGGGTTTGAAAATGAAAATTCAGGATCCGACTAGATCTATTTATACTATTAAAACTCGATTAATTATCATCTTTAATGATATATATCGTATTTAAGAATCTAATCATAATTTTTTAATATGTGTATGTATAGGGGAGTGCATTCATTTTTTTTGACTGTAAATGAACATACAAAAGTATGTATAATTATATTTCGGTTTATGCAAGAATAGTTGCATATTATATTCAATCACATGTTTATTTGTTTATGCTGCATGTCAATCTGCTGCACATACACTGGCACACAAGAAATAATAGATACATGTTATGCTTATTATTTATTTTCAAAGTTGTGCTACACTAGGTGATATTAAGAAAAAGTTCTTTTAAATATAGGTGAGAGTAAAAAGGATGAAGAAGAACAATGTATGAGAATCTTGGCAATAAATTTGGCTCCAAACTTAATTTGGATATGGATACATATATAAATTAATGTACTTAGGTTTATACTGTTATTATTTCTATTGATATTTTTCCACTTAAATTATATTCTTTTCATTACTTTGCAAAAGTTTTTATGGAGCTTGCTCCAAGCTCTATATTTAAAAATAGTTAACTTGAACGTAGTGAATTTTATGTTTCTTTTATAAAATTCTATGAAGCATGAAGCTATTGTTAATTATCTACCCAAAAGAGATCCTTGAGCTAATGAATGTACCTGGCCTTACGAGAATGCAAGTGGCAATCCATCTTCAGGTTGGTTTATTAGACTCTAACCATGATCATGGAGTTTTTGTAATCTTATGCTCTATTGCACAGAAGATGTAGTAAAAGTAAATAATAACCTATATAAAATACCAAAACTCTCACTTTGTGAAGCTGGTGATAGATTTTGTTTACCATAAATTTCTAAAGTCAAAGAATTATAATTTCAAAAGCAAGAAGTATAAATTTGTGTATTCCACGACATAAAGATATATGCTTTCTAAATTGTCCACTATTTTTTTTTATTTATGATTAGTTTTGTTGTAGCATGTTATGAAAAAGCTTGGGTAGTTGATACTTTGGAAAAACATTTAGGTGCACTTGGTTTGTTATAAAGCTAGAAATAACATATTTAAGATTTTATTTTTTTTATAGGAATGCCGCCGTGGAACTTGGCAACCTCCTAATACGAGAAAGTCTAAAATAGCTATTCCACAGAGGACATCCCCAGAGAAAGGTGTTCTCATGAAGGATATCATCCGCAGTTTCATGTCGAACCCTATGATTCTAATGGTTATATCCCATTTTCTCATGTTGGCATTGAAACTTTAAAAATGGGGCATGTTGGGTTAACTTTAGGCATGGATGATGCCTTTGTGTTTGATGCCCAAAGTGTTACACCTAGCACAAATACTTCATTGGACCAAAAGAATATTACTGAGGACTATTATGAATTTCCAAATATGGATTGCATGATCCAAGATTTTTCTGCCTCCCAGCAAGAACCAAGAATGAATTATTGTGGAATTCAACAAGCACTTGATGTCAACCCGGTTAACTCTAACCAGGCAAGTTTTTCCATGTGACTGAGTTGTTCTTGAATATTCAGATATATTGAGTATTCCTTCTCATTTGCAGATGCTTATCATGCATGATGCAATCACAGATCAGTAGAACGAAGCATCAAAATCAGATAACGATGGAGAAACTCAAGGTTAGAAGACTGAGGAATAATGGGCTGATCATGTTGTGATCTTTAATGTTGAAGCAAATAATAGTCGGCTGGCTGGATGCAATAGTGTACATCTAGAAAGCTGGACTTGTATGCAGTTATAAAAAATTTCTTTGTCCAAGCTAATAAAATTATATGTAGTTATAAATGATATAAGCATATAATCTATGTGTTATTCATGGCAGGCAAAATATACCTTTATTATTGTTCGTCAACATACAATATAGATCCAGGATTTTGCTTATACAATTTTTCAAACATTTAGGCATGATCGTTGAAGGGAAAACTATTGAGGCAGTGAAGACCAAGGTAAAATTGCGGGGTTCAAAATCTATAGAGAATTGAAGGCAACTTTAATTAATATAGTACTTTTTGTTTCTGTAACTTATTGTGAGTCTTTTTCATTATGCTCACAGCATCTAAAGGAAAATATTGCTTGCAAATACAGTGAGAAAACATTCTCATAAGGGCATATAACAGCATAGTTACAAATCTATCTCTAGATTCACTTTTATTATCCTATTAAAATATATATCTACAAATTGAGCTTAATTTTGATGGGATTAAAAGTGAGCTTGAAATTGTCTTTAAAAATTATAAATTTTGTAGTGTTATTTTCTTGAGCATACAATTAAACAAAACTCATAATAATCAAACCAACAGTTGATTGAAACAAATTATAGTTACCTAGCATTCATAATAGTAAAGTAAAAAGAAAGAGAGAAAAACTGTCAGGCCCCAAATTCTAAGGCCATGACAATCACTACAAGCTTTTGGAAACATTACAAAAGCCTACAAGGCTAACCCATCAATCTCAATATAGTCCAATACTTAAATTTTAGTATAGAACATTCATACCTCGAATCATGTCAAAAATTATAACTTAAAGTAAACCATCCACCAAATAAATCATGAATTTATCAACAATCCACCTAATAAGAAGTAACAAAACTCTTACATTATAGATATCCTCAATATAACATGTTAATATCTAAAATTAACTACTAAGTCATTTGAAAATAATACATTCTCAGTTTTGCAGTCCATTCCATCAACTAAAGTTAAAATAACAAAATAAGAAGTTCCAACTCCTTCCATAAATTGGGCGATACTCCACAAATTATTCTTTCAAACTACTAAGTCTTGATATCTAAAAAATATTAGTAGAATCATGAGTATCACGGCCCATTAAATAACCCTACTCCGAACTAGTTGAATCAAGCAAGATAGAAAAGTAGTAATATATTTTTAATTAATGAAAAACATTTGATTTATTACTTAAACTCCAAAAGAGAAGGTCAGCAATTCACTATTATAAAACGATAAGTTAAAAAGAAATATGCAGTCAAGAAAATCAAACAAGCTCCACATAAAATCCACAATGCAAAACCAAACATATAAAACAACCATGATCAAGAACAGGTTTAATCCACCTTGTTTTAGGTTCTGATACAGGTTTAATCCCCCAGTACTGAATCATTGGTACAGGCTTAACCCCCTACACTGGGTCACTAATCAAATCCTCAAATCCCAATAAATATTAGTTGTCCATTGCCTATTTTGAAATAGTCAATAATATAAGGTTTTCAAGAATGAGTTTTAGCACCACCTCCACAATACCCCTATTTACAAACCACCACGTTCATGAAATTACATTTTAATACATGCTCAACTTTCGTATTAAAATTCATAATACTCAAATCATTTCACATTTTTCGCAATTGAATACATATGTAAGCTTACTTCATCTATGTTGTAAGAAAATTTAGAACGCATACCAAAAGTACTACATATACGAGTTTATGTAAACAAAAAGAGTGTAGGGTCATTTATTTCAATCTCCACACTTAGTAACAACACGAACCGTCAGAACTCGTCTTACTCCTTGTAACAAAATCTAATAGAATATACTAAACAATCAATTTACCAAACTATTTACCTTAATTATCTAAATTGAAATCTAATAAGCCCCATTATTTAATCTCTACGGTCTTTCATTAACTCCACTTAATAGAATATTTAACTAATCATAAGATCAAGTAACTTAAAAGTCTACTAACAAACCACCATGGTTATTATGTGAATATCTCCAATTTATTTCACATACTTCTTTATATATATATATATATATATATATATATATTATAAACTTAGCACTTGATAATATTTTAATTGCCTATATACAACTGTATGAGAAAGTGTAGATAACTTCAATTGAATAAGATGTATAATCATCCTATAAATCTGCCACCACATATGAACCATCATTTCTTCATATATAAACATGATGAAACTATGTCATTGACCAACATATTATTCTATAAAGAAAAATCAATTCAATAAATTATATGACTTCCTCAAAACTATAAAAAAAATTATTAAATAATAAATCTGAATCTCATATATTTAGAAAATGGCCTCTCCAACTCTTGGAGAGTTTGTTAATTTTGAACCACTTCAAAATTAAATTTTGGTAGGTTTCTAAATTTTTCAATAATTTTTCTTTTTCTCTCTCCAATATATGTGGATTTATTTGAGACTACATGTCATCGAAAATAGTGTACATACATTCTAGGTATTAATTTGAATACTTTAAATAATATCAAGATAGATATATATTAAATATATATCAAAAATATATTTATATAAAATAAACACCTAATGGCCGATTTTTATCTCATAAAATCAATCATATTATATTTAATTATATAAATATAATAATTAAATAAATTATAGTTATTTTAAATATTTTGTTCATCTTCTAATGGGCTTCTTAAGTGATCTAGTTTAATTTTTGTGCTTGGACTTAAAAAATTCAAAAATTAATCCAATTGATTTAAACCCATATTAATCGATCTAATTGATTAATTATAATTGGACTTCCTAATCAGATTAGATCTAATTAAATAATTTAATTATTTAATCGAATAATTTAATTTAACTATTAAATTAAATAGAACCCCTAATTAATTAATTAATCAATATTAACTAATTAATTTTCAATCACTAGAAAAATTCCAAAATATAAATGTTGCTTCCATAAAGATGTGTGACCCTCTTAGGTTCACTAATAAGCTAGTAGTGAGCTTACAACATTTGCAACTTATAAATACAATTATTTTGATTAATTAATTTAATTAGTTAATCCGCTTGGAATTAACTTATTAATTCCAATAATCTCACTATCTATGAAAACACCTATTTCAGTTGCAAGTACCATATATATATGGTCCTTTCGATAGCTAATCTCCTGTTTGAATTTAGGGTATAGATTATAAGTCAAAATTTTAACTGATTCAATAACTATGACTCTATTTTAAGTTCTAATGATTCTTGATGAATAAGAATTCATCCTGCCTTGGTCAAAACCTTTAAATTATGAACTATAAAAATACAAGCGATTCCCTTGTTAAATAAAAGACAAGTGTTGAATTCTATATTGGCCACTAACAAACCTTCATGCATATCAGTACAATACCTAACATACCCATTTGTGATTGTCAAGCAATCTGAAAATATATCAAAGTGTTGCAGGATGCACACAAAACTACCATCATACCTTAAGTCTAAGGACTACTCGTATACTATCGCAACACAGAAATTCTAGGCCATATTCGATGTACTTGTTCTCTAACATGCACCCGTATATATGCACTTTCGTCTCTAAACTAATGTCAATGGAATGTGACATTCTCGTCTTATGAAAATGCATTATATATGCGAGTTTTATTGAGCTATTGATGTCCCGTCTCAAAAATCCCTCGACTCGAAACTTATTTAAAGTTAAAGCCTTAGAGGCATGTTTCATGGTCGCACATATGATGCGATCATCATATGCGCATGCCCCATAGCTAAATTTAGTCTAAAAATTTTATCTAATATGCCGAAAGAAAAATATAAGACATAAAATAAAGAAAGTATTTTTTATTAATATGATTCCTAATAATATAGTTTTTACAAAAAAAAATAGTACAATACACCCAATCAATTGGGGTGATGGGCATCCTACTCTTAACAAATATATGACATTTACTGCTAACCTCAAAAGGGGTACAAATCATTACTTTTAAATGATATGGTGGAGAAAACAACAATCATCTTTTCTACTTTGAGAGGTGCAATAATTGACATGCCACAAAGATCAACGATCATCTTCTCTACTTTGAGAAGTGAAATAACATGCATAAGGACACTGCCCTGCAGATACCTGGGAAAATTTTTATCATCTTTTTGACCCATGTATGCAATTCTACATTCAAGAACGCATGGGCTAATTTTATATAGTGATAAAGAATACTATTTGTATGAACACCAAAGAAGTAAACTAAAAACAAAGAGTGTAACACCCTATTTCACCTACTTACTAATTTAAACTATGAACAAAATATAATCACCAAAATAAGGTCTTTAATGAAATGAAATATAATATTCTGCATTGGGATTGATCATCCATTAAGATTTTAAAATTTTTAATATCACAACATTTCACATCTTTAAAACGGCTTGATCTTAAGCTCCCAACATCATAAGCTGCTTCTACATCCTAACTTTCCCCAGTATATTGTTCTCAAGGGTCAACTATTTTCCATCTAGTCTCATCCTTGCCTGGGAAATGGAGACAAGTGCGATGAGCTGCAAAGTCCAATAAGTGCCAATCGTGAATGTGTGGGGTCATGCATACATCTTAACGCTTTATATTCATTTTGCATGACTTAAACAATTATAATAGTATGATAAGGACAAGTAATTCGATTCCAATAAACATCAATAATAAAGCTTGTAATACATGTCACTGAATTCAATTAATGGTGAGGGTAGTAGAGGCAGTATCCACTAGATTAGCCAATTGTAATATTCTCAGTAGTTATTATTGAAATACCACAATATAGCATTTAGCTCCCATACTCTTAATTGAGTTCTATCAACAAAGGATACAAAATGGCTATTTGCTTTCGATGACATATATGACGTCACTTGTCTTGGAGCACTCGGTCACGTGAATTGAGGGATTAGGAAAGTAGATAATGTGAGCGTTTAAGATCGACAAGCCCTGTGCTGTCCAACTAAACACAACCCCCTATCCACTCCTCATTATTCACTATCAATTATCTTATATTCAAATTAGTATACCATATTACATTTCCAGAGTGAGATAAAGTAACGACATTATCACAATCCAAAATATGTGAAACAAACATATGCATGTACCATAATGTCATTGACATAACTCTAAAGATAATAATATTTAATATAAAAAAGGAGTTGCTGATCAAAAGCAACTTAACTCTAAATTTAATCTTATGAGTGCAAGGCTAAGATATGAGAATGTCCACAACATGAGTACGCATGTCGCATGCTTGTGCAAGTATAACTAACCAATAAACTAGTAAAGTAGAGATATCTCCAGTGAATCATTGTAAGAACCAACTAATATCACATGACAAAATTTATGATAAGAATTTGTGGGCTACATTCCTTATTATCACACCTAATCATTTTTCCTTTCAAAATACATGTTTTTAAATAAGAATCAAGAACATTATAAGTAATTTTTAAAGAATAGGAATACATAGTTTTTGGTAAATAGACTAAGCGAATTTGTGGACCTACTACAAGTTTATTAACAAGCATCAGTATGCTTTAAATATATGTAAATTTAATATATATCCAAACCAAATTTTGCTTCAAATGCTGTATGGATAAACCTCTTTCCTAAAAGCCACTCTGTCTTACTGAACACATGCATTATTCATAACTATTCAAAGTTTTTGCACATTACTGGTTGGATAATCCAAAATAATATTTCGGCAGATTCACCAAGATGGAAAGAAATGCCTAGTTGAATAGTGGAGTCACACACTCACACACACCTGCATACACAGCGTATGTTTGTATATATTAATATATATATATATATTTATGTAAATATACATACATATACACAAATAAAATTGTTGGTTCGCTCCATTTGTCCCACAAATAGTGATTTGATCATGTTTTCCTAAAGATAAAATTTACAAGTTAGCACCTCATGCAAGTCCAAAAGGTCAAGTAAATGTACCATCTTTTAACTATTTCTTTAGAGATATGACCTAATCTAGCTAACCACAAGTATGCACTGTTTTGATTATCTAATTCTTAGATTACTTTGTTGATTATGTAGCATGGAATGTTGGAATTGTATAGTTCATTTGTCAATGTATCAAAGACAATTAACTAATACTATCCTAATTCCATTCGGAGTTAAGTAGATCATTCCTATAGCCAATAAAGCAACATTTACTTTATTTTCAAGCTTAAGGATCGTCCTTTATCTTAGTCTCCATTTTTCTTGTCATCCACTGCAACCCCTTGCAAAGATGGGATCATATTCAATATCCAATATCAAAGAAAAAATTATCAACCTTAAATAAACAAGAAAAGAAAATGATGAGACCTTGTATAATAAATCTAGTATGACCCTCACTTAAAAATATTTCAAGTTGAGAACCTTTATTAGTTCGATATTAAGCGTAAATGGGCAATATTGGGTTGGACCCAATCATCTATGCCTTCCATCAAAAGTAGTGGTATGTTGATACGCTACCACATTTAGTCTGTTGGCCATGAGTCGTAGGATGTGCTAAGTGTAGGCAAGCTGTGATCACTACTAAGCATTGAGATGCCTATGGGGTGGACTCGTCTTTATCATTGGCCATGAGTCATGGGATGTTTAGATGCTCCATCTACATGGATGTTTGATGGGTAATGCTTAACACTTAGTATCATATGGACTCATAAAATTAGGGTGTATGGGAAGAGGTGAGGCAAAATAGATTGAGGGTTGCATAGGGATGCAATTGCTAATGTTGTTAGCTACCTTTTAGTTTTGTTGTATGGGCTCATAAAATTAGGGTGTATGGCAAGGCTAGTTGGACCTCAAGCCCACTAAGAAATTAGATTTCCCGAATTTTCATTTAGAGGGTGATGGGATTTGAATAAAATAGTGGGAGACATTTATGATTAAAGACCATATCATAAATGGATATTAATTGAATGAATGCTTAAATTCGCCCTAGAATCAATGATATTCTTATCAAGTAAGGATATCATCTAAATTGGTGCTCAAAAACATCATATGTGATATGATGTGGTAAAAGACCCCTCGTATATATACCTAAGGGTATAAATGGGCCTGCTTCTTTAAAGCAGTAAGTGGGAGATATGATGGATGTGAATCCAGCTTATGCAAATTTGTGGAATATCTAAATAAATCTAAAAAGTACCATTTCTATGGTTCCTAAGAACAAAAGAATTTATTTTTTAGGGACACCACCTTCTTGAGAAGAAGGAATTTCTATTAGATAGAAATTGCTAGATCATAGAACTTGAAATAGTTCAAGAACCACAATTTGTCTCACAAGTGGCAATGGTGTATGAACAAATTACTAAAACTTCTAGTACACAACCTCTAATGAGATCTGAAAGGATCTTGGGGCTACTTATACGATAAGTGTCTCTTGCTAGAGAGCAGCAAGGAGGATCTCCTTTTTAAATATTGATCTAACTAAGGAGTAATGATGTATGACATCAATTCGGAAATTGACAAAATGCATGCAATCCAAAATGAACTCTATGTACTCCAACAAGGTTTGACCTTAGTGGACCCATTAGTGGAATGGTTCCATTAGCTACAAATGGGTCTGCAAATATAAATTGAAGAACATGGGGAGGCGGTGACCTATAAAGGTACGACTGGTAGCAAAGTATTATGCTCATAGTCAAGGTGTTGACTATTGAGGATACCTTTTACCAGACGTGATGCTAAAGTCCATTCAGAGTATGCTAGTTATATCTACGTATTATGACTACTAGATATGGCAAAGGGATATGAAGACCATCTTTCTCAATAGGGGTATTGAGAAAGAGATATAAGTTAAGCGGTTTGAGGTATTCATATCAAACAAACGCAAGAAAAAAGTTTGCGAGCTTTAGAGATCTGTTAAGAACTCAAAATAAATTTTCTGAATGTGGAACATTCAATTCTCTAAAGCAATCAAACGGTTTGGTTTCCTTAGGAATGCGAATGAGCCATATGTGTACAAGAGGGTTAGTGAGAGTATGGTGATGATTGTTGTGTTTTACGTTGATGACATTTTACTCATAGAGATGATGTAAAAATATTACAGTCAACTGAGACTTGTCATCTACAAAGTTCTCCAAGAGAGATTTGGGATAAGCATCCTAGGAATTGGGGATTGAGATTTATGGAGATAGATCTGAAAGGATGCTTGGACTATCCTAAATCCAAGTACATAGATTAGATGTTAAAAAGGTTTAGTATGGAAGAATCCTAGGAGAGATTCTTGTTTATGAGTCATGGGATTTTTCTTTTGAAGTCCTCGTCCCCAAAGACTTTTGAATGAAAGAGAAATAATGACTCACATGTTTTATGCATCCTTGAAAGAAAGCATAAAATATGCACATCTATGTACATGATTTGATATTAGAAATGCTCTAAGTGTTACGAGCAAAATATCAATCAATTTGATGCAAAAAGCATTAGAAGTCGTAAAGACTATCTTTAGTACTTATGAAGCACTAAGGATTTCTTTTTGGAGTTCGGTTATAGAGAACTGAAACTTAGATGCTTCATCTAGTTTTTAGTCTAAAGTAGATGACTTGAAGTCTATGTCTAAATTCGTGTTTATCCTAAATGGTGGGAGGTTAGTTGGAAAGAGTTCCAAGCTTGTAACAACCGTGAATTCCACCACCATGATTGAATACATCTTGACAGCAAAAATAGATTGTTTGGATAAGGAACTTAATCTAAATATTAGATGTAGTTCCAACCATTGTTGATTAAGTATTGGAGTACTGCGATAACAATGGGGGCTAGCAGACCCACTGTTTTAACCCTTTAGATAAGTATTTGAAGGATATCTTCAGAAGATGGACTTTAATACGAGGGCAATTGTTTCTAGGGCAAGTGGGAGATTGTTAGAGTAGTGCCCGACGTACCAATTGTTCTGGTCGTTCTTATACTCTTGCGAATCATTCTTATTTATATTAATATCATTTAAATGATAATCTTTATCTTAAATTTATCATAAGAATTAGATAAAGTCCTTAGATCACACATAGTTATGGGCCATGGTTGCGCATATGATGGTGATCGTGGAATATGCCTCTAAGACTGTGATCTTAAAACGTTCCACGTTAAAGATCAATGAGATGGGACATCATTGATCCCGTTGAAACTTGCGTATACGATGTAGGCTTGAAAAGAGGATGCCTCGTTCTATAGATATAAGTGTGGAGACACTACTGCATGTATGCGGGTGCTTGTTGGGAACAAGTACACTGAACAACCCCACCTGAAAATTCTCAATTAGAAATATTCTATTATCGAATGAGAATTTTCTCGTTATGATAGTGTAAAAATTAGTCCTTTGACTTGAGGCACCATGGTAACCTTGTGCATGACATGTTGTACTTTGATGTATTTTTTGATTGCATGACAATTACAAGGGGTTTATATTGGGTGTAATATTTTCATGTATGGAGATTAATGAATGGCCAACAAACGATCCGTCACCTATCTAAATGAATAGGTGAATCTCCTATGTGTTCCACTGTAATTGACTCTAAAATTCTTGGCCAAGGTTGGATGAAAATTAGACGTGTGGTTTTCTAATTATTCATCATCGAGTCAAGCTACTAGGAATGGAAACATAATTATTGAGCTAATGGGGTTTTGACTTAACATCCATGCCCTAGGCTTAATCAGGAGATTAGATGACGGAAGGACCGTACTTATATGGTATTCGTAATTGAAATAGGTTCGCATATTCACCTTAGACTAGGAGTCATGATGTATTGGTAGATGCTTCCCATGTCTTGTGGGTTCTTGAAATTAATGAGTTAATTCCAAGAGAATTAATTAATCAAAACAATTAATTGTTCAACTAAGTCACAAGAGTTGTGAGCCCACGGCTAGTTTAAAGTGAACCTAAGGAGTCACACACAAAACTTGAACAAGTCCATTTCTAGCCTAGAAATTAATCCAAGTGTTGGATTAAATTAATTAATGGGGTTAAATTAATTCAAGTGTGGAATTAATTCAATTAATTAATTAGATTAATTGATTGGACCTAATTGGATTAGAAAACCCAATTGGAACATTTAATTAATTTATTGGATCAATTAAGTAAAATGGACCTAATTAATGAAATGAATTAATTTAATTGATTGGATCAATTAAAGTAGAACCTAATTGATTACTTAGGCATAGACCCATTATGTGTGGGCTTGTAGGAAGCCCATTAAAAAATTAGATTGGGAATCCAATTCCTAAAGGAAGTTGAATTGAGAATTCAATTTCTATGAGGTAATAAAAAAAAAAAGGAAAGTCCTTATGGGATAAGGAAACTTACCAAAAGAGTTGGAGATAAGAAAAAAAGAAGAGTCCTATATAAAAATAACTTGTGATAGTCTTGATTGACAATTTTCTTGGATATTTTTATGGGGATTTTAATTGCATATTTTAGTGAAGAATAATAGTTTTCTTTCATTCCAAAAAATTCGTCCCTCTTTTCCTTTCAATCTCCAAATGTTCACCAACCTTTTATCTAGTTTAATTCTTGATTTAATTGTTGAATTAAGAATTAAATTAAACATCTAAAACACTAATTGTTAGTGTGTTCTTGTTCCAAACAATATCGTTCTAGGGTAGAATTATCGAATCGAAAACTACCAGCATAGGATTCGGTTACGAGTGAGCATACAAGGTGTGGATACCGTTAGAGGGATAACATTTGAGATTCTAGAAGTGAATCAGATTTTAATTAAAGGGGTTTTGAATTGAAGAACATGAAAATACTTTCATGTAGGGATAATGATTTGAATTGTTTTAATCCCTAGATCAGCCGGAGTGCAAATCAAGGTAAGAGTTTCTGAAACATTCTTATTTTAACTATCAGAAAACGCACAACTGAATAATCGCGAAAGGCTTACGGGATTCATTTTAATTACATATGATGTAATATATATATATTTATATTTTTTAAAAAATTTTAAATTCCGCTGCGTATATTTCTCCCAAGATCGCGCGAACCCAACAACAACAACAACATCAACCATAGGCCGTAAATGATGAGAAATAGAGAAGCAGAAAATAAGCAGAGACAAGAAAATTGGTAGATGCAGATATCCTCATAAACATCATCAGCATCAACATTCCACGAAAAGAATCCCACAAAAAGAAAATTATTTATGCAAGCAGAAATCAAAATTCAACAGGACAAGAAAACCTTGAATCTCAACCCCAGGGTCCAATAAAAAAAAAAAAGATTGTGTGATACAATCAGCAATCAGCAAGTAGGAAGAAGAATAGAGGCAGAAACGATCTGAGCATAACAGTAACAAGGGTGAAATACTTATAAGAAAATTATTTAAACGGAATTAAAAAATACGTAATTAAAATCAGTCACATGTATAAACCCAAATCGTGAGATCTCTTTATTGGATTCATTATCCAATATAGGAGAATACGATAAATAAGCAAAAAATCAAAGGCATGTACATAACATCATGCTTCATTCATACACTAAATTGGAATGAAAAAATAAATCATGCAATAATTCCACTTACATTTATCTACAACCCCCACCAACCCACCCCTGGAGTTGGGGGTGGGGGTGGACGGTTGGTTTGTACCTATTTCCTTCTTCGCTCTATTGTAAAGGAGGCGAGTTAAAAACTAAAATCCTAAGCTAGCAAGATGAATACAATAATAACAGACAATTAATAATAATAATAATAATAATAATAATAATAATTCTTTACTATAATTAAATATTTAGTAATTTTAACTAAGTTATTTTAGCTATTTTATGAATGAAAGATATAATTTAGGTCGATTTTTAAATAATATTTAAACAAATATAACATTGTAAATATTCATATGATTTTGAAAATTTTGTAATCTCAAAATTTCAATTAAAAATTAAATTTTATATTAAGTTATAGCCAATCGATATCTAGAAATAAGTAATTCTAGTTTCCAAAAAAACTTAGTTTGACTTATTATTCGGCGGCAAGTGGAAATTAATTTTTTTTTTTTTATTTTTTTTTCCAGTAGCAAGTGAAAAACTAATTGCGTGTTATTAGTAGTTGTATGAAGAGCCAAGAAAATGTCCACTTCTTGAGGTTATTTGATTTTAAATATTTTTCCCCACTTTTTCTCAACTTTTAGAACAAAACAGATTTGGACCTAAATTATGAACACTTTTAGGTTTTTGGGTTTAGGCCACATTAGTCCAGTAAGAATTTGACTTGACAAGATGAATAATAAGTTTGCTACTTGATTTTGAGTTTAAGAGGCTTCATTGTTGAGGATATGCAATTTTTGGTATGAACTCTGATATAATTATTAGTTTGATCTACTTTGTATGCCATATTAATACCGGTCAAGCTATCAAAATATCAATAGAAATCAAAAAAATTTAAGATTCTAACCCCATATATGCTTAATCCCATTTAGATTTTGTTACCATTATTGGACATGAAAGTAGTGTTATTACAATCACACTATGAATATTTTTTATCCCATTTTACGACAATTTTCTTGTAGTGTTATTAAAATGCACTAAAACTAATATTTTACTACAAATTATTAACTGTATAAAGAATTATGTTTTCACCTTTTTTAGAAATTGGACCTATCTTTGAGTGCCAATGTAATTTTCTTTTAAATGAAATTGATTCGATACATAGTAACTTTTAATTTCAAATCTAGAGCTAAAAGCTTATTTAAGTGAAATTATATAAAATTATGATGTACCCATCTCACTTGAATCTAATGCTCTTAAGTTTTAACCTTATACATATATCATTGTTTGTTCTTGCATATTAAAGATAAATGAATATCAAGTAACAAGTTCTCTCCTTGTTTCTCTCTCTGCCCTTCCTTTACCATGTCCATGTCCGTGCACCCAACCCTTTCATTTCCTACTTCTAAGGGGATTATGGCTAGATCTTTTATGCCTAAACCTTAAGATCAAGTTACAAAAATATTATAGAACGCAGTCGGTCATACTATAAAATAATTGCATATAATTTATTAGTTAAGATAGAAAGAGAAATTTGTATTCCTCTTATATAAGTGAGCTACTCTTTCTTGGTAGCTCGAGCTTATACATCATATAGTAATCCAATAGTAATTGGTTTAACTTGAACACACAATCAGGCCATTATCCCTCCCTTATTTGGCCTTCGTTTTCCTTGTCGTTCACTAATTTTGGTACCTCTGGACTCCACTGATTAGTTGCATTAGTCACAATAGGTATCTGCAAATGTAAGGCAAAACTTAGTGAAGAACTTATGGTTGATAAAAAATGCACTACAGTTCCAATAAAAGAAGAGACTAACCTGGTTATGGTTCACTTGGTCAAGAACAAGCGACTGAAAGCTTCCACTGTAATCCATTCCCAATTCTTGTTGCAAAGTAGAGAAGCTTTGGACCATGGAATCCATGTTTGGAAATTCAAAGGCATCCGCAGGGAAATCTCTTTGTTTGGTGAAATATTAGTGCTAGGAGTAACATTTTGTGCACCATACATAAATGGTTCATCCATGCCAAAAGTTTGTCCAAGCTGTCCCAAGTTGAATGTTTCATTGTCTTGAGCAAAGAGGTAATTACCGTGATCAAGAAGAAGTTGAGGATGATATCCATTGTCAGAACTTCCATCATAATTATCTCCAAGCACATTGGTTTCTGTTGGTTGATAAATAGTGAATTGTTGATCATGATTCATCTCATGATATTCTTGGATTCTTAGATGAAACTCATAACTCTTGTCCGGATGAGGCATAGATCCAAATCTCACTGTTTTAGCCCTCAGAGCTTTGTTCTTTGGAGGTGTCGTCTTCGCATTAGCTAGTTTAGATTTTCTCTCATTAGGGGGTAGCCACTTTGCATTTCGGCATTTCTAAAGAGAGTAGAAAGAATATTAAATACTGCATTAAAAATTTTCAGCCAAACTTTATAGAATATGCTACATGTAAACTAATCATAAGGAAGAGAAGTGATGGAGAACATGGATAATAAAGATATTTATTCTATTGTGTAGTACATGAATTCATTGCTATTTGTAAAATTCTTGTTCTACAAGTTACAAATTTTGGTAACTCTTTTTGTGAACTATATTAAGCAAAAAATATTTCTCAATTTTCAAGATCTTGATTTAAACCATGTATAATAACTACTAGTATTCTATAAAAGAATATCATGTCAAAATAACAAAAATAATAAATTATCCCAAGGTTTATCAAGTAGGCGTTAATGAATTTGTACTTTGGGCATTATGTACTCATACTACATCTGCTATGCAAAAAGAAAATGAGAAAATTAAAACTCCAATAATGTCATAGTTAGATTTCAAAACAAACCTGAAGATGACTCGCCACTTGCATTCTGGTAAGGCCTGGTATATTCATTAGTTCAAGGATCTCCTTTGGATAACATCCTATTTTCAAGCAAGATGAAGCCTTTAAATTAAAATTTGTGTTAATATCCAAAGACATGCATTCTCATAAATAATTATGAAGTAAAACTCAAGTAAGAGAGACATACTTCCTTCTCCAAGTTGTGTGACGGCATCCATAAATTTCTCATGAAGTTCCTCAGTCCATTCAGTCCAAACCTTCTTTTTGAACATAGCATTATCATTTTGTGAAGTTCCTGAGTTTAACTTTTTCTTTGATTTGTGTTTTCCCTCAGCATTGTGATTATCATTTTGGTTACCTTCCATAAGGTCTTCTTCTCGAAATTCTTTATGCAGCGTATTGTGCTCTATAACCTCTCTAATTGGTTTCTTTTGTTTAAGTCTACGCACTTTCTCCCTTAACACATGCTGCCATAGGTATCCCATTATCTGCATTGTAACTGGCTTTTTGATACAAAGAAAGGCTCCTTGCTCTAAAGCCCTCATGGTTGTTATAGCATCATCGTCATCTGTCATCACTAAGCAAATTAAACAAATGCAGTAAGTATGTAACTGTGAAGCATCAAGTTCAAAAGATCATACGACATTTTTCCGAAAGGAAGTAAATAAATATAGTTCCTAAAAGGATAAAATGTCAAGCAACACTTACAAATCACAAGCAAATTCATTTTAATAGCATCTTGTAGAAGTTGGAACCCATAGGAGTCAGGCGAGTTCATATTTGCCATCACAAGATCAAATTGAACCTTCCCTTTTGATAAAATTGATAAAGCTGTCGATGCAAGCTTAACTGTGGTAACTGAAAGAAAAAAATCCAAAAATGTAAGTGATAATAAAATATTTAAAGCTTATAGAAGATTTATAATACCTTCATGCTTCAAATATTTTGCATAGACAGGTCATATTCCAAAGTTTTAATATAAATTATTTTTAAATGTACACTTGGAGCAATTTTTCTAACAATTTTAGGGGGGCAAAAAAAAGTTCAAGAGATAGAATTGGTTAGATAATGATCTTCATAAAAATGTCCAGGAAACATATCATTTTCTTGTCATCAAACAAAATTAGCAATTTATGTATGGT
The DNA here is from genome assembly GCA_019321725.1 of Paulownia fortunei. Lineage (NCBI taxonomy): Eukaryota > Viridiplantae > Streptophyta > Magnoliopsida > Lamiales > Paulowniaceae > Paulownia > Paulownia fortunei. The sequence goes on along the minus strand of CM033108.1, from coordinate 22,197,501 downwards.
TGAAACGATTGGGGAAGGCATAAGGTAGAACTTATTGAGTGATAGTTTCATATAGAAAAATATGCAATGATCTAAACAATGAATCATAAATGTAGGTACTCTTGTCTATTTAAATAGTGATATTCGTCAAATATATTTATTATTTTCTATTTATGTAAAAAAACTAAAAATTTAAAGATATTATAAATAAAAAATTTGGCGCGAAATAGAGATTTTAAATTAAAAATATGGCCGTTACGACAAAAATATTGATAAAAATCTAATTATTCATATTGATCTCCACAAGTTTATAATGGGAAAGTTAAATGAAGTTATGAAGGAATATAACTCAATTGAGCTTTAAACAACATGAAATCGACTTAATAAAAAAAATCAACTAAGTTCAATTGCATGAAAGAGAGATCTAAAACTTTAAAACTATGATAATACATGAGTATAAGGCGTAAGAAAAATGCGAAATTTCTATGCTTAGATTCTCTAGAAAGTTTGTCACGAATTCTAAGTTGTTATGTTCGTACTTAACATCATTTAAACTTATTCTAAGCGAGAAAAACTTCAGATTTTGAAGAAAAAAAATAAAATTGAATTCATCTTCTACTTGTGCTTTAAGAGGTCCAAAGATGAGTTTCATATACCTTCATAAGAGAAGTATTGCAACATGTTCATAATTTTATCATGATCTTTACTATCATGCTCAACAAGTAGTACATGAATCTTATGTGCCATATTTGGGGAAAAAGCCGTTGAAATAGGTGAAGCTGCAAAACTGCGATGACCTATATAATTCATGATGTTTAGAAATACAAGATTGCACTTATTTGCATAGTAGAAAAATTGAACAAGAAGAATGACTCCAAGAAAGATGAAAAGAGGAAAACACTAAATTTTAGTGAAAGCTGTAGGAAAATGTAGTAGTGCTATCACAACTTTCAATCACAAGAGAGATGGTTGTTTATATAAAAACATTTCATGTGAAGTTCAGTGACTTTTTTTTTTTAATATTCTTTAACTTTTTGGACGGCGGATTCAACTTGTAACGTTTAGCATTAAAATCCAAATCATCTTTTGTATTTCTTTGTTGTGGTCCCCTGAGTTGACTAACAGGGAGCCAATGCTCATTAATATAGTAAGCGGTTAATGCTCAAGTCAAATGCCTGTATATCATGTTGAGAAAATCATCACATCATTACATAAAGCTTATTAGCATTAATTAGATTAGGTTTTTTGGTGCAAATACTAATGTTAGATTTCCTAATTTGAATGGGCCACATAATTTTCCTCCCATACTCTGATGTTTAAAAAATAATATATTGGTTAAATGAAGAAATTTTTTGTATGGAAAAGATAAAGCATAGAAGAAAAGTAGTAGACCTTTTAATTGTAAGTTGAATTGTTTCAAACTATTTAGTAAAATTTATATCTTAGTCAACAAGCTACATATAAATGTAAGTATACTTTTTGCCTACCAGTTTTTTAAGAGAAAAATGCTTCAAATAAGAATAATTGTGGTTATTTCTTATAAAACTATATTTAATGCCAATGTACGTTTTAACACAACAGTACTGTGTCAACTAGTTGGCTACTCTTCAACAGCCCAACCTCAACCCTAATCAGACGCATCCCAAAATGTTTCTGTAGAAAGACTTAATCCTTTTCCCATCCCCTTAGCTTCGACACGAGCGGATGACCATGGATGGGAGATTGAATTCAAGATTGAAAATCCCCAAGATTCACGGCGAAATATAAGCTAATGAAATTTCTCGATTGGATTAATATGGTCGAGGAAATTTTAGAATTTAAGGAGGTCTTGGATCATCTTCACGTTCCCCTCATCACCACCCGTTTTCGTGGACATACCCTGTTGGAAAATTATGTACATTTATGATAAACTAAATTAGTGATAATGCGAAATAACAACGGAAATAACACACACATAAATTTGATAACGGAGTTCGGTCAATTGTGTCTATGTCTCCGGACCTGGTGCAGATCATTTTACTAAAAAAAGAAAATATACAAATTGTTTATAATGCTCACAACTCACGACACATACAATAATTTTTCTTCACAAATTTTTTCTCTTAAACTTTTCTCTCAAACTCTCTCCAATTCTCTAATTTTGAAATGCTTTACAAATAAGAGTTAAGGAGGTTTATATAGGCTTCAAAAACATGAGTTGGTAGAATTTAGACAAGAAATTAGCCAATGGTTAGATAACTTAATTGATAATTTTTTAAGTTAGACACCCTTTGTTTTTTACCAAAAATGGTTGTTGCCTATTTTTGTTGACAATCTCCTATTTGAAAATTAATTTCAATCTATCTTTACACCTCGATCTGTGCAACAAATCTTTTCAGTTTTGTTACTCTTGCAGGCCAACTGAAGTTGAACACAACTTCAGTTTGTTGATAATCACTGATTTTGTGAATATATCTGCTAGATTCTTACTTACTTGGATCCACTACAACAAATACGGTTTTATATTTCATCGCTAACTTGACAAAATTTTTCGCTAAGTTATATTTGTGACGAATATTTTTCATCGCTAATATCATCATTATAAGAGTGTCGCGCCAACACTTAACGATGAAATTGGCCGTTTTTGTTGTCAAGTTAGCGATGATTTTTTGTTGCGGCTAAGACAACAATTTTCGTCGCTAAGATTATTGTTAGTGACGAATTGTTGGAAGATATTTCATTGTTAAATAAAAACAATAAAAAAATAAATTTAAAGTTAGCGATGAATTAGATTTTTCCTCAGTAAAATAAAAAAATTTGGCGATGAAATTTGTAACATTTTTGTCACAAAATTATTAAAAAAATAAAAAAAATACTTTAGCGGTGAATTTGTTATTTTGTCGCTAAGTTAGCGACAAGTATACAAATTGTTCATTGCCAATATGATTATCTTTTAGCGATGAAAGCTCTTAATTTCGTTGCTAATGTTGTTCAGTATTTTTTTTTAATATTTTTTGTTATTTCAATTATTTCCCCGTATTTTTGCAATTTGTTTTTTCAACTCATAACACCCACAACCCTAATCACAATAATCACAACCACAATCATTAAACTTCTGACAACCATTAAATTTCAAAAAAATTAAACACAATAAAATAACACATTAAACATATATACAATAAAATATCTAATATACACATTAAACAAAAATACAATAAAATACAATCTTATATACTTAAACTACACTATAATTGTGGAGGTGGCAGAGCTGAGGAGGACGGGGGCTACTGGACGAGTAACTGTAGTAGACCTAGAGTTATCCTCTCTAAAGTCTGGAACATCGCATAATGGTTGACCTTCATCATTTATAATTCAGCCCTAGTGCTATGCAACTCATTTTGTGTGGACTCCAACTACTTCCTAAGTTGTGCATTGGTTGGTTTGAACGATGATGTATTAGAAGAAGTGGACCTAAGAGATTTAGGTCTATTTCCAAGCCCACGTATGTACCCCAAACGCGTACCGAGGACTTGATACATACTCTATCTATAATTTGTATGTCATCCAGACTGTGAGCGTCAACCCCAGTATCTATCTGAGTCTGAGTTTGTGTCTGTCAGTACTCTTCTTGAAGTCACACCTCATTCTAAAATCAATAAATATGTTAAAAACTAAAATATATAGTTCAAAATCTTCAGAAATCAAAACAACTAAATGTATTCAACACTTACATATGCACTCTCAGTTCTCTCTCCTATCCAATCTTTCGTAGAGTTATAATGTGTTTCATTAAAGACAGTGATCTGGTCCTTTCTACTAGATCACGTCTGAGAAGGATACAAAATCTCTATATCCAATAATTCTACATGTTGAGGTTGAATGTCTACTCTACAAAGATGTAGAATTTCTAAATTATCACGAACCATTAATCTTATCTCATCTGATGAAATTTTCTGATTAGGTTCATTGTTAGAAGTACTTTCAGGTTCAATTTCCTCGCTATTATCATCTTCTTTTTCGGTCACTTCATATATTTCTCGATGTTTCACCTTTTGCACAACTTTCAAAGATCCTCTACGTTTTATATCGTCCAAGTAATAATCTTGCCTAACTTGAGTTGCCAAAATGAAGGGATCATCCTCGTACCATGTCTTAGACGTATCAATACATGTAAGACCAAACTCTTGCATGATTGATATTTTTTGGGGTTACATTGAAACCAATCATACCATTGTAAGTGTACCTTATATCGTAATGCATAAAATTATATTACAACATGCTTCAAAACTCCAAAAAAATCCAAATTTTGCCCATCATCGGATGATGGTACAATAAACCCACAATTTTGAGTAGTCCGTTTAGTATCATAAGAAATTGTATCATACCGAACACCATTAACAATATAAGCATCATATAGTATAACTTCAGCATTAGGTCCCAATGCAAGAAAGTATAGCTCATTTGTGGGCTCAAGATCTTTCAAAGTTCTTAGCCTAATTATTTATCCCTAAACCACTATGAAAATCCACCTCGTGACATTGCAAAATGTAGTTTGAAGAAAATTTGGCCGAAAGAATTTGAAAATGTTCACTCAACAATATATAAACAATTATTATAATGTAAAATAAAAATTACGAGGAAAAAAGATAGAAACTAATTTGAAAACTTACTTTCTATATCGGTCGACTTCATTGTAATTGTTGAGAATATACCAGTGTGCTTTCTTAAGTAAAGTAGAAGGCAATTTATGATTTCGTTGATTGCCCATCACTCTTACTTGTTGATTGAAAACACTTAAAGTTAATGAAATAGATTGAGTAACATCTTTGTTTTGTTCTGATCTAGTAAATCTTATTTCAATTTAACCCGTATACAATTACGTGAAAGTTAATGCTTCATTCACAACATATCCCTCTACAATAAACCCCTCGGATCTTGCATTATTATGAACATACTTCTTAAGTGTTCTCAAATACCGTTCAAAAAGATACATCCACCTTGATGAAACCGATCCAGCTAATATGGCCCCGTGGGGTAAATGAACTGCTAAGTGAACCATAATGTCAAAAACTGGATGAGAAAATATTCATTGCGTCTTGCATAAAATGAATACGATATCCTTCCCCATTTTATCCAAGTCAGCAACATGTAAAGTTTTTGAAGTGAGTTTTTTGAAGAAGTCACATAACTCAACAACTGTGCCACACATGTCCCTGTAATAAACTTGTCTAACTTGAGTTGCCAAAATGAAGAGGTCATCCTCGTACCATATCTTAGACGTATCAATACATGTAAGACCAAACTCTTGCACGATTGATATTTTTTGGGGTTACATTGAAACCAATCATACCATTATAAGTGTACCTTATATCCTGATGCATAAAACTGTATTACAACATGCTTCAAAACTCCAAAAAAAATCAAATTTTCCCCATCATCGGATGATGGTACACTAACCCTACTATTTTGAGTAGTCCGTTTAGTATCACGAGAAATTATATGGTACCGAACACCATTAACAATATAATGATCATATAGTCTAAATTCACCATTAGGTTCCAATGCAAGAGAGTATAGCTCATTTGTGGGCTCAAGATCTTTCAAAGTTTTTAGCCTAATCATTTTGTTCCTAAACCACTATGAAAATTCCACCTCGTGACATTGCAAAATATAGTTTGAAGAAAATTTTGCTGAAAGAATTTGAAAATGTTCGCTCCATAATATATATACAATTATTATAATGTAAAATCAAAATTACAAGGAAAAAAAATAGAAACTAATTTGAAAACTTACTTTCTATATCGGTCGACTTTTTTGTAATTGTTGAAAATATACCAGTGTGCTTTCTTAAATAAAGTAGAAGGCAATTTATGATTTCGCTGATTGCCCATCACTCTTACTTGTTGATTGAAAACACTTAAACTTAATGAAATAGATTGAGTAACATCTTTGTTTCGTTTTGGTCTAGTAAATCTTGTTTCAATTTGACCCGTATACAAATACGTGAAAGTTAATGCTTCATTCACAATATATCCCTCTATAATAGACCCCTTGGGTCTTGCATTATTGTGAACATACTTCTTAAGTGTTCTCAAATACCGTTCAAAATGATACATCCACCTTCATAAAATCGGTCCATCTAATATGGCCTCGTGGGGTAAATGAACTGCTAAGTGAACCATAATGTCAAAAAATGACTGAAAAAATATTCGTTACATCTTGCATAAAATGAATACGATATCCTTCTCTATTTTATTCAAGTCAGCAACATATAAAGTTCTTGGAGTGAGTTTTTTGAAGAAATCACATAACTCAACAACTGTGCCACACATATCCTTGTAATAAACTTGTCTAACTTGAGTTGCCAAAATGAATGGGTCATCCCCGTACCATATCTTAGACGTATCAATACATGTAAGACCAAACTCTTGCACGACTGATATTTTTTGGGGTTACATTGAAACCAATCATACCATTATAAGTGTACATTTTATCCTGATGCATAAAACTGTATTACAACATGCTTCGAAACTCAAAAAAAATCAAAATTTCCCCATCATCGGATGATGGTACAATAACCCCACTATTTTGAGTAGTCCGTTTAGTATCACAAGAAATTCTATGGTACCGAACACCATTAACAATACAAGTATCATATAGTCTAACTTTAGCATTAGGTCCCAATGCAAGAAAGTATAGCTCATTTGTGGGCTCAATATCTTTCAAAGTTCTTATCCTAATCATTTTGTCCCTAAACCACTGTGGAAATTCCAACTCGTGACATTGCAAAATGTAGTTTGCAGAGAATTTGGCCGAAAGAATTTGCAAATGTTCACTGCACAATATATATACAATTATTATAACGTAAAATCAAAATTACGAGGAAAAAAGATAGAAACTAATTTAAAAACTTACTTTCTATATCGGTCGACTTCTTTGTAATTGTTGAGAATATACCAGTGTGCTTTCTTAAATAAAGTAGAAGGCAATTTATGATTTCGCTGATTGCCCATCACTCTTACTTGTTGATTGAAAACACTTAAAGTTAATGAAATAGATTGAGTAACATCTTTGTTTCGTTCTGGTCTAGTAAATCTTGTTTCAATTTGACCCGTATACAAATACGTGAAAGTTAATGCTTCATTCACAATATATCCCTCTACAATAGACCCCTTGGGTCTTGCATTATTGTGAACATACTTCTTAAGTGTTCTCAAATACCGTTCAAAATGATACATTCACCTTGATGAAACCGGTCCAGCTAATATGGCCTCGTGGGGTAAATGAACTGCTAAGTGAACCATATTGTCAAAAAATTCTGGAAGAAATATTCGTTCCATCTTGAATAAAAGGAATACGATATCCTTCCCCATTTTATTCAAGTCAGCAACATATAAAGTTCTTGAAGTGAGTTTTTTAAAGAAGTCACATAACTCAACATATAAAGTTCTTTTTCGGTCACTTCATATATTTCTCGATGTTGCACCTTTTGCATGACTTTCCCAAATCCTATACGTTTTATATCATCCAAGTAATAAACTTGTCTAACTTGAGTTCCCAAAATGAAGAGGTCATTATCGTACCATATCTTAGACGTATCAATACATGTAAGACCAAACTCTTGCACGACTGATTTTTTTTTGGGTTAAATTTGAAACCAATCATACCATTATAAGTGTACCTTATATCCTGATGCATAAAACTGTATTACAACATGCTTTAAAACTCCAAAAAATCTAAATTTTCCCCATCATCCGATGATGATACACTAACCCCACTATTTTGAGTAGTCCGATGAGTATCACGAGAAATTATATGGTACCGAACACCATTAACAATACAAGCATCATATAGTCTAACTTCATAATTAGGTCCCAATGCAAGAAAGTATAGCTCATTTGTGGGCTCAATATCTTTCAATGTTTTTAGCCTAATCATTTTGTCCCTAAACCACTGTGGAAATTCCACCTCGTGACATTGCAAAATGTAGTTTGCAGAAAATTTGGCCGAAAGAATTTGCAAATATTCACTCAACAATATATATACAATTATTATAACGTAAAATCAAAACTATGAGAAAAAAAAGATAGAAACTAATTTGAAAACTTACTTTCTATATCGGTCGACTTCTTTGTAATTGTTGAGAATATACCAATGTGCTTTCTTCAGTAAAGTAGAAGATAATTTATGATTTCGCTAATTGCCCATCATTCTTACTTGTTGATTGAAAACACTTAACGTTAATGAAATAGATTGAGTAACATCTTTGTTTTGTTCTGGTCTAGTAAATTTTGTTTCAATTTGACCCGTATACAAAGATGTGAAAGTTAACGCTTCATTCACAACATATCCCTCTATAATTGACCCTTTGGATCTCGCCTTATTGCGAATATACTTCTTAAGTATTCTCAAATACCGTTCAAAATGATACATCCACCTTGATGAAGCCGGTCCAACTAATATGGCCTCGTGGGGTAAATGAACTACTAAGTGAACCATAATGTCAAAAAATCCCAGAGGACATAATCATTCTATCTTGCATAAAATGAATACGATATCCTTCCCCATTTTATTCAAGTCAGCAACATATAAAGTTCTTGAAGTGAGTTTTTTGAAGAAGTCACATAACTCAACAAATGTGCCACACATATCCTTGTAATAAAATTGTCTAACTTGAGTTGCCAAAATGAAGGAGTCATCCGCGTACCATATGTTAGACGTATCAATACATGTAAGACCAAACTCTTGCACGACTGATTTTTTTGGGGTTACATTGAAACTAATCATACCATTATAAGTGTACCTTATATCCTGATGCATAAAACTATATTACAACATGCTTTAAAACTCCAAAAAATCTAAATTTTCCCCATCATCGGATGATGATACACTAACCCCACTATTTTGAGTAGTCCGATGAGTATCACGAGAAATTGTATGGTACCGTACACCATTAACAATACAAGCATCATATAGCCTAACTTCAGCATTAGGTCCCAATGCAAGAAAGTATAGCTCATTTGTGGGCTCAATATCTTTCAAAGTTCTTAGCCTAATCATTTTGTCCCTAAACCACTGTGGAAATTCCACCTCATGACATTGCAAAATGTAGTTTGAAGAAAATTTGGCCGAAAGAATTTGCAACTGTTCACTGTACAATATATATACAATTATTATAACGTAAAATCAAAATTACGAGAAAGAAAGATAGAAACTAATTTGAAAACTTACTTTCTATATCGGTTGACTTCCTTGTAATTGTTGAGAATATACCAGTGTGCTTTATTAAGTAAAGTATAAGGCAATTTATGATTTCGCTAATTGCCCATCACTCTTACTTGTTGATTGAAAACATTTAAAGTTAATAAAATAGATTGAGTAACATCTTTGTTTCGTTCTGGTCTAGTAAATGTTGTTTCAATTTGACCCGTATACAAATATGTGAAAGTTAATGCTTCATTCACAACATATCCCTTTATAGTAGACCCTTCGGGTCTCGCCTTATTGCGAATATACTTCTTAAGTATTCTCAAATACCTTTCAAAATGATACATCCACCACGATGAAACCGGTCCAGCTAATATGGGCTCGTGGGGTAAATGAACTGTTAAGTGAACCATAATGTCAAAAAATCCTGGAGGAAATATTCGTTCCATCTTGCATAAAATGAATACGATATCCTTCCCCATTTTATTCAAGTTGGCAACATGTAAAGTTCTAAGTTTTTTAAAGAAGTTACATAACTCAACAATTATGCCATACATATCCTTGTAATAATCTTGTCTAACTTGAGTTGCCAAAATGAAGGGGTCATCGTCGTACCATATGTTAGACGTATCAATACATGTAAGACCAAACTCTTGCACGATTGATTTTTTTGGGGTTACATTGAAACCAATCATATCATTATAAGTGTACCTTATATCCTGTTGCATAAAACTGTATTACAACATGCTTCAAACTCCAAAAAAAATCAAATTTCCTCATCATTGGATGATGATACACTAACCCCACTATTTTGAGTAGTCCGTTTAGTATCACAAGAAATTCTATGGTACCGAACACCATTAACAATACAAGTATCATATAGTCTAACTTTAGCATTAGGTCCCAATGCAAGAAAGTATAGCTCATTTGTGGGCTCAATATCTTTCAAAGTTCTTATCCTAATCATTTTGTCCCTAAACCACTGTGGAAATTCCATCTCGTGACATTACAAAATATAGTTTTAAAAAAATCTGGCCGAAAGAATTTGCAAATGTTCACTGCACAATATATATACAATTATTATAATGTAAAATCAAAATTACGAGGAAAAAAGATAAAAACTAATTTGAAAACTTACTTTCTATATCGGTCGACTTCTTTGTAATTGTTGAGAATATACCAGTATGCTTTCTTAAGTAAAGTAGAAGGCAATTTATGATTTTGCTGACTGTCCATCAGTCTTACTTGTTGATTGAAAATAGTTAAGGTTAATGAAATAGATTGACTAACATCTTTGTTTGTTCTGATCTAGTAAATCTTGTTTCAATTTGACCCGTATACAAAGATGTGAAAGTTAGTGTTTCATTCACAATATATCCCTCTACAATAGACCTCTCGGTTCTTACCTTATTGCGAACATACTTCTTAAGTGTTCTCAAATACCGTTCAAAATGATATATCCACCTTGATGAAACCGGTCCGTCTAATATGGCCTCGTGGGGTAAATGAACTGCTAAGTGAACCATAATGTTAAAAAATCACGATGGAAATATTTGTTCTATCTTGCATAAAATGAATATGATATCCTTCCCCATTTTATTCAAGTTAGCAACCTGTAAAGTTCTTGAAGTGAGTTTTTTTTATGAAGTCACGTAACTCAACAATTGTGCTACACATATCCTTAGGTAAAAACTTTCATATGCCAACTGGAAGTAATCTTTGCAAAAGAACATGACAATCATGCGTCTTTAACCCATATAACTTCCTATCATGCATATTCACATTCCTTGAAATATTTGCTACATGGCCATCGGGGAACTTCACAAATTTTAAAAAATGACAAAATTCACGCCTTTCTTCCAAAGTAAAGGTATAACTCACATGTGGCTTAGTGACTCTGTCCCTAATTTGCTTCAGGTGCAATTCACTTCTTATACCCATATCTTGCATATCTAACCAGGCTTTGACTATATCCTTCAATTTTCCTTCTAAACTCAACAACGTACCGATCAAAGCATCACAAATATTTTTCTTAATGTGCATGACATTCAGATTATGTCTCAACTTCAAATCTGACCAGTACTCTAACTCAAAGAAAATTAACTTCTTTACCTAATTCGTATCACCAATCGAACATTTTTGTTTTCCAGTCAATACAGGATGTTTACTAAATGTCACTTCAAGCATTGCATCTAACTTCGTTAAAATCTCACGACCACTAAATATTCGAGGTGGGCCTTTATTTTCAAACTTTCCATTAAAGCTTTTGTTTTTATGCCACGAGTGCTTCAAATGTAAGAACCGACGGTGGTCAGTATAACAAATTTTACTGTGCAAAGCTTGGCTCATTGTATCTTCAAGACATACAGGACATGCTTTATAACTGTTGGTGCTCTACCCAGACACTATCCCATACACTGGAAAGTCATGAATTGTCCACATCAAAGCAACATGTAATTGAAAGACTCTTTTAGTTGATGCATCATGTGCTTCCAACTCCTCATCCCATAACTCCTTCAATTCGTTGATTAAGGGATACAAGAATTCATCTATCTCTTTTCCAGGTGCCTTGGGCTAAGGAATTAAAAGAGACATAATCATGTATGATGGTTTTGTCATTTTCCATGAGGGCAAATTATACGACACAAGTAAAACTAGCCACATACTATAAGCATTTGACATGTTTCCAAATGGATTAAAACTGTTCGTTGCGAACCCCAAACGAACATTTTTAGGATTATCTGCAAAAGTTTCATGTAATTTATCAAACTCTTTCCATGATTCAGCATCAGTTGGGTGTCTTAATATCCCATCTGTTTCAACCATTTTTTCCTTATGCCATCTTATATCTTTCGCCGTATGTTTTGATAAAAACAACCTCTTGAGTCTTGGCTTCAATGGAAAATATCGAAGCACTTTTTAAGGGATATTCTTCTTGTTGGCCTCATTAACCTTATAGCAGGGCTCCTTACATACCAAATATATATCCTTATCCTCGTGGTCATTCTAAAATAAAATGTAATTATTTTTACCAACGTGTAAAGATTCATATCCCAACCCTATTTCTTTCATCATTTTTTTACCTTCGTAATGTGAGCTAGGAATTGCATTCAGTTTTAGAAATACTTCTCCCAGTAATTGAAGCAACATATCAAACGACTTATTGCTTTAACCATTCAACACCTTCACATGCATTAATTTCACTAAAAAACTAAATGCAGAAAAATTGGTACAACCTGAATATAATTCTCATTGTGTTTCTTCAAACATTGACAGAACACTTTCTCCCAACTCCTCTGCAGGCGTGTTCTCATGTCGAACCCAACTACTACCAACAACTTCAGCATTCCTTAAATCATTTAACATATCAAAGAAAGTATCACCTTTTTTGTCCTCACTCACATGCTCAACTTCATTTATGGGATTCGTATCAACACTTGGTGTAGTAACTTCTCCATGAAAAGTCCACACTTTGTATAACCTAGAAATCCCTCATCTATAAAGGTATTCTCGAACTTAATCCAAATTAAATTGATATAAATTTTCACACATTCGACAAAGACAATGAATCTCTGATAATCCAAAGATTGATATATAATTCTTGGTTACATTCAAAAAATAATTTAAATCATTTATGTATTCTGGAGCCATTCGATTCTGATTCATTATCCAATTTGAATCCATAATTATACAAACTGTTGATGATAATAATTAGATAATTAATTTAAATTATTCATGTTTATAATGACATGCATTGCTCACACTTCTCCTTCCATTCTTTGGTAAGGGCCCTATCCTATTCAAGAATATGCACTTTTTTATAGTTTTATAAGTATGACCAATTTGTTTCATGCATGTAAAAATTTTGGTAGCATCTCCCCATAGTTCTCCTAGTACATATATTACAGTGCACCCGAAGAACAAAGAAAGATACAAACTGAAATAATTAATCACGTACACGAGACAAATAACATACTAATATAGAACCACAATTAAGTACATATTCTCAAACTGCCCAAACTAGATAATTTGGAATTTAACATCAAATTTTAAAATTTCAAATAGGGTCTAAGGTTTGTGAATGCATATGCATGACATATATAGTTATTATTTTTAGACTTTAATAGGAGACTTTATTCACTATTACATAAAATAGTGAAAGAATATATTCACATAATCATGGTTTGTACTATGTTTTACAGTATAGATGTGTATTCAAACTCAGAAAAACTCTAACTCATGTTTAGCATTGTTAATGCAATTCAATTATCTACACTATAGATACCACTCAGCAGCCACAAACATAACAATATGTATATCACATTATATGTAATATATAGAAAGTGTTTATATGAAATAGTATAAGATATATTCACATTGTCCGTATTACAGATTAAAGTCCAAATATCTTTCTTATAAACCCAAGTGGCCCAATTATTAAGATTAAGTAAACCAAATAGCACAAACCCACAAGCAAAACTGACAAACCCATAAGCTACACCCTTTCCCTATTTTGAATATTTTAGTTCCATTGTAACCCCTGCCCTGTTGAATGCATAGGAAAAGTGAGGTCCTTCATTTTGTTTCTCTTCGATATATAATAAAGATAGTTATGTAGCATGTGGAAATGGAGAGAACTAACATGCTATATTACTTACAGAGTCATGCCAATAAATAATGTCATTCAGTGCAAACATTCAGATAAAAGAATAAAATGGTAATGAACATATGAGTTTTGTCAATTAGCTCTTTAGTAGTTTAAATAGTAATGGAGCAGAAAGCAAAAAATTGATACCTGTTGAAGAGATGATAGTGGAGAATGATAGCGGCAGAGGGGGGCAACAGTACAGACAAGAATGGGGGAAGTCGATGGTGGCGGGGAATACGATGGTGGCGGCACGGCATCGCGGTGGAGATGAGAATGGGGAAAGCTGATGGTGTCGGCGGCACAGTGGCGGTGAATATGACAATGTCGGCATGGCGGTGGTGATGGAGGTGGAAGACAATGGTGTCGACAAACGAATGAGAGAGATAGAGAGAGATAGAGCGCGAAAGAGAGAGAGGTCAGACAATAATATCGATCGAGGGTTTTCTGAAAAGAAATTAGGGATTTTGAACCCGATATGTTAGCGACAAAATAAGGTCAACTTATCACTAACTAATATATTAGCAATGAAATCTAAAACATTCATCGCTAACATGTCAAAAATTTTAATATCATCAATAAAATTTACTTTTCGCCATAAAGAAAACTATAAAATAATTTTATTTTCGACGAACTATAACACATTCATCGATAAGTAAGAAAATTTGATTTACCTTTGCAATGCAATATCATTTTTTTTGCTAAGTTTAGATAAAAAAAAAAAACTAAATTAAATTTTTATATTGTTAGCGATGACACTAGTAGTTCCATCGCTAAGTTAGAAAATTCGATTTAGCAATAAAATAACTTATTTCGTAGCTAAGTTAAGATAAACTAAAATTGAATTAAAATGTTAGCAACGACGAGTTCTTATTTCGTCGTGAAAATAGAAAAAAAATATAAATTTATATATTTTTTATCTTTAGCGACAAGTAATACTATAGCTCATCATTAATATTAATTTTTTAATCTTTGCGATGAAGCTTCCGGAATTCGTCGCTAACATTTAAAAAAAAACATATTACATTTAGTTTTAGCGATGATTTGTTGACATGTTGTCGCTAAATGATAAAAAAAATATAATTATACTTTGTTTTCTATTTTTAGCGATGATTTGGGGTTGTATCATCGCAAACATTAAAGTTAGCGATGAAAATATTATTTCGTCGCTAAAATTGCATCGCTATTTTCTCTTTTTCCTGTAGTGTTCTTCTCCAGTATTAGCACATCATCTTTCAATAAAAATTTGATAAAGTGATAACGAAGTCTAATATACTTGGTTCTGGAATGAAATGTTGAATTCTTCGCCAAGTGTATCGCACTCTGACTATCACTGTGTAGAACATTTTTCTCCTATTTGAATCCTAACTCAGTTAACAAATCTTGAAGCCATATCATCTTTTTACTGGCTTCAATTACTATTACATACTCGACCTCTATATTGGATAAAATGACAATCTTCTGTAATTGCGATATCCAACTAACAATTATAATTCCAACAGTGAATATATAACTGGTGGTGCTTCTTTGATGATTGACTTCACCTCCAAAGTCTGTGTCTATATAACCTTGTACTTTTAATACTTCTTTACCAAAGTACAAATATTTTTCTATAGTATCTCATAGATACCTCAAAATCTACTTAACTGCTTCCCAATAAGCTTTCCTTGAATTTGACATAAACCTGCTAACAACTCCCATTGCATGGCCAATGTCTGGTCTCATACAGACCATTGCGTAAATCAAACTTCCAATGGCAGAGGTATAAAGAACCTTAGCCATGAATTCTCTCTCTTCCTCTGTCTAAGGGGATTGATCCTTTGATAAGTGAAAGTGACTAGCCAAAGGTGTACTGACTGGCTTTGCATTACCCATGTTGAATCTTTGCAAAACATGATAGATGTACTCTTTCTGAGATAACTGCAAGAACCCTCTCTGCCTATCTCTTATGATTTGCATTCCAAGAATCTTCTTTGTTGGACCTGAGTTTTTCATGTTAAACTTCTTTGATAATTGCTGCTTCAACCTTCTGATGTCATCCATATATGAATCTGCTACTAATATATCATCGACATAAAGTAGTAAAATGATATAACTGGACTTATATCTCTTGAAGTAGCAACAGTGGTCGATGTTGCACTTTTGAAAACCTTCCTTATGCATGAAGCCATCAAACTTTCTGTACCATTTTCTTAGGGCTTGTTTTAAACCATACAAACTTTTCTTAAGTCTGCACACCATGTTCTTCTTCCCTCTTTTTGAGAAACCTTATGGCTAGTACATGTATATCTCCTCATCTAAATCTCCATAAAGGAATGCAGTCTTCATATCCAACTATTCAAGATGAAGATCTTCAATGGCAACGATACTCAACACTCATCTGATAGTATTGAGCTTCACAACAGGGGCAAAATTTCAATGTATTCAACTCCTTTCTTTTGTTGGAGTTCTTTGAAAACTAGTTGAGCTTTATATCTATTGGAACCATCATGCTCCTCTTTCACCCGGTACATCCATTTATTATGAACTGCCTTCTTTCCCATGGGTAGTTCAACTAGTTCTCATGTCTGGCTGGAGATCAAAGACGTTATCTCGTCTTTTATGGTAAGCTCCCACTTGCTGGCATCTTCAATCTGACAAGTTTTCATCATAGCATTTAGGCTTTCCTCCATCAGTCAACAACAGATAGTTCATGTATCTTCTGTTAGGCACATAAGGCAGAGAAGACATTCTCAATACAGGAGCTAGAGTAGGATGCTGTAGTGTGTTAGACTATTGTGCACTGCTCTGTCTAACAAGTTCCTCTAGTTGAGGACTTGCTACAATCGGGTCTGTCATGGGACTATCTAGGACATTATCTGCATTTACATCTGTAAATAATGGCTTACTCTGCTCTAAGTCGTTGGTGTCTATTTTATGCATGTCCTTGTATATTACCCTTTCATTGAAAATCACATCTCTGCTATGGATCATCTTCTTGTTTTGATTTTCCCAAACATAGTAGTCAAACTCATCTTCACCATAATCGATGAGGGTGCATTTCTTGAATTTGGAATCAAGCTTATTCCTGCCTTGAACACTGATATGCACATAAGTTACATAACCAAAAACTTTTAGATGCGATAGTTTTACCTTTTTTTTGCTTCTTACCTCCTCTAGGATTATGTGCTCTAATGGAGCCGATGGGCCTTAGATGATCAAGTAAGTTGTTGTGTTGATTGTTTCGGCCCATAACTGCTTCGATAGACCTAATTGTATATGAATGCTTCTGGCTCTTTCTATCAACGTTCGATTCATATGCTCAGCTACACTATTATGTTGAAGTGTTCCTGGCATGGTTATTTTCATTCTGATCCTATACTTATAGCATAACTTCTTAAATTTAGCATCTTCATATTCACCACCATTGTCAGTTCTGAGCCTTTAATCTTTAGACCTATCTCATTTTCAACCATAGCTTTCCATTTCCTGAAAGCCTCAAACACTTCAAACTTTTGCTTTAGAAAATAAACCCATACCTTCTGAGAGTGATCATCAATGAAAGTCACGAAGTAGTATTTCCCACCAATGGAAAAGATGGTCGTTGGTCCCCAGACATCAGAGTGAACGAGCTCTAGTCTTTTCTTCTTTGGGGTTCTACCACTTGTCTGAAAACTAACCCTCTTCTGCTTTCCAAATATGCAATTTTTGCCATGTCTATCTCAACTGACTATAAACCTGAAAGTTTCCCCTTTGAGTGCATAATCTTCATCTTCTTTTCACTCATGTGGCCTAATATCTGGTGTCATAGATTTAGAGTTTCATTCCTTATCACAACTACAATCGAACAGTGTGCCCTTGATATCATGTAAAGAGTGTCACTTTTCTTGCCTTAAACAACCATTATTGCGCTCTTTAAAATCTTCCAATCATTATCATGTAAGATCGTAGTGTAACATTCGTTAGCTAAGTGCCCTACTAAGACTAAGTTCTTTCTCAAGTCAGGGATATGCCAGACATTTTTCAACTTCAAACAAACCCATTTAACTTAATTTTCACTACGCATTTGCCAACAATAGCACACAGTATGTCATCACCAAGATATACCTTTCTAAGATTTTTGGGGCATACCTCTTGAAGAATTCTTTCTGCGAAGTAGCATGGAAGGATGCTCTAGAGTCTAACACCCAAAACTCCTCATTGCTCTCTAAAGAGCATATCAATGAATTATCTCTTCTTGGGGTGGAAGTAATATTTGCCTCTACCTTCGCCTCCTGGTCCTTCGATACATTTTTGAATTGATTTTTATAGTGCTCGGTTTTCCTAAAGTTCTAATACTCAATGATTTTTTTAGCTATGTGAATTACTAGAATTCCTAAATTTGGACCTCTTGTCATTTGATCTACCTTGATAGTTTGATGTGCCACATCCATTCCCTCTGATTGAATTTCTTCCTCTTAACTTTGTATGCAAAACTGAAGAGGTTGATGATTTACCCAAATCTCTCCGTCGGATCTCTTCACTGAGAACCAGATCATGAACATCGTCAAATTTCAACTTATTGCTTCCTGACAAGCTAATCACAGTCGTAACAATAGCATTCCAGCTTTCTGGTGGAGAAGAGAAAAGTATCAATGCTCGTACTTCTTTATTGAATTTAATTCCAATTGAATTTAATTCCAATAGAACTTAATTGGGTTGTGACTGTGTTAAGTTCATTGAGATGTTGAGCTACGATGCGCCTTCCATCATCCGCAAATTGAACAAACGCCTCATCAAGTGAACTTTGTTTGAGGCTGATGACTTCTCATACATACTGGAGAGAGTCGTCATAAGACCTGTCGTGGTCTTTTCCTTTGCTATGTTGAAAGCAACATTACGAGATAATGTAAATCAGATAACTCCGAGGGCTTGTCTGTTGAGAATATTCTAGTCTTCTTCCTTCATAGTCTCTGACTTCTTCCCTGAGAGAGGTTGATACAGACTTCTTTGATATAGATAATCCTCTATATGTATGTTCCAAAACCCAAAATCTACGCCATCAAATATCTCGAGTTTCACATTCCCTTTATCTATGGCCATCTTTTCCTCTCAAATTTGATTTTTTGCGAACCATTTCTAACTATTCCTGTGAACCACCGTGTATTAGAACACGACTATCGATAAACCAGTACTGTCAATAGTAACCTTGCAGAAAATTGACAGAATTTAACACAAAACCTCGCTCTTCATACCAGCTTTTGGGAAATTATGCAAATTTTCAATAAATCAGATTAGTGAGAATGCGAAATAATAGCAGAAATAACATACACACAAATTTGATAATGGAGTTCGGCTAATTGTGCCTACGTCTGTACACCTGATGCAGATCGTTTTACTACAGGAAGAAAATATACAAAATATTTACAACACTTATAACTTACAACCCATACAAGAATCTTTCTCCACAAAATTATTTCACAAGTTTTTTTTTTAAGCTTTTATCTCAAACTCTCTCTAATTCTCTAATTTTGGAATGCTTTACAAATTAGAGCTAAGGGGGTTTATATAGACTTTAAAAATATGGGTTGATGGAATTTAGGCAAGAAATTAGATAATGGTTAGATATTTTAATTAACAATTTTTTAAGTTAGACACCCTTTGTGTTTGACCAAAAATAGTTGGTGCCCATTCTTGTTGACATACCCAAGCATGGTAGCAGCAACTAAAAGGGGTGCTCGCAAGAATAGGGATTATTTTGCAATTTCCTATTTTATGCAAGTTAGGGTTGAACTTATAAAATGCTGAAGTGCTTTTCAGCTAGGGCTTTTTTTTTTAATTCAATTTTGAGAGTTTTCTCTTTGATTTAATTGCTCGGCATTCCTTAGAATAGATGAGTGATTAACGTTGTTCTTCTTCTCGTTCCACACTCTCTGCAACAGATTTCATTAGTCGTTGAAGTGGAGCAATTGTACATAGCTTTTGAATACTGTGATAAACACATTGTGATCACTGTGACTCAATAATACGGTTAAACTTAGTGCAAGTGCTCTGATGAGACATTTAACATCAAAATATGGGCAAATTATCATACAACAGATGCATGAAGAGATTGAGAAAATTGAAAACAAAATTATGCATGTAGAAAGAATAAACCGCCAAGCTTAAATCAATTATTTGAAAAAACTAGCATGTAAGAATCCTTGAACAAGGAATTGAAATACGTATATTACCAACATATAAAATCTTAGTTGAATTGGATCCACATCAATAAAATAAAATAAATTTAGCACTAAAAGAATAACTATATTTGTTTACTGAAAATAGGAAAAAAGTATTTAAACCATACATATGTAAACCTCAAAGAGTCAGAACTTATGTACCCTCTCCATTTGGTTGAATTCTAAAAGTGGAGCATAGGAGAAAAGTTAGTGGAGGCCACACTGATGACATCATGCTTAGTTCATATTCTATCCAACGGCACTTTAAAGTCTTTTTAGCATTGTCCATTTGTCCACTTGACTATTTTTAAATTTAAAAGTTATTTTTTGTAAACAAAGTTTTCAAATTGCATTAAGAATATAAGATGTCAAAGCCATGAAAAATATTATAATAAGTTAGTCAAATCAATTTTGACTTAGTATTGCAATAAATATGACATTCTATTAAAACTTTTGACGTAGTATTGCAATAAATATGACATTCTATTAAGAAAGAGGGATTGAAATATTAACATAATTTGATTTTACTCAATCTATCTTCATTACACATGCTTGCATTAATAAGGTTTTAATATCTCTCTCTCTCTCTCACACACACACACACACAAACTTTTTCTCTCACACACGCACATGGAGGAGACTCTCTCATACACACTCTCCCTAGTTAGAAGTCTCACATTAAGGTAGTAGGGTGTGGAGTAAGATGCATATTATTGTTTTTATATTTTTTTGTTAAGATATTGATAAAGTAATACCTATGTCATGCTCTGGGCCTACAAGGTGAGGGTCCACAAGCGAGATACGGAATAAAGAGCTCTACTAGCAACTATTTCGCACTCATCCAATCGTCCTTACTTTGGTCAAAATGGTTAACCCAAATTATTAGAGAGGTTCATTGTACCCACTTATAAACCATTTCAAATATCCTCACACAACAGATGTACGATATCACAATCACCGTACTCACTTATAAATCATTTAAAATATCCTCACACAATTAGCGTGAGATATCACAATCACCCCCCATTGAACATGTGATGTATTCGTTGCATTCCTTCACAATCTAAGACTGCCCCTATTACACATCTAGTCGGGCCTCCCGCATTGATAGTATCCTCAGAGTCAACTTTAATACCATTTATCATACCCCGTGCCCATGGGGTAGGGGCCCACAAGCGAAACCCAGCACAAAAGGCTTCGCTAGCAATTACTTCGCACTTATCCACTCGTCCTTGCTTTTGCGAAAATGATTAACCCAAGTTGTTAGAGGAATCCATTGTACCCACTTATCTACTCGTCATCGATTTTGCGAAAATAGTTAACCAAGTTGTTAGAGGAATCCATTGTATCCACTTATAAATTATTTTAAATATCCTCACATAATCGATGTGGGATTTCACAATCACCGTACCCACTTATAAATTATTCTAAATATCCTCCACAACTGATGTAGGATATCACAATCTATGAGTTACTTCAATTGAAAAGTCATGTTACTTTTCCTTTCGAGATTTTTATGTCTCATTCTTTTTACCTAATTGTTATGAATAGTGTTGCTTTCCAATCCCCCCTCCCCCCACCCCGCATTTGACTTCTAAAAAGATTAATAAATAAGTAGAATTGATTTAGTTTAAGTGTAACTTAATGAGGCTTGATTGGGGAGATACGTAATTATAATTTTTCAATTCTTTGATTGATTATTATGATTTTTGTTTTGTTGTGTTGGGCAAACTAGATCATGCTCAAGAAAATAGCACTACAAAATTTACAATTTTTAAAGATAATTTTGTAAGCTCAATTTGTAGATATATATATATTTTAATAGGACAATAAAATAAATCCTGAATTAGATTTATAACTATGTTGTTATATGCCCTTATGAGAATAATGAAAAAGATTCACAATAAGTTACAAAAATAAAAAGTACTATATAAATAAAAGTTGCCTTCAATTCTTTATAGATTTTGAACCCCACCATTTTACCTAGGTCTTCACTGCTTCAATAGGATTCCCTTGAACAATTATGCCTAATAATTTAAAAAATTGCATAAGCAAAATCCTAGATCTATATTGTATGTTCCCAAAGAATGTCTACTTGATCACTTGTGAGGAACTATAATAAATGTATCAAAAGATGCAACTATTACATATGTATGTTTTGTTTACCATGGATAACGCATAGATGGCATGGTTATATCATTAACAATATACATATGATTTTGTTAGCTTGGACAAAGAGAAGTTTTATCATTGCATACAAGTTCAGCTTTCTAGATGTACACTATTACATCTAGTCAGCCGACTATTATTTTCTTTAACGTTAAAGATCACAACATAATTGGCCCATTATTCCTCCCTATTCTAGCCTTGAATTTCTCCATCATTATCTGATTTTGATGCTTCGTTCCACTAATCCGTGATTGTGTCATGCATCATAGGCATCTACAAATGTAAAGGAGACCTCAATAGTTAAGAACTTATCAATGAACTAATATAGGTCATTCAAGAGCAACTCAGTCACATGGAGAAACTTGTTTGGTTAGAGTAAATCAGGTTGAGATCAAGTGTTGGCTGAATTCAACAATAATTTATTATTGGTTCTTGTTGGGAGACAGAAAAATCTTGGATCTTGCAATCCATATTTGGAAATTCAAAATAGTTCTCAGTAGTATTCCTTTGGTCCAATGAAGTATTTGTGCTAGGTGTAACACTTAGGGCATCAAACACAAATTGTTCATTAGACATAAAGGCATCATCCATGCCTAAAGTTAACCCAACATGCCCCATGTTCAACGTTTCAATGCCAACATGAGAAAATAGGTTATAAACATTAGAATCCTAGGGTTTGATACGAAGTTGGGGATGATATCCTTCATGGGAACACCTTTCTCTATTATCTTTAAGCACATTATGTCCTACTGATAAGTACATTGTGAGGTACTGATCTTGATTATTCTCATGATTTTCTTGGATATTCCAATGCAGTTGAGAATAGCTGCCTAAACGAGACATGGACCCAAATTTTGTTATTTTAGCTCTACTTCTAATCTCTGGTGATGTCCTCTTAGGAATAGCTATTTTAGACTTTCTCTCATTAGGCGGTCGCCAAGTTCCACAACGACATTTCTATGAAAAGTGAAATCATAAATACATTATTTCTAGCTTAATAGTGAACCAAGTGCATCTAAATATTTTTCCAAAGCATCAAGTAGACAAGCTTTTTCATAACATGCTACAAGAAACTAATCATGATTAATAAAAAATTGTGGACAAATCTAGAAAGCATATGTTTATATCGTGGAATACACAAATTAAAACTTTTTACTTATAAAAACTATAGTCCTTTAACTCACTTATGTAGATAATTTCTTCATGAATTTTAACAAGTAATTAAACAATACTAAGTGATTGAGAACAAAATTTGACAACATAACAAATTAAAGTAGTAATAATATTAGAAATTTATGCTAAACAAAATTTATCACCAGATTCACAAAGTGTGAGTTTTGATTTATCATGAGTTTTGATTTTTCACAAAGGTTATTATTTCCTTTTACTACAACTTTTATGTAAAAGAGCATAAGAATACTAAAACTCCATGATCATGCATAGAGTACAATTAACAAACCTGAAGATGGCTTGCCACTTGCATTCTCGTAAGGCCAGGGACATTCATTAGCTCAAGGATCTCTTTTGGATACCATCCTATTTCAAGCAAAGATTAAATGAAATGCATTAAACAAATGCTGTATTTTTAGGTATATATGTATTTGTATGTGTGGAAACACATCACTCACAAAGCATGTAAGAAATACTACTATTGTCAATAATGGTATATTCAGAATAATCTATAACGTGAAATTTAATTAAGAAATACTTACTTCCTTCTCCAAGCTTTCTGATGGCATCCATAAATTTTTTCATGAAGTTCCTGAGTCCATTCGGTCCAAACCTTTCTTTTAAACTTAACAATATCATGATGTTATATGCTGCTTTCTTTATCTTGATTTGCAATTTTTAGACATCTCACCTTTTTCTTTGATTTGTAGTTTTCGTCTGAAGTATCGTCACTTATGTAACCTCTCATAAGATCTTCTTCCCCAAATCCATTGTATCATCTGTTATATTGCATCAACTCTCTAAGTTGTTCATTTTCTTTAAGTGTATATATTTTCTCCCTTATCACATGCTGCCACAGGTACTTTGCAATCTCCATTGAAAGTGGCTTTTTGATACATAGAAACGCTCCATCTTCTAAACCCCTCCTTGTTAAGACAACATCATTGTCATCTAACAACACTTCATAAAAAAATTATGCAAATCAAAACAAATGCAATAAGTATCACAACTTTATAGAATTATAAAGTGACATAATTTGGAACATCTTTCAGAAGAAAAATAATTTTTTTGAAAATGATTAATGCCAAGTAACACTCACAAATCACAAGCAAATCCATTTCAACAGCATACTGAAAAAGTTTGAATCCACACGAGTCACATGAGCTAATATTTTCCATTAAAAGATCAAACCCAGGCTTTTCTTTCGACAGAATTGATAAACCTGTGGAGGAAAGTTTGACTGTAGTCACTGAATGCAAACAAATCCCAAGAACTGAGTTAATAGACAACCAAAACATCATGTAGATAATTTACAATAGCTTCATGCTTCATAGAATTTTATCAGAGAAACGTAAAATGCACTATGTTCAAGTTATCTATTTTTAAATATAGAGCTTGGAGCAGTTTTCTTAAAAACTTTTGCAAAGTAATGAAAAGAATATAATTTAAGTGCAAAAATATCAACAGAAATAATAAGAGTATAAACCTAAATACATTAATTTCTATATGTATCCATGTCCAGATTTAGTTTGGAGCCAAATTTATTGCCAGGTTTCTCATACATTGTTTTTCTTCATCCTTTTTACTCTCACCTACAGTTAAAAGAACTTTTTCTTAATATCACCTAGTGTAGCACAACTTTGAAAATAAATAATAAGCATAACAGGTATCTATTCTTTCTTGTGTGCCTGTGTATGTGCAGCAGATTCATATGCATGCATAAACAAATAAACATGTGATTGAATATAATATGCAACTATTCTTGCATAAACCGAAATATAATTATATTTACTTTTGTATGTTCATTTACAGTATAAATAGGTCTAGTCGGGTCCTGAGTTTTCATTTTCAAACTCAACTCGATCCAAATCCGATCCATTTATTATTTTTTAAATATTATTATATATATTTATATGATTTTTTTTTTAAAAATAATTTTTTTAAAAAAGTTTTAATAGTATTGTTTTAAAATATATTTTAATATTTTTTAAATTATAAAACGGGTTTAACAAGTTTGGATTTGGGACAGATCTGAGTTTGGGTCCTTAAAAATCTTTATAGGTCGGATCTCAGGTACAGGCAAATCTAGCCCAGACCCCGATGCAATGCCATCCCTATATATTAATAGCATAATCAAGTCTTTAGATATATTGAAATTAGTGGAAAACGTAGTGCATAAATAATAGATCATAAATAAATCGAGGATTATTATCGATTTAAAAACTAGCATTACCAAGCACATGTACTATTATCCGTACAGGTCAAAACAAAAAACAATAAATAAATAAAAATAAATGGTGAAATGAACATAAATTGAAAATATAGTTAAAACAAAAAGACAAAGACATTGATCAAAATCAAAGAATATATTTAACCTATTTCAACTTACTTTAGGATAACAAGAGTTATCTAAGAACATTTAATGGAGCTTTTCTTTTCTTTCTTTCTTTCTTTCTTTCTTTTTTTTTTTCTTTTGAGAACATAAAGTTAATTTAATTAACAATATACTTTAACTGAAGTTCAATTGCATGAAAAAGAGTAACACAAACTTTCTATGATTTCGTTATCAAGAAAAAAATTCATAGATTTTTTTACTTGACATAATTTCACCTTAATCTAAGGAAAACTAAATATTTTAAAGAAGAAAATGAAGCTATCATCTTCCTATATGTATTGTATGGTGTAAATATGAGTTTGCTATACCTTTGTAAGAGAAGTACTCCAACAAGTCTATAGTTGGCAAATGATGGTTAGTATCATGGTCGACAAGTAACACATGAATCTTATATGTCATGCTTTGCGCCACTGAAATAGTTGGAGCTTTGAAAGTCTAATGACTCATATCCCACAGATGTTAACACATGCAGTACACTTATTTTCATAGTACAAAATTAAACTCTGAGAACGACAACTAAAAAGAGACGAAAATAGGAAAGAGTAATGTATTAAGTGAAAATTGATAAAAATTTAATATAATGGTACACATCTCTCAAAACTACCGGAGATGGGTGTATATATGTATAGTTCCTTCATTTGAAGTTTGGTGATTGGTTTTTCTTCTTAAATATATGTACTTTTTGCACGATGAATTCAACTCATAACGCTTAGCATTAAAATCCAATCATCTTTTGTGTCTCTATATTGTTGTCCTTGAGGTTGACTAACTTGGAGCAAAATCTCATTATTTGAGTAAGTATTATAATGATGGTATCAAATATGAGAAAATTATGTGAATTAATAATTACATCATTGTATAACGTCCTTTAGCAATTAAAGACGGTACGTTCACATAAGTAATAAGGTTTCCTATGTTGAAGGTGTTGGAATTAATTTCCTATTATGGACTTACATATTTAAACAACAATTATATTATAGGCTATCTAATTTGATAGAGTCAAATAAGTGATCTACCATATGAGACTCTAGGAATATCTTTAGGGTATGGACTTTGTAATGTATAAAAATCTAATATTAGTCAAATTCAGGATTGATGGGATTCTCTTTGACCTAGTATATAAAGAACATTATGGGTTATGGTCCCTAAGTCATATCATACAATATTACTCTTCTCCTCTTTCCCATCTTAGAGAGAGACCCATTGAGTATTCTAAGTTGATTTGACTATGGAAGACGCATACCCCGATTGCTTTTATTATCATGGATTTAGGTATGCTTCCAATTTAAAATTAAAGTATTTTTTGATAATTTACATGACGATTCTGGATTATAATTATTGAATCATATTATATTAGAATCTAACAAATGGTATCAGAGCAGGTCATGATAGATTATCAAGAATTGTTTATTTCTTCTATTATGATTATATTCAGTTTTTATAATCGTAATTGAAAGAAGAATTTTGAGATTAATTTTACATAAAGTTATTGCTCTAATATTGTTTAAGTGTCGGTTTATTCTTAAACAATCAGAATAAAAAATAAATAAATAAATAAATAAAAAATGGCCGATTTGGTTTTTTCATTTTTCGGCCACATCGCCCCACACCACCACCGTCTTCCATCACAATAGAACCACCACCATCAACCCACCTAAACCACCATCACCACCACCCAGCACCATGAAGAACTGCCAAACAACAACAAACAAAAAATAAAAAAAAGGGCCGATCTGGTTTTTTGGGATTCAGCCGGCGGAGCACTCTCCTGTCTCCCGAATAGTCAGCTGCAAAGGTGGCGGCGGGTGGCCCATCAGGAATCGGAAAATACCCGTCGTCTTGTTCCTCCGGTCGCCGCCGTAACGACATGAGATCAAGAAGGTGGCGGCCTGCTTTGCGGTCTTCGTGAGGAGGAACGGCAGCGAAGGAGCGGCGGCGACAACTGGAGCAAGCTGCTTCGGTGGCTGGGGAATTCCGACGGTGCCGGGTTGTTGGCGGCGGTGCTCCGACAGTGAGAAATAAGGGCAACCGAATGGGGGTGGTGGCTGGTATTCTTCAGCAGCCGACAATGGGGTGTGGGAATGTGGGTTTTATATTTGGTAATTAGGATTAATTATAATTAGATTAAAGGTTAATTATAGTTTAGGCCTAATTTTGGAATTAAGCATTAATTTGGGCCTGATTTATTTGAGTTAATTCAATTATTATTGGAATTAAGTTTTGTTTTGTTTTGGGGCTTAATTTCATGTTTAAATGTGAATTTATTTGATTTATGTGTGAATTATAAAGGATTTTGAGTCCAATTTATTTTTGTACTTAATTCAGTTATGGATTCAGATTTAAATCTTATTTGGTTTTTGAGCTTTAAATCAAAATAAAGATTAAAAATATATTATTGGGCTCAAACTTATAAGGTTGAATTTTGAGTTTAAGTTTGGGCTCATTGTTTGGGTCATTAAGCGGGTAAGATTTATTCTAACTCATAAGGATTGAATTAGATTTAAATTCAAAATTGAGTTTAAATCTGATTCATACTGGGGACTCGATCCAATTTCAGTAAAATCCCAATAAATTTTTTTTAAAAAAATCTTATCTTATATTGAGATAAATTGAAATAATACGTCGCCAAAGTGACCTCTATTATTAAATTTATTTTTGAAATATTAGATATCAAGAAAATGTTTGCATTATGCCTATATCTTTGCGGATAATAATCGGCCCAAAGGAAGATTATTATTTGGCCAGATGATAGACATGCGAGATAAATTTGGAATTATATTTGTTCCTACTTGTCTGATATCACAAAATAAATTGATTGAAACAATATGTTGCCAAAGTAACCTTTATTGTGTAGATTTATTTATTTTGGGATATTAAGATGTGTATGTTTGTTATTTATGCGAACAATAATTGACCCAAAGGAAGGTTATTGTTTGGCCAAATAACATATATACCTGTGGTAATAACTACGTGGTGATTATTAGGTTTTACATGTGAACAATAATCGGCCCAAAGGAAGGTTATTGTTTGACAGGTCTAATTATCAGTATTTGATTACTACATTGAGAGTACCACTTACAGTTGATATTTCTGTCCAAAGACTAAACATTAATGTTGTGCTAGGTATCTCATGATGGGGCCTACTATTATTTAATTATGTCATGCATAAATATGAATTATTTTTTTATGATGACATAAATATTTATGAGCATATTATTTAGTTTTGTTCCCTGAATTATGTTTCTGCTTATAATTTTGCAAGATCTACCACTGTTAATTTTATTTGTACTTCAAGGCACAAATTTCAAGAATTTAAAAGAGAACATTGTGATTGTTGTCGGATGCATGGATTTTGACATTGCGCTTCAGATAGAATGATCTCCTATACTCACTAATGAAAGTTCCCCTAAGGTTAACGAGATTTTGAAAAGTGGGGTTGTTCTAACCGCATGAGTCTTATGATCATAAAGTGTACAATTCTGGAAATATTTAAGGGCATTATGTCTGAGGAGGATAGTGTTAAGAAGTTCCTTAAAGATATTGGTTGAAATAAGTACCTTTTTTGGCTAATCTTGTTTCAATAAGGTATAAAGGAAAATGGAACATAAGGAAGCACATTATGGAAATGTCTAATCTCGCTTCCAAATTAAAGGCACTAAAGTTAGAGTTGTTTGAGGACTTGCTCGTGCATATGGTTCATTTCTCTTCCTGCACAATATTGTCAAATTAAAGTAAGTGACAACACCCTAAAGGACAAATGGACTCTTAATGAGTTCATATCTTAGTGTGCAAGAAGAAATGTTTGAGCGAGAAAAGACTAAAAGTGCTCACTTAGCAACTACCCTCTTAGGATAAAAGAAAGTAAGTTGCAATTGGGACACCATAATAGAAATTGCAAAAGAAACATGATTAGGAATTTACCTGTTACTTCTGCAAGAAGGGTGGACACATAAAAAAAAAAAAAATTCCCAAGTATGCTAATATGCTTCTCACTTTGGTTCATTTTTTTTAAGTTAGTTTAGTTTTTTGTACCTAGACAACTTGGTGGGTAGATTTTGGTTCCACTATTATGCAGGGTTGTCTATTGAGCCAATAGCTAAGTGATGCTAAAAGATGCATTTATGTGGGATTTGGCAAAATAGTTACAGTTGAGGCTATATGGATTTTTTAGGATATCATCAATGGTCGATTAATTTTTATTTTTATTTTTAATTTGAAAGAGACATACAATATCATCATTTAGATTGAGTATGATTTCTATTTTCACTTTGGACAAATTCAGTTATTCTTGTTCATTTGAAAATATCAACTTTAGTCTCTTTCAAGATTCAAATCTTATTGGTACTAGTTATTTATCATTGATGACAACCTATATTTTGGATACAATTGCCTCGTGTAATGAAACCTTGTATATCAGTTCATATGATACAAAACACAAAAAACATAATGCTTAAGGATATGGTAAGAAGTATGATTAGTCATTTTTCTTTACCGAAAAAAAAAAACATGAGAGAAGCACTAAAGACTGCAACTTTCATTATTAACAAGGTTCCAATTAAAGCGGTAACTAAAACTCCTTATGGATTATGGATATGCAATATATTTGGGGTTGTCCAACTACGGTAAAGCCTTAAAAGCCAAATGAAAGAAAACTGGACTTCAGATCTTTAAGCTGCCACTTTGTTGGGTACTTTGAATCTTCAAGATATTACAAATTTTATAATCCCTTGACTAAATTATTTTTAGACGGGAAATACGGTTTCTCTTGAGAAAGTTGAGTTTGGAGGTAGATAAGGTTAAAGACATTGTCTTGTTTTTTAAGAGGAATTCATTTCTCTTCCTAGTGTCAATATTGAATAATGTTTAGGCTTCTATTCCTGACATTGTTCAAAATACAAATTCGGACTATCAAGACAATGTTGAGGAGTTCTCTCTTCAAATTTAAGAAAATTATTTTTTAAAGAGCAAACTCAACAATCTCAAGAGAAAATGCAATTAGAAATCCACTTGAGAAAGGAGAACAACGATTCTAGTTATTATATCGTCTTTCTCCATGAATATGAGGTTGACATAAGAGTGGTGAAAAATGATTCAATCAACTTTCATCAAACCAATAAAGTTTTAGTTTTCAAAAGTGGATTGATGCCATGAAAGATAAGATGAAATTCATAATAATCTATGACATTTGGGATCTCATCAAATTGCCTAAAGGTGTGAAACACATTGGTTGCAAATGGATATTTAAGACCAATAAGGATTAAAAAAGCAACGCTGAGAGATATAAAGTATGTCTAGTTGTCAAGAATTTCACTCAAAATGAATACATTGATTATAAAGAGACTTTCATTTCGGTTTAATTGAAAGACTCTTTACAATCATTTTAGCAGTTGTAGCTCATTTTGATTTGAAGCTAGATTCCCGTTAACGGTATCATAAATTTTATCAAGTCATTATCTCGTTGGGTTTGAGATAAATAAGGTTGATGATTGTGTATACCACAAGTTCAGTGGGAGTAAATACATCTTCCTGGTGTTATATGTCGATAACATACTGTTAGCCAGTAGTGATATAGGCTTATTGCATGAAATCAAGAGATTTCTGACTAAGAACTTTGAGATGAAAGATCTGGGGGACGTCTCTTTTGTCTTAGGCATACAGATATATTGAGATATCTCTTGAGGTATCATTGGGTTATCACAAAAGAGCTA
Organism: Paulownia fortunei; assembly: GCA_019321725.1. NCBI lineage: Eukaryota > Viridiplantae > Streptophyta > Magnoliopsida > Lamiales > Paulowniaceae > Paulownia > Paulownia fortunei. The sequence goes on along the minus strand of CM033108.1, from coordinate 22,166,070 downwards.
TATCGAAAGGGTTTTAAGTAGATTTGGTATAAAAGATTGCACACTGGAGATACTCCTATTGCTAAGGGAGACAAGTTTAGTCTCAATTAGTGCCCCAAGAATAAGTTTAAAGTAAAAGAAATGCAAAAGATTCATCATGCGTCAGCTGTAGGAAGCCTTATGTATGCTAAAGTTTGTATTCATCTAGATATAGCATGCATAGAAGGAATATTAGGCAGATATTTAAATAACCCTAGAATGGATCATTGAGAAGCAGTCAAAAGGGTTATGTGGTATTTATACAGAATAAAAGATTATATGCTCAGTTATCGAAAATCAGATCTTCAGGAGATCATTCGGTATTCTGATTCCGATTTTATTGGATGCCTATACAGTCAGAGATCCACTTTGGGCTATACTTAATTGCTAATTGGAAGAGCTATTTTTGGGAACAATGCTAAGCAGACACTCATAGCTTCTTCCACTATGGTAGTTGAATTCATAGCCTATTACGAGGCATCTAATCCTAGGATATGGCTATGTAACTTTGTCACTAGGCTGCATATTAAGGATGGTATTAAATACCAGTAAAAATATATTGTGACAATAAATCGACTTTACCATATTCCATTAACAACAGAAGCTCTTTGAAGTCGATGCACATAGACATCAAGTTTCTTGTTGTTAAATAAATAAAGAATTCAGAGTTATCAAGTGTCTATAGAACATATTCGGTACAAACTCCATGATTGCGGATCCGCTCACTAAGGGTTTACCACCCAAAGTGTTTCATGAGCACACTGCTTACATGGGTGTTGTATTATTTTGATAATATGCATTATTAGTGGGAGTTTGTATTTTGATGTTCTTTTGGTTTAGACAAAATTTATGCTTATTATCTGCAGAATAAAGAAAATGGTTTATTTTCATACTCTGAATTATTTATAGTTTAGCGTGATCTCATAAAGAATAAAGAAGGACCAGTTGGAAATAGGCATATTTGAGATCACATTGCATGTAATTTCTATGCCATACATCCATACTCGATCTATGTCATTGAATATGTTAGTGTGGTGACCATTGATGGGTCTAGTTACGAATAAATGTAACGAATGTCGCTTTGATCCCATGCTGATATAGGAGATTTTTTCCAGATTGTAACTCAGGAGATATTTCAAAGATAGATAGCATTTTGTGCGCACTCAAGATTTATAATATAATTATTTACGGTATCATATGTAGTCCAAGTGGAAGATTGTTGGAATTAATTTCCTATTATGGACTTACATATTTAAACAACAATTATATTATAGGCTATCTAATTTGATAGAGTCAAATAAGTGATCTACCATATGAGACTCTAGGAATATCTTTAGGGTATGAACTTTGTAATGTATAAAAATCTAATATTAGTCAAATTCAGGATTGATGAGATTCTCTTTGACCTAGTATATAAAGAACATTATGGGTTATGGTCCCCAAGTCATATCATACAATATTACTCTTCTCCTCTTTCCCATCTTAGAGAGAGACCCATTGAGTATTCTAAGTTGATTTGACTGTGGAAGACGCATACCCCGATTGCTTTCATTGTCATGGATTCAGGTACGCTTTCGATTTAGAATTAAAGTATTTTTTGATAATTTACATAATGATTGTGGATTATGATTATTGAATCATATTATATTAGAATCTCACAGAAGGGACCACCTAGTTTTTGCATCTATATGGATGAACGTGAAAAAATAAATATATTTGAAAAAGACAAAGCAGATGGAGAAAAGATAGCTAAAGAATTGTTACAACCAACTTTTCATAGAATAACCTATACATTTATAACTTGTCAAGCTTATTTTTTAACTAAATATGTTCAAAATAAGTGTAACTACAGTTATTTTTTACCAACAATATTTTGTGTTGTGTAGTTTATGAAATGACACTTTTAAATTTCACTTTAAATCGTAAATTGGTATGAGAATCTAATATCAATTTATTGTATTTCACAAATAACCAAAATATTTACATCTAGGTTTACTGCTTCCTTGTGTTGTACTATAATCAAGTCATTGCTTCATTAATCACATTTAGATTTTCACATATAAGATATTAATAAAGAAACTAACATAACTTTTTTATTCTCTTGAATTTGAAAATTTAGAAGTGTTAATTATTAATTGAGTAGAACAACTAAATAAGATAATAAGATTTACATATATGGTCCTTGTTGAAATGTAATCAGATTAACATAAAGATACAAGTCATGTAAGCAACTTCTTCCATCCGAATTTGTTTCGAACTAGCATTTAATGGCATATATGTCTTGCGAAGTATAATTAAAAGAGCTACACTTTCACACTATTAAAGGATGTTTCTGGTATAAGTTAAAGTTAATGTGCATAAATTGTAAGTAGCTTTTTATGCTTAGATTCTCTAGGAAGTTTGTCACAAATTCTTAGTTGTTGTGTTCATACTTAACATCATTTAAATTTAATCTAAGTGAGAAAAACATCATATTTTGAAAAAAAAATTTGAATTCATCTTCTAATCTTCTCCTTGTGCTTTAAGAGGTCCAAAGATGAGTTTCATATACTTTCATAAGAGAAGTATTGCAACATGTTCATAGTTTTATCATGATCTCTACTATCATGCTCAACAAGTAACACATGAATATTATGTGCCGTGTTTGGGAAAAAAGCCGTTGAAATAGGTGAAGCTTCAAAAGTGAAATGACCTATGTATTTCATGATGTTTAGAAATGCAAAATTGCACTTATTTGCATATTAGAAAATTGAACAAGAAGAATGGCTACAATAAACATGGAAAGTGGAAAACACTGAATTTTAGTGAAAGTCGTGAGAAAATGTAGTTTTACTACCACAACTCTCAATCACAAGAGAGATGGATGTTCATATAAAAAAAATTCATGTGATGTTCAGTGACATTTTTTTTCTTCCATATTCTTCAATTTTTTGGACAGTGGATTCAACTTGTCAATAAAACTCAAATCATCTTTTGCATTTCTTTGTTGTCGTCCCCTGAGTTGACTAACAAGGAGCCAATGCTCATTAATATAGTAAACAGTTAATTGTTCAAGTCAAATATTAGTATATCATGTTGAGAAAATCATCACATTATTACATAACGCTTAATAGCATTAACTAGAATAGTTTGTTTGTACAACTACTAATGTTAGATTTCCTATATTGAATGGGCCATATAATTTTCTTCCCATACTCTAATCTTTAAGAAATAATATACAGGTGAAAATGTGAAGAATTTTTTTATATGAAAAAGATAAAGCGTAGAAGAAAAGCGGTAGATATTTTCATTGTAATTTATATGTAGTAGATTTTTTTATATGATTTTATTAGCTTTGACAAAGAGAAGTTTTATTATTGCATACAAGTTCAACGACTATTATTTTCTTTAACGCTAAAGATCACAACATGTTTGGTCCATTATTCCTCCCCCTTCTAGCCTTGAGTTTCTCCATCATTATCTGATTTTGATGCTTCATTCCATGGATCCGTGATTGTATCATACATTATAGGCATCTACAAATGTGAAAGAAAACTCAATAGTGAAGAACTTATCAAATAACTAATATAGGTCATTCAAGAGCAACTCAATCACATGGAAAAACTTGCCTGGTTAGAGTAAACCGGGTTGACATCAAGTGCTTGCTGAATTCCACAATAATCCATTTTTGGTTCTTGCTGGGAGGCAGGAAAATCTTGGATCATGCAATCCACATTTGGAAATTCATAATAGTCCTCAGTAATATTCCTTTGGTCTAATGAAGTATTTGTGCTAGGTGTAACACTTTGGGCATCAAACACAAATTGTTCATCAGACATAATCGCATCATCCATGCCTAAAGTTAACCCAACATGCCCCATGTACAATGTTTCTATGCCAACATGAGAAAATGGGTTATAAACATGAGAACTGCTGCCAAGATGAGGCATGGACCCAAATCTCTTTGTTTTAGCTCGACTTCTAGTCTCTGGAGATGTCATCTTAGGAATAGCTATTTTAGACTTTCTCTCATTAGGAGGTTGCCAAGTTCCACAGCGACATTTCTATGAAAAGTGAAATCATAAGTATGTTATTTTTATTCTAGCTTTATAGCGAACCAAGTGCATCTAAATATTTTTCCAAAGCATAAGTAGCCAAGCTTTTTCATAACATGCTACAAGAAACTAATCATAGATAATAAGAAATAGTGGACTAATCTAGAAAGCATATCTTTATATCGTGGAATACACAAATTTATACTTTTTACTTATAAAATTATAGTTCTATAACTCACTTATGTAGATAATTTCTTCATGAATTTTAACAAGTAATTAAATAATACTAAGTGATTGAGAACAAAATGTGACAATATAGAACAATAAAGTAGTAATAATATTTGAAATATATGGTAAACAAAATTTATCACTAGCTTCACAAAGTGAGAATTTCAGTTTTTTACATATGTTAGTATTTATTTTACTACAACTTTTATGTGCAGGAGCATAAGAATACTAAAACTCCACGATCATGCTTAGAGTACAATAAACAAACCTAAAGATGGCTTGCCACTTGCATTCTCGTAAGGCCGGGTACATTCATTAGATCAAGGATCCCTTTTGGATAACATCCTATTTCAAGCAAAGATTAAATGAAATGCATTCAACAAATGTTGTATTTTTAGGTATTTATGTATGTGCATGTGTGTGGAAAACATTACTCATGAGCATGTGAGAATTAACTACTATTGTCTATAATGGTATATTTAGACTAAATAAAAAAATACGTACTTCCTTCTCCAAGCTTTCTGATGGCATCCATAAATTTTTCATGAAGTTCCTGAGTCCATTCAGTTGAAACCTTCTTTTTGAACTTAACAATATCATGATGTTGAAAGCTGCTTTCTTTATCTTGATTTGCAATTTTTAGACATTTCTCCTTTTTCTTTGATTTGTAGTTTTCGTCTGAAGTATCATCACTTATGTAACCTCTCATAAGATCTTCTTCCCCAAATCCATTGTGCCATCTGTTATATGTCATCAACTCTCTAAGTTGTTCATTTTCTTTAAGTCTACATATTTTCTCCCTTAGCACATATTGCCACAGGTACTTTGCTATCTCCATTGCAAGTGGCTTTTTTATACGTAGAAATGCTCCATCTTCTAGAGCCCTCCTCGTGAATACAACATCATCATCATCTAACAACACTTCATTATAAATTATGCAATAAGTGCACAACTAGAAAGAAATATAAAGGTGACATAATTTGGAACATTTTTCTTCTGAAAAATGAAAATTTGAAAAGGATAATGCCAAGTGACACTCACAAATCACAGGAAAATCCATTTTAACAGCATATTGAAGAAGTTTGAATCCACATGAGTCAGGCGAGTTAATATTTTCCATTAAAAGATCAAATCTAGACTTTCCTTTCGATAGAATTGATAAAGCTGTGGAGGCAAGTTTGACTGCAATCACTGAAAGCAAACAAATCCAAAGAATTGAGTTAATAAACAATTAAAACATCATGTAGATAATTCACAATAGCTTCATGCTTCACAAAATTTTATAAAAGAAATGTAAAATGCACTATGTTTAAGTTTTCTTTTTTTTCTTTAAAACGTTGGAAAAGTAATGAAAATAAATATCAATAGAAATAATAATGTTATAGAATTAAAGACATGCTCCAAATTTATTGCCAATATTCTCTTACATTGTTCTTCTTCATCCTTTTTACTCTCATCTATAATTAAAAGAACTTTTTCCTAGCATCACCTAGTGTAGCACAAATTGAAAGTAAATAATAAACTTAATATGTATGCTATTCTTACTTGTGTCTATGTGTATGTGCAGCAACATAAACTTTTAATGCCATATACCTTTATATAGATCATGCATGAATGTGTGTTGCTACCTTTTATCTTTTAACTGCATGTATTGATAGTTTTTTTAGTAAGTCGTAGATATATATGCATGCATAAATAACTAAACATGTGATTGAATATAATATGCAACTATTCTTGCATAAATTGACATCTAACTATACATACTTTTTGTATGTTCATTTACACTCATAAAAATGAATGCACTCCCAAATGCATACGCATATTAAAAAAATATGATGAGATAGGGCGGATTTTAACAGTATAAATGGGTATGGGTTGGAGCCTGAATTTTTCATTTTCAAACCCAATCAGACTCAAATTCGACCTATTTAATTTTTTTTATTTTTTCAAAAAAAATATTATATATATTTATATGATATTTATTTTAGAAAAATAGAGTTTTCAAAAAGTTTTAATTGTATTATTTTAAAAAATATAATTTTTAATATTTTTAAATTATAAAATGGGTCAAATGGATCTATCCATAGGGTCTCGGTATGAGTCTTAAAAACTTTTGTGGGTTGGGTCTCAATTCAGGCAAATCTGATCCAAATTCGATCCATTGTCATCCCTATATACCAATAGCATAATCAAGTCTTTAGATATATTGAAATAAGTGGAAAATGTAAGAGTATCGAAGAGAAAAAAAAAGTTTAAATAATAGATCATAAATAAACCGTGGATTATTTGTCTATTTAAAAACTAGCAATTCCCAAGCACATGTATTGTTGTCTATACAAGTTAAAAAACAAAAACAAAAAAAACAAAAACAAAAACAAAAACAAAACAATACAAAAAAATAAAAAATAAAAAATAAAAACAAAAACAAAAGCAAAAAACAAAAACAAATGGTGAAATGAACATAAATTGAAAATATAGTTAACAGAAAGACAAAGACATTGATCAAAATCAAAGAATATATTTAACCTATTTCAACTTACTTTAGGATAACAAGAATTATCTAAGAACATTTAATTGAGCCTTTTCTTTTCTTTTCTTTCTTTCTTTCTTTTTTTTTTCATTTGATAACATAGAGTTAATTTAATTAACAATATACTTTAACCAAAGTTTAATTGCATGAAAAAGGATGTCTCTAAATAATTATTATGGCAAAAGAGTTATGCAAACTTTCTACGATTTCGTTATCAAGAAAACTTTTCATGAATTATTTTTACTTGACATAATTTCAACGTAATCTAAGGAAAATTAAATATTTTAAAGAAGAAAATGACTCTATCATCTTCCTACTTGTATTGTATTGTGTAAATATGAGTTTGCTATACCTTTGTAAGAGAAGTTTTCCAACAAGTCTATAGTTGGCGCATGATGGTTAGTATCATGGTCAACAAGTAATACATGAATCTTATATGTCTTGGTTTGCGCCATTGAAATAGTTGGAGCTTTGAAAGCCTGATGACTCATATCCCACATATGTTCACATATGCAGTACACTTATTTGCATAGTACGAAATTAAACTTTGAGAACGATAACTAGAAAAAGATGGAAACAGGAAAGAGTAATGTATTAAGTGAAAATTGTTGATAATAATTTAATATAATGGTGCACATCTCTCAAGTATATGGGAGATGGGGTATATAAATAGTTCCTTCATTTGAAGTTTGGTGATTGTTTTTTCTTCTTAAATATATTTTTAATTTTTGACACGGTGAATTCAACTCGTAACGCTTAGCATTAAATCCAATCATCCTTTGCGTCTCCCTGTTGTTGTCTTTGAGGTTGACTAATTTGGAGCAAAATCTCATTATTTGAAGTATTATAATGTTCGTGTCAAATATGAGAAAATCTTGTGAAGAAATAATTACATCATTGCATAACATCCATTACCAATTAAAGACCGTACGTTCGCATAACTAATAAGGTTTCCTATGTCGAAGGGACCTCTCCTATTTTTTGCATCTATATGGATGAATGTGAAAAAAAAAATTGATTTGAAAAAGACAAAGTAGATGGAGAAAAGATAGCTAAAGAATTGTTACAACCAACTTTCATAGAATAACCTACACATATATAACTTGACAGGCCTATTTTTTAATTAAATATGTTCAAAATAAGTATAACTGCAGTTATTTTTTACCCAACAATATTTTGTGTTGTGTAGTTTATGAAATGACACTTTTAAATTTCACTTTAACTGGTATGAACATCAACATATTGTATTCATAATATGACCAAAATATTTACATTTCGGTTTACTTCTTCCTTGTGTTGTATATTAAGCCATTGCTTAATCAATTACTTTTAGATTTTCACATATAAGATATTAATTGAAAAACTAACATAACTTTTTATTCTCTTGAATTTGAAAAATCAGAAGTGATAATTATTAATCGAGTAGAATTGCATTGGCTTGATCAAAAAGACCAATTAATTAAGATAATAAGATTTACATATGTGGTCCTTATTGAAATGTAATCTGATTAACATAACTAGCATTTAATGGCATAAAAGTCTTACGAAGTATAATTAAAGGAGCTACACTTTCACACTATTAAATGATGTTTTTGGTATAAGTTAAAGTTAGCTTTTTTTTCTTTGAAAAAAACTCTTTTCATACTATTTATGTTGTCATTGTCTCTTCAATCATATGTACACACATTTCTCATCTGATTTAATGCAGAATTCCACTTTGAAGTTTTAGTTTGAACAATGAGATTTTAGACATTATCAAACCCACTTTCAAACATTTGTTATCTATTTTTTCAAATGATGCATTTTATTTTTGTAAGACGAAAAAATATTAAATCATTCGAACTATTGCGTTTTCTGCACTTCACCCTCTATTTTTTTTTTCTTTTACACTTGTCATCTAAAGTATTTGGATTTTACACTTTACCATCCAAAACCTCTCGCTGGCGGAATATTCCGCTAAAATTCCATCACGTGCACTGCACATACTAAAGTTATTGCACTTTATCACTCAAACTCTATATCATTTCTCACTTTGCCACCTCAGCCTAAAAACATTAAAAAACAATTATATGTATGTATGTATTTTATTTTATTTTTCTATTACTCATCCACGAAAAATAAATTTAATTGACACTTACTATAAGAAAAATATTATTAGTGAAATTATTTTTTTTTTATTTATCTTTTTAACTTTCTTGTTGAATTATAAACTCTATTCCCTAATTTACTTTATTAAATTTTAAATTAAAATGAATTAAAATTATAACTTGAAAAATAACAAAAAAACATAACAATTATTTGTTAATTTTGAGGTGAATAAAATTATAGATATACACCAATGTGAATTTGAATGTATTAGAATGCATTTTGACAAATAAATTAGTATAAACTCAAATAAAATTAAAAAAGATAATAGTAATATGATTATTATGCAATTGATTATTTTTATATTTAAAATTTTATTATTGCTCCATATTTGTATAGAATTTTCTAATGTATATTTATAATTTATTGCTATTTTTTTATTTTTCTTGAGTTTGGACTAATTTATTTTTCAAAATGCATTCTAATATGTGAATATTCACTATGATGTATATCTATCATTTTATTCACCTCAAAATTGATAAATAATTGTTTATGTTTTTTCGTCATTTTTTCAATTTATTTTTATTTTTATTTTAATTTAAAATTTAATAAAGTAAATTAAAGAATAGAATTTATAATTCAACTAGAAAGTTAAAAAGGTATAAATAGAAAAAAAACTTAATTTACTGACAATATTTTTTATTAAAGTGTTAATTAATTTTTTATTTTTTTTGTGGATGAGTAATAGAAAAAGAGATAAAATACATGTATCTACATACTTTTTGTTTTAATATTTTTAAACTGAGGTGGCAAAGTAAAAAATCGTATATAATTTGAGTGGCAAAGTGTAATAATTTTAACTTATGTCGCATACATGATGGAATCTCGATGAAATATTCCGCCGGTGGGAGGTCTTAGATGATAAAGTGTAAAATCTGTGTACTTTAGATGGAAAAGTGTACAAAAAAACAAATAGAGAGTGAAGTGTAAAAAATATGATAGTTCGGATGGTTTAATATTTTTTCCCCTTTTCTTAATTGATGAAGAAACGTTCTAGGACACAAACTATTTTTAGTTAGTGCTTTCTCATCTCCTCAGGTTCTTGAAAGGATATGTTATGTTCGGAATATATATATATATATATATATATATGAAAATTGTATTTTTGGTCCTATAAAATTATGGTTGTTGTGATTTTAGTCATACATTCTCACTTTTAGTCCCATAAAAAAAAATTATGTTGCAACTTTAATCCCGTAGGAAATTTTTTATTGTAACTTTAGTCTAGACAGTCCAATATTTTATGGAAAAATCATGTGGCTATTAAGTCAGATGATGGAAAAAGCCACATGCAAAACACATCACCCATATGCATTTTTAGCCCTACAATTTTGTAAGTCTTGCAAGTTTGCTACCAAAAATTCAAAAAAATAAAATAAAAAAATCTTCATCAACACAATCAAGAATCTTTTGTCACTATGGAAAATTTGCTTGTCAGCGAACTTTCAAAACAAATGAAAATCTTTTTCTCTAAAAATATAATTTAAAATACTTGAAGAAGTGAGGTTAAATATATATATATATATATTGAACTAAGTTAATAAGAATATGTCAAAAGAGCAGGGATGTTCATTTGATAAAATCAAATTGAACCAAACTGAAATTTTAGTAAATAAAAAATTCAATATGTCAAAATGCTATACCAAATACCAAACTGAATTAATCGATTTGAATCACTTTGGTTACTTAGTTTGATAATTTGGTTAATATTTTTTTAAAATAATAAAATAATTAATTAACTTAATAACTAAATCATGATTGTACTTTTTATTTATTATTTAATTAGTTTTGGTGAGTCAAAAAATAAGAAATAGTATAAAAGTAATCAATAATCTTAAAAATATTAAATAAGAAATATTTATCAACTATGTAAAAATTATAATCCTGTATGTTTTGGTAAATTAATATAAAAAATCGAAATCAAATCAAATACTAGGTTTTTCTAAAAATAAATACCGAACACCAAATTGAATTTCTTGATATGAATTGAATTTTCAGTTCTGACTCAATTCTATCGATTTACCGAACTGTGAGCATCCTTATAAAAGAGTCACAATGAATAAGAACAAAACAAATATGACATTTTAGTTATTTAAAATTTATTTTATTTTATTTAAAAAATCATTTAGCCAAATTATCAAACCAAAAAATCAAAAAAAATTCAAATTGGTTACTTCAGATCGGTACCTAACATAGAATTTTGGCATACCGAATTTTTTGCTTATTGGAATTCCAGTTTGATTCAATTCTTATTTAATGAACAAATTCCCCTACTCTTTTTATGTGTTCTTATTAACGTAATTAAAATATATATATTTGCATCACTACTTCACCTATTTTTTAAATCATATTTCTAGAAAAAAGATATTTATTTGTCCTGAAAGTTTGCAGTCGAGCAAATTTTTTAAAGTGGCAAAATATTCTTGATTGTGTTGATGAAGATATTTCTTTTTAAAAAAAAACAAAAATTGACTACTTTGGAGCTTGAAGTGACAAAAATGGTGAAAAATAATGTTCCTCAACCTTCCCAATCTTTAATGCTTGTTGTTTCACGTTTTTTCTCCAAAAACAACCCTTACCCTCTTACTTTTCCCTCCCATCCACAACAAACGGCCAAATGTTATTGTCTTCTATTCGCTAGCAACAGGTGCAGATTTACAATAAAAATGTTTTATGGGACCATTTTAAGATATAGGGACTAAAATCGAAACATTCTCAATCTTATCGAACCAAAAGTGCAATTTTCTATCTATATATATATTCTTTTCTATATATATATATATGTATGTATATGTATATATATATAGGTAAATGACATTTTACCCCTCTCAATTTGATCATTTTGGCACATTATCCCCCAAAAGTAAATTTTTATTACTTTGTCCCCTCAAATTTCTATCATAATGTTCTTCGTCAGCCACCATCGCGTAACTTTTTCCTGTCTTTCCATACAAAAAATAGAAAAAATGCATCATAATATTTCTTACTATTGTCAATAGAGAAGACATGACAAATGGTGATACTTTTGCTATACATAATATTGATTGTCATTGTCATTAACAAAAGTACTATCATTATTTACAACAAAAGTGCCATTGTTTTGTCATGTCTTAACCATTGATAATAATAAATAAAATTTTACAATGCATTTTTCTTGACTTTTGCACGGAAAAATGAAAAAAATGTGTGGTGGCGGCTGACCAAGAGCATTCTAGTAAACAATTGATCTTAAAAAATAATATTTGGGAGTAAAGTACTATATTAAATATAAGTTGAAGGGGTAAAGTACTTAAAATTTATTTTTGGATAAATAGATAAATGGCACTTTGCATGCCAGTGTTAGTTTTGGGTAAATGAGTAAATTTACTTTTGGATAAATGGATATATTTACTTTTGGGTAAATGGGTAAAATTACCCTATATGGGCAAATGACACTTTACGCATCCAAGTTTGATCATTTTGGTACATTACCTGTAAAATGTAAAATTTAAATACTTTGTCCCCTCAAACTTAATTTTTTTAGCATTTTATCCCCCAAAAGTAAATTTTAAGTACTTTGTCCAGGATAATTTCACTTTTGGTCTCCAAGCATACCCCATTTTCACTTTTGGTACCCCATGTATCGATGACGTCATCAAAACTACTTACCAACGTTCCATTTTTTAATCAGTTTCCATCCCCTTCATTAACTTACTGTTAAAAATAGATAAAATTACCTATTCTACCTGTTCAGCAGGTTTGTGGGGGAAAAAGGGCCAATTCCCCTCTCTTTCTTGTCTCTTGCATTCTCCTACTCTAGAAGGTTTGGGGGGGAAATTAGGAGGTACAATCTCAACTCTTCAAACACAATTATTGGCTTCTATGAATAATGATGTGCCAATAAAAAAGATGTATTGTGGGTGTTGAATAGAGCTCTCATTGAAGACTTTTTGGATAAAAAAACAATCCAAGAAGAAGATTTTGGGCATGCCCAAAATATGGGGTAATTTTATTGCTCTTTATTATGTTTTTGAAAGTTTCTATTTTAATAATTGCACTAATTACATTTTAGCTTTGACAGAAAATAGGGTACTGCAGAGTGTTCAAATAGTTGCATCCTGAAATGTGCCAAAGGTCCAAATAAATTATTCTTTGGTTGCTGGCAAAGATGAACAAACTGAAAGATGAAATAAATGAATATAAGATTAAAAAGAAGAAAATGGAAGCTAACCTGATGATGACAAAGAGTAGGGAAAAAATTCTGAAAAGTCAAGTTAAGGCATTGAAGAAGAACCTGATGACGACAAAGAGTAGGGAAAATTTTCTAAAAAGTCAAGTTAATGCATTGAACAAGAAAAATAGATGTGTAGCAATTATAGTTGCAATTGTAATTGCATTTGTGGTGTCTGTTGGGGTTCGATAGTATAAAATACACAACAATAGTACTAATTATAGCAAGCTCCCAGGAAAGGTTGGAGGGGTCACAACGGTCCCACTTAAAACCCAATCTCCTTAGACATAACCTACTATTAAAAGTACTATACACAGCGGACAAATACCCCAAAGCAAGTAAATATTAAATACTAATAATTAACAAAAGAATCCAGAATACTAAATGCAAAATTAAAAGACAAAAAAGAAAAAGCACACCAGATTTGATAACGGAGTTCGCCAACTTTTGTCTACGTCTCTGGGCACCGCAACTGCGACAACTGCTTCACTAATCTTCCGAATAAATTACAACTTGGGTAAATTACCCACAACTTAGGATTTCATAATCAAAGGAATTCCACAAATATAGAGAGAAGATAATATTTTGGTGTGTTTTCAAAACAAGGTTCAATGCCTATTTATAGGCTAAGTAATCAAATCCCTTTGGTATACAACCAATGTGGGATGGAACTAAGCAAAAAACCAACAAATCTCCACATTTGCGTATTCTCAATCCCACTCGAAATTCAAATTTCTTGTCTTCTGAGCAAATGTAGTAGTCTTCTGCAGTACCTCCGAATGCGCCTTTTTGGCGCCATCTTAAATGTGCAGAATATTGGTCAAGTCTAAACAATGTTTAAACTTAACTGTTGTGACAACTTTAGTCATCATATCTGCAGAATTCTCTGTACTTGAATCTTCTGAAGATGTATATTACCTTCTTCAAGAATCTCCCGTACAAAGTGATAGCGAACATCAATATGTTTCGTTCTTGCATGAAAGACTTGATTTTTCGCTAAGTGAATAGCGCTCTAACTGTCACAATGTACTGTAATGTGCTTCTGATCAACTCCTAAGTCTTCAAGCAAACTTTGAAGCCAAATTGCTTCCTTTACAGCTTCAGTAACTGCCATATACTCTGCCTCTATTGTAGACAAAGCAACCGTAGACTGTAAAGTAGACTTCCAACTGACTGGTGCTTTGGCAAAAGTGAACAAATATCCAGTCGTTGACCTTCGCTTATCCAAATCACCTGCATAGTCAGAATCACAATATCTAACTACACTTTGACCAATTTTACCATCCTACTCAAAAACTAAACCAACATCTACAATATACCGTAGAATCCATTTCACAGCTTGCCAATGACCTTTACCCGGATCATGCATATACCTACTCACAACTCCAACTGCTTGTGAAATGTTAGGCCTCGTACACACCATTGCATACATCAAGCTACCAACTGCATTAGCATACGGGACTTTGGCTATGTACTCTCGTTCTTCATCATTCTTTGGTGATAACTGGGTACTAATCTTCAAATGAGGAACAAGTGGTGTACTTATAGGTTTTGAGCTTTCTATCATACCAAAACGATGTAGTACCTTCTTCAAATATTACTTCTGAGTCAAACAAAGCTTGCCTCTCATTATGTCCCTGCTTATCTCTATTCCAAAAATCTTCTTGGCTTTCCCTAGATCTTTCATTTCAAACTCTTGATTCAATTGAGCCTTCAATTTGTCAATCTCCATTTGGCTCTGTGATGCAATCAACATATCATCAACATATAAAAGTAAGTAAATGAAAGATCCATCTTGTAACTTGTGTAAATACACACAATGATCATATTTGCTTCGAGTATACTTCTGCCTCATCATAAACTTATCAAATCGCTTGTACCATTGCCTCGGAGATTGTTTCAATCCGTACAATGATTTGTTTAACTTGCAAACCCAATTTTCTTTCCCAGCAACTTTGAATCCTTCTGGCTGAGTCATGTAGATTTCCTCTTCCAAATCACCATGCAAGAACGCCGTCTTCACATCAAGTTGAGCTAGCTCCAAATTCAACTGCGCTGCCAAGGCCAACAAAATTCTAATGGAAGAATGTTTAACAACTGGAGAAAATACCTCATTATAATCAATTCCTTCCTTCTGAGCATAGCCTTTAGCTACCAATCTTGTCTTGTAGCGCATATTATTCTTGTCAGGAAATCTTTCTTTCTTTGCAAATACTCATTTGCATCCAATTGCCTTCTTGCCTTTTAATAGTTGCGTCACTTTCCAAGTCTTGTTCTTCTGAAGAGACTGCATCTCTTCCTCCATAGCACCTTTCCACTTCTCACTTTCTGAACTTCGAACTGCATCTCGAAAAGTGGATGGAACATCATCATCTACAACTGGAAGTGCATAAGTCACCATATCTGCAAATCAAGCAGGTTTGTGAATTTCACGTCTAGGTCTTCTCATTGCAATTGGTTCAAGTTGCTCTAACGATTCTTGGGTCTAAACTTCTTCTTCTTCATCTGACAAATCCTCTGTTACTGGATTGTCACACTTAGCTGGAAATTTTGCCATTCCTTCTATCTCCACCTGCTTTGGTGTATGCTCCACCTGTTGCGGATTACTGTCGGTCTTTTCACATGTTACTTTCTTCAGCATGGCAAGTTCATCAAAGGTAACATCTCTGCTAAACAATACTTTTTTTGACTTAAGACACCAAAGTCGGTATCCCTTTACGCCAGAGGTGATTCCCATGAACAATGCCTTCTTTGCTCTCGGTTCTAATTTTGATTCCTTCACATGATAGTAAGCAAGAGAACCAAAAATATGTAAGGAATCATAATCAGCAATAGGTTTTTCAGACCATACCTCTAAAGGTGTTTTACCACCTATTGCGGATGATGGCAATCGATTTATGAGATGTTGTGCATATGCCACAGCCTCAGCCCAGTACTGTCTGCCCAATCCAGCATTGGATAACATACATCGAACTTTCTCCACTAAGGTTCGATTTATGCGTTCTGCCACCCCATTCTGTTATGGTGTCCTCCTGATTGTGAAGTGTCGAACAATGTCATACTTATGACAAACATCTTGGAAGGGATCGCTTGTGTATTCTCCACCATTATCTGTTCTGAGAACTTTGATCTTTCTTCCAATCTGATTTTCAATCTGTGTTTTCCACTTAAGGAAAATTCCAAGCACTTCATCCTTAGTTTTCATAGTATACACCCAAACTCGTATGGAAAAATCATCAATGAAAGTGACAAAATAATGTTTTCCTTCTAAAGATAGTGTCTTGGAAGGTCCCCAAATATCTGAGTGAACATAATCCAAAATACCTTTTGTATTATGGATAGCAGTGCCAAACTTCACTCTTTTTTGCTTTCCTAGAACACAATGTTCACAAAAATCAAGTTTACATACCTTTGCACCTTTCAATAATCCTTGCTTCGCCAGAGTTTGCAAAGATTTTTCACCGGCATGTCCCAAGCGCATATGCCAAAGCCTAGTTGCTTCAAAATTCTTGTCATTGTTTGAAGTAGCTGTTGATGTTGTCCCAATAATTGTACTACCTTGGTAGTAATACAAATTAATTTTTTTGATACCTTTTATCATGACCAGTGCGCCGGAAGTAGCTTTCAAAACTCCATCTCGCATAGTCACAACTAAACCTTTGGACTCCAAGGCTCCCAAGGAGATGAGATTCTTCTTCAAATCTGGCACGTACCGAACATCGGTCAGAACTCTGGTCGATCCATCATGATTTTTCAACCGAATTGAACCTATCCCAGTTGTCTTACAGGCATTATCATTGCCCATGTAAACAACTCCTCCATTGATCTCCTAAAAATCGAAGAACCATTCCCTTACGGGAGACATATGATAGGTGCATCCAGAATCCAAAATTCATTCGTCTGAATGGGATGTTGAAGGCAATACCACAGTGAAAATTCAGAGTCTTCATTTTTACCTTCAGCTACACATGCATCTTGAGTAGCTTTTCCTTTCTTCTTCAATTTGGGGCAGTCTTTCTTCCAGTGTCCTTTTTCATGGGAGAAAGCACACTCATCTTTGGCAGGTCTGGATTTTGAACGGGATCTCCAACTTCTTCCCTTCTTTTGGCTTTGCGATCGTCCTCTTGCTACCAATGCTTCATCTTCTACTGCTATGTGCCTGTTTTCTTTTTTATTCTTTTTCTTCAACATCATCTGGTTTCTTTTCTTCAATGGCGATGTTTAAACCTTACTGAAATAGATAATCCAGCACTTTGCCTTGCCACATGCCGAAATGACCCGTACCATCAAATATCTCCACCGAAAATCTAACATGTGGCATTACCATCATTCTTGGTATGGACGAGAAAGTTGATGCTCCAGTTGTGGAAGATTCAGTAGTCATTTCGAACTCAAATAATAGTATTCAATATTACAATCAAAACAAATGAGCCTAGGCCGAACTTTCGGCTCTGATACCACTTGTTGGGGTATCGATAGTATAAAATACACAACAATAGTACTAATTATAGCAAGCTCCCAGAAAAGGCTGGAGGGGTCACAACGGTCCCACTTAAAACTCAGTCTTCTTAGACAGAACCTACTATTAAAAGTACTATACACAACGGACAAATACCCCAAAGCAAGTAAATATTGAATACTAACAATTAACAAAAGAATCCAGAATACTAAATGCAAAATTAAAAGACAAAAAAGAAAAAACACACGAGATTTGATAACGGAGTTCAGCCAATTTTTGCCTACGTCTTCGGGCACCGCAACTACGACAACTGCTTCACTAATCTCCCGAACAAATTACAACTTGGGTAAATTACCCACAACTTAGGATTTCATAATCAAAGGAATTCCACAAATATAGAGAGAAGAGAATATTTTGGTGTGTTTTCAAAATAAGGTTCAATGCCTATGTATAGGCTAAGTAATCAAATCCCTTTGGTATACAACCAATATGGGATGAAACTAAGCAAAAAACCAACAGTGTCTAGTGGTAGTATTTATTAGTTTTGTTGTCATAGAAGACAACAACCTTGAATTAGGGAAAAGGGGATATTTGCCACTCATATGAACTTATGTGAGGATTATCAAGAAACAAGTTGATCCAATAACCCTATTCCAAAACTTGTTCCAATAAACATGTTCCATAACACTGCCTAATATTTGTCACATTAACACTGCTTATAACTAACATGACAAAAATTGGATTCCAAACCAACAAATAATGATAGAAAAATTGGATTCCATCAACAATTTTAATTCCAATTACAAAAATTACAACCTTCACAAATGCAAATTCCAATTACAAAAATTGCAACCTTCACAAATGCATACAATAGAATACTGGATTCCAACACCTAAAATGATAAAAACTAGATTCCAAACCAACAAATAATGACAGAAAACTAAATTCCAATTACATCATGACATCATTTCAATCCAAATTGCTAGACCATCAATAACAATCCAAACTATCAACAACTCTAATCCAAACCACCAATGATAGAATACAAATACAAATCATCCAATCCCACTCAAACAAAGTACAAATCAATTTTTTGACACACACACACTCCCACTCCCACACCCACTAGCTTTCTCCTGCGATGCTCTTCTTCTAACTTCACCTCCAATAGCAGCACTTAGATTTAGCATAGTGATATAATTCACTCCTCCCCTCACAATGACTAGAGTATTAGCCCTTAATAATTGAGTGACATATATGAAAATGAACAATTGATACTTAATATTTCATAATTGATAAGTAAATAATAAGACATTTACTAAAACTGTAAACACTCACATTTAATGATGAAACTATGTTAGTGCTTCCCCCTATATTAATTCCCACATTGCTAGATACTGGATTTCTTTTAACCTGAAAAATAAAACAAAACAGAAAAAGTTAGTCATTTATACATAATAGACTTTCAAAACAGAAAGTTAGTAATTTTTTTTAGCCTTTCAATTGCCATGATATTTCATTCTGCATTGGTGACACATAGACATACCACTCACAGCCCTTTTTTTACACTTTGTTCTTAATCTTCTATTGACATTCTTATCAAACTTAACAACCGTTAAGATAATATGTATCAATGGCAGACTTAGCCTGTTTTGTTGAACTAAAAAGAAGTCTCAGTTTTAAATCAGGGTTTTTATTTTCAGTCCTAGGGTTATGCTTAGGATACTTTGGACCAGATTCTCTATCAGAGCTTAAAACACTTTCAAATTCATCACTATCTTCTACCTCATCTTGACTATCCCCCTCCATCCTACCATACATCTCCTTACTCATATATTCATTTTGACATGACTTCCTCTTACCTATAACACCATCAAACTCAACATTAGGATCTATAAACCTATTAAAACCTATCATCCTCCTCCATGTCATAATCACTATCAATAAACCCCTCACAATCTGAAGAATCAGAAGAAGAAAAAGGATTTGAAATAGGATTATGATTAGGATTAAGTTCAATTACAGGATCATTGTCTAGAAAAGAAAAGCCAATTACATGGTCATTATCATCTTCAATAGTTGAATAGATTTCATTCTCTAAATTAGTGGATTCCATTTGACTTTGCATGTTGACACTAGAATCTAAATGCTCTAATCAAATATCAACCTCCTTAACCCTAGGTATATATTTGACTATCTCATACACATTATTTTCAAGGCATCTAGCACCCATGTGTAAACTATGCCCATATTGATGCCAAAACATAACCCTTTCATTATCATAACCTAATTGCTCTACAAAATTCTTTAACTCAATTGTTCCAAAAATTTCTCCATCAACATAATCAAAATAATCTACACTACCCCCTTGATACATCTTACAAGGATCAACCCTCATTACATCACCATGATAAATTTTCATAGTAAAAATTGTTGTTTTCTCATTAAGATCTACATAACAAAATAATTCAAATAAACACAATTAGATGGCTCAAAATAGACAACCATTTAACAATTAACAAAAATCACTCAAAAAATAAAAATTAAAAACAATAAATTACACAAAACATAAAATTACAGAAAATAAAAAATATAAATAAAATACATATAAAATACCCAAATCAGTCAAATTACAGAAAATTATACTAGTTATATGCAAAATATATAAACCAGTCAAATTACATGCTAAGAAAATAGAAAATATACATAAAATACACAAATATACGAAAGACAAATAAATTACAGAAACAATTACATTCTAATTATTCACAAAATTATAAATATGCGAAATATGAAAAATAATTGAAGTACATACCATATTGGGGTGTAGCCCTATGACCCATCCTTGCTTCTACTCGACATATAATCTTCAATTTTATCTGCAATAGACCTCAATTTGGCCAATTAAAAAAAGAAGAATTTTGGGAATTTTCTGGATTAGGGTTAAGAGAGGGAAATTTGGAGGATTTTAGGATTAGTGTTCAATAATCTACTATAATGTATCTCATTTTGGATGATAATTTACTAATTAAGGTTTGGGATTGTTTGAATTAGGGTTGAAGAAGAGAAATTGGAGAAGAAGAGAGACTGCCCTTGGAGAACAAAAGTGAAAAGCCAAAATACTTAACTGATTAACTAGGGTTTTCCCCCAAACCTGCTAAACAGGTAATTCCATTTGTTTTTAACGGTAAGTTAATGGAGGGGATGAAAACTGATTAGAAAATGGAATGTCGATGACCAATTTTGATAACATCGGTACAATGGGTACCAAAAATGAAAATGGGTTATACTTGGGGACCAAAAGTGAATTTTTTTCCACTTTACCCCCTCAACTTATATTTATTACAGTACTTTACCCCCTCCAAATGTCAAATTTCATATCAAAGTTTAATCAAAATGTTCTTCATCAACCACCATCGTGAATCTTTTTCCTGTTTTTGCAAGCAAAAAAAAATAATCAGAATATTTTTTGTTATTCTCATTGGAGAAGACACGATAAATGATGATACTTTTGTTGCAAATAATAATGATTGTCAATACCATTGACAAAAGTGCTACCATTATTTACAGTAAAAATACAATCATTTATCGTGTCTTCATTATTGACAATAATTAAAAAAAATTATTACAATGCATTATTCTTAACTTTTACGTGGGAAAATAGGAGAAAAATACGTGGTGGTGGTGGCTGACGAAGGCATTTTGGTTCGATTTGATATGAAATTAACACTTAGTACAATAATATATGCAAGTTAAGGAGGCAAACAACTAAAAATTTACTTTTAGAGAGTAAAGTGCTAATATGATTAAATTTGAGGGGACAAAGTACTTAAATTAAACAAAATATAAAAGTACAGAAAATAAAAAATATACATACATGTAAAATACCCAAATCAGTTAAATTATAGAAAATTATACTAGATACATGCAAAATACACAAACCAATCAGATTACAAAAAAATTACATGCCAAGAAAATAAAAAATATACATAAAATACACGAATATACGAAAGACACAAATAAATTACAAAAACAATTACATTCTAATTATTCATAAAATTATAAATATGACTTCATTGTGGCCCATAATCTTCAACTAGATTTTTATTTTCAGTAGGCAACTGATCTTTAATTTCATGTGTAAATTCCAACTTGTTTCATAAGAAATCACATATTTGTTGGTTCATTGTGTTCTTATCTTCGCTGATTTCGACGTGTTTGGTTAGGATGCTGAGTTTTGGCAAACCCCCTGAAGATTTCTTATGAAATGAACCTCGATAGACTTTTTTCGAATATAATAAATATAAGTTGAAGGGATAGAGTGTGAAAAATTTCACTTTTGGTCCCCAAAATATAACCCATTATCACTTTTGGTACTCAATGTACCAACATTATCAAAATTGATCATCAACATTCCATTTTCTAATCAGCTTTCGTCCCCTCCATTAACTTACTGTTAAAAACAAATAGAATTACCTGTTTAGCAGGTTTAGGGGAAAAACCTAGTTAATCAGTTAGGTATTTTTGCTTTTCACTTTTGTTCTCCAATGGCAGCCTCTCTTCTTCCCCATTGTTTCTTCTTTAACCCTAATTCCAATAATCCCAAACCCTAATCAGTAAATTATCATCCAAAATGAGGTACATTATAGTAGATTATGGAACTTTAATCCTAAAATCCCCCAAATTTCCCTCTCTTAACCCTAATCCAGAAAATTCCCAAAATTCTTAATAGGTGAAATAAAAGATTATATGGCAAGAAGAAAAAAGACGTCGCAAGGTTACACTCCCATATGGTATGTACTTCTATTTTTTTTGTATTTCACATATTTATAATTTTGTGAATAATTAGAATGTAATTGTTTCTGCAATTTATTTGTGTCTTTCGTATATTTATGTATTTTATGTATATTTTTTATTTTCTTAGCATGTAATTTCTTTGTAATTTGACTGGTTTGCGTATTTTGCATGTATCCAGTATAATTTTCTATAATTTGACTGATTTGGGTATTTTAAATGTATTTTATGTATATTTTTTATTTTCTGTAATTTTATGTTTTGTGTAATTTAAGAACTTTGTCCCCTCAAACTTAATCATTTTAGCACTTTACCCTCTAAAAGTAAATTTTTAGCACTTTGTCCCCTAACTTACATATATTATAGTACTAAGTGTCACTTTCATATCAAATCGAACTGGAATGCTCTTCGTCAACTACCACCACGTATTTTTTTTCCATCTTTCCATATAAAAGTCAAGAATAATGCATTGTAATAGTTTTCTTTATTATTGCCAATAGTGAAAACACGATAAATGATGGTATTTTTACTGTAAATAATGGTAGTATTTTTGTCAATTGTACTAGAAATTATTATTATTTATGGCAAAAGTATCATCATTTGTCGTGTCTTATCTAATGAGAATAACAAAAAATATTGTGATGATGTTTTTTTACTTGCAAAGACAGGAAAAAGATACGCTATGGTGGTTGATGAAGAACATTTTGATTAAAATTTGATATGAAATTTGACATTTGGAGGGGTAAATTATTATAATAAATATAAGTTGAGGGGGTAAAGTGGGAAAAATTTCAGTTTTGGTCCCTCAAGTATAACCCATTTTCACTTTTGGTACCCATTGTACTGATGTTATCAAAATTAGTCATCAACATTCCATTTTCTAATCAGTTTTCGTCCCCTCAATTAACTTACCATTAAAAACAAATGGAATTACATGTTTAGCAGGTTTGGGGGAAAACCCTAGTTAATCAATTATGTATTTTCACTTTTCACTTTTGTTCTCCGAGGGCAGCCTCTTTTCTTCCCCTATTTTTCTTCTTCAACCCAAATTCAAACAATCCCAAACCCTAATCAGTAAATTATCATCCAAAATGAGATACATTATAGTAGATTATTGAACCCTAATCCTAAAAATCCCCCAAATTTCCTTCTCTTAACCCTAATCTTAAAAATTTCCAAAATTCTTCTTCTCTTTAATTTACCAAATTGATGTATATTACTGGTAAAATTGAAGATTATATGGCGAGAAGAAGCATGAACTACAAGAAATTTGTATTTTAGCGACGAACTTTTTCATCGCTAACAACGACATTTTCGTCACTAATATATTTAGCAACAAAAAGTTTCCATCGCTAAAGTTGCCGCAATAAAATCGTCGTAAAAAATTTTGGTGATGAAAAATTCGCCTAACGTCGCAAAAATTCAAAGTTTCATCGCTAAATAATCACTTAGCGACGCAATCCGTAAGAACTTTCGTCACTAAAATATATAAAAAAATTATATATTTAATATTTAGCAACGAAATTTGCATAAGACATCACTAAACTTTGTAACAAAAAGCCATAATTCGTCAGTAAATTAATAAGATTTTCAAAAAAAAAATGAAAAAAAATTAGCGAGGAATATTCATAATTCGTCGCTAAATTAATAATATTTTCAAAAAAAAAATGAAAAAAATTTAGCGGCGAATGTCGAAAATTCGTTGCTAAGTTAATAAAATATTTTAAAAATAGAAAAATCTTAGCGACAAATTGTGGCTTTTCGTCGCTAAAATTAGATTTTTTTTTAAATATTTTGTTTATTTCGATCTTTTTATCCTGTTTTAAACAACAAATCCAAATTATATCATGTTTTTAACAATAAATCTACAACCTGTTTATCACAAATATTCAACAACCCCCACAATATATCCAACAACCATTCACAAGACATTTCTTATTCCAACAATCTAAACATTAACTAAAAGACATTTCATTAAAAAACTCATCGTATATTAAAGAAAGTATCATATAAACAAATTACATAAATGAATCATTAAACAAACCACTATAAAAGTCAACATTAAAAGTAAAATATCTCCATATACAAATTAGACAGAAGTCTAATACACCTAAATGAGAATCAAAATAAGAATCTTCATGTGCTTTTCCAGTCATAATTGCAGAATAACAAACCAAAGATATAATTAGAAATAAATCAACACTATATATTAAACATAATTGTATATATCAAAACAACAGCAACGACTAATATGAATAACATTGACATAACAAGTAATCCATTAAAAAGAGTTATGAAATATTTACATAAAATTAAGTTTGAGACGGTGGAGGTCGGGGTGGAATTGAGGATGGTTGCTACTGGCTCAACAACTGTATCGTTTGCGATGCACCGGTAGACATCTTATCAAGAAACTGCAGAATCATGGCTTGTTGTGACTCCATGAGATGCAGTCCCTCTTTATAAACTAGTAGCTCAGTCCTGGTGTATGCTAGCTCATCTTGTGTCATATGAAACTGATCTCTAAGCGCTGCATTGGTCGGTATGGATGATGTAGCATCAGAAGTAGTCGACCTGAGAGGTTTGGGCCCATTTTCAAGCCCACGCACATACTCTAAACATGTATTGAGGACCTGATCACACACTCTATTGCAATCTGTATGTCGTCTAAGGCATGAGCATCATCCCCGATATCTGTGTGAGCTTGTAACTCTTAGTACTCCTCTCGAAATCGCACCATCTCATCCTAAAATTAATAAATATCAACATATTTAGTTTCAAATAAATTGAAAAGAAACAATCGAATGAATTAATTACTCACGATTTAGGGGCTAAGCCTTTTTGCTGCAAATCATTTTTTAAATGGGGGAAGGAGAAAATGGATGTCAGGTACTAAAATACCAAACTTAGCAATGAAATTAAGTGGCGAAATAAAAAAATTCGTCACTAAGTATCATCTTAGCGGCGAAATATTTTCACGTCGTTGCTAAAATTAATATATATATATATATATATATATATATATATATATATATATATATATATAATTTTATAGGTAAAACTTAGCGACGACAAAGTAAAACATCGTCGCTACGTATCATCTTAGAGGCGAAATATTTTCACATCGTTGCTAAAATTAAAATATATAAATATAAAATTACTTTTGTTTTAGCAACGACATGAACACATCGTCGCTAAAGATAATACTTAGCGACGAAACCATAAAAAGTCATCGCTATGTATCATCTTAGCGGAGAATTGAGAAACATCGTCGCTAAGATACAAGAAAAAAAAAATTATTGTTAGCAATGAAATGTAAAATTTCGCCGCTAAAAGTAATATAATTTTTTTCTCTTAAAATTTAGCGACGAAGTTATAAGTTATCGTCGGTAACATCAGTTTTAGCAGCGAAATTAGTTATCGTCACTAAATTTTAGCTACGACATATTCTATTTCGCCGCTAAGTCTACATATGAAAAATCTAATTATATTGTTTCCGATGACATCTAATTTTTTCATCGCTAATAATGTCGTCACTATTTTTCTATTTTCTTGTAGTGAAGGATGGGTCGCAGGGCTACACCCTAATATGGTATGTACTTCATTCTCCAAATGTCAAATTTCAGATCAAATTTTTATCAAAATATTCTTCACCAACCGCCATCGCGAATCTTTTTCCTATCTTTGCAAGCAAAAAAAAAATCATCATAATATTTTTTGTTATTTTCATTGGAGAAGATGCGACAAATGATAATACTTTTGTCGTAAATAATATTGATTATCATTACAATATTCAAAAGTACTACCATTATTTACAATAAAAATACCATTGTTTATCGTGTCTTCACGATAAAAACACCATCATTATTCTTGACTTTTGCGTGGAAAGATGGGGAAAAATACATGGTGATGGCTGACGACGGGCATTCCGGTTCAATTTGATCTGAAAATAACACTTAGTACTATAATATATGAAAGTTAAGCGGACAAAGTGCTAAAAATTTATTTTTAGAAGATAAAGTGCTAAAATGATTAATTGAGGGGACAAAGTACTTAAATTAATATGCAAAATGATCAAATTTTGGAGAGGGTGAAATGCCATTTACATATATAGGTTAAATTTTACGCATTTACCCAAAAATTATTACTAGCATATTTGTCACTAATGCAGTTACTACCAATGCGATTTATCAACATGATTGACTTCGTTAGTAACTCTGCGTCGTACTGTTGTTGCACTGCATAAATGCTATTATTATACTAAAAAATAATCAACTTAAATTTTAAATTTATGGAGATAAGTCTCAACCGATTTTTCAAAGTGTATTGAAGATATTTCATATGTGGAAAATTCTAGTCTAGAATCGGTTTGCATGAATACAACCAACTAAATGATCGGTATAATTATTTATATCTTTATATTAGAATTGATTACTCTTCTCAAAATATAAACTAATAACATAACAAGTATGAAATAAATTTCTCCATAATTAACTTGGCTTATACCAATTTAAATCTGAGGTTGAATTTCTCTGGTATG
This sequence comes from Paulownia fortunei, assembly GCA_019321725.1. Taxonomy (NCBI): domain Eukaryota; kingdom Viridiplantae; phylum Streptophyta; class Magnoliopsida; order Lamiales; family Paulowniaceae; genus Paulownia; species Paulownia fortunei. Next base: position 22,139,112 of record CM033108.1, on the reverse strand, counting down.
TACAAGTGCCTGATGAGAAGGGGTGCCTTAATAAGCCAGAAGATCAATGTCATATTAGATGGCTGTTATGACAGATAAAGACAGGCTCAAATTTGGCTAATTTCTAAATTTCTTTTATGGTTCAATCAAATATGAGACTATTCTTCTTCGATATACATATTATATTTGCTATTAAAAAAATAAAAACAAGTATGTTTTCATATTCCTAAAGTTAAGGGAAAAATTTATTGACCTAATATAGACTTTTGAATTAAAGAAAAATTATAAAATTAGTTCGTAATTATATGGGTGGAAAAATAGTTATGTTCAAATCAAAATAGGCAAATTGACAATAATATTGTTGTAATTATTAAAAACTCTTGAACTGAGTTCTAATTTCATCAAAAATTGAAAATTTTAGTTGAATCATATCTCGCGATATAATCGCTTCAAGATTTTAAAGGTATGAGTTTTGGAGTTTCAGTATATAATTTAACGCAAATTGAAATATTTGAATTAGTCAAAAATAAATAAAAAATTCACAAAAATAAAATAAAATAACGTAATCAGCACGTGACTCTTTAAAATTGAGAATTTTGGGGATTACGGCTAACTTTGTTCAGCTGGACATACCCCATCCAATGTGGCGCTTGCGTGGATGCAGAAGCAGACTTAAGTAAGCCACCTCCAAAGCCCGATGGCCAGCCCCTCCCCCACCCCCGCAAAGAAGTGCCGGCAAAAAAATGGGAAACCACAACAGCAACCCCCTTCCCCCACCCACTACTAAGGCTCAATTTCACTCTGCAAATCTGCACTTCCAACTCCAAGAGTCCCACCCAAATCTGCAATTTCATTTCACAAATCTTAGCTCATTCATTTTGTTTGAAGGAAGCCTTTTGCGCCCATCCACCCAGACGAGGAAGAAAATGGGTAAAGCAGAAGAGTTTGGGTGGCGGTTTGGTGGCCGATTTGATGGGCTGGGTTTTGGGGTGGCCGATTTGTGGGTTGGAGGTGGTGGCGAGACAGTGGACCAGCGACCACGGTAGGTTGGAGTGGTGGTGGTGGTAGATGAACGAAAAAGAAGGAAGAAAGGAAAAAAGGACAAAAAAGGAAAACGAAAGAAAATTTGGAAAACGAAAGAAAATTGAATATAATTTTTTTATTTGTTTAATTATATTTTTAAAATAGTTAATAGTTAATTTTTTCTTTTTAATTGATAATTAATCAGTTAATAGTTAGATTAAATATAATTTTCACAAATGAAATAAAAAAAATCATCATTGAAAATACTAGTTAACGAATTAAATTAAGAAATAGGAAATATGGTAGATAATTATATTTTTAATTTGAACAAATGGACTAAAAGATTTTATATTGAATAATATTTATTACTAGACAAAGTATAAAAAATTAATATAATTTTTTTATTTGCTTAATTATATTTTTAAAAAATTAATGAGTTAGATTTTTCTCTCTAATAGATAATTAATTAGTTAATTAAATAAAAGTTATATATGAATAGAATTATATCTTAGAATATTTAATATTAAATTTTCACTCCCTAAGTGATGGTTATTTTCAATTTTGCAAAAGGAATAAATATTTTCATTGTTGAAAATATTACTTAATTAACTAAATTAAGAAATAGTATAAAGTTGTTCTTAATTTGCACAATTAGAGTAAATTTTGTATGGTAAATAATGTTAATTATTTAAATAAAGTTAATAAAATGGCTGGCACATTTGGCATTTTTTTTCCAAATAGGAATTCTTAGGTTTCATGTGTTTCCACATGGCCTGAGATGCTAATTAAATCCACACCAACTTCCTCAAGCATCACGCTGGCGCCACATGGGTTGGGGCATGTCCAGTTGGACAAAATTGACCGGAATCCCAATTTTAGACCCTTTCGGATAAAATTTTCAATTTCCAACTAAATTAGAACTCAATTCAAAAATTTTTAACAATTACAAAGTTCTATTGTCAATTTGAATTTGGACATGACTATCTTTATCACCCCTATAATTACTCGATTAATTTTATAATTTCCCCTTTGAATTAATAAATTCCAAGGTCACTAATGCTAGATATAGCCAATATTATATACTTCTCCAATTCCTATTTTTTCTGAAATTTATATTTAATATAACCTACTCGTCTTCTACTGGTCTCATAAATTCAAAATGAAAAATAAAATAAAAAATAGGGCAAGATACAGCCTGAACACGACTGTTAAACACACCCACACATATTTATTGAAAAATCAAGCATTTTAAAATGGTCATATTAAAAATTTATCAAACTTAAATATGTCAATGTTGGAGTAAGAAGTGGAAAGTGAGAACACATATCCAAAATTAAGAAAATATTAAAAAATAAAATAAAACAAAATTTCCCATTTTTTTAGTTATCCGAAAAATGAAAACCTCTCTAATGAAAATGGCAAAAGAAATATAACTCCAATTTCTTTTGAAATTGCCAACCAATCATATTCTTAATAGGGGTTTAATGTGTCATGAGAGGCATAAGGAGTTGATTGAGGAGACAGTGGCTCCAACAAGACAAAAGAAGCAAACTAGCCGTTCTCCAACATATGATGGCTCAGTTATTAAGGGGACATCCTGTCCAAAAATCCCATTTTTTATTTTTTTTTCCATCCCAAAATTTGGCAAAATTTTAAATAGTACTCACATTGTAATGTCATATCTCATGGACTAAAAGTTAATAAAATGTATGTAAACATTGGTTAAAGAATTCACGTCCTTGGATATTTTTTTGGGGCAAGTTGTTTATAATTTAATTTTAGGATTCACTCAATAGGTTCGATGGCAATTCTTGCGTTCAACGGGCTCGCAAGCCCAAAACATAACAAATGGTATTCAGAGTTGATCGCCATCCGAAATACCCTTATCGATAAGGTGAACACCTTATGAGTTTTAGGGCATAGTCCACTTTCAAGTGCTAAAAAAATTATGTGCATTCATTGAATATCCCTTTTGACCAAATTATTCGTAGTCTAATTTTAAGTTGCACTTAGTAGATTTGAAAATAATTTTCATGTCTAATGGATAATTTATGTGCATCTATTGAGTATTTTTTTTGATCAAATTATTCATAGTCCAATTTTAGATTGCATTTAATAAGTTCGAAAGCAATTTTGGCGTCCAACGAATTCGCAAGCTCGAATTTGCAAGCTCGGAGCTTGAGACACATGGCCAAATTGCATGAGACCATCATTTTTGTGTAATGTATGGCCACCATTAAAGAATAGTACTTCACGAATAATGCAAAGTCAGTTTCGAAGAAATATCAATTATTAGGTCTTCTAAGACATGAGCCTTTAAGAGTGTTGACTTTGTATGTCTTTTGATGATATGTTTATGATCTTTCCTTTTATAATGTCAAGAATGAGGCTCTTGTTTGTCACTTTGCATCTTTTATTATAATTAATATTTTATTTTTTATTATAATATTATTAATATATGTTAAGTGTATAAAAAATTATTATTAATATATACTTAATATGTATTAATTGTATAACAACAAGAGATGGAATACAAATTAGGGCCGAAAATTACATTGTGATTTTTAAAAAAATAATTTTATCTTGTCTTCTAATTTCTGTCCAAGAAAAGAAAAAAAAAAGTATTTTCTTATTCTTTAAAAAAATAAGTTTCTTGATATTTTCTTCACTTCAAAATTTCAAAAAGTTAAAGAATTAATCTTTTGTTCTTGAAAGGTTGTTCTTGATCCATCAATTAGATTAAATGGCAAACATTACTTTGAATCTAGAAAATAGAAAATAATTTTAAGAATACTGTCAAATTCTTTTAATCGATATTGTTCTTCATATTGTGGACCTGATAGAGGAGAGATACATGAATCCCTGCGACTTCTGATAAACAAGAAATATAGCAATTGATTGTTTTATTTCCTATATCAAGTGGAGTGCTTAAAATGTATAATTCAAATTTAATATATTGTTTATATTTTCACTTGAATAAGCGCGATCGTTAGAATCTATTTCGAATTAAAGTGATACATTTAATTGATAAATTTATGCTTTATAAAATTTGAAATTTTTCGATGCGGATGACCTACGATTATAGTGAACTCAACAGTAGTATTAGAGCCATGATTTCGCTTATTCAGTGAATTTTTGAATTAGTGTGCATGATTTATATCGTTTAAATTCATGTTTAGAATGCTAAATTTGATTTTGCATGATTATTGCAATTGATGACTGGGATTTAATTTAATTTTTTATTTAAAATGTTTAAATATTAAAATAAAAAAGAAAAGAACACAAAAAAATGGGTTGTGCGCTCGTTGGGTGTGGGACACCCGAAGGCTATAGGACACCCAACGGCTGCTCGCAGCACCAGCGACGGGCGACAGACAACAGCAACCATTGTGCCATTTTTTGAGTCAGTTTTATTTTGATTTTTTGAAATTTTAAAATTAAATGTTAATTTTAATAATTTCTGAAAAATTATTTTTCAAACAATTTTTTTTTCAAGTAATTAAAAATTATCATAAGTCAAAAATTGCATTAAACAACTTGGTAAATTTACATATTTTGATAATTGCATGTGATGTTTGTTATGAGCATGTATGGGATGATCGTGAACCATTAAATCAATGTGAATAGTTTTATTTAATATTTTTAGGTTTTAAAATGGGGCGTCCGAACCTCTTATTCTATCTATTTAAATTACTTATTTTTCTGCAAAGAGAGTAGAATAGGTGGTGAGATTTTTTCTTTTTCTTTGAAAGACGAAGGAGAATCAAGAAAGTAGTTCCAATAAAGGACCATGATTGTATGAGATACAATTATATAATAGAATATGTTCTATTCTATTTTATTACCCTTAGACTGATCTTAAATCAATTTTTGGCTCAAATGGACCACATAGAACTAGTTCATGATTATTTATTTATTTAAGTATGTATTAGATGCATGCTTAGAATTTTATTTAATACTTTTATGCTTGCACAATGATATTATAATTCCATGCATTAAATAACCAACTTATTTTTATTATGATGAGGTCTTGGATAAAATTAAACTCCACTTAATTTATGAAATTAAGTAAAAAAAAATTAATAAAATTCGATTTCAAACAAAAAATAGATAAGTTAGGTGGGATCTATCATTCCATACCTACCATCAAAGGTAGAGACATAATGACTACTACCACACTTGATCACTGACCATAAGTCGTGGGGTGGTCTTGTGTTGGAAAGTTGTAATCTCTACTAAGCATAGAAATGCTCGTGGGATAGAATCATCATTATGTTGAAGATGAGTCATGGGATATCTAGACGTTCCATCTATATGAATGTTTGATGAGGTGTTATTTGACACTTAATACTATATGAACTCATAAATTTGGGATATATGGAAAAAGGTGAGGCAAAATAAATTTGAGGGTTGTATAGTGATATAATCATCAAAGAGTTGACTACCAATAAAAATATTTCATGAGCTCATAAAATTGAGGTGTCAAATATTTTTGTTGGACCTCAAGCCTACTAGAAAATTCGATTTCCCAAACTTCTATTAGAAGTGATGGAATTAAAAGAAAATAGCGGGAGACATTTAGTATTAAATATCTTATATTAAATGAATATATTTTTTTATAGTTTGCTCATTTTCTATTTTATGCATGTTTGGTAGATTTTTCTACTAAAATGGCAAACAATCCACTTACAACAATCCTTAAACAAAATAAATTAACTAAACCAAACTTTGTCAATTATCTAAAAACCCTTAAGATAGTCCTTTAATCTGAGGAAAGAGCATATGTCCTTGATGTTGCGCCTCCTTCGGTTCTACTGGAGGATATTGTCTGAGAGGCTTATGCAGATTACCTATGTCATGTTGATGATAATCTGCAGGCTTGATTCTATATGTTAGCATCGATGTCAAATGAGCTTCAGAGGTAGAATAAGGATCAAGATATTGCTAAAAGGATCCTTCTTTACCTTCAAGAGTTGTATGGTAAACGTATTCGGCAAAAGAGATATATAATCTTAAAGAAGCTTTTTAGATGTCGTATGACTGAGGGCTCTACAATCCAAGACCATGGATTGAAGATGATAGCCCTTCTTGAAAGGCTGGCATCTCTTGGAGTCATTATGGAAAACAAACTCAATACGGACCTTTTACTGTAGTTTCTAACTCCCTCATTTGACACCTTTGTTGTCAACTTTAACATTCACAACATGGAGACTAGTCTGCCTAAGTTTGCGAACATGTTAAAGACGGCTGAGTCCATAATAAAAAAGGACAAGCCAGTACTGCTTGTTGGATCTTCTTCCGGATCAAAGGCTAAAAAGCCTAATTGATGAAAAAAGAAAGAAAAGAGTTTCTCCAAACCCAACAAACTGAAGGCGAAGGGCGGTGTCAAGAAGCTTTATTCTCAAGCCAATGACAAGTGTCATTACTGCGGCAAACTAGGGCATTGGAAAAGAAACTGCAAGGAGTATCTTGCAAGCATGAAGAGTTCAGGTATTTATTTTTTTAAAGTTAACTTGTCTATTAACGATGGTATTAATACAAGTTGTCTCACATATCTGCAATGATTTGCAGATGATGATAAGAAATAAAAAGCTGGATGGAGAAGAGACGGTCCTAAGGATGGAAAATAGAGCAAGAATTGTTGCATTAACTATAGACACCGTTAATCTAGCTTTTGAAAATAGTTCTGTAATAATTTTAAATAATTATCTTTTTGTTCTAAATATTATTAAGAATATTGTTTCTATTCTAATTTTGGATAGAAAAGGTTTTATATTTACCATTGAGAAAGGAAAATTGTTCCATTTTCAAATGTTCTGATTTTATGCATTCGGGTTCTTTAACGAATTATTTATATATTGTTATTCCCCATAACCCCATTTTCACAATTCAAAAAAATAAATAAAAAGATAATTATGGTCCCATCAGCTTATGACATGTAAGATTAGGGCATATTTATGAGAAAATGATTAACAAGTTGGCATAATTGCTTGATCTAAAGAATGAGCAAAAACTGTCAATATGTGAATCTTGTCTCAAACAAAAGATGACCAAATCTCCATTTGTTGGACAAGTGGAGTGAGCCAAATATCTATTAGATTTGATTAGTATGGTTATGTATACCTGTTAAGGTACAAGTCTGACGTATTTAAAAAATTTAAAGAATTCAGAAGTGAAGTAAAGAAACAAACTTGTTTAAGTATAAAGATTCTTTGATCTGATTAATAAGGTGAATACTTAAGCATAAAGTTTTTAGATTATCTAAAAGACAATAGAATTCTCTCACAGTTGGACTTCTCCTACTACTCTACAACTTAACGGAGTTGTGAAGCGCATGAATCAAACCTTGTTAGACATGGTTAGATCCATGATGAGCTTCATTACATTGCCTCTTTCATTCTGGGGTTATACTTTGAAAACGATGGCAAATCTATTAAATAGGGTGCCATCTAAAGTTGTGCCCAAAACACCATATGAAATATAGTGTGGTAAGACACATTTCTATAAAATAAATACCTTAGAGTATAGGGGTATGCTGCTGATATGAAGCAACTAGTAGGACATAAGTTGGATATGAGATCTAACTTATGTAAGTTTGTGGGGTATCCAAATGAGTCTATTAGATACTATTTCTACGACACCTTCCAACAAAAGATGTTTATTTTAAGGAATGCTATATTTCTTGAAGAAGAATTTCTATTAGATAGAAATGGCAAAGTCGTGGAACTTGAAAAAATTCAAGAACCACAGAACACCCTAACTATGATACACTAGCTGATGTTGGGCCCTCTAAGACACAACCTCTTCGAAAATCCGAAAGTGTCTTAAGGGTATCTAAGAGGTACAACTTTTTATTAAAGAATAATGAAGAGGGACTCCCCTTGGATAATAATCTAAGAACCTATAGAGAGGCGATGTCTGACATCGATGCCAATATATGGTAAGAAACTATGCAATCTGATATGAACTTCATGTACTCCAATAAGGTATGAACCTTGGTGGATCTACCATAAAGAATTATTCCCATTAGTTGCGAATGGGTATACAAGCGGAAGCTTGGAGTAGATAGAAAGGTAGCAACCTATATAATATGTCTGGTTACAAAAAGTTATACACAAAAGCAAGGAATTGATTATGAGAAAACTTTTTCATCAATGGCAATACTTAAATCCATTCGAATTTGTCTAGCCATATCTGCATATTATGACTATGAGATATGGCAAATGGATATGAAAACTGCTTTCCTTAATGAAAATATTAAGAAAAAGATCTATATGAAGTAGTCAGAAAACTTCATATTCAGTGGGAGCTAGCGAAAGGTTTGCAAGTTTCAGAGATCCATTTATGAACTTAAACAAGTTTCAAGGAGTTAGGACATCAAGTTTGATGAAATAATCAAAATATTTGATTTTCATAAGAACTCGAATCAACCATATGTCTACAAGAAGGTTAGTGGGAGTGCAGTTATATTTGTTGTGCTCTACGTTGATGATATCCTACTCATTAGGAATGATGTAGGGATGTTGCAGTCAATAAGGACTTGGTTGTCTAATCAGTTTTCCATAAAGGACTTAAGAGATACATCTTTTATCCTAGGGATAAAGATCTATAGAGATAGATCCAGAAGGATGATGGGACTATCCCAATCTATGTACATAGATAAAATACTAAAAAAGTTTAGCATGGAGAAATCCAAACAAGAATTCCTATCAATGAGTCATGGGGTTTCATTTTCTAAGGCTATGTCTTCCAAGACACCTAAAGAGAGAGAAATGATGACTTACATGCCTTATACTTCTGCAATAGGAAGCATAATGTATGCAATGTTGTGTACAAGGCCTTATATCGCACATGCTCTGAGTGTCATGAGCCGATATCATTCCAATCCAGGGAAAGGACACTGGAAAGCTGTTAAGATGATCCTCAAGTACTTAAGAAGGACCAAGGATATCTTTTTAATATACGACAATGGAGAACTAAAACTGGAGGGATATACAAACTCTAGTTTCAGTCCGATATAGATGATTCGAAGTTCATGTCTAGATAAATTTTCACCCTAAATGGTGGTATAATCAGTTGGAAAATTTCCAAGCAAGAGACGACTGCAGACTTTACCACTGAATCTGAATATATTGTTGCATCAAATACAGTAAAAGAAGTTGTTTGGATGAGAATGGGATTAGGTGTAGTTCCTTCAATTGTTGATTTAGTTATGATTTATTGTGATAATAATGGAGCTATTGCGCAAGCAAATGAGCAAAAATCTCATCAAAGTCCAAGCATATATTGAGGCGATATCACTTGATCAAAGAGATCATTAGTAGAGGTGACACCATTGTGGATAGAGTTGCCTCATCAGAAAATGTAGTAGGCCCACTCACTAAGCCCTTAGCACACAAGGTATTCGACGGACATCTCGAGAAGATGTGCCTTAGATATATAGACAATTGGGGCTATAGCAAGTGGAAAATTGTTAGAGTAGAATACCCAGCGTCCTAAATAAATTGGGGGTGTTATACTCTTTTCTTTTGTAAAGACAATCTTATTGGGAATCATATTAATAAAAAGACACGTTTTTTTATCTTATGTCTTGCATTTTTCTTTCTACACATTAGATAAATTTCTTAGATCAAATTTAGCTATGGAGCATAGTTGTGCATATGATGGTGATTTTGGAACATACTTTTAAGGCTTTGGTAGTAAATAAGTTTCGAGTTGAGGATTTTTAGAGATGGGACATCAAATAGCCAAATAAAACTCGCACATACAATGTATGCTCGTAAGACGAGGATGTCACATTTCATTGACATTAGCATAAAGACGCAAGTGCATATATGTGGGTACTTGTTAGAAAACAAGTACACCAAATATGGCTTGCAAGAAATTCTTAGATGGAGGCTTTGCCTGTCGAAATAAGAATTTCTGTGTTACGAGAGTACACGGCTAGTCCTTGGACTGAAGGCATGATGGTAGCCTTGTGTGCATCCTACAATACTTTGATATATCTTCTAATTGCTTGATAATCACAAAAGGGTATGTTGGATGTTGCATTGGTGTGCATGGAGGTTTGTGAGTGGCCAATAAGAATTCGACACTTTGTATTTTTTTAATAAGGGAATCTTCTATTTTCATAGTTCGTGATTCAAAAATCTTGGCCAAGGTAGGATGAATACTAATTCATCAAGAATTATTAGAACTTGAAATGGAATCACGGTTATTAAATAATTTAGGGTTTTGACTTATAATCAATGCCTAGGTTTAATCAGAAGATTAGCTGTCGAAAGGACCGTACGTGTATAGTACTCGCAACTAAAATAGGTTTACTACTATTTTCACCTAAGAGTAGTTTGTCATAATTACTTGTTAGGTGTTTTCATATATAGTGGGGTTCTTGGAATTAAAAAGTTAATTCCAAGCGGATTAATTAATTAAATTAATTAATTAGAATAATTATTATTTATAAGTTGTAAATGTTGTAAGCCTACTACTAGTTTAGTAGTGAATCTAAGAGGGTCACATATCTTTATGGAAAGCAATATTTCTATTTTGGGATTTTTCCAATTGTTGAAAATGAATTAGTTAATATTGATTAATTAATTAATTAGGGGTTCTATTTAATTTAATAGTTAAATTAAATTAGTCGATTAAATAATTATATTATTTAATTGAACCTAATTTGATTAGAAGATCCAATTGGAGTAAAATTAAAATTAATCAATTGAATTCAATTAATATGGGTTTAAATCAATTGGATTGATTCTTGAATTTATTAAGTTCAAACCCAAAAAATAAAGTGGATCTCTTAAAAAGTCCACTAGAAGATGAAAAGGATAATTAAAATAAATATGATTTATTTAATTAATATATTTATATAATTAAATATAATATGACCTATTTTTCAAATAAGTCCACACATATTGGAGAGAGAAAAAGAAAGAAGAATTGTTGGAAGATTTAGAATCCTACCAAAATTAGTAGTTCAAAATTAATAAACTTTTCAAGAATTGGAAATGGAAAGAATTTTCGACCCCTCTATACATAGGGAGGGCCAAAAATTGCATTGTGATTTTTAGAAAAATAATTTTATCTTGACTTCTATTTTTCTTTCCAAGAAAAGAAAAGAAAAGAAAAGAAAATGTATTTTCTTGAAAATCTTTATTTTCTTGTATTTAAAGAAAATAGGTTTTTTTTATATTCCCTTCACTTCAAAATTTCAAGAACTTAAAAAATTAATACTTTTGATTTTGAAATTTTTTTTTTGATACATCAATTGAATTAAAAGACAAACATTAATCTAGATCTAGAATAGAAAATAATTTTAAGAATACTGGCAAATTCTTTTAATCGGTGTTATTCATCATATTGTGGAGCTGATAGGGGAGACACGTGGATTCTTGTGAGTTCTAATAAGTAAGGAATATAACAATTGATTGTTTCGTTCCCCACATCAACAGAAGTACTGGAAGGTATAATTTGAATTTAATATATTTATTTATATTTTCACTTGAATTACGCTATCGTTAGAATCACTTTTCGAATTAAGGAGATAAATTTATATTTTATAAAAAATTTAATTTTCGCTGCACATGCCCTGTGATTATAGCGAACTCAACAATATCTGCAATATTTTTTCTTTTCGTTTAGGATCATATTATAGCATATTTGTCGAAGGAGGGGAGTGCCTTTCTATCCTACATAATACTTCGAACATAATTGCTCTCATTCCAAAGATTGATATGTCAAAACATTCTTTCTTATAAAGCAGAATCTCATGATGTTTTCTATTTATGATGTTTATCAAACATGCTGAATTTTTTTGTTTTACTAATAGCTAAATTCAAACAATCAGATATGAGCTTCATTAAGTTATTGATTTCTGATTTGTGTTATCAAAGAACCTTAGTTTCATATGCTTTAGATGATATATTAGTGGACCATATCCATTCAAATACTAATCTTTATTTGGAAAAGAACCAATACCTATTGTAGTTGACTTAATGAACATTGAGTTAAAACCTTAGCTTCTTTCTTTGCATTTTTACCAATTCAATTTGGCGTATCCGATGATGATCTTTTCATTCAAATCATCTTATTTGGCATTCCATTGAGCCACAGTGCGCAAAAATATATTGAGCTCCTCATTCATATAGTGTGCAAGGGAAGGATGTAAAATAATAAAACTAGGTGGCTTTAACTTGAGGAAATTTTCTATTCATTTTTCCAGAGAAACAAGTAGATATAATAACCTCATAGAAACCCTTTTATTATATTTATTTCATAGAAGTTCAAGTACTCTAAACTATGACATCTTCTGGCTCCCTTCCAACTTTGTTTAAGTATTTGTGTAAACATTAACATAATTCAAAATTACTTATCTCCACATGCAGTTGTTGATGTCATAGAATATTATAAAAGTCAAACAATCAATACTTTAGGGCGACTCCACTATTGAACTGGGTATTTTTTTATCCATCTTGGTGAATGTAACAAAATATTTTTTTGAATCATCTCATTAGTGATGTTTGGGAAGTTTGATAATTAACGAATAACGAATGGTGTTCTTTAAGATGCAGTAATTCTTGTAGCTGGAAAAGAGGTTTATCCATGCAGCTGCAACATTTGAAGTAAAGTTCTGTTTGAATATATATACATATATATGCACTGATGTAAAATATACATACTGATGCATGTAATTAAATTAGTTGTAGTTCAACGCCTTTGCATGACGAGAATACTCATTTTAGAAAAATTCTTATAAAGTTCTTGAGTCAAATATTAAGAGATAATGTGTGTTTTAATGCCCATTTGTGGAAGGGTAATCAAGAAAATGATTACATTGGACAAGGATTGTAGCCCACAAAAAGTCTTATCATAAATATTCTTCCAAGTATCACTTGGTACTAACTATGATTTTCTTATTGATTTGAGTTTTCTGTGCTCCATTAATGTGTTTGTCTGTTAAGCATGCTCAAAGAATATGGCAAATAAGAACATGCATATAAAATCTGAACAACACTTTTCAGTTTTTTCTTCTTTTTTTATGTACATGCTTCCCTTGTACTGTATGATCCTTGTGCCCAGATATTTCCATTTAAAAAGTTATGCTCTGTCATTTCTGCCATGCCCTTATAAATGGAAATTTATAGTGCTGCTTGACCATGTTGACTCTGATGAATCCAGATGGTGCTATGATATCTTTGCTGCAGTGATCCTCTTATTATGAAATTAGTTTGGTTGTTTATTTCCATTAAAAGATAATCAGTACAATGAAGCACACTAAGTATAGACAATTTCCATGTGAGAAGTGGAATTAGTCCTTTGATGACCTAGTTCTTATAGTATTTGTTTACATGACATCAGGAAAGTTTGTGGAAGTGTATGATTCTTTGGTCTTTTAATATATAACTGCTCCATTGCATGGTGAATGATTGCAATAAGAATGAGCTAAGCTACTATTCGGAGTGGATCCTCCTATTAAGTAGCCATGCACTATAATGATAAGGTCTCTCTGTTCTCCTGAAAATACAAATCTTTTGGTCATTTGTTTGCAAGTAACCCAATTAGCATTCAAGCAATTCCTCTTGATTTCTTTTGTTTCAGCCTGTGCATTATAATAATTTGTTTAAACACCCTTTCTGCAATATCTAACTTGTTGAAACAAGGTGATGTGTATATTGGTGCAATTCCAGGTTACCAGATGTATTTCCTTGGCGTGTTTTGGTTTTCCATCATCAATTTACTTTTTTCGGCATGTATTTCTCAGGGTTATTTATTATTCCATCATGAAAAATATTGATCATTTGTACTTGTATTTTGTTTTCTCATTTACTTATCTGGTGTTGCATGCTCATAATTTTATTTTATTTTTTTCGAAAACACAAGTAGTCCCATGTGTTCTTAAATGTAGAATTACTAAAGTTGATAAATAACAAAACAATGTCCTACTTATTGATGCGGGCGATGTGCTCATGTATTATTGTACTTCACAAAGTAGAGAAGATGATCAATGTTCTTTGCAGCATATCAATCAATAACTTCGAGAAGTCGGTTGTTGTTTTTTCGGCATATCAGTTGTTGTAAAGTAGAGAAGATGGTTGCTGTTTTATCCGACATATCATTTGTATGCAATGACTTGAACTCTTTTCAAGGTTAGCAGAGAATGTCATATATATGCAACATTATATCACTTTCCCATATTGTAGTAGATTAATTAAAACCTGAGTTTTTTAGTACAATTTTGATCTATCTTACCTGAAAATAATTGCCCTCATTCCAAACATAAATGTCTCAAAACTTTCTTCCATAGGACTAGGGTCTCTTTTCTTTCCTGTTTATGATATTTGTCTGATACATTGAAATGTTTTTTGAATAATTAAAGATAAATTCAGACAATTAACTAAGAGTTTCAATAAGTTGTGGATACCTGCTTTGGTCTTATCCGAGAATTTAGGTTTCATATGATTATGTAACTTGCTAACAATATTCAAGGGTTGATTGTTTAGGTGGAGTGTGGCGAAAAGCGACTCAGCTCTAAGCATTTTGCACCCAAGGAAGGAGGAGGGATCAACATCAATGTTGATTATGTGAAGATGCTTGTAGTACCATAACTTGTTGAAAACTAGGATATATATGCAAGTTATTGTTACCATTTTGCCATTTTTAGATAAAGTGGTGAATTATGGACCAGGTTGGTGGATAGAACATGTATGAATTGAAAAGTTTGAGATTTTGATTTTACAATAATAAATTCAGTGCACTTGTTTAGATAATATATATTAAATTATCAAGGATTTCTAATTTAATCCAATTCTCACATATTTTTGTAATTTGAGTTGGAGTTCAAACTATGAATTGATAAATTTAAATAGACAAATTTAAGATCAACTATTATAACTTTATTCAAATATGAATTTGAGAATGCCTTGAATCTATATCATAGTCATAAATTAGATAGATAGCTTGTAAGTTTTTCGAATTGCTCAGCATAACAATTGAATTTAAATTATTTGTAACTCAAAACTGTCTATCTATTTTTGGAGTTGAGTTTGATCCTAATTGTCTCTTTGAATAGTTTGCATGTAGCTTAGAAACTAATTTTGAATTTAAATACTTGCAATTTTTTTTGATATATTTATAATATTTTATACCTTATTTATAATAATATTTTTTTTATTTTTGACTTCTTGATCTTTCAATCTAGTTTGTTTGCTCTTCTTCTAAGAGTTTTCATAGTTTGCTACATTATAAATTATTTTTAACACCTGTTATCTTAAAAATATATTGGTTTGGGCACTTTGCTGCCTGAAGATTTCTTTTCTTTATATTAAAAAAATGCCACTTAATAATTATTGCATCGAACTTTTCTGCCTCAGAAATTCTTTTAAAAATTGCCTAACAAATTGATTCTGTTTAGTGTTATTTTCATTTGGAAGAAATTTTTTTAACACCTGTTGTCTTAAAAATATGTTGGTTTGTACATGTATCTATTACTTTTTATTAAAATATTAATTTATAAAAATTACAAATAATATATAAATAACATTTAGACAATTTTCAGGCTTAATTTCATATAGAAGAATATTTCTAAAAAATCATCTATTTTCCTTTTATTTCCTCTTATTGTTTCTTTTTTATTTTCCTTCTTTAATGCTCTTCATTCTACGATAATTATGTTTTCTCTTTTCTAGAGGGTTAATTGCAATGACGAATGAGAAAGGGAGAGTGTGGTAATAAGTAGGGAGAAAGAGAGAATGTCATGGACATTAGAAAAGAGAGAAAGCAATGGGGAGCGAGAGTAAGGAAGAGAGAGAAAAGCGAGTGAGACAGTGGGAAGGAAAGGCAGGACAAAAGAAGGGGGAGAGATGAGGGAAGGAAGAAATGGCGATGATTGTGTCAAGGGGGGAGGGGGAGTGAAAAAGAGGAGTGTGATGAGGGGAGAGAGAGGAGGGGAAAGTCAGCTTTTTGTGTTTTTGCATAGTAACACACAAATGTGCCCAAACTTTTTTAATTTAAATGCTTCAACTTACTTGAAAATAGGATGTTATCCAAAAGAGATCTTTGAACTAATGAATGTACTAGGCTTACAAGAATGTAAGTGGCCAATCATCTTCAGGTTTGTTTTGAAATCTAAGCATGACATTAATGGAGCTTTAATTTTCTCATTTTCTTTTTGCATAGCAGATGTAGTACAAGTACATAATATCCCGACTACAAATTAATTATCAGCTATTTGGTAAACCTAGGGATAATTTATTATTTTTGTTATTTTGACATGATATTCTTTTATAGAATATTATTAGTTAATATACATGGCATAATTCAAGATTTTTAAAAATGACAAATTTTTTTACTTACTATAGTTCACAATAGAGTTACCAAAAGTTGTGATTTGTAGAACATGAATTTAAGAAGACACAACGATGAATTCGGGTACTACATAATAAAATAAACATATGTTATCTATGCTCTCCACCGCTTCCTTCTTTATGATTAGTTTACTTCTTGTGTATTCTAGAAATTTCTGCCTTCGATCTTCATGATCTAGGAAAAATAATAAATGCACTTGTTAATTTTCTTTCGACTTTTTATAGAAATGCCGAAATGAAAATTGGCTACCCCTAATGATAGAAAATCTAAACTAGCTAATACAGAAACAACACCCCCAAAGAACAAAGCTCCGAGGGTAAAAACAGTGAGATTTGGGTCTATGCCTCATAGACAAGAACTCTCTAAGAATCCAAAAATATCATGAGATGAATCATGAATTCACTATTGATCCACCAACAGAAACCAATGTGCTTGGAGATAATCATGACGGAAGTTCTGACAACGGATATCATCCTCAACTTCTTCTTGATCTTGGTAATTGCTCCTTTGCTCAAGACAATGAAACATTTAACATGGGACAACTTGGACAAACTTTTGGCATGGATGAACCATTAATTTATGGTGCCCAAAATGTTACTCCAAGCACTAGTATTTCATCAAACCAAAGAGATTTCCCTGAGGATGCCTTTAAATTTGCAAACGTGGATTCCATGGTCCAAAACTTGTCTGCTTTGCAACAAGAATTAGGAATGGATTACAATGGAAGATTTCAATCTCTTGTTCTTGACCAAGTGAACCACAACCAGGTTAGTCTCTTCTTTTACTGGACCTATAGTGCATTTTTCATCAACCATAAGTTCTTCACTAAGTTTTGACTTACATTTGCAGATACCTATTGTGACTAATACAACTAATCAGTGGAATCCGGAGGTACCAAAATTAGTGAACGACAAAGAAAACGAAGGCCAGATGAGGGAGGGATAATGGCCTGATTGTTTGTTTCAAGTTAAAGCAAATACTATTGGATTACTATGGTGTAGTAAGCTAGAGCTTCCAAGAAAGAATAGCACACTTGTGTAAACAAGAATAAAAGCTTATCTTTCTATCTTAGCTAATGTAATTTGTTTATAGTATAACAGACCATGTTCTATTATCTTTTTATAACTGGATCTTAAGGTTTAGGCATGAAAGAGCTAGCACGTTGCATAATCTTGATTTGATGCCTAAAATCCCCCTAGAAGTAGAAAATGAAGGGGTTGGGTGCATGGATATGAACATAGACACGGCAAAGGAAGGACGGAGAGAGAAACAAAGAGAGAACTTGTTCCTTGATATTCATTTATCTTAAATATGCAAGAACAAGTAAGGATGTATGCATAAGGTTAAAAATTAAGAGCATTAGTTTCAAATTCAAGTGAGATGGGTACAACGTAATTTTACATACTTAATTTCACTTAAATAAGCTTTTAGCTCTAGGTTTGAAATTTTAAGTTACTAAGTACTACTTCAAATCAATTTCAGTTAAAAAAGAATTGTACAGGCACTCAAAGATAGGTCAAATGTTGAGTTTAACGAGTAAAGTATTGTGACAAATCAAAATAAGAAAGGTTCGTAAAGGTGTGAGACGAAAATGTGGTGGTGTCCAATTTCTAAAAAAGGTGAAATAATAGTTTTGTTTTATACAGTTAATAGTTTGTAGTAAGTTTTTCCACTTGTTACTAGTCTTCTAATTAGTTTAGTGCATTTTAAATATAAATATTTTTTTTTTGCAAAATACTGTAAGAAAATAGTCACAGGATAAATAAAATTCATAGTTGTGATTGTAACAACACTAATTTCATATCCAATCAGGCTAATAAAATCTAAATGGAAGTAAGCATATATAGGGTTGAAATTAGGGTCATCAAAAATTATGATTTCGGTATTTTGATAGCATGACTAGTAGTAATATGGAATACAACTAGATAAAACTAATAATTATCTTAGAGTTGAAACCAAAATTTGCATATCCTCAACAATAAAGCCTTATAAACTCAAAATCAAAATCAATCAACCCCTAGCAAACTTATTATTCTTCTTGTTAAGTCAAATTCTGAGAGAACTAATGTGGCCTAAACCCAAAAACCTAAAGTGTTCATAGTTTAGTAGAAAAAGTCTTTCCCTTGTTCTAGATCTATTTTGTTCTAAAAATTGATAAAAGAAGGGAAAAATATTTTAAAATCATATAATCTCAAGAAGTAGATATTTTCTTGACTCTTCAAACAACTACTGATAACACACAATTAGTTTTTCACTTACCATTGGAAAATAAAATGAAAAAATGAATTTAATTTTCACTTGCCAGCTGAATAAAAAGACAAACCAAGCCTTTTTAACAATTAAAATTACTTATTTCTAGATATCGATTGGTTATAGTATAATGTTAAATTATCTAATGTTGTTATATGACTATCTAGTGTTCTACACAATTTTCAAAATCTTATGAGTATTTATGTTGTTATATTTATTTAAATATTACTTAAAAACCCAACTAAATTACATTTTTCTGTCAGAAAATAGTTAAAATAACTTAGTTAAAAGTACCAACTGAATGTTTAATTACAGAGTAAAGAATTGTTATTATTATCACTCCACATCTTCAAGTGTTAGATTCCTTTCGTCGTAGTGATCTTTTTAGATAAATCCCTGCCTACAGCACGCACGGGGTGCGTCCAGGGAAGCTTCTCTGACACTTAACCTAATTATAGAGCTCGAGAGAAAGAATGCTTAATATTTATTTCTTGTACTTTATAATGAATTGAGAAGGGGTATTTATTGTTGTAAGGTCGGAGGGTGTAAGCTTGTGTAAAGCAGTGCATACACCAAATGGATTTTCTAAACTCAATTAGCTGAATTTATCATATGGACCTTTTTAAATAATCTTATTGAGGTTTCTCTATTGGGTCAAGTCATTGTTCCAGTCCATAACATTATAAGCCCCCCACTCTTGATCAAGCCTTGAGTAAGGAGGGTTGGTCGAGAGCAGAGAACATTGGAGCGGTCACCTTTTGAGGTGAATAGCTTGAGACCGATCATCTCTTGGGGTGAGTAGCTTAAGGCAGGTTACCTATTGAGGTGAGTAATTTCGGGTTGCTTTTTTTATTTACTTAGAATATATCTGCCTTGATATCTATTTGTAAAGTTGTTGGCCATGTGGACCAACATAAGCCCCCATTCTCAAGACTTAAAAAATTTCCTCCTTTGCACGGCCAACAATAACTCTCTTGGCTTCATAGTTTCACAAAGTTGTTTCTACTGTGTGATTTAACTTTCGTAGACTAGAAAGAAGAAAGAATGGTGGCAAGGGGTCATCATTGTCAACGTCTCTTCATGTGTCACTATAGGCAAGGACGCCGCAGAGGATCAACAAGAATTTAGATTGAGTTATTGGTTTGCTTGACGGTTGTTGCTGCTTGTCGGTTTAAGTCTCGATCTGAACTTAGTGATTCATGTTGCTCCTTAAAAATGTGTAGCCCATTTTTAGGGATTACACAATTTTTCAATATGTAGTCAATGTAAATACTTGAATTTTTGTTAACCTCTATTTCTCGCTCTTGCCTTGCTGACTCATTTTCTTAATATCATGTTGAACACATCAGTACAATCTCATGGCAGAGTTTAAAATGAAGAGAATCCTGGTTCTAATAATTTTGTAGAGGTTGGGGTTACGGAACTAGGGCGTTGTTGCTAGAGTTATGTTCTCTACTGTCATGTCGAGCGATGTTTGTGCAAAGGCGGTGCTGCCCATATGCCGATAGGTCTAGTGCTACGTGCAGGTTAAGTGTGCTGCACGTGTGTAGATTAAGCGAATAGGTCGAGCATGATGCGCGAGTAGGTCTACCCTAGTGCATGTGCGCTAGTCGAGCGAGCAGGTTAGGCGATTTTCTCAAGTGCAGGTCGAGCATGAAAGGTACACAGGTTGAGCGCGTAGGTGCACAGGTCGAGCATGGCAGGTGCGTAGGTCGATCACGCAGGTGTGCAGGTCGAGCATGACAGGTGCACAAATCGTCAAGCACAGGTCCAATAAGCTTGTGTGTTTGAGCTAAAAAACTTGACTTCACTACACTTTATTCCCGTAAGTTTGTAGAGTCTAGTCCTTCACTACTATAGACGAGAGGAGTGGTGTTGATAAAGGTGACACTATAGGAGCAGAGGCGGTGGTGTGCCTTCTCCCCTTCGAAGGCCGACGAACATAGGTTATCGTCGCATGATATTGTTGGTCCTGGTGGAGGATCACACCTTAGGTTGGATGAAGACTCGCAGCATGGTGAGTCATTATGTTAGTTGCCTCAAGTCGACATCATATTATTTTCTTGCGGAGGCACTCGCGACCTGGGTGAGTCATCTTTTGTGATTACTATTTAGCTCATTTACTTAGCATATTTTTGTCTTATTTTCCTTTATTGGCTTGCTAATACTTCTTGTTTCTTTGCAGGGTCTCACGCTGGTCTCTATTTTGAGTAAGGAAAGGCATCCATGGACATTTCTACTGGGAGCATGAGAGCACCTCTTAAGAGCGCATTGACATGCGAGCTCCATATGAGGGCTTGACCTGACCAAATCAAGCTCGTTGGGCTCGACCTCGACTTGTTTTTTTTTTCAAGTCAAGCACGTCGAGCTAGTTGGGCTCAACCTGAATTTGACTTAGAGTGATCCTCATTCATGTGTGAGCGAGGTTACTCATTTTTCCTAGTCGCAGTGCTTCGCAATCCACGTAGTCGTAGCCCTTAAGGTGGCTTAGCTTAAGTGAGTTGTTTTCTTCTTCTTATGCTTAGTCCATTTACTTTGCTTCGATCACTTTATGCAATGGTTATTTGCTTTATACTTCTATCGATAGAGAAAGTTCGTATGACTTCTCATATTTGTGAGTCGGTAGGGCTCCTCAAGATTGCAGGTCAGTAGGACCTCTCAAGTGTGAGAGCCAGTAGGCTGCTTAAAGGTGGACATCGATAGTACCTTTCAAGTATGGGAACCAATAGGGCTCCTTGAATATGGAGGTCTATAGGACCTCTCAAGTGTAGGAGTCGATTGTGCTCTTCGAATGTGGAAAATGGTAGGACCTCTCAATTGTAGGAGCAGGTAGGGCTCTTCAATTATACACAAGGCTGTGAGGATTTCTAAGTTTTTCGTCTCATGGGGATTCTCTTAAATTATCTGGGGCTAGACTTTGGCTAACCTCAAGGGATAGCGGGTAATCCCAGAATGTGTAGATTTTTTAAGTTTTTTATCTCATAGGAATTTTCTTGAACCATCCAAGACTAGACTTTGGCTAACCTCATAGGATGGTGGGTAATCTTGGGACGCGTTTTGCCATTGGCCTCAAGAAAAGTCAAATTTGTGAGATTTTGGGGTCGAGCTAGCTGGACTCAATATAACCTCAAGGGAATCTCGTCGACCTCTAGGGTCAGTGACATTACAGCATTTTGTTAAGTAGTAGAACATACAGATACGCAATTGTAATTCAAGGTGAAGAACTTTATTAATCTTGCAAAAATTTATTAAATACTTGAACAAGAGCCACTTGAGGCTTGACAACTTAAATTGAAAAGTTAGCCCTCATGGGCTAAACTTTGTAGAAATTATCTAAGTACTTGAGCTCCTCTCTACTGGTAGAAGTCTTTGTAGAAATCATCTAAGTAATTGAGCATTTCTCTACTGGTAGAACTTCTTGAAGGCACAAGTGCGTGAACTCCTGTGGGTTCAATAGCACACGTGAGCTCTTATTAGGGGTGCGATGGTGCATGAGCTCCTCTTAGTGGCACAATGGCGCATGAGCTCCTCCTGGGGGTGTAATAGCGTAGAGCTCTTCTTAGGGGAGCGATGGAGTGTATGCTCCTTCTGGGGGCACAAGAGCTCTGCTTGGGAATATGATAGCACGTGGGGTGCAATAACATGAGACCTCTTCCTAGGGGCATGAAGGTACGTGAGCTCTTCTCAACAAATAATAGCGTAGACCTCATCTCGGGGCATGAAGGCACGCGAACTTCTCTTGGAAGATAATAGCGTAGACTTTCTCTTGGGGCATAAAGGTGTGTGAGCTTCTTCCAAGAGAGCAAATGCGCGTGAGCTCCTCCTAAAGGCATGAGGGTGTAAGGCCTTCTTCTTGGGGATACGTAGGCAGCTTGTTCCTCTTGAGATACGAGGGCGCGAAGGTGCACGAGCTCCTATTTTAGACACACTCGCCAGGTCTTTTGGTGTCTAGACACATTTGTTAGGTCTTTCGAGTGCCTAGATACATTTATTAGGTTTTGTGTTGTCTGGATACAGTCGTCAAGTCTTTAGGTGCCTAGACTCATTCTCTGGGTCTTTTGGGTGGCTAGATGCATTTGCTAGGTCTTTGTATTACCTAGATGTAGTCGTCAGGTCTTAAGGTGTCTAGACTCATTCGCTAGATCTTTTGGGTTTCTAGACGCATTCGCTAGATGTTTGGGTGCCTAGACACATTGCTAGGTATTTATGTTGCCTGGATGCAGTCGTCAGGTCTTTAGGTGCCTAGACGCATTCGCTAGATCTTTTGGTGAGCTGAAGTGTGTTGAAAAACTTCTAAGTAAATGGATTCTACTCTATTGACAAAACTTATTCAAGAATTATAACCATATGTCGCTATAATGATAGATGGTGCTCTTGGTCTTTATTTCGGGAAAGGATTATGTCTTAATCCTTATATAAGAGCTGAAGATTGGGGTCTTAAAAATATTTGGAAGTCTTGAAGGCCTTCTACTTTCAATTTCTATTTGGATTTTTCTCTGTTTAGGATATCTATCTCCTCAAATGAGTTCTCAAAGGAAGTTGTGAATTTATTTTTCTCTCTTCTTTTCTTCTTCTTATTCTCTTTTTCCTATTCACTCTATATTTGACTAAGTTTTTATTTTAAGCATTTTGTTAAACACTTTCAACATAAGCCAAAATCTTGAAAACCAAGAGGGCAATCGACCAAATAGAAGTGGTAGGGAGGTCATAGGTGATGGTAGAGGGTTGTTGTTAAAAAGAACCATTGGTATCTCTGCTTTAGCCAGTGATGGTGGTGAGGTGGCTCAAGGTGCTGCAACTCGAGTTGGCCAAGTCGAGCAAGTGGCTTGACCTAGGCTTCATTTCATGCATACGACGGTATTAATGAAAACGCCGCCAATGAACGTCGGCTCAACCTACTGTCAAACCCAACCATTTATCATCATCATCGCATGTGCCAGCTCTAGCGCTTCATCATTCACTCATACAGCTTGAGCTTTCGATTGCCAGTCCACTCAACAAGACCATCTAGCTCGAGCTTTCCAGGCAATAGTGACATCGCCTTATCGAGAGTTGTTGCATTTTCGAGTGCTGTCATGTCATCGAGTCAGGGGTTCAATGTCATCTTATTTGCTTTATCACGTTGAGTCTTTTTTTGGTTCAGGTTTGTTAAGTCAGGCGTTGGGGTGACCTCTCATCGTTGTGACCCAAATATTCCCTTTGTGGATACTATCATGAACGCCGATTTTTCAAGCTCTAGAATTCATCGATTGATCACCTCAATGATGTGTTATCGCTCCACATCTTCAAGTGCAGACTACTTTTGTTGTAGTGATCTTCTTAGATATGTAGGCCTACAACACGCACAAATAGTTAAGGGTCCCTGGAGTGCGTTCGAGGAAGCCTCTCTGACGGTCAAGCCAGTCATAGAGCTCGAGAGAAAGAATGTGTAATATTTATTTCACATACCTTATAATAAATTGAGAAGGGGTATTTGTAGTTGTAAGGTCGGAGGGTGTAATCCTGTGTAGAGCGGTGCATATACCAAATAGATCTTTTAGGCCCAATGGGGTGAATTTATCATATGGACATTTTCAAATAATCTTATTGGGCTTGCTCTATTAGGTCAAGTCATTGTTTCGACCCATAATGTAGATGAACATCTTGAAATTAGCCTCTTGGGCCTGTTATTTATTATTACTGTTATTATTGTATTCATCTTGAGGCTTGTAGGGTTTTTATTTTTAAGTCGCCTCATTTACAACACAGCGAAGAAGAAAATAGATAAAGACCAACCACATACCCTACCCCCGGAGTGCCCCCCGCCTTCTCCCACTCTAGGGGTGAGGTGGTGGGGGATGTGGATGAATGTAAGTGGAACTTTTGCATAGTTCGATCAGGCCTTCTTTCTGTGGCTTTCTTCTTTTCTTATTCCAATTTAGTGTATGAATGAAGCATGATGTTGTGTACATGGCCTTTGATTTTTTGCTTATTTATCGTATTCTCCAGTAGAGAGATCTCTCCAATTGGGTTTATTCATGTGATTGATTGTAATTCTTATAAGTATTTCACTGTTGTGTTCAAATCATTTCTGCTTATTTTACTATTTTGTTCAGATCATTTCTACTTATTTTACTGTTGTGTTCAGATTATTTCTGCATTTATTCTTGTACATACCTGTTGATTGCTGATTATTCAGATTGATTGTAATTCTTATACATACACTGTGTGTGTGTATATATATATACATAGTGCATGTGTGAGTGTGTGTTTGTGGTTGTGCTTGACTCCACTATTCAACTAGGCATTTCGTTCCATCTTAGTGAATTTGCGGAGATATTATTTTGAATTATCCTACCAGTAATGTGCAAAAACTTTGATTATTTATGAATAATGCATGTGTTCAGTAAGACACAGTGTGGAAAGAGGTTTATCCATGCGGCATTTGGTTTCCATACATAATAAATGTATATATTTAAAGCATTATGATGCTTGTTAGTAAACTTGTCGTAGATCCCCAAATTTGCATACTATGTTACCAAAAACAAAGTATTCATATGCTTTAAAAATTACTTATAAAGTTCTTGAGCCATATTAAAATATATGTGTTTCGTAATGCCTAAATTCGCATAATATGTAGCTCACAAAATCTTATCATAATTTTTTTTTTTGTGATATTAGTTGGTTCTTACAATGATTTACTAGTTGGTTTGACTTTTATATACCTCTGTAAATGCGTGTTCTTTTGTTATTCAGTCACATTTGTTACATGTATGCGCGTAAGGGTGCTCGTAGGATGCGGAAAATAAGAACATCCTTATAAAATCTCAGCTAAATATTTTTAGTTTTTTCTTTTGCTAGTTTTATGTGTGTGCCCCTTGTGTTGTAGATCCTTTCTACCAAAGATCTCCACCTAAAGAATTAGATATTGGAGAATTAAGAAAATTCCCGATAAATTAGATTAGTGGGAATGCAAAAAAATAGTGGAAATAACACACACAAATTTGATAATGGAGTTCGGTCAGTTATGTCTACATCTCTGAACCTGCTGCAGATCGTTTTACTAAAGAGAGAAAATATACAAAGTGTTTACAACACTTACAACTCATAACCCATACAAAAAATTTTCTTCACAAAATTCTTTCACAAGCTTTCTCTTAAACTTTTCTCTCAAACTCTCTTTAATTCTCTAATTTTGGGATACTCTACAAATAAGAGTTAATGAGGTTTATATAGGCTTAAAAAATATAGATTGGTAGAATTTATGCAAGAAATTAGGTTAGACACCTTAATTGGCAATGACCTAAATTAGGCAAGACCCTTTGTTTTTGACCAAAAATGGTTGGCCATTTTCTTAACAATCTCCCACTTGAACACTGATTTCAATCTGTCTTCATACCTCAATTTATGCAGTAGATTTTTTTGGTCTTGTTACTCTTGCAAGCCAACTGAAGTTGAACACTACTTCAGTTTGTCGATAGCCACTGCCTTTGTCAACATATATACTGGATTCTTACTTTCTTGGATATTCTCCAGTTTTAACACCTCATCTTCCAATAAAGATTTGATAAAGTGATAACGAAGTCCAATATATTTGGTTCTGGAATGAAATATTTACTTCTTTGTCAAGTGTATCGCACTCTAACTATCACTGTGCAAAACATTCTTCTCTTACTTAAATCCCAACTCAGTTAACAAACCTTGAAGCCATATCATCTCTTTACTAGTTTCAGTTACTGGTACATACTCAGCCTCTATAGTAGATAGAGTGACAATCTTTTGTAACTGCGACATCCAACTAATAGCTATAATTCCTGATAAGTGCATATTTTGACATATTTTTATATCAAATCCTTTATACTTTTCTTACTTTATTCTTGTTAATATTCTTGTTTTATTAATATTTTGTGTTAGGGAATAAATGGAAGCATGTTTTCAGACTTGTGCAGTTTTTGTAATTTGAGCATAACTTTATGATCAAAAGCTCTATGGACCTGAAGCTTGTTTCATTTGAAAGCCAAGAGATAGAGGTACAACTTTTATGTTGGAGGCTCAGCCCAATTCAGTCTTGATGATAGCAGAAAATTCATCCAAGTAATTACACAAAATGGATCACCAAAATTCGGATCAAAGTTCAGCCCAGTATTGACTTATTTTACCAATTCGGTTATATATCTTGAGCCCAAATTTATTTTGGTCTGAAAGTCGGATATGTTATACCCAAGAGGTAAATAAACAAGTTTGATGAAGACAAGATGGTGTGAAAATGTGTCAAAATGGTAAAACCATAGGCTGCAAGTTGCTGCTGATGTTACAGGACGGCTCTTGGACATAACTCGGTAATTTGACCATATCTCCTTCATCCGATCGCCAAATTTGACAAAAGATATATGAAAATATATCAGCGTTGAAAGATATACAATTTTTATTCTTCAAATCTTTCAAAATCTGGATGTATCTGACCGAAAAATGTAATTCAATTCAGTGGATGAGAAATTTGTGTAACAACTTACCAACTCTTGGCAACTAGCATACCACTTGATTAACCCCTCCATTATTTGTTTGGCCTCTAGCTTACTCCAAGTACTATAAATAGGCCATGTATTAAGCTTGTAAGAGGAGGGGGGAAAAGGGTTTCTTTAGGCTAAGTTATCTAGTTTGTATGTTTTCTAGTATTGTAAGTTTTCTAGTAGTAATAGAAATGCATTCTCTAGTTTCTCTTATATTTTTAGTCTTTGTTACTTTTATTATGTCTTTCTAAATTTCATTTACTGAGGAAAAAGGGTGAATCTCTTGATGGAGGAAGAAAAATGGTTATAAGGGTAGAAATTGTTTAAGTATGTTGTATTATTATTATTATTTTTGATCTAAACCCTACTTGTTTTTGTGGTGATTCTTGATTTATGTATCTTCAATGGCACAACAAATACTTGGGTTCATTTAGCTTATTGTACGATTTTACCCCACCGACTGCTAATGTGAAACCTTGATTTGTTGTTGACGAATGAGTATAAATGCTTGATCCCATAAATAAGTGTTGGCGTTAAGAGATAATTTGTAATAGTAAGACAATATCATGATTACCTTATTGCATAAGTTACTTGATAATATCTTCCCATTGGAACCTTCATTATGTATGGATTCCAATTATGGCAATTAATAGAGGTAAAAAGAATAAATAACCATTTCTCTATCCAAAACTCAAGAGTGGATCCCTAATCCTCAGTACTTTTATTACTTCGGTTTTTTCTTTAGTTACATCATACATTAATTGTTCATATATTTTTTATTCACATAAACTCCATCTTTTTATAAATATAAACTTGAATTCTTCAAACAACTTCTTTGTGGATCGACCTCGGACTCACGAGAAATTTATTACTTACTACAACCTGCACTTGGGTTTGCAACCTTAAAGTTGTAGCAAGTTTTTGGCGCCGTTGCCGGGGAACGCAAGGTAAGTATTTAGTTTGTTAATATTTTTCCTTTGTAAATATAGTTTGTTTATTTTCTTTATGGATATATGGTTATATGGTATCGTAGTCATAATTCTCGACGTTTAGTAAGAAATAATTCCGAAACTTTGTTTGGAAATTTGTTTGAATCATCTCCACACACTTCCACCATGGCTGAAAATGAAAGTGTCCAGGATGAAAATGAGAATCAACAGGTGCGTACCATGCGTTATTACTTGCAACCTCCTCGAAATTCTTCTCCTTCTTGTTTCATTTTTCCTCTAAATGCAAATAATTTTCGATTCAAGTCAGGTATGATCCCTTTACTTCATAATTTCCATGGTTTAGACTCTGAAAGTCCTTACTTGCATTTAAAAGAATTTGATGAAGTATGTGCCACTTTTGATGATCAAACTTGCACAAATGAGATTGTTAAGCTCAAATTATTTCCTTTTTCTTTAAAAGATAAAGTAAAAAATTAGCTTAATTCTTTAAAACCTAGGTCAATTGTCACTTGGCAAGAAATGCAAGCTGAATTCTTGAAAAAATTCTTTCCAACTCATAAAACTAATGCTTTGAAAAGACAAATTCAAAATTTTTTCTCAAAATTCGAATGAAGTTTTCTTTCAATGTTGGGGAAGATTTAAAGATTTGTTGAATTCATGCCCACATCATGGTTTTGAAAAAATGGCGATTAATTAGTTTCTTTTATGAAGGTTTAACTCCTGAAACAAAACAATTTGTTGAAACAATGTGTAATGGTGAGTTTCTTGATAAGGAACCTGATGAAGCCCTAGAATACCTAGATCATTTGGCAGAAAACTCTTAATCATGGCATAGTGTTAATTCTTCTGAAGGTTCTATTAGATCTAATCTTGCTAATAGTAATAAAGGAAAATATTACCTTAGCCCAGAAGATGATCTAAATGTTAGGCTTGCTAGTTTAACAAGAAAAGTTGAAGCCACGGAACTTAAAAAAGTAAAGGAAATCAAATCTGTACAAGAGGAAGAAGTTTGTAGCAATTGTGAAATTTTGGGGCACTCCACCAACGAATGTCCAAACATTCCAGTACAAGCAAATTTTATGAACACATTCAAAAAACCTTTCATTCTCCATATTCTGAAACTTACAATCCACAATGGAGAAATCATCCCAATTTCAGTTGGCGAGATGATAATCGTGCCCAACCACTGCATTCACAAAAACCACAAAACTTTCATTCTTATCCACCTCCACATACAAAATCCATTGAGGAGACTTTGCAAGCATTTATGCATGAACAAACAAATATCAATAATCAGACTTCACAAGCTATCAATGAGATCAGAAGCACACTTTCAACACTGACAACTTCTTTGCGTACTCATAAAAAAGGTAAATTTTTGCTCAACCTCAACCTAATCCTTCCTACTCAGTGTCATGTTTCTTCTTCAGGTGAAAATACAGTCAAGGAGGCTAATTTAGTTACAACTCTTCGGAATGGAAAAGTTGTTGACAAGACTATTCATCCCAAGGAGAAAGTTTCTAATCCACCTCCAGAAATGAAAAATGGAAATAGTCTTGACGATGAAGGTAAGTTTGAAGAAGGTAAGCGTGAAAATGATGAAAAAGAAAAATATTTACCTCCAGCACCCTTTTCTCAAAGATTGCAAGCAACTCAGAAATTGAACTCAAATGCTGAAATTTTTGAAATTTTTAAACAAGTCAAGATTAATATTCCATTATTGGATGCAATCAAGCAAGTTCCACCTTATGCCAAATTTTTGAAAGATTTGTGTACAATCAAAAGAAAACATCATGTACAAAAGAAGGCATTTTTAACTGAAAGTGTTAGTTCAATCATTCAACAATTCACTCCACCCAAGTACAAAGATCCAGGTTGTCCAATCATTTCATGTATCATAGAAAACACTAGAATAGAGCGTGCTTTGCTTGATCTTGGTGCTAGTGTAAATCTTCTACCTTTCTCAGTTTATGAACAGTTAGGTTTGGGAGAACTTAAAAAACTTCTATTGTACTCCAACTAGCTGACCGTTCGATTAAGTTCCAAAGGGAATAGTAGAAGATGTGTTGGTACAAATTGATAAGTTTTACTTTCCAGTTGATTTCATTGTTTTGGACACAGAGCCTGTTGCACAACACATACACAAATTCCTATCATTTTGGGTCGTCCTTTTCTTGCAACTTCAAATGCTTTGATCAATTGTAGAAATGGTATTTTGAAGTTATCATTTGGAAATATGACTTTGGAACTAAATGTGTTTAATGTTTGTATGCAACCTGCAGAAGATGTCGAAGTACATGAAGTGGATTCAATTGAGGAACTTGTTCATGAATACTTTACTACTACTAACCCTTCAGATTCTTTGGAGACTTGTTTTGAAAGTGAAAGTATTTATAAAAAGGAAACACTAATACTATCTCTGAATTTTTGCAGGTACAAGAAAAATATTTTTGGAAGCCAAGGTTCGAAGAACTTTCATCATCAACAGTAAAATCTATTCCATCAAGTATTAAAGCTCCCGTGGTTGAATTAAAACCTTTGCCAGTTAATTTGAAATACTCTTTCTTGGGTGAGAATGAAACTTTTCAGTAATAATTTCTTCCAAACTCGATGCATATCAAGAAGGTAAGTTGATCGAAACTCTGAAAATGCATAAGAATGCTTTACGATGGACCATTGCTGATATTAAAGGTATTAATCCTTTCATTTGCACACATAACATCTATCTAGAGGAAAATGCTAAATCATCTAGAGAAATGCAACGAAGGCTAAATCCTAATATGAAAGAAGTAGTAAGAAATGAAGTCATTAAACTCTTAGATAATGGAATCATTTATTCTATTTCTGATAGCAAATGGGTAAGTCCTACTCAAGTTGTACCTAAGAAATCTGGAGTTACTGTAGTCAAGAATGAGAATGATGAATTAATTCCAACTAGGACTGTTACTGGTTGGCGAATGTGCATTGACTATAGAAAACTCAACTCAGTTACTAGAAAAGATCATTTTCCATTACCTTTCATGGATCAAATTTTAGAAAGAGTTGCAAGACACGAATTTTATTGCTTTTTAGATGGATATTCTGGATATATCAAATTGCAATTGCACTTGAAGATCAAGAGAAAACAACTTTTACATGTCCTTTTGGTACTTTTGCATATCGAATGATGCCTTTTGGATTATGTAATGCACCAGCTACATTCCAACGATGCATGCTTAGTATTTTTAGTGACATGGTTGAATATTTTCTTGAAGTCTTCATGGATGATTTTTCTATTTTTGGTAATTCATTTGATGATTGCTTATCTAATTTAGAAAAGGTTTTGATCAGGTGTGAAGAAAAGAATCTTGTGCTCAATTGGGAGAAATGTCACTTCATGGTAACAACTGGTATTGTTTTTGGACACATTATATCATCAGAAGGTATTGAGGTTGATAAATCTAAAATTGAGTTAATTGCCAATTTGCCAACACCAAAGACTGTGAAGGAGATTAGATCATTTTTAGGACATGCTGGTTTTTATAGAAGATTTATCAAAGATTTTAGTATAATATCTAAACTTTGTGTAATCTTCTAACAAAAGACACTATTTTTGAATGGACTGAAAACAGTGAAAATGCTTTTGTTAAGCTTAAAAGTATGCTTACGTCTGCTTCAATCATGCAGCCTCCAGATTGGACTTTACCTTTTGAAATAATGTGTGATGCTAGTGATTATGCTGTTGGAGCTGTCTTGGGACAAAGAAAAGATAAAAAACATATGTTATTTACTATGCAAGTAAAACTTTAAATGGTGCTCAATTGAATTATACAACAACTGAAAAAGAATTACTTGCTGTAGTTTTTGCATTGGATAAATTTCGATCTTATCTTGTTGGCTCACCAATTGTTGTTTTCAGTGATCATGCAGCTTTGAAATATCTTTTGCCAAAAAAGATGCTAAACCAAGACTGATTAGGTGGATTCTCTTACTCCAGGAATTTAATGTTACTATTCGAGATAAAAAGGGAGTAGAGAATGTAGTGGCTGATCATTTGTCGAGACTTATTTGTGATGACTCATTTCAAACCACACCTATTAATGACACTTTCCCTGATGAACAATTATTTAACGTTTCTATTTTACCTTGGTTTGCTGACATTGTTAATTTTCTTGTGACAGGAAAGATGCCATCACATTGGAACTCTCAAGATAAAAAGAAGTTTTTGACTGAGGTTAAAAACATTTATTGGGATGATCCATACCTATTCAAATATTGTCCGGATCAAATCTTTCGAAGATGTATGCCTGACAATGAGATAGGTAATATTGTCAAATTTTGTCATTCAGAAGCATGTGGTGGTCATTTTTCTGTAAAGAAAACTACTGCAAAAATCTTGCAATGTGGATTTTATTGGCCAACTCTTTTCAAGATACTTACACTTTCTGCAAAAGTTGTGAAAATTGTCAAAAGTTAGGGTCCCTTTCAAAGAGAAATATGATGCCCCTACACCCTATCCTAGTGATTGAAATCTTTGACTGTTGGGGTATTGATTTTGGGGCCATTTCCATTATCATTTGGTTTTCTTTACATATTGGTTGCCATAGATTATGTTTCAAAATGGATCGAGGCAATTCCTTGTCGAAACAATGATCACAAAATAGTGATAAAATTTTTGAAAGAAAATATTTTAAGTCGATTTAGAATTCCTAGATCTATTATCAGTGATGGGGGAAAATATTTTTGTAACAAAGTTTTCGGAACTTTAATGAAGAAATATGGAATCATACATAAAGTTGCAACCCCTTATCACCCTCAGACAAATGGACAAGTTGAACTTGCAAATAGGGAGATAAAACAAATTTTGGAGAAAACAGTTAACCCAAACCGTAAAGATTGGTCTCTTAGACTTACCGATACACTTTGGGCATATAGAACTGCTTTCAAAACATCATTAGGCATGTCTCCTTATAGGATAGTTTATGGAAAACCTTGTCATTTACCTGTTGAACTTGAACATAAAGCTTATTGGGCAATCAAAATATTTAACTTCAACCTTGATGAAGTTTTCAAAATTACGCAAATTGCAAATCAATGAACTTCAAGAACTGAGAAATGATGCATATGAGAATTCTAAAATTTATAAAGCAAGAATCAAAGATTTTCATGATAATAAAATTTCAAGAAAAATATTTGAGGTTGGTCAAAAGGTTTTGCTTTATAATTCTCGATTGCATTTGTTTCCTGGAAAATTGAGATCGAGGTGGAGTGGTCCTTTTGTTGTAAAAAAAGTATATCCTTATGGGGCGATTGACATTGAGAATCCTAGAAATGGTAACATATTCAAAGTAAATGGACAAAGAGTTAAACCATTTCTAGAAAATCAATTTTCACAAGTGGAAATTCTTTTTCTTTCTAACCCTTGTTATGATTAGTGTTGTATATATTCTTTTTTATCTAACATTATTTTTTTTCTTCTCTCTTCTCTTCTTTTTTATTTTTTATTTTTTCTTTTCCCGATTAAATGGAGGATAACGGTACTCCGTGGCTATAAAAGTCGGACTTGTCAGTTTCCCAAACAACTGAAATCTTTGTACAAATTTTCTTTGCCATTCTCTTTTCTTGTTATTTTCAAAATGGGTGACATATTTCTAACTCTCAAGAAGCGATTTCCTTTTCTTCCTAAAAATGCAATTTTGAAAATTTATAAAATCAGATTGAAAGATTGAGGATGCTTATGCACAAGGGCATCCCGGAGGACATACGATGGATAATTGAAGCAAAGGTAAGGGCAGGTGAGTTTTCACATGAGTTTCCAGATTTGCTTACTAGATACATGTCTGGTTTTGGTAAAAGCACATATTCAAAAAAACGAAGGGCGAAAAAAATGAAAGTTTGTCATATTTGTGATAGATGGACTTGCAACACAAAGTGTCGTTCTTTAGGAATTGTCTCTAAAAATCGAGAAGATAAACTTAAATTCATTATGGATGGACTGAGTAAGGAGTCTTTAGATCATATTATATTGACTCTTGAGACGCATTCATGTGGATTGGTATAACACGTGCAATTCTTGATTTATGGGATCGTTTTCGAAATGAATATGAGCTTTATAGTCTTGGGAATCTGACATTAAAAGACCCTGTTTGCCAGTTTATAAGAAAACTGGATGGGAAGCATATCCTCGACCCATAGAGGGCGTTTAAACCGTTACTGGACGTAAAACCAGAGGAAGATGTGAGCCACAATCATAACTACATGTACATACACGTGTTAGTAGGTAATTTTTAAATTTCGTATGTGTCCTTATTTTCAACCTTTTTGACAAAAGAAAAAGACATGCAATAAATGCATTCCCTGTTCACACCTCAATAAATATCACCGTGCTCACTCTATTTTTGCACAACTTATTTTCAAAAAGAAAAAAAAATGGAAGTTTCTTCAACTCGCAAATTTAATTCCATTTGTGTTTTTTGTGGATCCAATCTAGGAAAAATGGTGAGTTTATAGGGGCAGCCAATAACCTTGGTAGAACTTTAGCAGAAAGAAAAATTCATTTAGTGTATGGGGGAGGCAGTTTGGGGTTAATGGGGAGTTGTTATTTCTGCTTATGTAGGAGATGTCAAAGTTTTGGGAGTTATCCCAAAATCTTTAACAGTACAGAATATCACAGGTATGACCATTGGAGATGAGCTGAAAGTGTCACACATTCAGGACAGAATGCCTAATATGTTAAACAATGCGGATGCATTCATTATTCTACCTGACGATTTTGGTAACACTAGAGAATTATTCCAAATTGTCTCTTGGGCACAACTCAACATTCACCAAAAACCTATAGGTATTCTTAATGTTAATGGTTTTTATGATGGTTTGCTATCTTTTGTAGATCATGCTGCGAAAAAAGGGTTTATTTCAACTTCTGCGAGAAGAATCATCATTTCTGCTCCGACACCTGACCAGCTGATTGATCAACTTCTAGCATATGTGCCAAAACCTGATCCAGCCTTGGCCAATGTGGATTGGTCCAACAGGAACAATGGTCGAAAACGCAAATTGAAATTGACTCTCAGTCTGTGATACTTATTGTTAATGATTTTATCTAATAGTATGTGTGTTTTTTTTGTTGTTTCAGCTTTATTAGCCACATTTCAGGTGATATCTTTCAAACTTTACTTTCCTATCTATTTTTGACATTGGGGATAATGTATCGATTAGGTTGGGGGGAAGGATAATTGATATCATGACTTGTATATTCAATGTGTGTTTTTTTAGTATTTAAAATAAAAATATAATAATAAAAAATAAATAAATAATAAAAAATATAAATAAAATAAATAAATATAAATCAAGCGTGTTTTTTTTTATGGGTCCGTTGAAAGTATGAAAAAAAGGTGGCTGAGTAAAGGGTAATTGTAACACTCTTGAGACGCATCCCTATTTTTTGCATAATATGGCAGGTTTGTAAAGTTTTTAACAAGTGTTTGTGAATTACCAATATTTTTTTTGAGTCGTATAGGTTCTTCCAACTTCAATGATTAAAATTAAGCATGAATAATATGGTTTAATTGATGATGGGTGTTGTTTTGGACTTTGATGTTGTTATTTGGTTAATATATTTTTGCGATAATTATACTCAAATTTTATTTTGCACAAATAGTTATGTTATTTAGTGTGAAGACAATCATGTCAAAATAGATAGTTCTTATGCCTTTGCTCTAATCATCACTTGAATCTTCAACATGTAGGGATTGAGTATTAGAACTTTTACTTTTGGTCTGTCGAGGCGAACGACTGATAGTGCACCACTAGAAAAATGATTAAGGCCTTAGGCTTTCTAGCACCATTGCCAAATCAGCTTGTTCCCTATATGATGTTTCAAGAAAACATCCCCCTAGTAAACCACTTTGAGCCTTACAATAAATAATATTTTTTTTTTGTAGCCATATCTTTTTACCTAGCCTAAATACACTATTATCCAACTCTTGTTCTAAAAATGATTGGAGTTTAAGAGACATTCAATTGACAGCTTGAACTTACAAAAGAAATTCAGGTTGGAATAAAAGATAAGTATGGGGGAGCTTCTCTTTAAAAAAAAAAAAAAGTTGCAAAGTGCTACAAGTTGCAACTAAAAATGAGATGTTGCAAAATGAATAAGAGGGGTCCAATTCAATAACAATAGACTCCAGTGTGAAATTTGTGGAGTTGGAGAATTCTTCATCGATAAATTTTATGTCTCCAATTCCATGAAGTTTTTAGAACCTTTGTTGCATCCTATTCTTTTATTTCTTAGCTACATCACCACCATTTGACCCCATTACAACCTTTGTTGAAGACCTTTTGATTTCGTGTGGTGCCTTCAGTGTAGTGGAGATTTGCACCAAAGGAAGAGCCTATGATGTTTAACTTTTCTGTTAGAGATTGGGTGATAATTTTTGTAAGGTTTTATGGGAATTCACTTATTTGAAATATGCATAGTTTCATCACTATTGACATTAACTGTCCACACACACACTTGAGTATGATTATTGTGGAAATATATTGATTTTTGAATGACTAAGAGTTAAACTCAACACTTGTTTGATTTTATTTCCATATTACTTTGTTGCTCCATGAGAATAAAAGTTGGAAGATAGTTATTATAGGTGTTTGTAGGTATCACTGCTGGAAACCTTCACGAGACTATAACTCGTCCTCTATGGGCCACCTAGGGGTTTAAAGGCTTGTTGCATATGCTAAATGCAATCGTGATTTCCTACGAAAGTGGATTAGTTTATGTTTGTTTTAAGCTTGCTCGAGGACAAGCAAGGGTTAAGTGTGTGGGAATTTGATAAGTGCATATTTTGACATATTTTTATATCAAATCCTTTATACTTTTCTTACTTTATTCTTGTTAATATTCTTGTTTTATTAATGTTTTGTGTTAGGGAATAAATGGAAGCATGTTTTCAAACTTGTGCAGTTTTAGTAATTTGAGCATAACTTTATGATCAAAAGCTCTATGGATCTGAAGCTTATTTCATTTGAAAGCTAAGAGATAGAGGTACAACTTTTATGTTGGAGGCTCAGCCCAATTCAGTCTTGATGATAGCATAAAATTCGTCCAAGTAATTATACAAAATGGATCACCAAAATTCGGATCAGAGTTCAGCCCAGTATTGACTTATTTTACCAATTCGGTTATATATCTTGAGCCCAAATTTATTTTGGTCTAACATTCGGATATGTTATACCCAAGAGGTAAATAAACAAGTTTTCTGAAGACAAGATGGTGTGAAAATGTGTCAAAATGGTAAAACCATAGGCTGCAAGTTGCTGCTGATGTTACAGGATGGCTCTTGGACATGACTCGGTAATTTGACCATATCTCCTTCATCCGATCGCCAAATTTGACAAAAGATATATGAAAATATATCATCGTTGAAATATCTACAATTTTTATTCTTCACGTATCTTCAAAATCTGGCTGTATCTGACCGAAAAATGTAATTCAATTCAATGGATGAGAAATTTGTGTAACAACTTACCAACTCTTGGCAACTAGCATATCACTTGATTAACCCCTCCATTATTTGTTTGGCCTCTAGCTTACTCCAAGTACTATAAATAGGCCATGTATTAAGCTTGGAAGAGGAGGGGGAAAAAGGGTTTCTTTAGGCTAAGTTATCTAGTTTGTATGTTTTCTAGTATTGTAAGTTTTCTAGTAGTAATAGAAATGCATTCTCTAGTTTCTCTTATATTTTTAGTCTTTGTTACTTTTATTATGTCTTTCTAAATTTCATTTTACTGAGGAAAAAGGGTGAATCTCTTGATGGAGGAAGAAAAATGGTTATAAGGGTAGAAATTGTTTAAGTATGTTGTATTATTATTATTATTTTTGATCTAAACCCTACTTGTTTTTGTGGTGATTCTTGATTTATGTATCTTCAATGGCACAACAAATACTTGGGTTCATTTAGCTTATTGTACGATTTTACCCCACCGACTGCTAATGTGAAACCTTGATTTGTTGTTGACGAAGGAGTACATAAATGCTTGATCCCATAAATAAGTGTTGGCGTTAAGAGATAATTTGCAATAGTAAGACAATATCATGATTACCTTATTGCATAAGTTACTTGATAATATCTTCCCATTGGAACCTTCATTATGTATGGATTCCAATTGTGGTAATTAATAGAGGTAAAAAGAATAAATAACCATTTCTCTATCCAAAACTCAAGAGTGGATCCCTAATCCTCAGTACTTTTATTACTTCGGTTTTTTCTTTAGTTACATCATACATTAATTGTTCATATATTTTTGATTCACATAAACTCCATCTTTTTATAAATATAAACTTGAATTCTTCAAACAACTTCCCTGTGGATCGACCTCGGACTCACGAGAAATTTATTACTTACTACAACCTGCACTTGGGTTTGCAACCTTAAAGTTGTAGCAATTCCAACAGTGAATATATAATCGGTGATTGACTTCATCTCTAAAGTCTGCTTTTAACTCTTATTTTTCAAAGTACAAAAAAATTTCTATAGTACCTCGTAGATAACTCAAAATCCACTTGACTACTTTCCAATGAGCTTTCCCTAGATTTGACATAAACCTACTAACAACTCCCACTACATAGCCAATATTTGGTCTCGTACAGACCATCGCGTACATCAAACTTCCAATGGTTGAGGCATAAGGAATCTTAGCTATGAATTCTCTCTCTTCATCCATTTGAGGGGACTGATCCTTGGATAGGCGAAAGTAACTAGCCAAAGGTGTGCTTACTAGCTTGGCATCACCTATGTTGAATATCTGCAAAAGACGGTTGATGTACTCTACCTGAGATAACTGCAAGAACCCTCTTTGCTTATCTCTTGTGATTTGCATTCCAAAAATCTTCTTTATTAGACCCAAGTCTTTCATGCCAAACTCCTTTGACAATTGCTACTGCAACATTTTGATATCATCCATATTTGAACCTGCTACTAACATATCATCGATATAAAGTAGTAAAATGATATAACTGGACCTATATCTCTTGAAGTAGCAACAATGGTCAGTGTTGCACTTCTGGAAACATTCCTTGTGCATAAATCCATCAAACTTTCTATACCAGTATATTGGGATTTGTTTCAAACCGTACAAACACTTCTTAAGTCTGCGCACCATGTTCTTTTTCCCCTTTCTGAGAAATCTTCTAGCTGGTACATGTATATCTCCTCATCTAAATCTCCATGAAGGAATGTGGTCTTCACATCCAATTGTTCAAGATGAAGATCTTCAATGGTAACAATACTCAACACTGATCTAATTATATTGAGTTTCACAACATGAACAAAAATGTCGGTGTAGTCAACTCTTTCCTTCTCTTAGAATCCTTTGACAACTAGACGAGCTTTGTATCTTTTAGAACCATCATACTCCTCTTTCACCCAGTATACTCATTTACTGTGAAGTGCCTTTTTCCCCATGGGTAGTTCAACTAGTTCCATGTCTGGTTAGAGATCAAAGACTTCATCTCGTCTTTCATAGCAAGCTTCCACTTGCTGGCATCTTCAGATTGACAATCTTCATCATAGCATTCAGGTTTCCCTCCATCAGTAAATAATAGATAGTTCATGTATCTTCTGTTAGGCACATGAGGCTGAGAAAACCTTCTCAATACAGGAGCTAGAGTAGGAGGTTGTGGTGTGTTGGACTGTTGCATACTGGTCTGTCCAACGAGTTCCTCTAGTGAGGACTTACTACAATCGGTTCCGTTATGGAACTATTTGGGACATCATCTGCATTTACATCTGCAAATATTGGCTCACTTTGCTGTAAGTCGTTAGAGTCTATTTTATGCATGTCCTTGTACATCACCATTTCATTGAAAATCACATCTCTACTACAGATCACCTTCTTGTTTTCATCATCCCAAATGCGGTAGCCAAACTCATCCTCGTCATAGCTGTTGAGGGTACATTTCTTAGATTTGGGATCAAGCTTATTCCTGCCTTTGATCACTAATATGCGTATATGCTACACAACCGAAAACTTTAGATGTGATAATTTTACCTCATTTCCACTCCATATCTCATCTGGTATTCTGTACTCCAATGGAGCCGATAGGCCTCGATTGATCACATAAGTTGCCGTGTTGACTACTTCTTCCCTGAACTGCTTCAGTAGACCTGACTGTATATGAATGCTTCTGGCTCTTTTTATCAACATTCGGTTCATACGCTCAGCTACACCATTATGTTGAGGTGTACCCGACTCGGTTCTCTCTATTCTGATCTCGTTCTCATAGCAGAACTTCTTGAATCTGGTGTCTTCATATTCACCACCATTGTCAGTTCT
This sequence comes from Paulownia fortunei, assembly GCA_019321725.1. Classification (NCBI taxonomy): domain Eukaryota; kingdom Viridiplantae; phylum Streptophyta; class Magnoliopsida; order Lamiales; family Paulowniaceae; genus Paulownia; species Paulownia fortunei. The sequence goes on along the minus strand of CM033108.1, from coordinate 22,098,743 downwards.
GAGCCTTTTAATCTTCAGACCTGTTTCATTTTCAACCATAGCTTTCCATCTCTTGAAAGCCTCAAACACTTCAGACTTATATTTTAGGAAGTAAACTCATACCTTCCGAGAGTGATCATCGATGAAAGACATGAAGTAGTATTTTCTACCAATGGATGAGATGATCGTTGGTCCCCAAACATCAGAGTGAATGAACTCTAGCCTTTCGTTCTTTAGGGTTCTGCCATTTGTTTGAAAGCTAACCCTCTTCTGCTTTCCAAATATGCAATCTTCTCATTATCTATCTCAACTGACTATAGACCTGAAAGTTTTCCCTTCGAGTGCATAATCTTCATCCCTTTTTCACTCATGTAGCCTAGCCTCTGATGCCACAGATTTGGAGTTTCATTGTCTGTTACAATTGCAATCGAACAGTGTGCCCCTGCTGTCATGTAAAGAGTATCACTCTTCTTACCTCGAGCAACCGTCATTGCGCCCTTTGAAATCTTCCAATCATCACCATGGAAGATCATAGTATAGCCTTCACTAGCTAAGTGCCCTACTGAGATTAAGTTCTTTCTCAAATTAGGAATATGCCTGACATCCTTCAGCTCCCAAACAGACCCGTTCAACTTAATGTTCACTACACATTTGCCAACAATAACACATGGTTGGTCATCACCAAGATATACCTTTTCAAGGTTTCCAGGGACATACCTCTCAAAGAATTCTTTCTGTGAAGTAGTATGGAACGATGCTCCAGAGTCTAACACCCAAGACTCCTCCTTACTCTCTAAAGAGCATATCAACGCATCATCTCCTCCTGAGGTAGAAGTAACATTTGCCTCTGCCTTCGCCACCTAGTCCTTCGATGTATTCTTGCACTGATTTTTGTAATGTCCGATCTTCCCGTAGTTCCAACACTCAATGGTTTTTGAGCTATGAAAATTACTAGGATTCCTAGATTGGACCTCATGTCCTTTGATCTACTGCGGTAGTTTGATCTGCCATGTTCATTCCCTCTGGTTGAATTTCTTTTTCTTAGCTCTGTATGCAAAACTGAAGAGGTTGATGATTCACCCGACTATCTCCGTCGGATTTCTTCACTGAGAACCAGATCACGAACATCATCAAATTTCAACTAATTACTTCCCGACGAACTACTCACAGTTGTGAAAGTAGTATTCCAGCTTTCTAGTAGAGACGACAAAAGTATTAATTCTCTTACTTCTTTATTGAATTCAATTCCAACTGAACTTAATTGGGTTGTGATTGTGTTAAGTTCATTGAGATATTGAGCTACCAATGCGCCTTTCGTCATCCGTAAATTGAACAAATGCCTCATCAAATAAACTTTATTTGAGGCCGATGGCTTCTCATACATACTAGAGAGAGCTGCCATAAGACCCGTCGTGGTCTTTTCATTTGCTATGTTGAAAGCAACATTACAGGATAACGTCAATCGAATAACTCCGAGGGCTTGTCTATTGTGAAGATTCCAGTCTTTTTCCTTCATAATCTCTAGCTTATTCCCTGAGAGAGGTTGATACAAACTTATTTGATACAAATAATTCTCTATCTGCATTTTCCATAACCCTAAATCTGCACCATCGAATTTCTTGAGTTTCACATTCCCTTCATCTGTGGCCATCACTCCCACTCTAATATGACTTTCTCTGGCTATTCATGCGAACCACCATGTATTAGAGCTCCTCCATCGATAAACCAGTACGTGAATAGTAACATCGTAGAAAATTGACATAATTTAACACAAAACCTGGTTCTGATACCAGTTGTTGAAAAATAATGAAAATTCTCGATAAACCATATTAGTGAGAATGCGAAATAACAGCGAAAATAACACACAAATTTGATAAGAAGTTCGATCAATTGTGCTTACGTCTCCGGACCTACTGCAAATCATTTTACTAAAAGAAAAAAATTTACAAAGTGTTTACAATACTTACAACTCATAACCCACACAAGAATTTTTCTTCACAAATTTTTTTAACAAGCTTTCTCTTAAACTTTTCTCTCAAACTCTCTCTAATCTAATTTTAGGATGCTTTACAAATGATAGGTAAAGGGGTTTATATAGACTTCAAAAATATGGGTTGGTGGAATTTAGGCAAAAAATTATCTTAAACACCTTAATTAAGCTTCTACCATTTTCTTGACATTAGACCCTTGTCGTTTCTACCATACCCTTCTAAATGGAAATTTGTCGTGCTGCCGAATGACCTATGATATTTTAACTGCAGTGATTGTTTTTTTTAATTGAAACTAGTTCGTTTATTTGTATCTGTTCAATGGTAATGTACAATGGAGCATACAAATGGAGCATACAGACCACGGAAGTTTCCAATGTGAATGTGGAAGTAGTCCTTTAACCTAGTTTTTATAGCATTTGTTTGCATTTATTATTTAGTGATTTATGTGTTTATCTAAGTTAAAAGGTTAAGTAATTGATTACTCGTTTATTTACTTGTTAATTGTTAATCTTTGATTTTTCTTTACTTGATGGTAAACTGTTACAGTTTAGCTTCAATTATAGACAATTAATGAATAGTTAGACTGAATATGTAGCATTAGTTTGCATGACAAAAGAAATTTTAAAGATCTGTGCTCTATTTGTGCAGCCATCACCCTTTCCCTACAATATGGAACTTGTGGAAACTGCATGAGATGTATATTGATGCATCAACTTTTTTTGCCTTCCAGGTTATTAGATGCATTTTAAGGGGATTTTTGACTGTCCATATGAAATAAGTTTTTGTCATTAGTGAATTATGTGTTTACCTAAGTTAAAAGGTTAAGCAGTTGATAACTCGTTTATTTACTTGTTAATTGTTAAAGTTTGATTTTTCTTTACTTGATGGTTAACTGTTGACAGTTTAGCTTGAATTATAGACAATTAATAACTAGTTAGACTGTAGCAGCTCACTTGATTGATTGTCCATTAAGCATGGTTATATTAATTAATTATTTAGTTAATTTAGTCGGATCATTTGATCATCACAAAAGGAAACATATTCTTTGGATTTTTCTTCATGTTATCATTAACCTGGTAAGGATCTAATAGAATGGCTGAAACTATATGATTGGTATTTAGTTATTTCTTAATTGGTTAATTTTTTGATAAATAAGTTAGTTGTTCAATATTTAAATAGGTATTTTCCTGTGAATTTGTAATTGATTAGAAATTTATAGAAAAGCATTAATATTGATAAAACTACTTAACCTAATTAATATTCTGCTTGTGTAAAAACATTGAGAATTGAATAACTTATGAAATGATGATTGAGTAATTAGTTGTCATTTATTAAGAGTTGATCATTTTGTTTATTAATACCAACTTAATTAATATTTACTTTTTTTGTAAATGTTAACCTTGGTTAACAGATTTATCATCAATATACTAAAATTAATATGTATATATATATATATATATATATATATATATATATATATATATTCATGGCTTTGGTTAGCAATGTATCTTATGTTATTAATATATATATATATATATATATATATTCATGGCTTTGGTTAGCAATGTATCTTATGTTATTAAGTCAAACTTATTTGAAGGATTAAAACACATTATAGTTGGAGATATTTCTACTTAATAGTATAGTGCTTAGTTAATACTTGGACAAGCATGCGACATGCGTACTCATGTTTTGGTATATGTGGACATTCTGATATCTTGACCTTACACTCATAGGATTAAATTTAGAGATAAGTCGCTGTGGTCAATAACTCCTTTGTCCTATTAAATAATATTGTCATTATAGTCATGTAAATGGTATTATGGTACATGCATGTGTTTAGTTTGGCATATTGCTTACTTTCTATAACCTAGGTGTCGTATTTTATCACACTTTTAGATTGTAATAATTTGGGTGTCTCAATCTGAAAATGTGATATGGTGCACTAATTTGAATATAATAATAATTGTTAGTGAGCAATGAGGGGTGGATAGGGGTTGTGTTTGGCTGGGCAGCAAAGGGCTTGTTGGCCTTAAACGTTCACGTTATACCCTCTTCTAATCCCACCATTCATGTGACATAGTGCTCCAGGACAGGCGAGGTCATATATATTCGGGATATGAATGCAAGGTGGAGACATAAGTGTGATGTTCATGTGGGATTATAAGGATGTCAGCAAAAGCAAATAGCAATTATATATCCTCCCTTGATAGAACTTAATTGTGAGTGTAGGAGTTAAATACTATATTGTGGTATTCGAGTAATAACTACTGAGAATACTAGTGTTTCATTGGGCTAATCTAATGGAAATCACCTCTACTTCCCACACCTTTAATTGAATTGAGTGATATGTATTACAGGCTTTATTATTGATGTTTATTAGAATTGAATTATTTATTTTTATCATTCTGTCATATTGTTTAATTCATGCATCATGAATATATCGTATTAGGATGTATGCATGACCCCGCACATGCACAAGTGGTACTAATTGGGCTTAGTAGCTCATCACTCATCTCCATTTCCCATGCAAGGATAAGATTGGTTGGAAAATAGTTGAACCTCGAGAATAAGGTACCGGAGAAACCTAGGATGTAGAAACGGTTTATTTAAGATGTTAAGATCAAGTTGTTCTAATGATGTGAAATGTAGTGTTTCTACTTATTGGATGCTCTATTCCAATGCAGAATGTTATATTCTATGTTAATAAAGATCTTATATTTTGGGTTCATAGTGCCCTACATCTTATTTTGGTGATTATTTTATTTATGGTAGGGCGTTACACACTTTGTTTTTAGTTTACTTCTTTGATGTTCATGCAAATAGTATTCTTTATCAAAATATGAAATTAGTCTCATGTGTTCTTGAATGTAGAATTGCATACAGGGATCTAAAAGATGATAACATATTTCCCACTTATTTGCAGGGCAGTGTCCTTATGTGTGTTGTTTCACTTCTCAAAGTAGAGAAGATGGTCGATGTTCTTTGTGGCATATCAAATATTACACCTCTCCAAGTAGAAAAGATGATTGTTGTTTTCTCCGACATATCATATGAAAGTAATGATTTGTACCTCCTTTTGAGGTTATCAGTAAATGTCAAATATTTACTGCATTTTTCCTTTTCATTTAGACCATATTATAGTAGTTTGCAAAAACCTGAATTTGTTGGTCATCTACTCTGTTTTGCCTGAACATAATTGCTCTCATTCCAAAGAAAGATGTGTCAAAATATTTTTTCATATAATGCAGAATCTCATTATGTTTATCTGACACGTTGAAATTTTTCTTTTACAATTAAAGCTAAATTTAGACAATTAGATATGAGCTTCAATAAGTTATGGATTTTTTTATTTTTTGTTATCCAAGAATTTTGGTTCCATTCGGTGGTTGTATGCTTTAAATGATATATTTGTAGACCATATCCATGCACATACTAATCTTTATTTGCAAAAAAACAAATACCTATTGTAGTTGACTGACTTAACATAAACTTTTGTCAAAATTTTAGCTTCATTCTTTGCATTTTTACCAATTCAATTTGGCATATCCCAATGATTATCTTTTCATTCAAATCATGTTATTTGACATTCTGTTGAGCTACATTTGACGAAAGTATATTGAGCTCCTCATTCATGTAGTGCGCAAGAGAAGGATGTGAATCAATAAAACTGAGTAGCTTTAACTTGAGAAAATTTTCTATTCATTTTTCCAGAGAAACAAGTAGATATAATTAACCTCATAGAAACCCTTTTAATATATTTATTTCATACAGGTCCAAGTAATCTAAACCATGACATCTTTTGGCTCCCTTCCAACTTTGTTTAAACACTTGTGTAAACATTAACATAATTCAAAATTACTTATCTCCACATCCAATTGTTGATGTCATTAGAATATTATAAAAGTCAAACAATCAATATTTTAGGGTGACTCCACTGTTGAACTGGGCATTTTTTATCCATCTTGGTGAATTTGCCAATATATTTTTGAGTCATCTCATCGAATCATGGTTTTTAAGATGCAGTAATTCTTGTAGCTGGAAAAGAGGTTTAGCCATATATAAATTAATTTCAATTAGCATTCAATTAATTCTCCTTGATTTCTCTTGTTTGAGCCTGTGCATTATAAATTTGTTCAAACACCCTTTGTGCAATATGGAACTTGTTGAAACAAGGTGATGTGTATATTGGTGCAATTCCAGTTTACTAGATATATTTCCAGGGGTGTTTTGGTTTTCCATCTCAAATTTACTTTTATTTTTTTGGCATGTAATTCTAAGGGTTCTTTGTTATTCCATCATGAAAAATATCGGTTTGTAATTGCATTGTTTTCTAATTTACTTATTTGGTATTGCATGCCCATAATATTTTATTTCAAAACACAATTAGTCCCATGTGTTCTTGAATGTAGAATTGTCTACACAAATCTTAAACATGATAAACAACAAAACAATGTCCTACTTATTGATGCAGGGCAGTGTGCTCATGTGTTATTGTACTGCACAAAGTAGAGAAGATGATTGATGTTTTTTACAGCATATCAATTAATAACTTCTCAAAGTAGAGAAGTCGGTCGCTGCTTTTTTCGGCTTCTGCTCAGCTCAAAGTAGAGAAGATGGTCATTGTTTTATCCAGACATATCATTTGAATACAATGATCTGAATTATTTTCAAGGTTAGCAGAAAATGTCATATATATGCAGCTTTATCTCGTTTCCATACTATAGTGGATTAATCAAAACCTGAGTTTTTAGTGTATCTACCTTACATGAACATAATTGTGCTTATTCCAAACATAAATGTCTCAAAACTTTCTTCCACAGGACTAGGATCTCATTTCTTTCATGCTTATGATATTTGTCTAACACATTGAAATTCTATTTGAACAACTAAAGTTAAATTCAGACAATTAGCAAAGCGTTTCAATAAGTTGTGGATACCTGCTTTTATCTTATCCGAGAATCTAGTTTTCATATGATCTGTAACTGGACCATATCATTTCAAATACTAATCTTTGCTTGGACAGCCACTACCAACTGTATAAAGACCAATTATTCTCATAGCTTGCTGGTCACTCCTTGGGTTTCTCTGTTTTGTTGACTTCATCCTTTGCATTTTTACCAAATCTCTTTAACCATATACTAGTGATGATCTTTTTATTAAACTCATGTTATTGGACGTACCATTGAGGTGCAGTGGATGAAAATATATTGAGCTTATCTTTCATATAGTGAGCAAGAGAAGGATGTGAGGTTTTAGAATTGGGTGGCTTTTAACCTTCGAAAAAATTTCTATTCCTTTTTCCCAATAAACAAGCAGATATAATTAGCATTATAGAAATCATTTCAGCCTATTTATTTATATTTCATATAGAATCAATTATTCTAAACTGTAGCATCTTTTGGCTCCCTTCCATTGCTGTTTTAGTCCTTGTGGAAATACTAACATAACTTATCTCCCCGTCCAGTTACTAATGTCTTACACGCGTCTAATATTGTAAAAGTCAACAATCAAAATTTTGGTATGGTGGATGTTACTAGTTTATTTCTTTCTTTGACCTCTTAAATGTTCATAACATAATTTTATTTGCATTCTCTGCAAAGTCAGACTTTATATATTGTTGTCTGGATCTTTGAATACTGTAGTTGATACTTTTTCTGTTGCCCAGAAATCACATGTTTTGGCATAGAATATGTGGTTTTTTACTTCATTAAACTATCATTTTTTTCTTTGCTGGAATTTATTGGTTAAAATGCAATGTAACTATCTCATACAATTTACGCCTTGTAGAGGTGGATTATGGTTGCTTCTTTTACTGATCCAAAGACTAATTTCATGTTCGATTTTTGTATGCACAAAGTGGAAGTTGTCAATTTTCTGGTTCAGGTAGCTACCATGCATATGTTGAAGTAGTAATCATGTTCTGGATGTTAGTTAACTGATAGTAGAATTTGTTCATACAGAGGTACTTTTCCTACCAAAGGAAGTAGCCTCAATATAGATTTGTCCATATTAACTATATTCAAGGGTTGATTGTTTAGATGGAGTGTGGCTAAAAGCGACTCAACTCTAAGCATTCTGCACCTAAAGGAAGGAGGGATCAAAATCAATGCTGATTATGTGACGATGCTTGTAATATCAAAACTCGTTGGAAACTAGGATAAAGATGCAAGTTAATGTTTCCATTTTGGCCATTTTTAAATAAAGTGGCGAATTATAAGCCAGGATGGTTGTTAGAATATGTTTGGATTGAAAGATTTGAAATTTTAAGTTTACAATAATAAATTCAACTCACTTGTATGGATAATATATATTGAGTTATCATAGATTTCTAATTTATTGCGATGCTCAGGCATTTTTATAACTCGATTTGGAGTTGAAACTATGAATTAACGAGTTTAAATAAGAAAAATTAAAAGTAACTATTATAACTTCTTTCAAAGTTGGGTTTGAATGAGTTTGAGAAGGCATCGGTCTAATTCATAGTTCGTGAATTAGATAGTAAGTTTTTCCAACTGTTCAGCATATCAGTTGAATTTGAATTTGAATTTCAATTTCATAACTTAAATCTCTCAATATGGTTTTGGAGATGAATTTAATTCTGATTGTCCTCTATGAAAAGCTCGCATGTTGCTTAGAAACTAATTTTGAATTTTAAATACTTGCATTTTGTTTCTGATGTATTTGCTATATTTTATACCTTATTTATGATAATGTTTTTGATGTTTGACTTCTTGATCCTTCAATCTAGTTCGATTGTACTTCTTCAACCACAAGAATAAAAGTTTTCATAGTTTGCTACATTATAAGTTTTTTGTAACACTGTTATATTAAAAGCACTTTGCTACCTTAAGATTTCTTTTCTTTTGAAAAGAATGCTACTTATTAATTAGGGTTAATTGCAAATTTGGCCCTAATGTTTTTGCCAAAATACAAAATTACCCTCCAGAATAAGAAAATAGCCTAAAACCCCCATGTGTTAAGAAATAGTATGCAAAAAAAAACCATCCATCAAAGTTTACAGAAATTGTGCCTGTTTTGTGCGAAGATGGTTATTTTTAGGCGGATTTTGACTGAATTAACAATGCTAAGTGTTCAATTTGCCCTTCATATATATATATATATATATTATATATATATATATACATGTATCAGTTATTTTATATTGACATAATAATTTATAAAAATTAAAAATAATGTATAAATAATACCTTAATTAAAAATTACAAGAAAATATAAAAAATACAAAAAAATATAAAAATATAAAAATAACAAAAAAAAAAACTAAAAATCACAAGCAAATTACACCAAATAAAATTATGATGAACAAAGTTTTTCTACATTATTTTCTAAAATGAAACCAAAAAACCTACATAATATCCCCATATTTTTTTGTTAAGTATATAATAAATAATATTTTTAACTATAAAATTTTTCATCCAACTTGTAAATACAAAAATATACTCTTTCAATTTTAATTTAAAATCAATTTTTAAATTGAATTCAATTTTTAAATCTAATTCTATTTTAATTAAAATAAATTTTAAATCTAATGAATTACAAAATATTTATTATTTTATTTTTTACTCGTCAATTTTTAAATCTAATTATTTTTTTAAATTAGTTTTAAAATCTAATTGATTGAAAAGTATTATTATTTTCTTCTTTTTTATCCTTTTTAATAATATAAAATATTTTTGAATCCACCGACCTCTTACTCCTCCCACTCTTCTTTCATCATCCTCATCCTCATCCTCATCCTCTTTTTCTTCTTCTTCTTTTTCTTCTTCTTCATCGTGCTCCTCCTCTTCATCCTCCTCCTCCTTCTTCTTCACCAAAACCCAGTCCCTATATGATATGGTAGAACTACTTCCTTCTCCTTCTTCTTCCCTAAAACCCAGTCCCTATATGATATGGTAGCACTCATTTTAGTAGCCATCCTCCTCATTCTCCTTCTCTTTCTTCTTCCTCTTTCTCCTCCTTTTTCTCCTCATTCTTCTTCTTCTTCTTATTCTTTCTCTTCTCAAAAACCCAGTCCCTATCTGATATGGTATCACTCATTTTAGTAGTACTCCTGTTGAGCTCAGGTTATTGAGTAGATCACTGCCTACATCACAAAAAGTCATTAGGGGTACCAGGGGTTGACCCAACGAAAACCCTCCAATACTTAAGTCAGTTCCAAAATAAGTAGATGTAAGGTAGAAATTTTGAGAGCATATCAATGCATAATTAATCATGCACTTTCTAACAATAAATGATGGGGGTAATTATAGTGCTGATACGAAGGTCTTCATAGGATTGATGGCCAATTGGGCTTAGCCTAAGCATTATAATCTAATTTGTCTATTACCTTATGCAGCCCATGAACTCGGTCTATTGGGTTTTATCTGTGTTCCGGCTTATAATCCAAATGGACTTCTTAAACTTAGCCTCTTGGGTCTTTTTTGGGTTCATGACCCACCATAAGCCTCCTACTCTCGGTCAAGTCTCGTACAGGGAAGGTTGGTTGGGAGTAGAGAGTGTTGGAGTGGATCACCTTTTGAGGTGAATATCTTGGGTTAAATCACCTCTTGGGTTGAGTAACTCAAGGTAGGTCATCTTAGGAATAAGTAGTTCGGGGCATGTCACCTCTTGGTGTGAGTAGCTCGGGCTAGGTCACCTCTTGAGGTAAGTAGCTTGGGTTATGTCATTTCTTGGGTTAAGTGGCTTAAAGCAGGTCATCTCTGGGATGATTAGTTTAGGGCAACTCACCTCATGTGATAAGTAGGTATAATACCCCCCAACACTAAATATAGATATTGGTATAACAATAGTTTTGACAAGATAGCATATGTGTGTACATGTGTATATATATAATTTTTTTGTCAACTGTAGCGCTTTGAAAAACTGTAAAAATATTTTCTTACATATAACCCTATATATAGAAAAATCACCCTTTATATAAAAAAAACACAACACCCATCACAATCACGCTATTCTCAAATTTATTTACTATAAAATTTCAAGAGTTATGTAGGACACGACATCCCAAAGTTATAATACAATAGACTCAAAAATTCAAATAATAGTCTATACTTTCGGAAGAAGTAAGGACATTTTACATCTTGTAATCTTTTATATATAGACAACAATTTACACAATAATAATGATTGTAAAAATTAGAATATGTCCACAACACAACTCAGCAGATCGTCATCCATGTATAGTGATCCTTAAAAGCCTCTAAGAGCTCCAACAACCAGTCCATTAAGCCTTAGAGTCTCAGGATCACCATACTTACCTACAATGCATGAACTACATGAGGTAATACTCAGTAAGTGAAAATCATGTATGCTGAAGAGATAATCTAACAGATATGCGATGCATTTCCATGAAATCATGCTAGGAATGCAAGCTCCTGGACCAAAATAGTTCATTCAAAATTATTTTCCACCATTAGGCCCTTGGCCTACTTACTATGCATCAGATAGAATTTTGAACAATATCAATAATCACATGGCCATAAATAAATTGACACAATTTAGGGGCTATCTTTTGGGATCACCAGAGGTCTATCCCCTTTCTTTCCCTGTGATCCTCCAAAAGTCTTCCCATCAGCGGCATCAATAAGGGTACAGTCAAGTGGTCCATCCTCTCATGACCACCAGAGGCACAACCCCTATCAACCCCTATAATTCTCAGAGAAGTAATACTCGCGATGCCCCAAAATATCATATAAATAAGCCACACAGGCCTCGATACACTAGTAATGGCCAACCAAAAATATTTTCTTTCTGAAAATAATGTCATGCGTGCAAAAACATCAACTATGAGAGCTGTTATGCATGGACATGTAAATGCAGATGAATAGCATGTCCAATGACACAATAAATCATATTTCCCATCATCCAAGCAACATATGCACTATAAGGTATGTATAATACTCAAAATACACACATCAAGATACAATTATCACCTTTAATATAAATAATGCACGAAGTACTATGTCCATACATTGTAGATACAAATGGATTTTCACTTATCTTTGATCGGTCATGTGTTCCTTCTAGATTTCTTAAGTATTACTCCCCAACTCTAGATGTAAAATAATCTGTAAAAATGCAAGATATCAATCACCATACTCAATTAACAAGTTCATTATACCTAATGTAGTATAAAAATCTTCAATTTCAATTTAACTAAACAACCTTACCACTTAGAAACTATAACTGAATACAACCTTCTATGTACCTTTGTTCTACATCTTAAATGTATACTAACCTTACTTAATTGATGTATTATAACTTTTATAACTTCGCCCTAAATGTTAAGGATCAAATGCACCACATCTATGTTAGAACATATTAATGAACCAAATGGGACAGATTCACAACTTCACATTTTCTTGTTGCCACATTAATTTGCATGATGATTTTGACACCATTAGACATATTCATTCACTTCCCAATTTTTATCGCACCTAGCTAACATAAAAACAATGTAACCATGTCATAGAATAGCTAAATGCACGGATAAAGTTTCCCAAGTTCAACTCCCTTCATAGCATACTGAAATAGATTTTTCCTACCGTGACAGTTTTGCGCACTTCATGACATTAATGGTTTTAGCACCCTTAAGTATACTCAATCACTCCCGAATTTTCATAAAACATAGATAAAATATACAAAAAGACAACTAGGTCATATTCTTGCAAAAACTAATGGATTTAATTCTGTAAATCCAGTTTATTTCACATAGGACAAAATTTGAAATTTGATGAAGACAGTTCTGAGCATCTCTTTAATTATAATGTCATAGTTTAATTCCTAAGCTATCCAAACCTACATATGTAATCCTAACTCCTATATAAACACATTCATGATGATAAATATAGAATTTACACAAGGCTTCTTGCAGATTTTAAGCTCAATGAACTAGAAAACAACATATACACAGATTCTGCCCCTTAGTGGTTCTACTATGTGTTTGCAACCACAAATTATTCTTTTATGCATAATAACCCTATGAATAACCTCCAACATTATCATGAACAAGATAAGAATCTTAAAAAATCACAAAACCCTCAAATAATATAAAAATTGATGTCAAAACTGTATATGAACCTCATCTATGCCAGTTTCAACTTCTACTTGTGATTACTACTTCATTTTGCTTCCTTTGCCCTTTTCTATCACTTGGAATCAATTAGGACCAACTTAGAGAGATTTTGGCATGAGTTTGGACCCTAAAAATGACTGAAAATGGTTGAGGGTAGTGGGTAAATGGCTAAAAGTGAAAGAAAGTTTAAGGTGACACTTGAGGTGCTAGCTTAAACTTTGTAGCAAGCATGAGATATCAAGTTGTGGTATAAATCTGACCTTTCACCCATCTTTTAAGCCTAGATCAGATGTGTCTTACTATACATTAATCTTATTGCATCCTATTTTATTTACCACAAGATCCCATAAATAATTCATAAATTAATTTCCTAACCTTTCATTTAATTCCTTACCCGATTCTTAAATTATTATCCATATTAAAAATTATATAATCTTATACATAAATAAATATCATAATATCATATTTGAATAATATTATCTTATGTCCAATGTCCCAAATATGTAATTTACAGATATATACTTTTGAAATACCTGAATGAAATCGAATCAAACCGTATAAGTTTACTAGTAACAACTTTAACACTTTCAAAATTATAACCTATATATCCCATCTATATACAATATTGATCAAACTCATTTTCTTCTTATTTCAATTTAATATTGATTACTTATATTATGATAATTGACAACTAACATCATATGAGATTTTCTAGAAATTTATTAATCAAACGTGATTATAAGGTAATACAAATCATGCCATGTAGTTTCAATGCAAGCACTTATGAATAACATATAATGCATGACTTATATTGGCCAAGTAAGTAGTATGAGGATTGGATATTACAGTAGGTCGGGGCATGTCACCTGTAAGGGTGAGTAGCTTGGGGCATGTCATCTCTTGGGGTGAGTAGCTTGGGACATATCACCTCTTAGGGTAAGTAGCTCAAGATAGGTTGCCTCTTAAGGTGCAATGGTGCGAGAGCTTGTCATGGGATTGTGATTGCGTGCGAGCTCTATTTAGGGGCGTGCTGGCACGAGAGCTCCTCTTAGGGATACGATGGCATGAGAGCTCATCTTAAGTGTGCAATGGAGTGAGAGCTTCACCTGAGGGTGGATGGTATCCCATAAACGACGTCTCTTATTTTTTTTTATCGAGCCAAGCAGTTAAGCCATGCTCGGCTTAAATGCTCAGCTTAACCTGACTAGGTCGAGCATGCTTGGCTTAATCTTTTTTTTCCTAGGTCGAACTCATAGCGCTCGACCTGGATTTCTCTTTCAAGTCGATATGGATTTCACTTCTAGGTTGACCTAGATTCTTTCTCCATGTTGAGATCGCGGCTCGACCTTGAATTTTTCTTCAACTTGGAGCACAAGTGAGGTTGCTCGTCTTCTCCCAATTATAGTCCATGTAGTTGTAGCCCCTTGAGGGCTTAGCCCGGGTGAATTGTTCACCTCATTCTTATACTTAGTCCATTTACTTAGTTTTTTTATTATTTTATGCAATGGTTGTTGCTCTATACTACTCATGATAGAAGAAGTCAGTATGACTTTTTATATTTAAGAGTCGGTAAGGGTCCTCTAGGGTGAAGGTCCGTAGAACCTCTTAAGTGTGGATGCTAATAAGGCTTTTCGAAATTGGAGGTCGGTAAGACCTCTCAAGTCCCACTAGTAGGCATCTTCGATGGTAGAGGTCGGTAGGACCTATCAAGTGTAGGAGTTAGTAGGGCTCTTTGAGAGTGGAGGTCAGTAGGAACGTCCAAGTATGACAGTCGATATAGCCTCTCAATTATACACGAGGCTATGAGGATTTCTAAATTTTTCATCTCATAGGGATTCCCTTGAATCATCCAGGGCTAGGCTTTGGCTAACCTCAAATGATGGCGTGTAATCCCAAAATGTGTAGAATTTTTAAGTTTTTCATCTTGCAGGAATTTCAAACCATTTGGGGCTTTGCTTTGGCTAACCTCATGGGATGGTGGGTAATCCTGAGACCCGCTTTGTTGTTGGCCTCAAGAAAAGTCAAACTTATGAGATTTTAGGGTCGAGATGGCCAGACTCATTAGTGACCTCAAGGGAATCTCGTCAACCTCCACGGTCGGTAGTAGTCCTATGTTTTGTTTAGTAGTAGAGTAGGTGGACATGTAGTTGTAATACAAAATAAATAAGTTTTTTGATCTCGCAAAAATCTACAAAGTACTTGAAAATGAACCACTTGGGGCTTGACAACTTGACTTGAATTACTAGTCTCCTGATTGAGTGAAATAAAAATTAACATGAGCCCTCAGGGGCTAAACTTTGTAGAAATTATTTAAGTAATTAGGCTCTTCTCTACTGGTAGAACTTCTTGAAGGCACGAGCGCGTGATCTTCTATGGGTGCAATAGCATGAGCTCCTCTTAGGGACGCAATGGTGTATGAGCTCCTCCTAGTAGTGCGATGGTGTACGAGCTTCTTCTGGGGGCACAAAGGTGTGAGAGCTCCTCTTAGGGAAGTAATGGAATACGTGCTCTTCCTGAGGGCATGATGGCACGATAGCTCTTCTTGGGGAACACGTATGCTCCTTTTAGGAGTGGAATGACACGTAAGCTCTTTCTAGGACACCATGGCACGAGACCTACTCTTCGGGTTGCATAGGCGGCTAGCTCCTCTAGGAAACAACAACGCAAGACCTCCTTTTAAGGTACGAGGGCGCGTGAGCTCCTCTTGGGGAAGCAAAGATAACGAGCTTATATTGGGACATAAGAGCACGATGACATGCGAGCTCCTCTTGGGGACTCAATAATGCAATGGTGCGCGAGCTCCTCTTGGCTACGTGAAGACGACGAGCTCTTCTTGGGAACACGATGGCTCTAGAGCTCCTATTAGGATGCGGAGGTGCGATGGAGCGTGAGCTCCCCTTAGAAGCACAAAGACGACGAGCTCTTAGTACTCCTGATGAGCTCGTGTTGTTGAGTGGGTCATTGTCTGCCTGTCTTCCAACACTCAAGTTAGTTCCGGAATAGTAGATGTAAACCAGAAACCTTCAGAGCATATCGGTGCATAATTAATCATTTGCTTTTTAATAATGAAAGTTGAGGGTATTTATAGTACTGATATGAAGATTTTTACGGGATTGGGCCCTATGGGCTAGTGGGTTTAGTCTAAACATTATAAGCTAATTTGTCTATTACCTTGTGGAGCCCATGAACCCACTCTATTGGGTTTTGTATTTATTCCGATCTATATGTAGACGGATTTATTGAACTTTACCTCTTGGGTCTATTTTAAGCTCATGGCCCATCACCATCCTTCCCAAAAACCCATATCCTCCACACACCCCGAAACCGCAACCAACCCCCTTCTTCATCTTCTTTCTTCTCTCCCGCCACCAGCATTCATCATCTTTTTCCTTCTACCCCATTGCAAGCACCCCCCTCCCCCACCAAGCCCGCTACACAGCCACCATTGCCAGCACTCTTATTCTTCCTTAGCTGCAAGATTTGTGTTTTGTGTGTGTGCATGTGCACAAAGAGAGAGGACAACAGCAATGGCAGTAGTGGCAGCAGTAATAGTAGTGCACTATGAATTTGTGTGTGTATACAGATCTGTATATGTGTATATACATTACCATGTGTTTACATGTGTGTGTGTGTGTGTGTATATATAGTGAAATATAAGAACAGAATCCATGAAAAAAAGAATACAAAAATGAAATAAAATAATAAAATATCAGTCATTGATCTTGAAATTGAAATCTAATGGTTGACTAGAATAAAACAAGATCTACAGTCGTCATATTGTTATTTTAGATCCAACGATTGAGATTTCACGGGTATAACAGGTAATTCAATAAAAAAATTAATGACTTTATTTGCAGAAGGTCGAAGGAAAAAGTAAGAGGGTAAGGGTTGTTTTCGGAGGAAAATCATGAAGCAGCAACCATTAAAGATTGGAAAGGTTGACGAACATTATTCTTCACAATTTTTGTCACTTTCAAGCTTCAAAGTAGTCAATTTGTTTTAAAGAAAAAATAACTTCATCAACACAATCAAAAATATTTTGCCAGAACAATTAGCTCGCTCATAAACTTTTAGGATATAAAAAAATCTCTTTTTAAGAAATATAATTTAAAAAATAGGTGAAGTAGTAATATTAAATGTATATTTTAATTAAGTTAATAAGGGCATGTAAAAAGAGCAGGGATGTTCATTTGGAAAAATAGAATTGATTGAACTAAAATTTTAGTAAACAGAAAATTATGTACGCCAAAATTCTATACCAAGTATCGATTCGAAGTAATCAATTTGAATCTTTGTTGATTTTTTTATTTGATAATTTGGTTAATTGGTTTTTTCTAAATAAAAAATAAAAAATAAAAAATAATTAAATATTAAATAAATAATATGTCATATCTTTTTTGTTCTTATTCATTGTGACTCTTTTATAGAGATGTACATAGTTTGATAAACCGATCGAATCGGAACTAAAAATTCAATTCATATCAAAAAATTTAATTTGTTATTCAATTTTTATTTTTAAAAAGTTGGTATTTGATATGATTTTGATTTTTTATATTGGTTTACCGAACCATATGGGATTATAATTTTTACATAGTTGATAAATACTTTTTATTTAATATTTTATAATTATTAATTAGTTTTATACTATTCTTTTAATTTTTTAACTCACCAAAACTAGATAAATAATAAATAAAAAGTATAATCATGATTTTATTTAGTTATTCAATTATTTTATTAACCAAAAGATTCACATTAATTAATTCAATTTGGTATTTAGTATAGCATTTTCGCATACTAAATTTTTTATTTACTAAAATTTCAGTTTGGTTCAATTTAATTTTACCAAATGAACATCCCTACTCTTTTTGACTTATTCTTATTAACTTAGTTAAATATATATATATATATATATATATATTACATCACTACTTCACCTATTTTAAATTATATTTTTAGAGAAAAAAAAATCACTTATTCTGAAATTCCGCAGTCAAGCAAATTTTTCAAAGTGACAACATATTTTTGATTGTGTTGATGAAGATATTTTTAATTTTACTTTTTTTGGATTTTTGGTAGCAAACTTGCAAGACTTCTAAAACTGTGGGACTAATGCAATTATTGATGATGTGCTCTGCACATGGGTTTTTCCATCACCTAACTTAATAGCCATGTGCTTTATCCATCAAATATTGGACGGTCTAGACTAAAGTTACAATCAGAATTTCCTACGGGACTAAAGTTGCAACAAAGTTTTTTTTTCCATGAGAGTAAAAGTGAGAACGCATGACTAAAATCGCAACAGCCTTAATTTCATGAGATCAAAAGTACAATTTATATATATATATATATATATATATCAGATATAACATAACCTTTCAAGAACGTGAGAAGATGAGAAAGCACTAACTAAAAATAGTTTTTGTGCTAGAACTTTTCTTCATCTAATTAAAAAAAGGGGGAAAAATATTAAATTATTAGTATTTTTTACACTTCACCGTCTAAACTCTTTTTTTAGGATTTTACATTTTACCATCCAAGACCTTTCGCCGACGAAATATCCCATCGAGATATCATCACGTGAGCGATATTTACTAAAGTTATTGCACTTACTACCCAAATTATGCACGATTTCTCACTTTGTCACCTCAATTTAAAAAAATTAAACAAAATTATGTAAATACATGTACTTTGTTTCTTTTTCTATTACTCATCTGCAAAAAAATAAAATAAAATAAAATAATTAACATTTACTTGATTAAAAAACATTATCAGTAAAATTGATTTTTTTTGTTTATTCCTTTTTAACTTTCCAGTTGAATTATAAATCCTATTCTTTAATATACTTTATTAAATTTTAAATTAAAATAAAAAATAAAAATAAATTGAAAAAATGATAAAAAAACATAAACAATTATTTATCAATTAAATTATATATATACATTAATGAAAATTTTGACATTTTAGTTTGGATTTAGAAAAATAAATTAGTCTAAACCCAAGAAAAAATAAAAAAGATAAATAGTAATAAATTATAATTATTCATTAGAAAATTTTACACAAATATGGAGCAATAATAAAATTTTAAATGTAAGAATAATCAATTTCATTAAAATCATAATACTATTATTTTTTTAATTTTACTTGAGTTTAGACTAATTTATTTTTTAAAATACATTCTATCATATTCAAATTTACATTGGTGTATATCTAAAATTTTATTCACCTCAAGATTAACAAATAACTGTTTATGTATTTTTCTTATTTTTTATTTTATAATTTAAATTTATTTTTAATTTAAAATTCAATAAAGTAAATTAGGGAAGAATTCATAATTCAACAAGAAATTTTAAAAGAAATAAATAAAAAATTAATTTCACTAATAATTTTTTTTATATTAAGTGTTAATTAAATTTATTTTTTGTGGATGAGTGATAAAAAAAGATAAAATATATGCATATAATATATCTAAAATTTGATTGTTCACACTAAAACTTCAAAGTGGAATCCTACATTAAATCAGATGAGAAATGCGTGTACGTATGATTGAAGAGACAATGACAATATAAACAGTATGAAAAGAGTTGTTTTCAAAGCATAAAAAGCCACCTACAATTTATGTACACTAACTTTAACTTATTCTAGAAACATCATTTAATAGTGTGAAAGTGTAGCTCGTTTAATTATACTTCATAAAACATATATGACATTCAATGCTAGTTATGTTAATCAGATTACATTTCAACAAGGACCATATATGTAAATCTTATTATCTTAATTAGTTGGTCTTTTAGATCAAGCCAATGTAGTTCTACTGAATAATAATTATCACTTCTAATATCTCAAATTCCAGAGAATAAAAAAGTTAGAGGTAATTTGTCAATTAATATCTTATATGTGAAAATCTAAAAGTAATTGATGAAGCAACAACTTAATAATACAACACAAGGAAGAGGTAAACCAAGATGTAAGTAATTTGGTTATATTGTGAAATCCAATATGTTGATATTAGATTCATATTGCAAATTTTATAAACGTAAGTGCACGTTATCGTTAACAAGTAATAAAGTGATAAGTAGAGTATCGTTCCCACGATAAATGTTGAATTATTAATTATCGAAATTATGTTAACTCTAATTTTATTTGAATAAACAAAAAAATGTGTTTATGATTACAAACTAAATTTAACTAAATTAAACTAATGATAGAAATTATTTTAAGATGAAATTCACTAACTTAAAACCTAGGATTATGATTTCACCATAATTATTTCGAATTGAATAATAAATCTTATCAACCTCAATTTATTTCCCAAATGATAGTCGACAATTCTTACTTCTGCCAAGATCTAATGAAAATATTATCAATTGCTAACCCACTATATTCCTATGTGAACAACAATCAACAATTCATTAGATTCTATGGAGTCTCAAATGTAACTACACAAATCATGTAAGTATATTCCTATTTCACATACAATTTATGATTTTCTACACATAGAACTAGACACATATATCACCTTTTGGGTCAATATGATTAGCAAATCATTCAATTAGTGGACAAGTAATTGAAAGCATTAAGAGAAATGTAGAAAACTCAACTTGAAAATAAATCAAGAATTGAATGGATTCAAATATTCAAAACATCCTAATTAGATTACATCATAACCCTAGAAAGAGAAAATTAATTCATGATGAAAATAAAAAGAAAATTAACAATATTTATGAACATAATTAAAGAAAAAAAGAGGAAAATAAAATGAAACTTGGAAGTAGGATGAGTTCATTTCCTTGTAAACGTCTTCTTCTCAAATTTTGAAAGAAATCTCTCATCTTCTTCTTCCCTTCTTGTTTCTTAGCTTGTTTTCCACTATTCTCCTCTCTTCCTCTCTAAAAACTGATTTAGAAGCTTTTGGAGTACTTAACATTGATAGGAGATGCCCTAAAAAGTGCAAAAATATTATTTTTACCCTTACTTGTCCGCTAGGCAGCGCCTAGGTGCCGATTGATAGCGCCTAAGCACTGCCCTTACTAGAATGCCATGATTTTCCAGTAGTTGCAGTGCCTAGGCGCTACTTTTCCAGCGCCTAAGCGTTGTAGCTACTGTTCTCGGATGTTTTTTTTTAAAAAAAAAATATAAGATGAATGTAGATTTTAGTACATTCAAGTGACATTCTTCCTTCATTTTCAAAACTGCAAAATAAATATTAAAAATAATAATAAAACTCACAAAAATCTCAAAAACTAATAAAAAAAGTTAAATATATGGTACTCAATTAATGAGTATAAAATCCACTCATCAATTCTCATAAAAATTTACAATTTAAAGTGAAATTTAAAAGTGTCAATTCATAGACTACACAACACAAAATAGTAGTTACACTTATTTAAACATATTTACTTAAAAAATAGGCAAATCAAGTTATATATGTGTAGTTTATTTCATGAAAAGTTGGTTGTAACAATTCTCTAGCAATAATATAAGTTGAGATGATTTGGTCTTTATCATTTTCCATCTGCTTTGTCTTTTTTAAATCAATTTTTTTTTCACATTCATCCATATCTAGTTACTCTTTAAAACGTCAAAAAATGTGGATGCAAAAAATAGGTGGTCCCTTGATATAGGAAACCTTGTTAGTTATGTGAACAAACACACTTTAATAGCTATTGATTATTATGCAATGATATAATTATTTATTCACATGATTTTCTCATATTTGATACGAATAGTATAATACTTACTCAAATAATGAGATTTCACTCCAAGTTAGTCAACTTTAAGGACAACAACAGAGAGACGCAAAAGATGATTGGATTTCAATGCTAAGTGTTACGAGTTGAATTGAGCGTGCAAAAAGTTCAAAATATTTTTAAGAAGAAAAAACCAATCACCAAACTTCAAATGAAAAAACCATATATATATACACCCATCTCCATATTTTTGAGAAATGTGTACCATTATATTAATTTTTTACCGATAATTTTCACTTATTACATTACTCTTTCCTGTTTCCATCCCTTTCTAGTTGTTGTTCTCAGAGTTTAATTTCATACTATGCAAATAAGTGTACTACATATGTGAACATATGTGGGATATAAGTCATCAGATATTCAAAGCTCCAGCTATTTCTATGGCGCAAAGCATATAAGATTCATGTGTTACTTGTTGACCATGATACTAATCATCATTCGCCAACTATAGACTTGTTGGGATACTTCTCTCACAATGGTATAGCGAACTCATATTTAAACCATTCTATACAAGGAGAAAGATGATAGCTTCATTTCGTCTTTAAAATATTAAGTTTATCTTTGATTAAGTTGAAATTATGTCAAGTAAAAAGAATTCATGAAAAAATTTCTTGATAACCAAATCATAGCAAGTTTGTGTTACTCTTTGCCCATAATAATTATTTTGAGACATCCTATTTCATGCAATTGAACTTTGGTTAAAGTATATAGTTAATTAAATCAACTTTATGTTCTCAAAAAAAGGAAAAAAGAAAAGCTCAATAAATGTTATTAGGTAACTGTTGTTATCCTAAAGTAAGTTGAAATAAGTTAAATATATTCTACGATTTTGATCAATGTCTTTGTCTTTCTGTTAACTATATTTTCAATTTATGTTCATTTCACCATTTGTTTTTGTTTTTGAATTTTTTTGTTTTTATTTTTTTTTTACTTGTATAGATAACAATATATGTGCTTGGTAATTGCTAGTTTTTAAATAGACAATAATCCATGGTTTATTTATGATCTATTATTTAGACTTTTTTTCCCCTCTCTTCCAAACTCTTTTTACATTTTCCATGTATTTCGATATATCTAAAGACTTGATTATGCTATTGGTATATAGGAATAACAATGAATTGGATTTGGGTCGGATATGCCTGAACCCGATACCCGACCTGCCAAGATTTTTAAGACCCCAAACCTAGATTTGGTTGGTAGATCCATTAGATATGTTTTAATTTTAAAAAAACAAATTATATTTTTTAAAAATAATACTATTAAAACTTTCTAAAAAATCTATTTTTCTAAAAAAATCATAAAAATATATATAATAATTTTTAAAAAATAAAAACACTAAAAGGATCGCGTCTTGGTCAGGTTGGGTTTAAAAATGAAAATTTTAAAATTCAATCCAGCCCATTTATACAATTAAAACCGCACTAAACGGGGCGAGTTTGGGACAGAATTGTGTTTGGACCCACCCTATTACTATCCCTATTCGTATATCTCGCATTTAAGAATCTCATTGTATTTTATTAATATGTATATGTATATGGGAGTGTATTCATTTTTATGAATGTAAATGAACATACAATAGTTTGTATAATTATATCTCGGTTTATGCAAGAATAGTTGCATATTATTTTCAATCACACGTTTATTCTACAACTTACTAAAAAATTGTCGATGCATGCAGTTAAAAGATAAAAGGTAGCAACACGCATTCATGCATGATCTATATAAAGGTATATGGAATTGAAAGTTTATGTTGCCGCACAGACACATAGGCACACAAGAAAGAATAGCATACATATTATGTTTATTATTATTTTCAAAATTGTGCTACACTAGGTGATGTTAGGAAAAAGTTCTTTTATTTATAGATAGAGGAAAAAGGATGAAGAAGAACAGTGTATGATTATCTTGGCAATAAATTCGCTCCAAACTAAATTTGGATATAGATACATATAGCAATTAATGTACTTAGGTTTATACCATTATTATTTCTAATTAATATTTTTCCACTTAAATAATATTCTTTTCATTACTTTTTAAAAGGTTTTAGAATATTGCTCCAAGCTCTATATTTAAAAATAGTTAACTTAAACGTAGTGCATTTTACATTTCATTTATAAAATTTTACGAAGCATGAAGCTATTGTGAATTATCTACATGAAATTTTGATTTTTTATTAACTCAGTTCTTTGGATTTGTTTGTTTTCAGTGACTACAGTCAAACTTGCCTCAGCTTTATTAATTCTGTCAAAAGGAAAGCTTAGATTTGATCTTTTAATTCAAAATAGTAACTCACATGACTTGTGTGTAATCAAAATTCTACAAGATGTTGTTGAAATGGATTTGCCTATGATTTGTGAGTGTTACTTGGCATTAATCCTTTTCAAATTTTTGTCTTTCTTCTGAAAGATGTTTCAAATTATGTCACCTTTATATTTGTATATAGTTGTGCACTTATTGCATTTGTTTGATTGCATAATTTTTAATGAAGTGTTGTTAGATGATGACGATGTTGTATTAACAAGGAGGGCTTTAGAGGATGGAGCATTTCTATGTATCAAAAAGCCACTTTCAATGGAGATAGCAAAGTACCTATGGCAACATGTGCAAAGGGAGAAAATGCGTAGACTTAAAGAAAATGAACAACTTAGTGAGTTGATGACATACAACAGATTGCACAATGGATTTGGGAAGAAGATCTCATGAGAGGTTACATAAGTGACAATACAAATTCAGACGAAAACTACAAATCAAAAAAAAAAAAAAAATGGTGAGATGTCTAAAAATTACAGATCAAGAAAAACAAAGCAGCCTTCAACATCATGATATTGTTAAGTTCAAAAGGAAGGTTTGGACCGAATGGACTCAGGAACTTCAAGAAAAATTTATGGATGCCATCAAAAAGCTTGGAGAAGGAAGTAAGTATTTCTTAATTAATTTTCACGTTATAGATTATTCTAAACATACTATTATTGACAATAGTAGTTAATTCTTACACGTTCATGAGTGATATTTTTCCACACATACACATACATAAATAACTAAAAATACAATATCTGTTAAATGCATTTCATTTCATTTTTGAGCTAATGAATGTACCTAGCCTTACGAGAATACAAGTGGCAAGCCATCTTCAGGTTTGTCTATTGAACTCTTAACCATGATCATGAAGTTTTAGTATTCTTATGCTCTTTTACACAAAAGATGTAGTAAAAGTTAATTATAACCTATGTGAAAAACCAAAACACTTACTTTGTGAAGCTAGTGATAAATTTTGTTTACCATATATTTCTAAAGTTATTACTACTTTATTTTTCTATTTTGTCATATGGTGTTCTAAATCACTTAGTATTATTTAATTACATGATAAAATCCACAAAACAATTATATACATAAGTGAGTTAAAAATAATTATAATTCGAGTAAGAAGTATAAATTTGTGTAGTCCACACATAAAGATATATGATTTCTAGGTTATCCACTTTCTTTTTCTTTGTGATTAGTTTATTGTATTGGAAAAAAAAAATTAGATGCACTTGGTTCACCATAAAGCTACAAATAACATATTTATGATTTCACTTTTCATAGAAATATCGTTGTCGAACTTAGCAACCTCCTAATAAGGGGAAGTCTAAAATAGCTATTCCTAAGAGGACATCTCCAGAGACTAGAAGTCGAGATAAAACAAAGAGATTTGGGACCATGTCTCATCTAGGCAGCTGTTCTCAACTGCATTGGAATATCCAAGAAAATCATGAGAATACTCAAGATCAAAACCTCACTATGTACTCATTAGTAGGAGATCATGTGCTTAAAGATGATAGAGAAAGTGTTCTTATGAACGATATCATCCCTAACTTTGTATTGAACCCCATGATTCTAATGGTTATAACGCATTTTCTCATGTTGGGATTGAAACATTTAACATGGGGCATGTTGAGTTAACTTTAGGCATGGATGATGCCTTTGTCTCTTATGAACAATTTGTGTTTGATGCCAAAAGTGTTACACCTGGTACAAATAATTCATTGGACCAAAGGAATACAGTTGAGGTCTTTATGAATTTCCACATATGGATTGCATGATCCAAGATTTTTCTGCCTCCCAGCAAGAGCCAAAAAAGAATTATTGTGGAATTCAGCAAGAACTTAATGTCAACCCGGTTTACTCTAACCAGGAAAGTTTTTCCATGTGATTGAGTTGCTCTTGAATGACCTATATTAATTCATTGACAAGTTCTTCATTGTTGAGTTTTCCTTCTCAATGATAGTTCTTCACTACTGAGGCTTCCTTCAAATTTGCAGATGCCGATCATGGATGATACAATCACGGATTAGTGGAACGAAGCATCAAAATCAGATAATGATAGAGAAACTCAAGGCTAGAAGAGGGGGGAATAATGGGTCGATTATGTTGAGATCTTTAACGTTAAAGCAAATAACTAGATGTAATAGTGTACATCTAGAAAGCTGAACTTATATGCAATGATAAAACCTCTCTTTGTCCAAGCTCATAAAATCATATGTAGTTATTAATGATATAAGCATGCCATCTATGCGGCATTCATACAATCATTATACCTTTATTATAGTTCGTCACAAGTAATCAAGTAGGCATTCATTGAGAACATACAATATAGATCTAGGATTTTGCTTATACTCTGAAACGTTTAGGCATGATCATTCAAGGGGGAACTATTGGGGCAGTGAAGACATAGGTAAAATGGCGGGGGTTCAATCTATA
The DNA here is from genome assembly GCA_019321725.1 of Paulownia fortunei. Taxonomy (NCBI): domain Eukaryota; kingdom Viridiplantae; phylum Streptophyta; class Magnoliopsida; order Lamiales; family Paulowniaceae; genus Paulownia; species Paulownia fortunei. The sequence goes on along the minus strand of CM033108.1, from coordinate 22,072,189 downwards.
GAGAATTGAAGGCAACTTTTATTTATATATTAGGTTTTGTTTTTGTAACTTATTATGAGTTTTTTCATTATGCTTACTGCATCTAAAGGAAAATATTGCTTGCAAAAAGGGTAAGAAAACATTCTTAGAAGGGCATATAACAGCATAGTTATAAATCTATTTTTGGATTCACTTTTATTATCCTATTAAAATATATATCTACAAATTGAGCTTATAAAATTTTGATGGGATTAAGAGCGAGCTTGAAATTATTTTTAAAATTGTAAATTTTGTAGTGTTATTTGCTTGAGCATGATCCAGTTTGTGTAATACAACTAAACAAAACTCGTAATAATCAATCAATAGTTGATTGGAAAAATTATAATTACCTATCTCACTATTCATAACAATAAGACGAAAAGAAAGAGAGATAAAAATCAAAAGTAACACGACTTTTCAATTGAAGTCACTCTAGGTATTACTTTATCAATGTCTTCGCCAAGAAAGACAATAACAATAAATATGCATCTTACTCCACACCCCACCCTCTTAATGTGAGCCTTATAACTAGAGAGAGAGTGTGTGCATGTGTGTGAGGGAGGGACGGAGGGAGGGGAGAGGTAATGGAGATGTTAATACTTTATAATTGCAAGCGTGTAATAAAGATAGATCGAGTAAAATCAAATTATGTTAATCTGACAATTCCTATTTCTAAAATAGAATGTCATATTTATTACAATACTAAGTCAAAATTGGACAAACTTTTGACTAAATTATTATAATATTTTTCTTAGCTTTGACATCATATAAAACTTTGAAAAGTTTGTTTACAAAAAATAACTAGTACATTGAGAAAAATAGTCAAGTGGACAAGCCAACAATACTAAAAGGACTTTAAAGTGTCATAGGAGAGAATATGAACTAAGCATGATGTCATGAGTGTGGCCTCCACTTACTTTTCTCCTACGCTCCAACTTTTAGAATTCGACCAAATGGAGAGGGTATATAAGGTCTGACTCTTTGAGGTTTGCATATGTGTGGTTTACTTTTTTCCTATTTGAATTAACAAATATAGTTATTATTTTGGTGCTAAATTAATTTTATTTTTTTGATGTGGATCTAATTCGACTAGGATTTTATATATTTGCAAATATATGTATTTTAATTCCTTGTTCATGGATTCTTCATACATGCTAGTTGTTTCAAACAATTGATTTAAGCTTGTCTATTTATTCTTTGGCTTTCTACATGTATAATTTTATTTTTAATTTTCTCAATCTTTTGGTAGAAATTTTTTATTGTCTGCAGGATAAAATAATGTCTCCCACTTTTGCTATTTGTATGCACGATCCTATTTATTTTTGCTTCTCTATTTTTTCTTTATATAAAAAATAAATCATGGATATATTTTATATGATAAGCTGCCCATATTTTGATGTTAAATGTCTCAGTGGAGCACTTGCACTAGGTTAAACCTTATTATGAGCAACAATGATCCTTTAGCAAGAAAATGTGTTTATCATAGTATTCAAAAGCTAAGTACAATTGCTCCACTTCAACGACTAATGAAAACTAATGCAGCGAGCGTAGAACAAGAAGAAGAACACCGTCAATCACTCATCGATTCTAATAAATGCTGAGTAATTAAATCGAAGAGAAAACTCTCAAAATATATTATTTATCACTGAAGAAAAAAAAAACCCTAGCTATCACTTCATGAGCCTTTTATTCGTTCAACCCTAACTTGCTTAAAATATGAAATTACAATAATTATTCCTAAAAAATACAAAAATTGCAAATAAAACTTGTCCTACTTAAGCTAGAATTTCTTGGAAAGCCCATGCCATGCGCATTGCATCAGTAACACCTATTGTTGAAAGGCAAATGGTTATATTTGACAAGAACAAATGTCGCACATGATATTTATCATTTTTAATCTACACTTGATCATAAAATTTTCGCTCGTGGTTTTAGTTTACCCACATTTGTGTATCATGTAAACAAAAGATAAAAGCAAATTTTTTGCTTATTGGAATTATATGAAACTAAGATATCTTTGCTACACTAATCTTTTCTTTAATAATAAAATTATTGTGTTTATTGTTTCTTGTTTTAGTATAACAATTAAGTACAAAGGCGCATACTATGCACTAAATTTTACAATGCTAAAACATGTATATAGTAACTTAAACCTATTTTTTTTCTTTATGCGTGCATAAATTCAATAAATTATTTCAATCAAGTGGCCCTATTACACGGGCAATATCATTTTTCACTTGTAGAAATGCAGTGAAACATCGCACGTACTAAACTATGGAAAGATTATTGGCTTAGTCTTACTGATAGTACATAGACATATTATCTGAAAGACTAATATCATATATTATACATTTAGTAACAAGATACAATTTCATATTACAAAAATCAATATATTCAACTATAGCACCTACAATTAAATATTATAAAAATTGTAGTGAAACATAACATGTATAAAACTATAGAAACGTGGTAGTAATTTCTTTATATGATAAAAAAAATCGTTATCTTATTGAGTTTGGCATTAGTCTCATCATGTTCAAATTTAAAGAAAAATTTTCTTCAATTTTTGCAAGAAAATATTCCAAAAAAGATAATTGGTCTGTATAGTTTGATAATACAATAAGTTCACCTTTTATATTCTTGTTATTTATAATATTTCTATCGTGATTGGGCTAATTGTTAATAAATAAAATTCAACATGAGTGTTTAGCTATATTGATTCTCTTTGCTAAAAATAGGTTTATCACAAGAATTTTGCTTTAACATTGGTTCTTTAAGCATATCAAATTAGTGTAAGTAAATTAGTTGCATGTGATTATAAAAAACAAATTCTTCCCATTTTAGAAATATTTACAAATAAATTACATAACAATATTGTTGCCATTATTATGAATGTAGAAAGCAATGAATATCTAATTTCCTAACTAAGCTAGCTTAGTACTGACACTGTTACTGACAAAAGACTTTTGTGTCTTTTCCGCATCTGAACTATGCAGTCGCATAATTGTCCATAGAAGACCAATATTTTTTTTTTCCTTGATGTGTCATAGTTAGCAATGAAAATAGTTCTCTAAATGATAAATCACCTTGGAGCAAATTTGTTCATATTGACCATCCAAAAAGAATTAAACGAAAAAAAAAGAAGAGGAACATAATTTTGTAGCTAAACCTTATCTGTTTAAATGTATACTTATATGCTTCAAACGACAACAATAATAATTACCAGTACAAAAAAGTGTTATTACTAAAGTACAAAAAAGCTTTTACCTTTTCTTTACAATCCTTAGCAGAAAGTTTGAACATTAATTTTAGCCTACACCAAAAAGGGATTCTTTAGTAGTGTGAAACTATGTCTTACATGATTATATGTGTCTTACATGATTATATGTGATCAGGGAAAAATGTCATCAAATGCTAGGTGAAATTCTAAGTGAAAAAAAAAAAAAAAGACTTCAAACTTAAGTATGAAGTACATTGAGATGTTCATTTTTTTTTTTCATAATTTTCTTGTGCCAATTTTTCAGCCTCAATGAAAGGGTTCACATTAGATGCATCGTACATGGCACTAAATATAGTTTTATAAGAAATAACTGTAATTATTATTAAATATACTTACATTTACATGTAGCTTGTTGACTAAGATATAAATTTTGCTGAATAGTCAGAAACAATTCAACTTACAATGAAAAGGTCTGCTACTTTTATTCTATACTTTATCTTTTTCATATAAAAAAATTATTCGCGTTTCACCAGTGCATTATTTCTTAAACATCAGAGTATGGGAGGAAAGTTATATGGCCCACTCAATCTAGGAAATCTAACATTAGTAGTTGTACAAACAAATTATTCTAATTAATGCTAATAAGCGTTATGTAATGATGTGATGATTTTCTCAACATGATATACTAACATTTGACTTGAACAATTAACTGCTTACTATATTAATGAGCATTGGCTCCATGTTAGTCAACTCAAGGGACGACAACAAAGAAATGCAAAAGATTATTTGAGTTTTAATGCTAAACGTTACAAGTTGAGTCCACCGTCCAAAAAGTTGAAGAATTTTTTAAAAAAAAAGTCACTGAACACATGAATTTTTCTTATATAAATCACCATCTCTCTTGTGATTGAGAGTTGTGGTAGTAATACTGCTTTTTCTCACATCTATCGCTAAAATTTAGTATTATCCTCTTTCCATCTTTCTTGTAGACATTCTTCTTGTTTAATTTTCTACTATGCAAATAAGTGCAGTCTTGCATTTCTAAACATCATGAATTATATAGGTCATCGCACTTTTGAAGCTTCACCCATTTCAACGGCTTTTTCCCCAAACATGACACATAAGATTCATGTATTACTTGTTGAGCATGATAGTAAAGATCATGATAAAACTATGAACATGTTGCAATACTTCTCTTATGAAGGTATATGAAACTCATCTTTGGGCCTCTTAAAGCACAGAGATGAATTCAACTTTTTTTTTTTTCAAAATCTGAAGTTTTTCTCACTTAAGTTTAAATGATGTTAAGTATGAACACAACAACTCATAATTTGTGACAAACTTTCTAGAGAATCTAAGCATATAAATTTAACATTTTTCTTGCGCCTTATACTCATGCATTATCATAGTTTTAAAGTTTTAGATCTCTCTTTCATGAAATTGAACTTGTGTATTTTTTTTGTTGTTGATTAAGTCGATTTCATGTTGTTTAAATCTTAATCGAGTTATATTCCTTCATAACTTCATTTAATTTTCCCAAAGTAAAATTGTGTAGATCAAAATGAATAATTAGATTTTTATCAATGTCTTTGTCGTAACGGCCATATTTTTAATTTAAAATTTCTATTTCGCGCCAGTTTTTTCATTTACGATATCTTTATATTTTTAATTTTTTTTACATAAATGGAAAAAAATAAACATATTTGACAAATATCGCTATTTAAATACACAAGAGTACCTACATTTATGATTCGTTGTTTAGGTCATTGCATATTTTCCTATATGAAACTATCACTCATTATCTTCTAGCTTAGGCATTCCCCAAACGTTTCAACCATACATAAGTTGCTAATATTGTTTGATGACAAGAAAATAATACGTTTCGTGGACATTTAAGATTATTATCTAAATATAAAAACTTATTTTTTTTCCCTAAAACTGTTAGGAAAATTGCTCTAAGTATACATTTAAAAATAATATACGTTAAAACTTTGGAATATAACCTATCTATGTAAAATATCTTTGAACTATGAAGTTACTATAAATCTTTTGTAAGATTTAAATATATTTTATTATCACTTACTTTTTTTGGATTTTTTTTTCTTTCAGTACAGTCAAGCTTGCATCCACAGGTTTATCAATTTTATCAAAAGGGAAGGCTCAATTTGATATTGTGATGGCAAATATGAACTCGCCTGACTCCTATGGGTTCCAACTTCTACAAGATGCTATTAAAATGAATTTTCTTGTGATTTGTAAGTGTTGCTTGACATTTTATCCTTTTAGAAACTATATTTATTTACTTCCTTTCGTAAAAATGTCGTATGATCTTTTGAACTTGATGCTTCACAGTTACATACTTACTGCATTTGTTTAATTTGCTTAGTGATGACAAATGACGATGATGCTATAACAACCATGAGGGCTTTAGAGCAAGGAGCCTTTCTTTGTATCAAAAAGCCAGTTACAATGCAGATAATGGGATACCTATGGCAGCATGTGTTAAGGGAGAAAGTGCGTAGACTTAAACAAAAGAAACCAATTAGAGAGGTTATAGAGCACAATACGCTGCATAAAGAATTTCGAGAAGAAGACCTTATGGAAGGTAACCAAAATGATAATCACAATGCTGAGGGAAAACACAAATCAAAGAAAAAGTTAAACTCAGGAACTTCACAAAATGATAATGCTATGTTCAAAAAGAAGGTTTGGACTGAATGGACTGAGGAACTTCATGAGAAATTTTTGGATGCCGTCACACAACTTGGAGAAGGAAGTATGTCTCTCTTACTTGAGTTTTACTTCATAATTATTTTAAATTTTGTGATTCAAAATGGAGAAGTCAACTTTTTATAGATTTATGAGAATGTATGTTTTTGCATATTAACACACTAATGTGCTAGAAATTTTTAATTTAAATGCTTCATCTTGCTTGAAAATAGGATGCTATCCAAAGGAGATCCTTGAACTAATGAATATACCAGGTCTTACCCGAATGCAAGTGGCGAGTCATCTTCAGGTTTGTTTTGAAATCTAACTATGACATTATTGGAGTTTTAATTTTCTCATTTTCTTTTTGCATAGCAGATGTAGTATGAGTACGTAATGCCCCAAGTACAAATTCATTATCGCCTACTTGGTAAACCTTGGGATAATTTATTATTTTTGTTATTTTGACATGATATTCTTTTATAGAATACTAGTAGTTATTATACATGGTTTAAATTAAGATCTTGAAAATTGAGAAATATTTTTTGCTTAAACACACAATAGAATAAATATATTTATTATCTATGTTCTCCACCACTTCTCTTCCTTATGATTAGTTTACATGTCGCGTATTCTGTAAAGTTTGGCTGAAAATTTTTAATGCACTATTTAATGTTCTTTCTACTCTCTATAGAAATGCCGAAATGCAAAGTGGCTACCCCCTAATGAGAGAAAATCTAAACTAGCTAATACGGAGATGACACCTCGAAAGAACAAAGCTCCAAGGGCAAAAACAGCAAGATTTGGGTCTATGCCTCATCTAGACAAGAGTTCTGAGTTCCATCTAAGAATTCAAAAATATCATGAGATGAATCATGATCAAGAATTCACTATTGATCCACATCATCTTGGAGATAATCATGATGGAAGTTCTAACAACGGATATCATCCTCAGCTTCTTCTTGATCATGGTAATTCCCCCTTTGCTCAAGACAATGAAACATTCAGCATGGGACAGCTTGGACAACCTTTTCACATGGATGAACCATTTATGTATGGTGCCCAAAATATTACTCCTAGCACTAATATTTCACTAAACCAAAGAGATTTCCCTGAGGATGCTTTTGAATTTCCAAGCATGGATTCCATGGTCCAAACCTTCTCTACTTTGCAACAAGAATTAGGAATGGATTACAATGGAAGCTTTCAGTCACTTGTTCTTGACCAAGTGAACCATAACCAGGTTAGTCTAGTGCATTTTATTGGACCTATAGTGCATTTTTCATCAACCATAAATTCTTCTAAGTTTTGCCTTACATTTGCAGATACCTATTGTGACTAATGAAACTAATCAGTGGAGTCCAGAGGTACCAAAATTAGTGAACGACCAAGAAAATGAAGGCCAGATGAGGGAGGGATAATGACCTGATTGTGTGTTTCAAGTTAAAGCAAATACTATTATATTACTATATGATGTAGTAAGCTAGAGCTACCAAGAAAGAGTAGCTCACTTATGTAAAGAGGAATAAAAAATTCTCTTTCTATCTTATCTAATAAATTATATGCAATTATTTTATAGTATGACCGACTGTGTTCTATAATATTTTTATAACTTGATCTTAAGGTTTAGGCATAAAAGATCCAGCCATAATCCCCCTAGAAGTAGAAAATGAAGGAGTTGGGTGCATGGACACAGACATGGCGAAGTAAAGGCAGAGAGAGAAACAAGGAGAGAACTAACGCTGTGTATGCGGGTGTGTGTGAGTGTGAGTGTGAGTGTGAGTGTGTGTTTGTGTGTGACTCCACTATTCAACTAGGCATTTCTTTCCATCTTGGTGAATTTGCTGAGATACTTTTTTGGATTATCCCACCAGTAATGTGCAAAAACTTTGAATAGTTATGAAAAATGCATGTGTTCAGTAAGAAAGTGGCTTTTAGCTGGAAAGAGGTTTATCCATACAGCATTTGAAGCAAAATTTGGTTTGGATATATATTAAATGTACATATATTTAAAGCATACTGATGCTTGTTAATAAACTTATCGTGGGTCCACAAATTCGCTTAGTCTGTTTACCAAAAACTATGTATTCCTATTCTTTAAAAATTACTTATATTGTTCTTGAGTCTTATTTAAAAACATGTATTTTAATGCTCATATTTAAAAGGAAAAATGATTACATCTGACAAAAAGAAATGTAGCCCACAAAATCTTAAATAACTTTTGTTGTGTGATATTAGTTGGTTCTTACAATGATTTACTGGTTGGTTTTGTTATTCATCCACATTTGTTACATGCATGCATCGTAAGGGTGCTTACACGATATAGAAAATAAGAACATGCCTATAAAATCCCAGCCAACTGTTTTTAGTTCTCTATTTCTATAAAATTTGTCATGCTGCTTTATCATGTTCGAGCTGATGGAGCTAAATGGAGATATGATATTTTAACTGCCGTGATTTTATTTTATTTTTATGAAACTAGTTTGTTTATTTATGTCTGTTCATTGGTAATCTACAATAGAGCACACAGAGCACAGAAATTTCCAATGTGAAAGTGGAATCAGTCCTTTAACTTAATTTTTGTAGCATTTGTTTGTGTGACAAAAGAAAGTATAAAGATCTATGCTCTATTTGTGCGGCCATCAACTTTATTATGGAACTCGTGGAAATAGGATTGGATGTATATTGATGCATCTAACTTTTCTACCTTCCAGGTTATTAGATGTATTTTTAGGGGATTTTTGTCTTATTATATGAAATATTATCTTTTTGTCATTATTTAGTGAATTATGTGTTTATCTAAGTTAAAAGGTTAAGTAGATTTTTAATTGTTTATTTACTTGTTAATTGCTAATCTTTGTTTTTTCTTCATGTTATCATTAACTTGGTAAGGATCTAATAAAATGGCTGAAACTATATGATTAGTATTAAATTATTTCTTAGTTGGTTAATTTTGTGATAACTAAGTTAGTTATTCAATATTTAAATAGGTATTTTTTTGTGAATTTGTGATTGCTTAGAATTTTTTAGAAAAGCATTAATATTGATAAAACTACTTAACCAAATTGATATTTTGGTTGTGTAAAAATAATGAGAACTGAATGATTGTTGTGCTTATAAAATGATGATTGATCAATTAGTTGTCATTTATTAAGAGTTGACCATTTTGTTCATTAAGACCAACTTAATTAATATTTACTTTTCTTTAAATATTGGTTAACAGATTTATCATCGGTAAACTAAAATTAAAGTGTATATATTCATGGCTTGGGTTAGCAATTTATCTTAAGTTATTAGGTTAAACTTATTTGAAGGATTAGAACACATAATATGTGGAGACTTTACTAATATAGTGGTTAGTTAATACTTGGACAAGCATGCAGACATGCGTACTCATGTTTAGGTACATGTGGACATTCTCATATCTTGGCCTTGCACAACAACTCCTTTTTCATATCAAATAATATTGTCTGTAGAGTCACGTAAATGACATTATGGTACATGCATATATTTAGTTTCACATATTTCTTTACTTGATATAATGTAGGTGTCGTACTTTATCACATTTTTGGATTGTGATAATGTATATTTGAAATTTGTGTAGTACTTTATCTCACTCTTGAAATGTAATATGGTGCACTAATTTGAATATAATGATAATTGTTACTAAGCAATGAGGGGTGGTAAAGGGCTTGTCGGTCTTAAACGCTCACATTATCCATTGTCGTAATCCCTCCATTCATGTGACAGAGTGCTCCAAGACAGGCGATGTCAAGTATAGACGCACCTTGCATGGAGAGATAAGTGTGATGTTCATGTGGGTTTATAAGGATATCGTCAAAAGCAAATAGCAATTATATTTCCTCCCTTGATAGAACTCAATTGAGAGTGTGGGAGCTAAATACTATATCGTGGTATTCCAGTAATAACTACTAAGAAGACTAGTATTTCACTAGGCTAATCTAGTGGAAACCACATCTATTTCCCTCACCACTAATTGAATTGAGTGATACGTATTACAAGCTTTATTATTGATGATTATTGGAATTGAATTACTTGCTATCATCCTATCACAATTGTTTTAAGTCATGCAGCATGAATATAAAGCGTTAGTATGTATGCATGATCGATTGGCACACATTGGACTTAGTAGCTCATCGCTCTTGTGTCCATTTCCAAGGCAAGGATGAGACTAGTTGGAAAGCAGTTCAACCTTGAGAATAAGGTACCGGGTAAACCTAAAATATAGAAGCACCTTATTTAAGATGTTGGGAGCTTAAGATCAAACCATTCTAATGATGTGAAATCTTGTGGTATTAAAAGTTCTAAGATTTTCTATTTAGTGGATGATCAATTCCAATGCAGAATGTTATATTCCATTTCATGAAAGATCTTATATTCTGGGTTCATAGTGCTCTATATCTTATTTTGGTGAGGCATTACACACTTTGTTTTTACTTTACTTCTTCCGTGTTCATGCAAATAGTATTCTTTATCTATATATAAAATTAGTCCTATGTGTTCATGAATTTAGTATTGCATACACGGATCTTAAAGATGATAAAATATATCCCACTTATTTGCAGGGCGGTGTCACTTCTCAAGGTCGCTGTTCCTTGTGGCATAATTATTATTGCACCTCTCATAGTAGAAAAGATGATTGCTGTTGTCTCTGACATATCATTTGAAACTAATGATCTGTGCTCCTTTTGAAGTTAGCAGTCAATGCCATATATCTACAGTACTTTTCCTTTCATTATAGCAGACTCGCTAAAACCTGTGATTGTTAGTCATCTGCTCTGTTTTGCCTGAATATAATTGCACTCATTCCAAAGATAGATGCGTCAAAACATTCTTTCATATAAAGTAGAATTTCATGATGTTTTTGTTTATGATGTTTATCTGATATGTTGAAAATTTTCTGTTGCAATTAAAGCTCTTTTAAAATTAAAGCTAAATTCAGACAATGAGATATGAGCTTCAGATTTCTGATTTCGCGTTATCCAAGAATCTTGTTTCCATTCAATCGTTGTATGCTTTAAATGATATATTAGTGGACCATTCACATACTAATTTTTATTTGCAAAAAAATCAATACCTATTATAGTTGACTGACTTTACAGATAATTTGTTAAAACCCTTAGCTTCCTACTTTGCATTTTTAAAATTCTATTTGACATATCCCGATGATGATCTTTTCATTCAAATCATGTTATTTGACATTCCGTTGAGTTGCAGTGATGCAAATATATCGAGCTCCTCATTCATGTAGTGTGCAAGAGAAGAATGTGAAGTAATAAAATTGGGTGGCTTTAACTTGACGAAATTTTCTATTCCTTTTTCTAGAGAAACATGTGGATATAATTAACCTCATAGAAATTTTTTTAGTATGTTTTTTCATACAGGTCTAAGTAATCTAAACTATGACATCTTTTGGCTCATTTCCAACTTTGTTTAAGTACTTGCGGGAACATTAATACAATTCAAAATTACGTATCTCCACATCTAATTGTTGATGTCATTAGAATATTATAAAAGCCAAACAATCAATATTTTTAGGTGACTCCACTGTTGAACTGGGCATTTTTTATACATTTTGGTGAATTTGCCAAGATATTTTTTGAGTCATCTCATCAGTGATGTTTGAGAGAAGTTCAATCAATAACGATTAACGAATCTTGTTCTTTAAGATGCAATAATTCTTATAGCTGGAAAGAGGTTTAGCCATACAGCTGCAACATTTGAAGAAAAGTTCTATTTTGAATGTATATACATTATATATATATATATATATATATACTGGTGAATGTAATTAAGCTTGTTGTAGTTCAATGTATTTGCATGATGAAAATACTCCTATTTTGTCAAAACTTACTTATAAAGTTGTTGAGTCAAATATTAAGAGATAATATGCATTTTAATGTCCATTTGTGGAAGGAAACATGATTATGTTTGACAAAGATTGTAGCCCCCAAAAAGTCTTGTCATAAATGTTCGTTTGTGGTATCACTTGATCCTAACTATGATTTATTGGTTGATTTGAGTTTGTGTGCCTCCGTTAATACGTTTGTTTGTTATGCATCTTCATTATTTTGTTACATATAGAACGTAAGCATGCTCAAAGACTATGGCAAATAAGAACATATGTATAACATCCCGATCAACTCTTTTTAGTTTTTTCTTCTTGTGTTTACGTGTGTGCTTCCCTTGTACTATATGATCGTTGAGACCAAAGATCTCCATTTAAAATTTTTGCCATGCCCTTATAAATGGAAATTTATCGTGCTGCTTGACTATGTTGACTCTGATGAACCCGAATGTAGCTATGATATCTTCGCTACAGTGATCCTCTTATTATGAAATTAGTTTGGTTGTTTGTTTCTATTAAATGGTAATCAGTACAATGGAGCACACTAAGTATTTCTATGTGAGAAGTGGAATTAGTCGTTTGACTTAATTCTTATAGTATCTATAACCATTGCATGGTGAATTATCACAACAAGAATGAGCCAAGCTGCTAATTGGAGTAGATCCTCTTGTTAAGTAACCATGCATTACAATAATAGGAACTCTCAGTTTTCTTGAAAATACAGGTCTTTTGGTCATTTGTTTGCAAGTAATCCGATTCAATTAATTCCCCTTGATTTCTCTTATTTCAGCCTGTGCATTATAAATTTGTTCGAACACCCTTTGTGCAATATGGAGCTTGTTGAAATAAGGTGATGTATATATTGGTGCAATTCCAGGTTACTAAATGTATTTCCTAGGGGTGTTTTGGTTTTCCATCTCAAATTATATTTTTTGACATGTAATTTTAAGGGTTCTTTGTTATTCCATTATGAAAAATATTGATTTGTAATTTCATTATTTTCTAATTTACTTATTTGGTGTTGCATGCCCATAATATATTTTTTTTTTTTTTCAAAAAACACATTTAGTCCCATGTGTTCTTGAATGTAGAATTATGTACACAAATCTTAAAGATATTAAAACAACAAAACAATGCCTTACGTATTGATGCAGGCAGTGTCGTATTATTGTACTCCACAAAGTTGAAGATGATTGATGTTCATTGCAGTCTATCAATTAATAACTTCTCAAAGTAGAGAAGATTATTGTACTCCACAAAGTTGAAGATGATTGATGTTCATTGCAGTCTATCAATTAATAACTTCTCAAAGTAGAGAAGTTGGTCGCGTTTTTTTCAGCATATCAATTGTTGTACTTCTCCAAGTAGAGAAGATGATCATTGTTCTATTTGACATATCATTTGAATGCAATAATCTGAACTCTTTTCAAAGTTAGCAAAAAATGTCATATATATGCACCATTTTCTCGTTTTCATATTATAGTAAATTAATCAAAACCTAATTTTTTTAGTGTCATATGATCTATCTTACCAGAACATAATTACCCTCATTCCAAACATAGACGTCTCAAAACATTCTTGTCATAGGACACATTGAAATTCTTTTGCTCAGTTAAAGATAAATTCAGACAATTAGCTAAGAGTTTCAATAAGTTTTGATACCTACTTTTGTCTTATCGGGAATCTTAGGTTTCACATGATTTGTAACTGGATCTTTATCATGTCAAATACTAATTTTTGTTTGGACAACCCACAACAGTACAAAGACCAATTAATCTCGTGCAACTTGCTGGTCACTCCTTTGGTTTCTCAATTTTGTTGACTGCATAGTACTTAGTATAAAATTTAGTTAAACCCTTGGCTTCGTCCTTTGCATTTTTTACCATATCTCTTTGACCATATCCTGGTGATGATCTTTTCAGAGCGTATCATTCATATAGAGTGCAAGAGAGGTTTTAGAACTGGGTGGCTTTTAACCTTTGGAAAATTATTATTCCTTTTTTCCCAATAAACAAGCAGATACAATTAGCATTATAGAAATCGTTTTAGCCTATTTATGTCATATGGATACAATTATTCTAAACTGTGACATCTTTGACTCCCTTCCAATGCTGTTTTAGTTCTTGTGGAAATACTAACACAACTTATCTCCCTGTAATGCCATACGTCTAATATTGGAAAAGTATCAATATTTTGGAAATACTAGTTTAATTCTTTCTTTGACCTCTTAAAACATGTTCATAACATAATTTTATTTGCATTCTCAGCAAAGTCAGACTATATATTATTATGTGGGTCTTTGGTCAGTATAGCACGTACTTTTTCTTCTGCCCACAAAAAACGTATACTTTTGCATAGAATATTTCCATACTTCATTAAGCTATCATTTTTTACTGCTGGGATTTCTTGGTTAAAATGCAATGTAACTAGTTCATACAATTTACACTTGTAGAGGTAGATTCAGGCTGCATGTTTTACTGATCCAAAGACTAATTTCATATTCTATTTTTTGTATGCACAAAATGGAAGTTATCAATTTTCTGGGTTAGGTCAAATACCATGCATATGTTGAAGTAATCATATTCTGTATTTTAGTTAACTAATTGTAGAATTTGTTCATATACAGGTACTTTTCCAAGCAAAGGAAGTAGCCTTCTTAATATAGATTTGCCAATGCTAACAATATTCAAGGTTGATTGTTTAGGTCGAGTGTTGCTACAACTTTAAGGTTACAAACCCAAGTGCAGGTTGTAGTAATAATAAATTTCTCGTGAGTTCGAGGTCGATCCACAGGGAAGTTGTTTGAAGAATTCAAGTTTATATTTCTAAAAAGATGGAGTTAATGTGAATCAAAATATATGAACAATTAATATATGATGTAACTAAAGAAAAACCGAAGTAATAAAAATACTGAAAATTAGGGATCCACTCTTGAATTTTGGATAAAGAAATGGTTATTTATTCTTCTTACCTTTATTAATTGCCACAATTGGAATCCATACATAATGAAGGTTCCAATGGAAGATATTGTCAAGTAACTCATGCAATAAGGTAATCATGATATTGTCTTACTATTGCAAATTATCTCTTAACGCCAACACTTATTTATGAAATCAACCATTTATGTACACCTTCGTCAACAACAAATCAAGGTTTCACATTAGCAGTCGGTGGGTAAAATCGTACAATAAGCTAAATGAACCCAAGTATTTGTTGTGCCATTGGAGATACATAAATCAAAAATCACCACAAAACAAGTAGGCTTTAGATCAAAAATAAAAATAGTAATACAACATACTTAAATAATTTCTATCCTTATAACCATTTCTCTTCCTACATCAAGAGATTCACCCTTTTTGCTCAATAAAATGAAATTTAGAAAGACATAATAAAAGTAACAAAGACTAAAAATATAAGAGAAACTAGAGAATGCATTTCTATTACTACTAGAAAACTTACAATACTAGAAAACATACAAACTAGATAAATCAGCCTAAAGAAACCCTCTACCCCCTCCTTTTACAAGCTTAATACATGGCTTATTTATAGTACTTGGAGTAAGCTAGAGGCCAAACAAATAATGGAGGGGTTAATCAATTGGTATGCTAGTTGCCAAAAGTTGGTAGTTGTTACACAAATTCTCATCCACTGAATTGAATTATATTTTTCGGTCAGATACAGCCAGATTTTGAAAATACGTGAACAATCAAAATTGTAGATCTTTCAACGCTGATATATTTTCATATATCTTTTGTCAAATTTGGCGATCGGATGAAGGAGATAGGATCAAATTACCGAATCATGTCCAAGAGCCGCCCTGTAACATCAGCAGCAACTTGCAGCCTATAGTTTTACCATTTCAACACATTTTCACATTATCTTGTCTTCAATAAACTTGTTTATTTACCTCTTGGTATAACATATTTGAATTTTAGACCAAAATAAATTTGGGCTCAAGATATATAACCGAATTGGTAAAATAAGTCAATACTAGGCTGAACTCTGATCCGAATTTTGGTGATCCATTTTGTGCAACTATTTGGATAAATTTTCTGCTATCATCAAGACTGAATTGGGCTGAGCCTCCAACATAAAAGTTGTACCTCTATCTCTTGGCTTTTAAATGAAATAAGCTTCAGGTCCATAAAACTTTTGATCATGAAGTTATGCTCAAATTACAAAAACTGCACAAGTCTGGAAACATGCTTCCATTTATTCCCTAACATAAAACATTAATAAAACAATAATATTAACAAGAATAAAGCAAGAAAAGTATAAAGGATTTGATACAAAAATATGTCAAAATATTCACTTATCAAATTCCCCCACACTTAACCCTTGCTTGTCCTCGAGCAAATTTAAAACAAACATAAACTAATCCACTTTCGTAGGAAATCACGATTGCATTTAGCATATGCAACAAACCTTTAAACCCCTAGGTGGCCCATAGAGGACGAGTTGTAGTCTCGTGAAGGTTTCCAGCAGTGATACCTACTAACACCTATAATAACTATCTTTCAACTTTTATTCTCATGAAGCAACAAAGTAATATGAAAATAAAATCAAACAAGTGTTGAGTTTAACTCTTAGTCATTCAAAAATCAATACATTTCCACAATAATCATACTCAAGTGTGTGTGTGGACAGTTAATGTCAATAGTGATGAAACTATGCATGTTTCAAATAAGTGAATTCTCATAAAATCTTACAAAAACCATCACCCAATTTCTAACAGAAAAGTTAAACATCATAGGCTCTTCCTTTGGTGCAAATCTCCACTACACTGAAAGCACCACACGAAATCAAAAGGTCTTCAACAATGGTTGTAATGGGGCCAAAGGGTGGTAATGTAGCTAAGAAATAAAAGGATAGGATGCAACAAAAGTTCTAAAAACTTCATGGAATTAGAAACAAAAAATTTATCGATGAAGAATTCTCCAACTCCACAAATTTCACACTGGAGTCTATTGTTATTGAATTGGACCCTACTTATTCATCTTGCAACATCTCTTTTTTAGTTGCAACTTGTAGCACTTTGCAACTTTTTTTTTTATTGTTTTTCTTTTTTTTTTAAAAAAGAAACTCCCCCACACTTATCTTTTATTCCAACCTAAATTTCTTTTGTAAGTTCAAGCTGTCAATTGAATGTCTCTTAAACTCCAATCATTTTTAGAACAAGGGTTGAAAATAGTGTATTTAGGCTAGTTAAAAAAAATATGGTTATAAAAAAAATATTTATTTATTGTAAGGCTCAAAGTGGTTTATTAGGGGGATGTTTTCTTGAAACATCATATAGGGAACAAACTGATTTGGCAATGGTGCTAGAAAACCTAATGCCTTAATCATTTTTCTAGTGGTGCACTATCAGTCGTTCGCCTCGACAGATCAAAAATAAAAGTTCTAATACTCAACCCCTACATGTTGAAGATTCAAGTGATGATTAGAGTAAGGGCATAAGAACTATCTATTTTGACATGATTGTTTTCACACTAAATAACATAACTATTTGTACAAAATAAAATTTGAGTATAATTATCGCAAAAATATATTAACCAAATAACAACATCAAAGTTCAAAACAACACCCATCATCAATCAAACCATATTATTCATGCTTAATTTTAATCATTGAAGTTGGAAGAACTTATACGACTCAAAAAAAAAATTGATAATTCACAAACATTAGTTAAAAACTTTACAAACCTGCCATGTTATGCAAAAAAAATAGGGATGCGTCTCAAGAGTGTTACAATTACCCTTTACTCAGCTACTTTTTTTTTTCATGCTTTCAACGGACCCATCAAAAAAACACGCTTGATTTATATTTATTTTTTTATATATTTTTATTTTTTTTTTTTTTTATTATATTTTTTAAATACTAAAAAAAAACACACATTGAATATACAAGTCATGATATCAATTATCCCTCCCCCAACCTAATCGAGACATTATCCCCAATGTCAAAAATAGATAGGAAAGTAGAGTTTGAAAGATATCACCTGAAATGCGGCTAATAAAGCTAAAACAACAAAAAAAAAAATACATACTATTAGATAAAATTATTAACAATAAGTATCACAGACTGAGAGTCAAATTCAATTTGCATTTTCGACCATTGTTCCTATTGGACCAATCCACATTGGCCAAGGCTGGATCAGGTTTCCGCACATATGCTAGAAGTTAATCAATCAGCTGGTCAGGTGTTGGAGCAGAAATGATTATTCTTCTCGCAGAAGTTGAAATAAACCCTTTTTTCGCAGTATGATCTATAAAAGATAGCAAATCATCATAAAAATCATTAACATTAAGAATACCTATAGGTTTTTGGTGAATGTTGAGTTGTGCCCAAGAGACAATTTGGAATAATTCCTCCAGTGTACCAAAACCGCCAGGTAGAATGATGAATGCATCCGCATTGTTTAACATGTTAGGCATTCTGTCCTGAATATGTGACACTTTTAGCTCATCTCCAATGGTCATACCTGTGATATTTTGTACTGTTAAAGATTTTGGGATAACTTCCAGAACTTTGACACCTCCTACATAAGTAGAAATAGCAACACTCCCCATTAACCCTAAACTGTCTCCCCCATACACTAAATGAATTTTTCTTTCTGTTAAAGTTCTACCAAGGTTATTGGCTGCCCCTATAAACTCACCATTTTTTCCTAGATTGAATCCACAAAAAACACAAATGGAATTAAATTTGCGAGTTGAAGAAACTTTCATTTTTTTTCTTTGAAAATAAGTTGTGTAAAAAATAGAGTGAGTACGGTGATATTTATTGAGGTGTGAACAGGGAATGCATTTATTGCATGTCTTTTTCTTTTGTCAAAAAGGTTGAAAATAAGGACACATACGAAATTTAAAAATTACCTACTAATACGTGTATGTACATGTAGTTGTGATTGTGGCTCACATCTTTATCTGATTTACGTCCAATAACGGTTTAACACCCTCTATGGGTCGAGGATATGCTTCCCATCCAGTTTTCTTATAAACTGACAAATAGGGTCTTTTAATGTCAGATTCTCAAGACTATAAAACTCATATTCATTTCGAAAACGATCCCATAAATCAAGAATTGCACGTTGTACCGATCCACATGAATGCGTCTCAAGAGTCAATATAATATGATCTAAAGACTCCTTACTCAGTCCATTCATAATGAATTTAAGTTTATCTTCTCGATTTTTAGAGACCATTCCTAAAGAACGACACTTTGTGTTGCAAGTCCATCTAGCACAAATATGACAAACTTTCATTTTTTTCGCCCTTCGTTTTTTGAATATGTGCTTTTACCAAAACCAAACATGTATCTAGTAAGCAAATCTAGAAACTCATGTGAAAACTCACCTGCCCTTACCTTTGCTTCAATTATCCATCGTATGTCCTCCGGAATGGCCTTGTGCATAAGCATCCTCAATCTTTCAATCCTGATTTTATAAATTTTCAAAATTGCATTTTTAGGAAGAAAAGGAAATTGCTTCTTGAGAGTTAGAAAAATGTCACCCATTTTGAAAATAACAAGAAAAAAAATGAGAAAAGCAAAGAAAAATTGTACAAAGATTTTAGTTGTTTGGGAAACTGACAAGTCCGACTTTTATAGCCATGGAGTACCGCTATCCGCCATTTAATCGGAAAAAAAAATAAAAAATAAAAGAAGAAGAAGAGAAGAAAAAAAAATAATGTCAAATAAAAAAAGAATATATACAACACTAATCATAACAAGGTTAGAAAGAAAAAGAATTTCCTCTTGTGAAAATTGATTTTCTAGAAATGGTTTAACTCTTTGTCCATTTACTTTGAATATGTTATCATTTTTAGGATTTTCAATGTCAATAGCCCCATAAGGATATACTTTTTTTACAACAAAAGGACCACTCCACCTTGATCTCAATTTTTCAGGAAACAAATGCAATCGACAATTATAAAGGAAAACCTTTTGACCAACCTCAAATATTTTTCTTGAAATTTTATTATCATGAAAATCTTTGATTCTTACTTTATAAATTTTAGAATTCTCATATGCATCATTTCTCAGTTCTTGAAGTTCATTGATTTGCAATTTGCGCAATTTTGAAGCTTCATCAAGGTTGAAGTTAAACATTTTGATTGCCCAATAAGCTTTATGTTCAAGTTCAACAAGTAAATGACAAGGTTTTCCATAAAACTATCCTATAAGGAGACATGCCTAATGATGTTTGAAAGCAGTTCTGTATGCCCAAAGTGTATCGGTAAGTCTAAGAGATCAATCTTTACAATTTGGGTTAACTGTTTTCTCCAAAATTTGTTTTATCTCCCTATTTGCAAGTTCAACTTGTCCATTTGTCTGAGTTGATAAGAGGGTTGCAACTTTATGTATGATTCCATATTTCTTCATTAAAGTTCTGAAAACTTTGTTACAAAAATGCTTTCCCCCATCACTGATAATAGATCTAGAAATTCCAAATCGACTTAAAATTTTCTTTCAAAAATTTATCACTATTTTGTGATCATTGTTTCGACAAGGAATTGCCTCGATCCATTTTGAAACATAATCTATGGCAACCAATATGTAAAGAAAACCAAATGATAATGAAAATGGCCCCATAAAATCAATACCCCAACAGTCAAAGATTTCAATCACTAGGATAGGGTGTAGGGCATCATATTTCTCTTTGAAAGGGACCCTAACTTTTGACAATTTTCACAACTTTTGCAGAAAGTATAAGTATCTTTGAAAAGAGTTGGCCAATAAAATCCACATTGCAAGATTTTTGCAGTAGTTTTCTTTACAGAAAAATGACCACCACATGCTTTTGAATGACAAAATTTACAATATTACCTATCTCATTGTCAGGCACACATCTTCAAAAGATTTGATCCAGACAATATTTGAATAGGTAAATCATCCCAATAAAAAATTTTAACCTCAGTCAAAAATTTCTTTTTGTCTTGAGAGTTCCAATGCGATGGCATCTTTTCTGTCACAAGAAAATTAACAATGTCAGCAAACCAAGGTAAAATAGAAACATTAAATAATTGTTCATCAGGGAAAGTGTCATTAATAGGTGTGGTTTGAAATGAGTCATCACAAACAAGTCTCGACAAATGATCAGCCACTACATTCTCTACTCCCTTTTATCTCGAATAGTAATATTAAATTCCTGGAGTAAGAGAATCCACCTAATCAGTCTTGGTTTAACATCTTTTTTGACAAAAGATATTTCAAATCTGCATGATCACTGAAAACAACAATTGGTAAGCCAACAAGATAAGATCGAAATTTATCCAATGCAAAAACTACAGCAAGTAATTCTTTTTCAGTTGTTGTATAATTCAATTGAACACCATTTAAAGTTTTACTTGCATAGTAAATAACATATGGTTTTTTATCTTTTCTTTGCCCAAGACAGCTCCAACAGCATAATCACTAGCATCACACATTATTTCAAAAGGTAAAGTCCAATCTGGAGACTGATGATTGGATGATATGAGCAGACATAAGCATGCTTTTAAGCTTAATAAAAGCATTTTCACAGTTTTCAGTCTATTCAAAAATAGTGTCTTTTGTTAGAAGATTACACAAAGGTTTAGATATTATACTAAAATCTTTGATAAATTTTCTATAAAAACCAGCATGTCCTAAAAATGATCTAATCTCCTTCACAGTCTTTGGTGTTGGCAAATTGGCAATTAACTCAATTTTAGATTTATCAACCTCAATACATTCTGATGATATAATGTGTCCAAGAACAATACCAGTTGTTACATGAAGTGACATTTCTCCCAATTGAGCACAAGATTCTTTTCTTCACACCTGATCAAAACCTTTTCTAAATTAGATAAGCAATCATCAAATGAATTACCAAAAATAGAAAAATCATCCATGAAGACTTCAAGAAAATGTTCAACCATGTCACTAAAAATACTAAGCATGCATCGTTGGAATGTAGCTGGTGCATTACATAATCCAAAAGGCATTCTTCGATATGCAAAAGTACCAAAAGGACATGTAAAAATTGTTTTCTCTTGATCTTCAAGTGCAAGTACAATTTGATTATATCCAGAATATCCATCTAAAAAGCAATAAAATTTATGCCCCGCAACTCTTTCTAAAATTTGATCCATGAAAGGTAATGGAAAATGATATTTTTCTAGTAACTGAGTTGAGTTTTCTATAGTCAATGCACATTCGCCAACCAGTAACAGTCCTGGTTGGAATTAATTCATCATTCTCATTCTTGACTACAGTAACTCCTGATTTCTTAGGTACAACTTGAGTAGGACTTACCCATTTGCTATCAGAAATAGAATAAATGATTCCATTATCTAAGAGTTTAATGACTTCATTTCTTACTACTTCTTTCATATTAAGATTTAGCCTTCGTTGCATTTCTCTAGATGGTTTAGCATTTTCCTCTAGATAGATGTTATGTGTACAAATAAAAGGATTAATACCTTTAATATCAGCAAATGGTCCATCATAAAGCATTCTTATACATTTTCAGAGTTTCGATCAACTTACCTTCTTGAAATGCATCGAGTTTGGAAGAAATTATTATTGGAAAAGTTTCATTCTCACCCAAGAAGAGTATTTCAAATTAACTGGCAAAGGTTTCAAGTCAACCACGGGAGCTTTAATACTTGATGGAATAGATTTTTCTGTTGATGATGAAAGTTTTTCGAACCTTGGCTTCCAAAAATATTTTTCTTGTACCTGCAAAAATTCAGAGATAGTATTAGTTTGTTCCTTTCTATAAATACTTTCACTTTCAAAACAAGTCTCCAAAGAATCTGAAGAATTAGTAGTAGTAAAGTATTCATAAACAAGTTCCTCAATCGAATCCACTTCATGTACTTCGACATCTTCTGCGGGTTGCATACAAACATATTAAACACATTTAGTTCCAAAGTCATATTTCTAAATGATAACTTCAAAATACCATTTCTACAATTGATCAAAGCATTTGAAGTTGCAAGAAAAGGACGACCCAAAATGATAGGAATTTGTGTATATGTTTGTGCAACAGGCTCTGTGTCCAAAACAATGAAATCAACTGGAAAGTAAAAACTTATCAATTTGTACCAACAACATCTTCTACTATCCCCTTTGGAACTTTAATCGAACGATCAGTTAGTTGGAGTACAACAGAAGTTGTTTTAAGTTCTCCCAAACCTAACTGTTTCAAACTGAGAAAGGTAAAAGATTTACACTAGCACAAGATCAAGCAAAGCACGCTCTATTCTAGTGTTTCCTATGATACATGAAATGGTTGGACAATCTGGATCTTTGTACTTTGGTGGAGTGAATTGTTGAATGATTGAACTAACACTTTCAGTTAAAAATGCCTTCTTTTGTACATGATATTTTCTTTTGATTGCACATAAATCTTTCAAAAAATTGGCATAAGGTGGAACTTGCTTGATTGCATCCAATAATGGAATATTAATCTTGACTTGTTTAAAATTTCATAAATTTCAGCATTTGAGTTCAATTTTTGAGTTGCTTGCAATCTTTGAGGAAAGGGTGCTGGAGGTAAATAATTTTCTTTTTCATCATTTTCACGCTTACCTTCTTCAAACTTACCTTTGTCGTCAAGACTATTTCCATTTTTCATTTCTGAAGGTGGATTAGAAACTTTCTCCTTGGGATGAATAGTCTTGTCAACAACTTTTCCATTCCGAAGAGTTGTAACTGAATTAGCCTCCTTGACTGCATTTTCACCTAAAAAAGAAACATGACACTGAGTAGAAGGATTAGGTTGAGGTTGAGTAGGAAATTTACCTTTTTCATGAGTACGCAAAGAAGTTGTCAGTGTTGAAAGTGTGCTTCTGATCTCATTGATAGCTTGTGAAGTCTGATTATTGATGTTTGTTTGTTCATGCATAAATGCTTGCAAAGTCTCCTCAATGGATTTTGTATGTGGAGGTGGATAAGAATGAAAGTTTTGTGGTTTTTGTGAATGCAGTGGCTGGGCACGGTTATCATCTCGCCAACTGAAATTGGGATGAGTTCTCCATTGTGGATTGTAAGTTTCAGAATATGGAGAATGGAAAGTTTTTTTGATTGTGTTCATAAAATTTGCTTGTACTGGAATATTTGGACATTCATTGGTGGAGTGCCCCAAAATTTCACAATTGCTACAAATTTCTTCCTCTTGTACAGATTTGATTTCCTTTACTTTTTTAAGTTCCATTACTTCAACTTTTCTTGTTAAACTAGCAAGCCTAGCATTTAGATCATCTTCTGGGCTAGGTAATATTTTTCTTTATTACTATTAGCAAGATTAGATCAAATAGAACCTTCGAAGAATTAACACTATGCCATGATTGCGAGTTTTTTGCCAAATGATCTAGATATTCTAGGGTTTTATCAGGTTCCTTATCAGAAACTCACCATTACACATTGTTTCAACAAATTGTTTTGTTTCAAGAGTTAAACCTTCATAAAAGAAACTAATTAAGTGTCATTTTTCAAAACCATGATGTGGGCATGAATTCAACAAATTTTTAAATCTTTCCCAACATTGAAAGAAAACTTCATTCGAATTTTGAGAAAAATTTTGAATTTGTCTTTTCAAAGCATTAGTTTTATGAGTTGGAAAGATTTTTTTTCAAAGAATTCAGCTTGCATTTCTTGCCAAGTGCCATTGACCTAGGTTTTAAAGAATTAAGCCAATTTTTTGCTTTATCTTTTAAAGAGAAAGGAAATAATTTGAACTTAACAATCTCATTTGTGCAAGTTTGATTATCAAAAGTGGCACATACTTCATCAAATTCTTTTAAATGCAAGTAAGGGCTTTTAGAGTCTAAACCATGGAAATTAGGAAGTAAAGGGATCATACCTGACTTGAATCAAAAATTGTTTGCATTTAGAGGAAAAATGAAACAAGAAGGAGAAGAATTTCGATGAGGTTGCAAGTAATAACGCATGGTACGCACCTGTTGATTCTCATTTTCATCCTGGACACTTTCATTTTCAGCCATGGTGGAAGTGTGTGGAGATGATTCAAACAAATTTCCAAATAAAGTTTTGAAATTATTTCTTACTAAATATCAAGAATTATGACTACGATACCATATAACCATATATCCATAAAGAAAATAAACAAACTATATTTACAAAGAAAAAATACTAACAAACCTGAATACTTACCTTGCCTTCCACGGCAACGGCACCAAAAACTTGCTACAACTTTAAGGTTACAAACCCAAGTGCAGATTGTAGTAAGTAATAAATTTCTCGTGAGTTCGAGGTCGATCCACAGGGAAGTTGTTTGAGAAATTCAAGTTTATATTTCTAAAAAAATGAAGTTAATGTGAATCAAAATATATGAACAATTAATATATGATGTAACTAAAGAAAAATCAAAAGTAATAAAAGTACTGAAGATTAGGGATCTACTCTTGAATTTTGGATAAAGAAATGGTTATTTATTCTTTTTACCTCTATTAATTGCCACAATTGGAATCCATACATAATGAAGGTCCAATGGGAAGATATTGTCAAGTAACTCATGCAATAAGGTAATCATGATATTGTCTTACTATTGCAAATTATCTCTTAACGCCACACTTATTTATGAGATCAAGCATTTATGTACACCTTCGTCAACAACAAATCAAGGTTTCACATTAGCAGTCGGTGGGGTAAAATCGTACAATAAGCTAAATGAACCCAAGTATTTGTTGTGCCATTGGAGATACATAAATCAAAAATCACCACAAAACAAATAGGGTTTAGATCAAAAATAAAAATAATAATACAACATACTTAAATAATTTCTACCCTTATAACCATTTCTCTTCCTACATCAGAGAATTCACCCTTTTTCCTCAATAAAATGAAATTTAGAAAGACATAATAAAAGTAACAAAGACTAAAAATATAAGAGAAACTAGAGAATGTATTTCTATTACTACTAGAAAACTTAATAATACTAAAACATACAAACTAGATAAATCAGCCTAAAGAAACCCTCTACCCCCCTCCTCTTACAAGCTTAATACATGGCTTATTTTATAGTACTTGGAGTAAGTTAGAGGCCAAACAAATAATGGAGGGGTTAATCAATTGGTATGCTAGTTGCCAAGAGTTAGTAAGTTGTTACACAAATTCTCATCCACTGAATTGAATTATATTTTTCGATCAGATACATGCAGATTTTGAAGATACGTGAAGAATCAAAATTGTAGATCTTTCAATGTTGATATATTTTCATATATCTTTTGTCAAATTTGGCGATCGGATGAAGGAGATATGGTCAAATTACGAGTCATGTCCAAGAGCCGTCCTGTAACATCAGTAGCAACTTGCAGCCTATAGTTTTACCATTTCAACACATTTTCACACCATCTTGTCTTCAACAAACTTGTTTATTTACCTCTTGGGTATAACATATTCGAATTTCAGACCAAAATAAATTTGGGCTCAAGATATATAACCGAATTGGTAAAATAAGTCAATATTGGGCTGAACTCTGATCCGAATTTTGGTGATCCATTTTGTGCAACTATTTGGATGAATTTTCTGCTATCATCAAGATTGAATTGGGCTGAGCCTGCAACATAAAAGTTGTACCTCTATCTCTTGGATTTCAAATGAAATAAGCTTCAAATCCATAAAGCTTTTGATCATGAAGTTATGCTCAAATTACAAAAACTGCACAAGTCTGGAAACATGCTTCCATTTATTCCCTAACACAAAATATTTATAAAACAATAATATTAACAAGAATAAAGTAAGAAAAGTATAAAGGATTTGATACAAAAATATATCAAAATATTCACTTATCAAGTGTGGTGAAAAGCGACTCAGCTCTAAGCAATTCTGCACCTAAGTAGGAGGATGGATCAATATCAGTGTTGATTATGAGAAGAGTTGATTTTCTGAAAATGCTTGTTGTTTGTAGTATCAGAAACTTGTTAAAAACTAGGATATGAATGCAACTTACTGTAGTCATTTTGGCCAATTTAAATTGAAGTGGTGAATTGTGGGTCAAGTTGTACGTTATAAAATGTCATGGATTGAAAGATCTAAGATTTCAATTAATAATAATAATTTATGTGCATTTATTTGGATAATATTGAATTATCAAAATTTTTAATTTAATTCAATGTTCGCATATTTTTGTAACTTCAGTTTGGAGTTCAAACTATGATTTTACGAGTTTAAATAGACAAATTTAAGGTCAATTGTTATTACTTTGTAATTGTAGGTTAGATAGAATTAGAATGTCACTAAGCTTAGCTTTTCAACTGGCTAGAATAATAATTGAACTTGAATTTGAGTTTTTAGAATTCAAAGCTCGCAATGTGTTTAGGAGTTGAGTTTGTCAAGTTTTTTTAAAAAGTTCACATGTGGCTTAGATACTAATTTTGGTTTTTGAATACTTGCATTTTGTATTGGTATATTTGTATTTATTTTATACCTTAACAATTACTATGATTTTGAATGGTGTTTTTAAAATTGAATCAGACTGAAAGCGAGAGAGTCTCAAGGTGTTCAGTGCAAGGGGAGAGAAACTTGAACCCAGTAGCACTTCTCCTTCGCTAGTTCCCTCGTAGCTTCCTTCTCTTGATTCTCCGGTCTTCAAGCCAAAGAAAACTTCAGCGGGAGATACTAGTAATATATATGCATAGTCTTAAGAAGATCATAGTATAGGATAAAGTAAAGAAAAAGACTAAGTAATAGATAAAGAATCTCTTCCCCGAACAAACACTCTCGGTGAATCAAACTAAGGCGCATGTGCTTTGCTTTTGAAGTTTTTTTTCCTTTTGAATGTGTAACTCCTTAATGAACTTCAATATGAAATCAGTAGTTGGTTAGATTTGTTTGACAATAAATAACTAAAAATTTGTCAAAATTTATCAAAAATGGATAATTAGATAGAATCAATCAAAATTAATTGGTTTATTCTTTTTATTTTTTTTTTGATAAAGTTTAAACTTAGTATTTTGTATATATATATGTGGCTATATGGATTTAGATTTTGTTAGATGTGTTTTTTGATTGGTTATTTATCTTCCTTTGAACCTTTAAAATTTAATATATAATAATTAGTATATTACATTAATAGTTTTACATAATATAAGTAGAAAAATATAGTTAATTTCATTAGATCGATTGCTTAAGATTTCAATTTTTTTTTGTAAAAAGAAAAAAAAGAAAATGCTACTTAATAGTTTTTGTTGAACTTTTATGCCTCGAAAATTCTTTAAGAATTGCCTAATAAAGCAAATTAATTTGGCTACTCCACGAACTGATAGTTTCCGAAACTTTGCAACCTCCAAAAGATTATTACCCCAAAAAAAGGTTGTTTAAAATATAATTACCATAACACTTCTCAATTCTCATAAGTCGTAAGGATGAATCATTTTCAATGTGCCTTTTAAAGCACTTGCTGAAGGTAATTTTAGTTTTGGGTTAATTTAAGTTACCTCATATCTGAAATAGTTACATTATTAATTTCTCTTCCTTCTCTTTCATAACTATAAAACCTCACTTCTTAGCTTACCCAATTACTAAACTTTCCCGGTTATTTAGGTTTTAGATGAAAAATAATATCGTCAGCAAAAAAGTTTAGTGAATTTTCTATTTTAGCCTCAAACTGAAAATATTTTGTTGACTAAAATACCCTTGATAATTTAAAACGTAAATACCATACTCAGATTGAGAGGAGCAAAATATAATTAAAAATATTTCAAAAATATAGCCATTAAAATTAGCAGTTTAATGCCAAAAAATTAGCAATTGGTGGCTTTTCTTAGCCCTCCTTTATATATATATATATATATATATATATATATATATTGTAAACCAATAATCATTCTTGTATTTGTTAAAGAAATTTGACTTTTCTTATGTGGATTGAAATATAAAAAGAGATGTTCCTTCAAAGAATAATTAGGCTTAATTTCATATAAATAATAGTTTAAAAGATAATCTATTCTCCTTTTATTTCCTCTCATCTTTTCTTTTATTTTTTTTAGTTTCTTTCTGTAATTCTTCTTATTTTTACGACTATTAATTTTATTTTTTTCTTTCTAGAACAATGGCGACCATTATGGAGGAAGAGAGTTGCAATAAGTAGGGAGAAAGAGAAAGCGGGGGGCACAAGAAAAAACAAATGGGAAGCAAGAGAGAAAGTGAAGGGAGCGAGTGGGGGAAGAGAGAAAGTGAAGGGAGTGTGTGGGGGAGAGAGAGAGAGTTGATTGATTAGAGTTTTTATGAGAATTTGTCTCTTTAAATTTTGTCCAAACAATAAAAGTAGGATTGAATCTATTTCGGGAGGAAAGGGTTTACATGAGATAGAGAAAAAGGAGAATGGGACGAGGAAAAAAGGAAAGAGGGAGATAATGATAGGAAGAGATAGGGAAAGGAAGAAAAGAGGGAAGGAAGAGGCGGTGATAATAGTGGTGAAGGGAAGGGTTGAGAAAGAGGGAGCAAGTGGGGAGAGAGAAGAGTGGATGGCAATGGAAATGGTAAAGGAAGCAGATGATGATGATCTTACAATTTTATGAGATTTGGGCTCTTTAAATTGAGTTCAAACAACAAAAGTGGGATTAAATCTATTTTGAGAATAATTCTAATATTCAAATACTCCCTCTATGTGATTGGAGGGGGGGGGGGGGGGGGTTGCAAATGATATTACATTTATTATCTAATGAAGTTTTAAGACATCAAATTAAATTATGGATATATCATAAAATCACCCCTTTAACTACGAAAATACTACAAATATACTCCTTCTCAAATATATAACAGTACCAAGATACCTAAGTGCAAAATGATTATTTTCATAAATTTATAAATTTAATTAATTTTTTATTAGTGTAAAATGATTATTTTCATAAATTTATAAATTTAATTATTTTTTTATTTTTTAAGTCGAGAATAAAATGATCAACTTATGTTTGGGACTTTTAAGAGAGCAAACACGGAGAGGGTTTTTATAATTGTAAAAGATGGAGAGAAAAATTAATAATTTAACTATTTTTACAAAGGAGTTAATTATAATTAACCCAAATAATTATATCTAAAAAATATAGTTAGATGAATCATTTTCAATGTGCATTTTAAGCATTTGCTCAAGGGGAAATTTATTTTTAAGTAAAGTGCCAAAAAAACCACGACCTTATTTGATTTTCGTTTCAATGAGATTTCTTGTGTTCCAACATTTTTAATAGTATTCTTTTGTTTGTATTGATTTTTGTGTGAAAATTGATAATAGATTAGGATACAAAAATTAAGATATAAAATCTAAAGATTTGAAAATGAGTTTTTCTTTGGTTTAGAGAGTTTTAGGGGAATTTTTGTATGGAAAAATGACAGAAATGTGAGTTTATATTTGGTTTTGTATTTTCAGCACTCACATTTCTACAAAAAAATATAAAAAATAATATGATAAGGTTCGCACTTATTATTCTAAAAGTATAAAAAATATTAATTTAATAAATATGTGTGGTGGGTTTGTGTGACAAAAATTAATTAATGACTTTGACTTGGAGATGTGTGTCTAATGGTTGGAAATGAATACAATGAAACAAACATATCACTCTATGAAACAAACATATCTCTACACTACACAAATATAGGGGTAGTTTGTATAATAGGATTGGAAATGGGGATAGTAAACGGTGGCCTTCTTCTAGGTGAAAAAACTTAAAAAATGCATGTCCAATTTTAATTAAAAATAGCCCAAAACAAATAAGAATTTGACTTCTCGAATAATCAAATATTGAAAAAACCTCACCCAAACGAAAATCAAACGAGGCCCAAATGTCTAGGTTGAAAACTTTAATTGCTCGTTGGAGTTCTAGCCAGATTAAAATTTTGGCATGAAAAGATTGCTAGTTGTAATTTTTGAGGGTTTTTATTTGGAGCATTAAATTCTTATTTTCTAAGGTAATTCGTTTTTAAAAAATTATTTTTGATTGGGGAAAAGTATTAGAATATTCACTTTATTTCAAAAATAATAGATTAATTTGATTCAATATATATATATATATATATATATTGTGAGTTTTATATTATTATAGCTAAAAATAGTGAGTGAGAGCTTGTACATAGGCTGTTATTGATTATAGAAAATTTACAAAAAAAGTCATCTCACGGTAATTTTTGTTTCAGTTTTTTTAAAAAAATTGTGAAACACATTTTTTATTTTTCAAAAATATAATCACATTCAAATAATTTTTTACAAAATAAATAAATTATATTATTTGTAATCATTATATTTTTATTTTTTATTTATATATTATTTTTTAAAAATATATCACCATCTCAATTTATTTTTTTAAAAAAAAACACGTCACATTAAATATAATTATTACATCTAAATACTTTTTTTGGTTATTTAATAAAAAATAATAATAATCACCCCTAAAAGAAGCTTTTATTAGAAATCTTGGCCAAGAATCTCCACAACCATTCCCCCTCGCCTTCGCCCCCCCCCCACCACCCAAAATCCCCGCCGCCGGTTATATGCTCAACTTTATATCCCTCGTTTCGAAAGCTTGTCTGAACCAACTAATTTTCGCGCTTGTTGAGCTCTATGGAGTTTGTAAGTCTCTCCCACAGTCTATTGTCGTGCTTTTGCGTATAAATTTGATATATTGATAGTTTAGAGTATTTTTCTATTTGATCATTTGGGCTTTCACTGTATTTTAGTTTCTTATCTGATTTAGCTTGTTTTTATCTTTAAATTTTTTAGTGTTGATTATATTATAGTTTTTTACATGTATTACTGACAATTTCTGATTGCAGACATGCTTGAGTGAGGGCAAGGGTTTTTATTTCCCGCCATGCCACATTTTGGATATCTGCGGTTTCCGGGTCTTATTTGATTGCCCAATGGATCTTTCATCTCTAACAGTCTTTTCTCCTGTCCCAATCAATTCAAATGCGATAGTTAACGATGAAAATTTCTCTTGTTCTTGCCAAAAATATGGTTCGGGGTCAAATGAAGAAAAGAAGCGGAAAATCAACAAACCCCTCGATGCAAACAGTTTAATTTGTGCCGAACCCCGATACAGAACTGTCAAGAACTTGCTTTTATGGAATGTTTCTTTTATTGATATAGTGTTGATATCTAGTCCTATGGGTATGCTGGGGTTACCGTTTCTTACACAGAACAAAGATTTTTCAGCTAAGGTAGTTAAGGATATATTTTGTATGGTTCAGTTCATTATTATTATTTACTAATTGAAATGGTGTGGATATGATTGCCTTTGGTAATATGTGGTGGTTTAGGTATATGCAACTGAGGCCGCAGCTAGAATTGGGCAGCTAATGATGGAGGATCTTGTCACTATGCATAAGGAATTTAGGCAATTTTATGGACATGAGGAGTCTGATGCGCCTCAGTGGATGAAATGGGACGAACTTGAATTGCTTCCGTTGGAATTGAGGCAGATCATGTTTGGTGCAGATGGGACAGAGTTTGGTGGTTGGATGCCATTGTACAGGTATAATGCGTGCTATTTGCTGTTCATGTGTATCTGTTTCACACTTGCTCTTTTTTAAATAAGTTTTCCAATGCTTGGTTTATTTGATTTTGTGTGACATCTACATCACAGAATTCTTGTCTTGACAAAAAATGATTCCTAAAAATTAAATGGTTTCTTATCCGAATTGCTCAAAAATGTGTTGTCTTTTCTTTCTTTGCTTGATTTTCCCTCCTTTTGCTATCATATCCATTATGAATTATTTGGAGATGTGGGATTTTCTTGACTTTTGAACCATAAATGCCTCGGCTGGACAAAAACATTTCTTTTTGATCAATACCTCCATTATCAAGGGCAAGAAAAAATCATATCAAATGCAAATTTTATGTTAATGAAAGAAATACCATTAAATCAAGTACAAGTTCATGAGTTGTCCATTTGTTTGTGAAAGTCAAACCAGTTTATCTAAGACTAGATGGAAGGTTATGTGGGGTAATATGGAAGATGGCATGGTAGAATGGTAATTGTTGTAAACGACGACTCTATATTCCAATAAACTTGATGGTACAACTACTATCTCCACTAAAGGCTTCCTAATAACTATATTAGGGTAAAGTGTGAATACTATTATTCGATCCAGCAACTTGTAAGTCTTTGACTTAAGTTCATAGAAAATGCATTATATCCATCAATTACTGCTTGAATCCACCAAATTTTCACACATCTTGAATTGAAAATGGGAAAAATCCCACCCAATTGTACGAAAAAAAAAAAAAGAAAAGAAAGGAAAAGAAGAGAAAAGTATAGTTGTCAAAGATGTTTAAGAGTATTTAATACAAGTGTAGTGTTAATGAAGTACTCCATATTTTATGTTGATGCAAAAAAGCTGAAATGGCTTTATGTCCAGTATTCTTCATCTTTTTCCCCCCTTATTCAATCTCAATTCGTATATCTCCATCATATGTGTTTGACGATATAACGAGGGATGCTTCTCAGTGCAGCTGATGTGAAGGCTTGCATGCTGAAGGTTGAGTCTCTTAAGTATGCTGAAGAAGCTTGCTACAATGGCACATTAATTGTAAAAGCATTTAGTTCTGGTTTAGAAATAGGCTCTTGTAATTGGAGTATCACTGGTCCAAAAGGAAGCATTGCTTACATTTCAAGTTCTGTTTTTTCATCGACCACAGCAATGGGTTTCAATTACAAGGCTCTTCAAAGAAGTGATGTGATTTTGTATTCAGATTGCTCTTCTTGCGATGCTCCAAACAAATTTGACGATGATAACAATTGCTCTGGTCCTGCTGGTAACAACTTTTCAAATTTAAGGTGATTCTACTTTTCAATTGCTGTAGAATGTGTCACTGGATGGGTTTAAACTGTCTTCTGTGACCATCAATCCTCCGTACATTCATAACTAAAGCAGGACTCGGAATTGTATTCTTGTTTAGCCTTGTTTTCTTTCTCATTGTGATACTTGAAACTGATTGAGCCTTGCAATCTACTCTCGCAGTGATGATGATGTCAATTCAGAAGCAACTGCCACGCTCCTTAATGCAGATGAGTATTTGGAGGAGATGGAGAAGTTAGATTTCATATGCTCCTGTTCCATAGACTCTATAAAAGCAGGGGGTTCAGTTCTAATTCCTATTGGACGTCTTGGGATCATTCTGCAGCTGTTGGAACGATTTGCGCTTGACCTAGCATCTGAAAATATGAAGGTACATTTACTTTAAATGTAAATGCCAAAATACAGGATACATGTTTTGGAGAAGTGATGAGGTGTATGATCACTTATGTTTTAGAGTTAACAATGTAAATGGAATGACTTGATATCTTAGTTTTTGAAAGTTGTCATTTTCTTGCCTCTTTCTGTTGTAAACTACAACTAAAATTCAACGTTTGGAGGTGGAGCCTCTATTTTGTTTTTTCATTACAAAAGGAGTACCTTAGTCTTCTGTTATGGAAAATAGATATAAATTTGTGTATTAATTTATCTATTCATTAACTGGTGGCAGAAATCTGAAACATACATTGATATCTAGTACCAAAATTGCATTTTATGGTATTTCTAGCTCATAGAGGTTGCGAGTAATTATAAATTGCTGTATAAAATGATTTATGCTAAATTCTATTCACTTCTAAGTGAATTTAATATGTAGACCTGATGTATTGCAGATCTGAAAGCTTCTTTTTCAAGTTTTCCCTTTCACAGTTTCTCTGACATTATACTTCAACCTCTGTTCCGCAATGTAGGTTCCCATTTTTGTCATTTCTTCTGTTGCAGAAGAGCTTATGGCATTTACAAATATCATTCCAGAATGGTTATGCAAGCAGTTGCAAGATCGTGTATGTTGAATTGAAGATATCATAACAAATTTGGAACTTAAGGCTTTTACTTACAAGCAAGCTGATATAAGTTTGTTTTTCCCTTTTCAATATTACAGCTCTACTCTGGTCAACCATTATTTAATCATGTGGAGATGTTGAAAGAAAGAAGGCTTTATTTGTTTCCTGCCATTCATTCACTCAAACTATTGTAAGATACGCGTATCCCTTGCACGTTATAAGTAGTGACAAAAATGCAACATGGTACTCCTAAAATCTCACAATTTCATCCTTTGACTTTTCCTTCGGGTGGGGGGATTTAATTTTCTGTTCTTCAGTATTCCATTTTCTGTCGCTTTTGTGATTGTTTGTTTGTTTGTTTTTTATTTCGTGGGGAGCGAGTAGACCTATGCTAAATATACTCAGCATTTGTGGTTTAGCAGTCGGCCAGACAAACGTAATGGATGTTGCAACCTTAAGTTGCAGTGGCAGGGAATAGGATGGGTGTAAAATGCTAATATCTGCTTGATCACTGCAGATATAGGGCTATGGAAACCCATCTTAAAATAGAAAATTGTAGGGGATTGTCTGAGGACACATCCTGACTGATGAGACAGAATGTTATTAGAGATCCTGTTTGTGTCATCTTCCTCTTGGTTTGGAAACTAGGGTAGCTTTGCGCCTCTACTACTACTATATTACTACACACACACACACGCACGACACACACACACACAGAGATTTTACAAACATTTTCCAATAGGTTATGTGAGCTTTCGGTTGCTGAACATAACAGGATCATATAACATTGGGCTTCTGCCATATAGCTT